>CM033469.1:192483831-193683831 GCA_019447015.1 Hymenochirus boettgeri | reverse complement strand
AACCTTAGAAAGCGGTCGCAGATCGTATTACAGTAAATGCTGGAAAATAGTCTAACACCCCCCAAGTACTTAAGAAACACTCCACAATTTACTGACACCTTCCATGGACCCATTGGCAGGCTTAATAAATGCCCACATATTTTCGCCACCTCAGACTTGGTGAATTTGAATGGCTGAACTTAATGCAAAAATAGCGAAATGTAGCAGTAATTACCTTTTGCCACTGGTTATCACTGCTTTATATATAGCGAAAAGTCCAAATTTGGTGAAAAGGTAGCGTTAAAGAAGGCGAAAAGTTTAACGAACCTTTATAAATATGCCCCTTAGGCCTCTAAAATAAGTGTTAACAAAAACCCATGGTCAAGCTACATAGCCAATTTGCCAAACAATAATATAGACTATATTACAAAGACTGAAAACATGCCGGACAATTAATTTCAGGTGAGGAAGTTTAAAACTCCCAAAACAAAAACCAAAAAAACTAAATCCCATAATACCCAGCATACGACTGAAATGTAATTTGGATTAGTTTTGACTGTGTTTAATATCCTTATAGACTCTAGAGAGTAATTGAAAGAGGAAGTTCTAAATTGCAGCTCAGCAGAGAATTATTACACAGCAAGGGTTAAGAGTTGGGAATAAAAAAACCCAGGGATTTCAGAAAGAAAAGAGAAATAGATACATGTATTATAAACAGACGTGAGAAAGGAGGGGGAGAGTGAGACTGAGAAATATGGAGAGAAAATGAAACGGGGGTGAGATTAGTGTAGAGGAGATGCATGGAAATTGGGATATGTTTTTCTAAAGAGGGAAGCTTTGCACCAAGCAGACAGACTGCCGTTAATACACTCTCTGCAAACATGGTTTTTTGGATCTTTTTGCTTTAGTCATTCTTTATTCTATTAGATTGTTGCAAACAAAGTTAATAATGGACAAATAGGATAAATCACCTCAACAGCAACAAACAGCGATTTCAACCTCAAATACACCTTTAAGGGATTTATCAATTGTAATGTTTAAGTTATTCCATAGAGGGAGCAAGCAAAAATGGGTTCTCATTAATAAATAACTTGTTTATTCTGTAGGAGTACAACCCCACAATGGCCCTCCAAACACTGGTCCCCACATACAAAAGGTGACATTTCAGAAATTGAGTAATCTAGACCAATCAGCTTTCTGCATAGAACTAGCAAAGAAAAGAAGTGTAAAGTAAAAAATAGGGTGATTTTTACAAGTTAATACTTGGTACCAGTGTTCCCTCTAAGCTGTGCGCTCGAGCGCGCGCACATAGCTCTGCAGGCCTGCGCACACAGGTTTAAAGTGGTGCACACACAAAAATCTGCTGGAATATAAGTGCTGTGGTATAGAGCGCACAAAATGTTATTTTATATGCACACAGAAAATGTTTTTTTGTGCACACAGCCGATTTAAAATTAGAGGGAACATTGCTCGGCACTGCTAGTATTTTTCACTAAATTATAAAATTACATCATTCATCATTATTGGGCCTAAGAAAGTGCTTTCTTTAATTGGTTTCTCTAGGAAGATTGCCTACTTTCCCTTTCTCTTGCCACTGATTATCAGGCTGCCTTGTCCTAGTGATCTCATCTTCCTTCAGGCTAATTAACATTAAAAAAAATGACATACAGTTTAAACAGGTCCCCAAACCCCCTTTTTGTTATACTTACCCATACCAAAGACACTACGAAAAGGAATTATATAACCTGATCCCATGTCAGCATGTTCAGCCTCCTTTAGGCTAGATTCAGATGAATGGCTGTGCGCCATTCGTGCAGCATTGTCACCAACGAATTCTGAGTGTTGCCAGTAGGAAAATGCTGCATGCAACGTTTTCCTAGCTGCAAACATCTGGAACTACTAGTGAAAACAACGCACAAACAGTACAGCCATTTTGAATCTAGCCTTAATACTGTGTTGAACTGGTTTAGAGGCTGCTTTGGTAATTGCGGTCAGCCACTAGCTGTGATGTCATCATCTTGGCATTGACTTTTGGCCAATACCCGGAAGCAGCAGCACAAAAGGGGAAGCACCAGCGAGGGATCGGTTTGTGTAAGTCTTTTAGGAGTGTCTATGAAATAGGTAACTATAACAAAAAAGAGGTTTGGGGGATGTTATCCTTTATGTAAAATATCGATTTGAGGGATGCCTTTTGATGAAGATCTCATTTTGTCTTTGTATTGCAGTAATCCAATTTCTCTGTTCTTCACTTTTTATATTCTTCTAAATCTTTTTCCATCATGCCTCCTGCCATTGGATCTGTTTTACAGTTCTATTTTACCATCTGTCTCTTCAACTTTTTATCTTTTTAACACCAAATCTTCCTAAAACTTTCTCTCTCTACCTCCATTCTCTTTTTCCTTTAAATAAATGTCATTTACAAATGTTTCAGAATATCTGCCTTTCTGTGCACTTCTCCTCC
The DNA here is from genome assembly GCA_019447015.1 of Hymenochirus boettgeri. Classification (NCBI taxonomy): domain Eukaryota; kingdom Metazoa; phylum Chordata; class Amphibia; order Anura; family Pipidae; genus Hymenochirus; species Hymenochirus boettgeri. Next base: position 193,681,391 of record CM033469.1, on the reverse strand, counting down.
TCACTGTCTCCCTCTGCCACTTTAAAACCGTTATTAAAATGTTTGTACGTAAGAACCAGGTTACAAATATAATTGGCTTCCTAAAATATTCTTAGCTTAACAAATACAGCTGTCTTCAGAACACGGCTGAATGGCAACCTGCATGATGATGGGTCCAAACGATGACAAGAGATCAATAGGTATGCTCTAAGGAACATCCATGGATTTTTAATTTGAATAATATACTAAATGCTATTCTAAGACATTTTTGCAGATATTTTTTTCTCCTGACAACGCACAGCATATGAACAGAAACAAACCATAAGGCACCCTTAGGAAAAAATAAGACACATGGTAATGCATTTGCTCCTCTCATATAATTCCTAACATTCATGCAGAAAATTAATTTGAACTAGAACAAATACAAGGGCACACAGCTTTACATTTAAGGTGCCACTTTTTATTTCCAATCATACTTACATAATCAATGTCTTTGAATAATGCCCATGGCTTCTGCCTACTCTGACTGCTGCCACTGAAATGCTATTTTCCTAATCTCTTGGTTAAAAAAAGGAGTGCTGCTGCAATGAGTCAGGACTCAAATGTTTCTATGTATTCATATTATATATAGTATAAACCCTGCTTAGCTTCATTTCTCATTCCTAGAGAGCAGGTGACCATGGTGTGGATTGGATCACATACTTACTCGTTCATTTACCCTTTTAGTGCCCACAATGAACCTTCTCTTACAACTGGGCTCCCTCAAAATCATTAGCATGGCCTATCCCATCAGTTAAGGTACCCAACAAGATTATAATTCTATCAGACGACCAAACAATTGTTCCAATTAAACTTTTCCACCAAGTCTAATTTTCCCAGCCTTAGTTTGTCATTAGGCACCACACACAATTCAATCGTATTCTAACATGAGTGGGCCACATCAGTTTGATGTTGTGAACTAGGATTGCATGGGCCCTGTATGCGAGTTTTTCTCCAAAGTATATACATTGATTGGTACAATGTGTGATGAAGACATCAAAACGCAGTGCTACAGCTACTTGTAGATTAAAGGCAGCCAATCACCCAACATTTCTAATTGTACAATATTGGGATATTCTGATATATCTTTGTATTGTTTATGGAAGATCTTACATTGATAGTACATTGTTTGTGTGATTTTCCTGTCAATCGGATGAAGTTGAAACATTATCACCTAAAATTGATCACTTGATACCTGGACAGATCGGGATTGTTGCCTGTATGACCAACTTAATAAGAATAAGAAAAGGTGTAAATCTGCTGTTACTAAATTGGCTCCTAAGTAAATTGACCATATTGGATCCATTACGTCCATCTTGATACTTTTGTAATGTATGTGTTAACTGTCATTGAATCTAAATGCAAAAAGGAATGTTAATGCAATGATCTATAATTTTAGATGTTTCTCTGAGTGTCCTTTCCACTCTTCACTCACGTCCTATAAAAATTATGCTCTCCTCTACCCCCACTTTAAAATACCTGCTGTGTTGAATGTAGGTGGTGGAAAATTATTGTAATTACTCTGAAACACAGCTAAAGGGAAAAAAAGGATTGCACATGTAGTACCATAATGTAAAAGTATTAACTTTTGGGCTTGTTTTAAAGTTCTCTAAAAAATGAAACATTTGCCAAATGCATAGATACTTACCAGTTGTTAATTGCACACTAACACACAAACTACACTTAATTAAATGTAGCTTGTTTTCTGCCCTTTACAACTTTAATGCGGGTTATTATATATTTATATGTAGCTGTTGAAAATGTCCTGTGTAACCTTAGGTGAAACCAATGTTCAATTGATAAAAAATTACAATTTAGTCTGGTTCTGTCAAAAAAGGAACTATAAGCAGGTTTTTCACCAAATCGGACATCTGGATCTATGGCTGAACATCAGCAAGATTGGTCAGCCCCAATGTTTGGAAATTAAATAGTGATTTCATATACATGCATACTATGTTTTGTGCTACTGACGGACAAACTAACAACTTATTGTATACCTGTAACTATTGTTTTTTTTGGAAAATGGCTCTGAATCCGCTCATGTGTACCAGGCCTAAGGAACTGCAATAACCAAAGGCGTGTATTTGAATTCAAAAATGCAGAAGAGAATGTGAAGTCAAGGCTTAATTTGATATTATTCTCAGTAAAGAACATTCTGGATGACGTGTTAATGGATACTACATAATTATAGTAAGATGTTCTTGCGAGAGAAAGTCTTTTTAAGAAAGGGCATGGCTCTTCTTATTGCTAAAAATAAACTTTGCTTTGACACTGGGTGTTTCAAGATGGTCAACATATTTCGTTTGGCAAATGAAAACAGGATTTTTTATGGGCTTTGGTTTGGTATAAAAATTGAAGAAATTATGTTTATGTGCAGGACAGGGGGTGGAGGAGAAACTAATTTTGCAATAAGATCATTACTATTTTAGGCTGGGTACACACTGAGGGACTATTTGTCCCGACCGAGCTCGGCAGGGACAAATGTCCGTCGGTTGCGGCATATTCGGCCGATGACGATCATTTGTTTTTCCGGTCCGACCAAAAGTGCCGTGAATCGGTCGATCGGCTGAAAATAATGGCTGGTGTGTACCCAGCCTTAGAGAGCAAAACGAAAGCATGGATATTTTTAAGGTTGTTACATAGTAAAATAATTCACTGTTCAGGTTAAGAAGACCTAATTCTGAGAATCAAGTAAAGGTCTTGGTATGAGTAAATGGAGGGGAGAAGGAACTGGAAAATTATAATTGTGTTTGCTCTGTAACTGGAAAATGATAAATAACAGAAGATGTTGTGTAAAGAAAACATATTATGAGAAAGTTAGAGTCAGTGGAAGTTAACAGTGTGTAATTGGATTAGGTAAAGGTGGCGTTCTGTAAAGTGGGTAATGTAAAAGGCATATGATTGGGGAGACTAACGTGGAAGGGACTCTGATGAGCTGTGATTGCAGGTCTATTCTGAGAGTTAGGTGAAGGGGGAGTAATTATGAGTAGAAAATTGGAGGGGGCAGTGATTCATTCGCTTCTTGTGGTTTCTCCGAATCACTAACTGTTATTAGTATCCAAGGGGATGTGTGAGGATGAAATGAGATTACTACAGTAGCTCATGGTTGTTTACATCCTTAAAGAGTTCCCAGAATCTTTTTTGCTTTGCAAGGATATTTCTACCATCTTGGTAAGGAGATGGCTCATTGCCTGGAACCCATTCTAGAGGTTCCTTGTACATTGGGAAATTGTTTTTTTTTTTAATTGCCCATTACTGGAAATTATAATTCTTCCCAACTATCACTGTGCCATTTTTTTGTGGATCTGTTATCTATTTCTTTAGATATACAGTCTGAAACATCTTACATTCCAGCTGTCAATCAAGTGCCATAGTATCATAAAATCTTCTGTCATGTATAGTTTTGCTGTAGCTGGAATGGTGACAGTTGGTATGTGAACTGCATGGTGGGAAATTCCCTATCTCAATCCTGCCTCATAGGGATTACTGAGCATGCTTGCCCTCAAGTCAGATAGTCTGGCAGGGTGCTGAGTGTGTGAGGGAATGAGCATTAGCAAAACATTGCGCAGCACCACAAACACATCAGAGTAAAGCTTGGTACACACAGTAACGATGAAGCTCCTATACCGTCGATCTAACAATATCGGCACTTTATTGTTACCGTGTGAAGCGTTTTCTGAATGATCCTGGGGTCGAAGAATGTTCCCGTCATACTCGCGGCCGTTCCCTTGGCCACAGGTGTTCATAGGGAGAACACTCAGGACTGTGTACTCTGATCTTTGAAAAATGATAGACAGGATCTTGCTGATCCTGTCTGTCATCTTTCAAACATCTGTGCAGTGTGTACCCAGCTTAAGTACTGCTTACGTGTATTCATTTATAGATTGAATTGATGCAAAGTAATTTTTTCTGTGTATTATTCCTTTAAAAACACAACCAAGTGTGCTGTAATAGCGACTGTATCTTTCCATATAATTGCTAATTTTCTAATGGGTAAATGAATGCAACATTCTGTGTTCTTATAGCTTTAAAAAAAACCTGTAGCTAAATTATTTAAGTGCATGGAGTGCTGTGTACAAATCCCCCTAAAAATTACATGGATAAATAATACAATTAACTGTTATTATTAACAATAAGGCTAATAATATCACTCATAAAGTTATTCCTCTGTAGGTTGTGGATTACAGTGAAGCCAGCACATTCTCATGGTATTAATAAGTACTGCTATGATTATGAGCTAGCTTGACAATTATTTTTATATTGCAGACCAGAGAGCTCAGCTTTGTTTAATGACAGTGGATAAACATATAAATTAAATGGCCGCAGCTAAGCTAGCAGAATTTGTGGACATAACAACCAAAATCAGACTTACCATACATCATAACCATATTGTGCCTACTTAGCTGCTTACACTTAAATTTCAATCAACTTCATAGATTTTCCAGAATTCCCAATGCTACAGTCTGGGGATGGGCACAGTGGCGTAGGGATCACCATAGCAACCATAGCGGTTGCTATGGGGCCCAGAGCCGAGGGGGCCCGGCTACGCCAGTGTACTGGCACATCACATCAGTTAACCTGCAACTGCAGCGTTTGATATGTGGGGCCCGGGCCCCCTGTGTGTGTGCCAGGCTGCCAGAAGCCAGCGCCATTTAAATTTCTGCTGCCCCCTGCCCTATTGGTTTCTAACACGGGCCAATCGCGATATTTTCAGGCTAGCTGGGACTTTGGACGCACACAAGGCACGCACATGCGCACAGGACGTGAGAGAGCCTCAGAACACAAGTCAGGCGACAGCAGGAGTGTTAGTGCGCACAGTGTTAGCAGCAGACTTCTTGTTCAGTTCCTCAGCTCTCCTCCCCAAGCTCAGCCAAAGGAGTCAGGACAGAAGCAAGTTCAACAACTGTGTCACACATTACCCAGAGGTAATATACAGTCAATCTGCTGATTTCTAAACAGAGTTGGGTTGGGTTGCATTGGGTTGAAATTGCTTTGAAATTGGGCATCAGCGGGTTTCAGGAGGACAGGATGTAAAACTATCAGTGTCTGTGTGACTGAGTGTGTGTCTGTCTGTGTGACTAAGTGTGTCTGGGTTACTGATTGTGTCTGTGTGACTGAGTGTGTGTCTGTCTGTGTGACTGAGTGTGTCTGTGTGACTGAGTGTGTGTCTGTCTGTGTGACTGAGTCTGTCTCTGTGCCACTGTTTGTGTCTATCTGTGTCACTGTGTGTGTCTCTCTGTGTCACTGAGTGTGTCTGTCTGTGTGACTGAGTGTGTCTGTATGTCTGCATGACTAAACAGACCTAAGAGTTTCTGTGTGATAGATACTCTGCACCCTGAATCATATTTAGCCTTGTTGACAGCCATGTTGACATGGCTCTATGTCTGAGAGAGCGTGTGTGTCTGTGGGAGAAAGAGAGTGTGTGTGTGGGAGAAAGATTGCAGACGTGCCTGTATGTCTGAGAGAGAGTGTGCATTCCCTTGTGGGTCTCAATCTCGTGCAAATAGCAGGTGTGGTAATAGCACCCCCAACACGCCCCTTTAATGGGAGGTCCTATGCCTTTAAAATAAAGCACTGGATGGCCTCTTCCCTCATTTTAAAAAGCCAAAGGGCTGAGGGGGAAGGGAGAGAGCCTGTTATATTGATCCAGTGTGTAAGAATGAGAAATGCAAAAGTTTGCTAATCGTAATTGAAGTAAAAGAAATTGAAAAGGTTAGTCGTTAGGACCTTCCAGACTGGGGTTACCTTGACGTGGTTGGAAGGCTTTTCATTCATGTGATCACAGTAATGTATTCTAAAACCCCTTTGTTTATAAAGTATGCCAGTGTGCAGATAATATGATATTGTATGGGGCCTAGGAATGTGCATTGATTATCTTTTCTATGTTTGTACAAATAGCAGGTGGAGACACCATAAATGGCAATGCAAGGTAGTAAAAAAATGTGGTTTGGGGGGCCCCACCCAAAATTTTGCTATGGGGCTCAGGGATTTCTAGCTACGCCCCTGGGTGGGCGAGATCACACAAATAAAATACATTTTTTAATTCCTACAATGATTCCTTATATGATGAGGACATGCATTGTTACAATTTTCACTTTGTAAATGCTAACTTACATGAAATGTACTTTATTGTGGGTGCTTCTTTACTTCTTCCCAGGCTCGTCTTTAGGGCCATCTCTGCCATGAGACAGAGCTCAGGCTGCACTCCTGTCACGCAGAGGAGAAGTGGCCTGCAGCAGCAAAATAGAGGGGGAAAAAGTGTACACACCTCAGGGCAAAAGCTCCTGCTTCCAGGCAGTGTGCCTCTTCTGTCTCTACCTGTGTGCCTCTCCCGTCTCCACTTCATCTTGCCTCTGCCTGCCTTCTACCACAATAAGTGGGCAAACTTGCATGTGCCAGTCACAGTGGGCAAACTTGCATGTGTCAGTCACACAATGGGTAAACTGGGATGGGCCAGTCACACGGTGGGCCGACTAGCCTGTGCCAGTCACACGGTGGGCCGACTAGCCTGTGCCAGTCACACGGTGGGCAGACTTGCATGTGCCAGTCACACAGTGGGCAGTGTCTGGTGCACTGGAGGACTGATTTGAGAGTAGCTGGTGTACTGGAGGGCTGACCTAACGGTTGCTAGTATCAGTGTCTGGTGAACTGAAAGGGCTGACCTACCAGTGTCTGATAAACTGGAGGGCTGACCTACAATTGTCTGGTAAACTGGAGGACTAACCTACCAGTGTCTGCTGAGCTGGAGGACAGACCTACCAGTGTCTGGTGCAAAGGCCCGGGTCTCCCGCAAAATAGTGTCCAGGCTCCTGACACATCCGCTCGACAGCGCACCAAAGGTCTGCGATCATCTGTTTTTAAACAGCTGATCACGTGTATGAAGTAAACATATGCGTGATAAGCTGTTTAAAAGACCGAAACAGAGGACCTTTGGTGTAGGCCCTCTTAACTCCCTGGCCCCCCCCTCGGTCATGGGGGTGTGGTGGGGTTGGCGGGGGGACGGTTAGTTCACCACTTGGTCTGGTGAACTGAGGGCCAGACCTAATAGTGTCTATGGAACTGGAGGGCTAACCTAACAGTGCATGCTGAGCAGGAGGGCTGACCGAAAAGTGCATGCTGAACTGGTGGGATGACTGAACAGTACATGCTGAACTGGAGGGCTGACCGAGCAGTACATGTTGAACTGGAGTTCAGGGGACACTGTTAGTCAGTCCACTACACAGGGGCATAATTACAGGGGAGCAGGGGGAGCAACTGCAGGGGGGCAAGGGGGCCCCCATTTTTTTATTTTTCCTATGACAAATATAGCCTCCTCCCAGTAAACCACTGTGGATTAGGCACGGATAGGGGCCCCATCATAGTTCTGATTGGGGGTCCAGTGATTCCTAGTTACGCCACCGCGCCCACCTACACAGGCCACGGCCACTTAAAGAGGCCATGACACTATTTTTGTGCACTGCAGGAAAATGTAGAGATGGCTTGTAAAGTTTGGCTCAGGTGCCAAAAGGGCTAGAATCCCCCCTGCTCCTCTTCTGCTTGTAATAGTAAAATTAAGACAAATCTTAAAGGGCATCTATAGTGGGAAAATGAACTTTTTTTTCTTTCCTTCCATGCATATCTGTTGTATTCAATTAGATCAACTGGACTTGAAATGTAGTTCTTGAAGACGTTCCGCTAGTCATCCGACTGGCTTTCTCAATTCAGAATGACTTATACAAGAATCTGTGGCAATTATGTACTGGAAAATCCAAATTAGCATATCACAGCCAGGTGTTAAGAGCGTGATTAGATAGTGGCTAAGAGGTGTTATAGGAACGCCCAGAGTAAGGTGTTAAAACAGCATTGTACATGGCAGACAGTTGGTGTCGAACCCCCCACCTCTATTTAGGCTTGGTTTTTTATTTTCACATAAAGGCCTCCTTAACACCTCTCTTGAACCAGTCACGTTCTCGCCAGTATGTTAACATTACAATCTTCAAAGGTATGTCTTTTATCCTTAAGATGCAGATACACGGCTGAGTCCTGACCCGAGGAATTGGCTCTTCTGTGCTGGGCCATACGTTGATGCAGTTGCTGTTTGGTCTCCCCCACATACAAATCAGAGCATTCTTCACTGCACTGCACTGCATATATGATGTCGCTTTTCTTGTGTTTTGGTATTGGGTCTTTCGGAGGAGGAAGATGCACAGTGGTACTCAACACCTCAGACTACCATGATAAGGTGACCATGCTCCTGGCCGATAACAACACATATGAGGCTTTAACAAGGGATCCCACCAGCCGTTACAAGAAAAGAGTCATAGACTTACTACAACAGCTTCAAAAGGATAAAGCCATTGACCGAGCAATGTATCATCGCCTCTACCCTGGTGAGGCACATCCATGCATATATGGACTCCCAAAGATACATAAGGAAGGGGCCCCACTAAGACCTATAGTCAGCAGCATCAACTCGGTAACATAATACATGTATCATGTAACATAACATGTATCTGTTGAATACAACAGATATACCATGACCTGGATGAATGAGAACCTTCACAAGCATATTTCCTTCCATGCGTTCTATAATTCCCCACAACCCCTAGAGTATCCTCACTTTGTTCAGATTCCCTCTCTGTACTGAGTTACACCAGTTAGAAGAATACGTGATTGCATTCCTCTACTCCTACTTGGACTGTCAATCAAATCCCTGTGACGTGATCCCCCCCTCCCTGCTCTGTAATAAACATAGAGATAACAGCATTAGCAGGGGGAGAGAGGTAGCTTTCATGGTAGATATAAGGCTGCACTTGACCCCCCTTCTTGATAGACTTCACTGATTGATGATGGGTCGCAAAGAGAGAAATCGTAAACTGTACTGTTTTCCTTCTTCCGTGACAGCTTGCTTTCTATTGGCCACTGTGCGTGGGTGTGTTTTTCAGGATGTTGAACTTGTAACTCCTACTGCACATGATAAGCTTGTTGGTTAGCCGGAGTTGAGATATGGAGGAGGTAACAGAGGGGAGGGGGAAGGGGGGAGTGCTGCACACAGATCTGACACCATGGTTAAACAGAGATAGGATTAAGGCAGCACAGAGTACATGAATTTACCTTTGCAAAGGGGCAATGTGTTTTTTTCAGTATAGATGCCCTTTAATTTGCTATCAGCCCCATAGAATATAATTCTAATTTAATATAAAAGGGATAGACTTATCTATTATGCATTTTAAACGGCATGTCCACCCCCCACCCCCCAACTGAAATTTGACCAATGTTGAGCACACGGTGTAGTGTTAAATTACCCCTACGGTTTTCCTGCATGGCTGAAATACAGTACAGGGAACTGAAGAGTACAGTAGGTGCCTTTTCCAGGATTAATCCATTTCTGCCTCTAACTGTTCCTTTAAGAGGTTTCTGGCATGCGCAGTGGAGTTTCCTCCCCTCCCTCCGACTGCTTTTCATGCACAGAATTTTAAAGGGCAAGTCCAGCCCTGAAATGTAAACTTACATACAGGTAAATCACCCCCAAAACCCTAAATGGTAATAGTTTGAAATCTGAAATATATAAGTCTAACCTGAAATCCTGCACAATGTCCTGTTTCTCCTGTTTCTCCTGTTTCTGCTTCCTGGTCCTTCCTGTTAGCAACTGTCAGTTATGGATTTGACAGTTAACATCACAGCCAATGACTGAATGTTCATCCCCTAGTTCCTCTTCTGAGCATGCCCAGGCTCAGTACAGGTTTCTAAATTGCTTAGTTTCCACAAGGCACCCACCCAGAAACATAGCAGACATACAGTAATGAATTCATAGGACATAGTATGATATATCAACATATTTTAAAGAGGCCATTCTATCTAAAATATGTTTTTATGAGGGTGGAGTTGTCCTTTAAATATGTAAAAAAAAAAAACATACCGATACCTTGCTAGATTAAAATGTGTCAAATCTGATCCTAAATATACTTACCAGCCTTTATTCCATCGGCCGACTTCTGCTGCTGCTTCCGTGCATGGAAGCAGCAGAAGGGTCCAGACCAGCAGCCACGTCATTGATTGGCAGCTGGGCAGCAGAAGGCGGACGATGGAACGAGGGCTGGGAAGTGAGGTGGACATGCCTTTTAAAGTTATGAATTTTACTGTTTAGGTTCTCATTACATCACCTAAATCTGATTTATTATTAGACTCTAATTCAATTTCTTGAATTGAATGTAATTTATACATTTGGCCAGTTCAAGACTACCTTGCCCAATAATCAATATTTAAAGTTTAAATTTTATGCACAATACTCGGCATAAGCAGATATAGCACAAAAATGTTGCTAAAGCATTTGTCATAAATCTGTTGATTGTTTGTATTTACTAGCAATTTAATTACCAAACAAAATGAAATCATATGATAGGTGGATCCTTCACTGCAGGGGCAAGTCCAAGACCAATTAAGGTTATTATGGACAGTGGGGAGTGCTGCCCACCACCAACATTTTAAACCATGCCCTCCTTTAAAGGCCACTCCCATGTTAAAGTATACCTTTATTATATTTTCTATTCTTGGCTCCAGTCCTTTTGCTAAAAACATTCCCCTTTATTTTAAAATATAAGTATGTTAGAATCGCCAAGGAGTTCCATGACTATTTTTAGGCATAAGGCAATGGCATAGGTATTGAGGCATAGGCTATTTGAGCTATTGTGTGAGCTCTGTCAATGTGATCAGATTCACATCTGTCCCCAAGCTATCATGGCATACATGGGATGACCATGTTTTTCAGTAGAGTCCTTGGAGACATTGCGTAGTCTATCAACTCTATCGAATAAAGGTGATCAAGTTGGACGGATAATTTTCCATCTTCCAGTCCACATATTGATCAGCTTGAAATCTGCTGAAGATCAATGGCCTGCTAAACCTGCCATGTCTATATCTTTGCTCCCATTGTTTAGATTAAGATTAAGACCCCACCATACCCTTCCAAATATTGGTAGAGCTGAAGGATGGGCATTTTGTGTGTTACTGCATACTCTTATGTATTTCCCTTGTAATTAAGTTAAATAACAACATCAAAAATGGTAATTGCATGGGAAGACAGAGCGCAAGGCACATAGTAGGGCATAGACAAAGCAAAAATGTTTGTATCACGATGTCCATGAAATGTGCAAAGATAAAAATGGGGCCTAGCCTTTCAGACTGACCCTCCTTACACTTTCTGCAGGTAACAGTAAGACAGCAGAAAGAGGAGCCTGTAACCCCCCCTCCCTTAAATCACCCATGTGTTTGTTCTTACCCCATGCATCTGTTTAGGATATACCCTTTCCCCCAAAAATTGTCTTAAATGGCCAAAAATTAAAACCATGCACTATTAAATGAATAAATTCATTGTAATCATTATGGGGCTATAAAAACTGTTACCAAGGAGAATGTTAAAATCAAATCAAAATGTTAAAATCAAATCCATAAAATAATGATGTAAACTTTTATTCCAGATAATTTTAGATGGATTAAATGGACAGTAGGATGGATATTTCCATTCCTGCTGAAAACTGTAATATTTACTGTATAAATTATTTAAAAATAGGTTTTTTTAAAAATATCAAATGTGTAGATGCACATACCTCAGTGCAGTACCTTTTTATTCAGTCTATCTCTGGTATGTTTGGTAGGCATAAAAAGTCAACAATCCTGCATTAGGTGTACTCTATTCAGTAATACCTTACAGATATGCAGCACGTAAAAGTGCAGAAGAGGCTAAAAATCTTACCTTACCCAGTACCAACTGGTACTGACCACAGCTGTCAATGAACCAGAAAAACTAGAGCATATAAAGAGACCAGCTCAACAAATCCATTTGAAAACCTGGTGTTGCACTGGCGATAGGTGTTGTCAAATCTACAGCCACATCGGCACTGTTACAATCTGCATATCTCTAAATAAAATCATGTATTCCATTCACACTCATTCACTTCAACATACAGTGGGTGCCACTAGGACTGCCTTTTCCCACTCTCATTTGTCACACGGAACCTGACTGGCACTAGATGCTCGAGTACTCTTCTCCCAGCCTATATGAATAGAATACCTATATCCTCTCTGTTCCATTGGAAGACATTGATTTGAAAAACTCCAGCAGCTGGTCAGTGCATTATGTATAACCATAAAACTAACTATTTTTGATGATTGATCAAAATTAGTTTTTTGACTATAGTTACCCTTGTTTTGGAAAACATACTTACCTACACTTGATACAATGCACAACCTCCCCATTGTAATATTTTCTCCTCTGCTGTTACTTAAATAGGTTTTACTCTAAATTAGTATTGTATAGTATTTGAGGTTGAATAAAGATATACGTCTATCTAGTCCAACCTATTCGTTAATACCCACATTTCATGCCTAGCTGTTAATTCAAGATGAGGAAGGCAAAAAAAATCTAAAAAGGGGGGAAAAGAATTCCTTTTTGATTCCAAATTCGCAAATATCCATGGATCAACTTGCCATTTTTTTTTGTTCATGGTATTTCAAACATTAAACAATAAAAGACATACAAGACATACATAAGTTGCAGTTTTAGTATGAACCCATTGTTCCTGATTAATGATCATTCCGTTTGTGCTTTGAATCAATGCATCCTTCACAAGTCTGTGTTATAGATAGTTTACTCCAATATGTTGGTTCAGTTGGTAAGAAAGGATATTTCTTTGGCATATAACTTCATCACCACGGTGGCAGCACATCCGCAGAGCCTCCCCTTTCTATCTTTACTTAGAGGTTGCGTTTCCCTGGGGCTGCATTCTCAGGATCCAAATATCCCAAATTTTCATCCATCCCTTTATGTTATTCTGAAGAGTGTGTAGCATGTGCTCACTGTCATGTGCCCACCATATTCTATTTATTTTTTGGCTCTAGTGATATTTCCTCCCTTCCATGTTTTTGCTATAAGGCTTCTGGTGATAGCGCATATTGTTTTTATTAAAGAGCATGCATGTTTATTGTATCCCTTCGGTAGGAGGTTAAACGGGATCAACTTTTGATTTGATGACATACATAAACACAAAACAATGTACAATTCCTACACAATGACGTAAATGGCCAGTACAGTTTAGAATAGAATTTAAGGGGGGGGGGGGGCAGTGATTCTTAGTTATACCACTGTAAGTTGCATTTATTACATGTGAGAAATAGATTCTGTAACTAAGAAGGCTTCCATGTTGTTGCCAGTACAACCCACAGCCAGGGCCTGATTTACCATTAGGCACAGTAGGCACGTGCCTATGGGCGCCTGAGGTTGGAGGGGCGGCTGTCAATCTCCACCCACCAATCTAACCCCTTAATAGTCTATTTTCTTCATCAAAAAAGAAGTGGGTGTGGTTTAGGATTGTGGTCTGTGTTTAGGGGAGGGGCTAAGGGTGCCAGGCTCTTTGGGCTTTCAGGCTCTTGAGGTGTAAATCCGGCCCTGCCCACAGCCCATGAAGTCATTAAAGAACCACGCCCCCTGATCCCAGTATTCACTGTCTCTATGCAAAGAGTGTTTTCTATACACTAATATGGAAGTCCCTGAAAAGACTTTGAAATCTGCTTGTTACCCTGCAGTTAATTTACCAGCCGGTGTGAGTTTCTAATAAATAAACTGCAGGGTAACAAGCAGCTTTAAAAGTCTTATCAGGGACTTCCATATTCCATTTTTTTATTATTATTCTTTTCCTAGCAAAAAGATAAAGCTTCAAACAAAATACATGCATTCTCTGCTTATTCAGTGTTGGCGCACCGGGCAAGGCACCAGGTTTAAAAATACACAGTTCAGAAGGTCACAAGTTCAAGTCCCTATTCTTGCCTTTTGTTTCTATTATGTTCCTAGTGATAGATTCTACATGTACATGTAATATTTATAGAATCTCTGTTAGCCAAGAGGTAAGAGCTCTGCATTTAGCAAGACAGAATAAATGTACAAGTTGCAGGCTCTATTCCCCAGACTTACTTTTTTAATTTTTGCTGAAATGTTAGTATTCCATTTCTTACATCCATGCTATCTATGAAACACTGTAAAGATTACTTTTCTTTTTGTGTGAAAAGTAAAGGATTATATCATTGTTAGGACAGGAGCCTTGAATGTGTTTGAAAACAAAAAACTGAAATCCCTGTGTCAGGGAGAGGGAGGATCTCTCTGCATTAATGTGATTGGCTGCCAGCTTCTAGGAAGCAAGGCTGCAACTTCCTTGTTTTGATCTGTTGAGCACTACAGAGCATGTGCCTGTATTGGGGTTTACACAGCTAAGTGTCTAGTTGACCCCTAGTACTTACAGGTTATTTTAATAAATCACCCAATGGCCACAGCAAAAGGAGAGGTGAGACACAGCTTGTTGTATGTTTGTGAATGTGCTCTGTCTATTGGGAGACTGTCTGGAGACTTTAGTTCTCCTTTTATTGGTGTTCCTATGGTTTGAACAAACTTAAGCTAGGTACACACCTAGCGATTTTTCCTCCTGACAGAACGTTCGTACTTTCGACGGTCGGCCAGGAGGAAGGACTGTCGGTCGCGGCAAAAGCAGCCACGTCCGATAGTCACCGCGACCGATCGTCGGTCCATAGAGGACCGCACAGATCGGACGAGGTTTTCCACCCTGTCCGATCATCCTTCGTCCGATTTGGATGAACGGTCGATCGGACATGGGCACATTCGAAGCATAATTTCGGTCCGATCGACCGATATACTGAAATATCGGTCGATCGGACCGAAATATCTAATCGTGTGTACCCAGCTTAAGGGCGACTCTATAAAAAAAAAAATAATGGATTAGCTTGATATATTCTGAAGAATGGCAGAACAGCAATGTAGTCCCTTAATATGTTATTTCTAAATTTAAGTAATTGATCAATCCAATGTATCTTTTTATTCCTTGGGGGAAATGATTGACATTAAAAAATTAAGTAAACCATAATGTTTTATGGGGTAAATATATATATAATATTCTAATATTTAACACATATTTGTGTGTGTAAAATTTACTGGAATACACATACCATAACAACTCCAAAGAAATGAAAAAAATCTATCATTTCTAATTGAATTTACTTTTAACTGCAGCCTTTGGTAACTGCTACTGTTTTCTGTGTGAGCATGATAGCTGCAGTATTGGAATGAAGCTATCCAGCTTACATTTTTCTTTTCCCTATTTCAATTCTTTCTATAGTTGCCAGAGAATTTCTCTTGGGATTTATTGCATTACTATAAAAGATTATCATACTATAACACTGACAATATTGCACTGCGTGTATTTAAAGTACCTATGAAGGAATTTTCCAGTTGTTTAACAGCTAGAATATTACATGTTGTGTATATCTAGGCTTAGAGGGAGGTTAAGCTCAGAAAAGATTAAATAATCTACCTAATATTTAAGGTTTATCTTAGAAGTTCAGGTCTGTGTCTTTTTTGTTTCAGTTGTTCATTCCCTTGTGTCTGAGATACTTGCTTAGGGCTAATGGTTCTGTGCCTTGCAGAAAGTAAAACTACAGCTGTCAAATGTGTCTTTTATTACCTAGAAAGGAAAAAAGGTAAATATTTGACTCTTTGCTAATCTTTAATTCACATGAAAAAAGTTACATCTATTTCTGTAGGTTAGGGGTGCCTCCTCATCTATTTAAAGTAAATACATACAATATAAAACAGTCATAATAAAGGACTATTTAGCCATTTGTTTTTTCAAATCAGACAGAATGAATTAATTTATTTATAGTTGAGGCGCTCCAGATCCCCATATATTCTTTCAGCCCAGATACCCTGACACCACTCGCTTCATCAATAGACAAGTCCCTTTTTGCCAGGAGACTTGCAGCGCCTATCAGGGATCGGTTGCCCCCTGACACTTAGAGTGCAGGGTATCTGAGCTGAGGCCAAGAATACACAAAGAAACCAGGAGCAAAACAGACAAACAGGGCACACCTAGTTTAGAGCTGGACAATAGTGTGGTACTAAATCAGTAAGTAGAAACAGAGTCAGGGATGGAGCCAGAGGTCAGAACACAGAACATCAGTCAGCAAGGGGAGGTACAGAATAGAAGAGCTAGAGAGTAGTAAGGGACAGGTGTCGAACCATCATAAAAAGTAACAGACAGGGTGCCACACAGGTGCAAGGTAGTGGCACTCCCCATCAGGGGGGAGCCCCAACCTCCACAGGCAGGGGCCACGCACTGCGGGGAACTGACAAGTGCCTTTTGGGGCTTAAGGGGTCCTGCAGCTGGAAACTTAGAAGTGCCCTTGTGGCACTGACAATTGCCTTTGATGGGGGGCCAGCTCAAAACCAGGACCCCCAATGGCTCTTACAAAAGTCCTTGTGGCTCTAATAAGAGCCTTTCTGATAAGGGTATCCCGCAGCTCCAAACTAGGACCATCCCTGGTCCTAAAGAGGACCTTTTCAGGTCTCTGGTGTGTTTTTTTCCGTTGTCCTGCAGATATCAGCAGCGACACCAACTCCGTCAATGACGCTGATGCTGGGCGGTGTCACAGCTACCTCTTAATCCCAAAGTCTTCTTTCTTCTGTCATCACTTTGATGACTTCTGAGCAGGGGCACTTTTAGGGTTTTTGCTGCCTGAGCCAAACTTTTGAATGCCGCCCTTGATTATTTCCAGTCGCGGCATGAAGCGTGCCACCAACGTGTTAAAGTGGGTGTGGCTTCGTCTGTGGGCGTGGTTTTGTCGATGGCCATGGCTGAAATGTTACAATTTTGAACTTCCTTTCACACAGGCTTTCACATTTGCCCGGCCGTGTCATGACACAAAACCAGGAAGTAACCAGCATTATAAGATAAAAGCGAGGAGATGAACAGTAGGAACTACACAACCTTGAAAAAGCCACAAGAAAGCAATTGGGACTTCTAAAAGAACACACCCAAGATTGGATTTTAAAGTATTTTTAAGGAATACTGACTAATTCCAAAGGCTCATTTTAAAGGAACATTGACTACAATATTGACTGCATGGGAAAAGCCTCTGGATGCTGCTAGAGACCATTTGCTCCAGTAAGGCTCCCATTATTTGCTCTTATTTTTGCTTTTAGTTTGTATTTTTGCACTTTTTTGGCACTTTTTTTCACCATTTGCACCAAAAATAAAAGGACAGGAAAGGTATTTTTATCTTTTTAATATATGGTTCATTTATGTATTAGATTTTCAAATTGATGAATTAGTAAAACTACATATTTATCTTTTATTTTTGTGTAACACGTTTGAGAGTAGGGAGCCGATGAAAACACACAGGTCCGAGTGTTCTTCCTATGATGTTCATAGGGAGAACGCTCTGGACTGTGTGTATGCAGATCTTTGAATACAACAGATATACTATGTCCTGAATGAATGAGAACTTTCACAAGCACATAACTTAAGCTGGGTACACACAGTAATGATAAAGCCCCAATACCATCGGATCCTACAGTATTGGGGCTTTATCGCTACTGTGTGTACCTTTGTTTTCCGAACGAACGGGTCGGCGGAACGCTCATTCTGGAAAGACCGAAAATTTCCATCGGCCGCGCTAGACTCCAAAGAGGAGTCTAGCGCGGCCGATGGAAACACACAGTCCCGCGCGTTCTCCCTATGATGTTCATAGGGAGAACGTTGGGGACTGTGTGTATGCAGATCTTTGAAAAGATGGCAGACTTGCAGATTCTGTCATCTTTCAATGATCTGTACTGTGTGTACCCAGCTTAAATTAGAAAGATTACAAATTGCAGTGGAATAGGGACTTCGTAGCATTCTCCAAAGAATTTCAACGATATATCCATCCCATAGTGCAAGGGAGGATCCAGAACTTTGCAATTATCAACTGATGAAGTTGACCGGGTCATCATTTAAGCTAGGGCGTTTTTAACTCTGAATGGGAACTGCAACATTTCAAATTTGGCTTATATCATACAACAGACCCAATGACTATACAAAGTATAGCACCAGCAATAGCAAGCACTGCAGACAACATTAATATAGCAGAAAAGAACTGTATAGCTGTGTGGGGGAGAGCTACATCTAATTATGGTCCATGCCAGGTGTAAAAGGAGTTTAACAGCTTATAATGCATTTCCACCAATGTCCATAAACTGCCTCAATTGATAAAACAATGATAATTTCCTGTGATGTTGTGCGATGTTCCCCTGTGTTATCACATAGCAGTGTCCATTGATTTCAATGTCACCGCTGTGCGATAACGCAGCAAACTGCTGCATGTAGTGCATTGCTTGCAACGCACCACATGCCAACTCAGGTGTAAACAGTAAAGTTCACTCCTATGAGCAGAGCCTTTTGGTGCTATTTCAATGGTTGACATTGCACAAAAATGTGAACTAGCCTAAAGTAGCCTAAAGATTAATATTAAAATTCAGCCACAAGCACACGCACTGATAGCTGTCCAGACCAAAAGCAGACAGTCCCAACTTTACCATAGGTAACACATATAGGAGAGACGTCCAGAAGGGAGCTGTCAGTGTGAGCACTTGTGGCAGACCACTGGAAGTCTACTGTACAATAGGAGGAAGGAAAACTCACCCCTACCTCAACATTTATATTTTCGATGTAAACGTAGTTAAAGATTTAAACAAATGAAGAACAAACATAAACAATGTAGTTGAGCTAGAAGTCCAGGAAAACGTGTTTAGGCTGGATATGTCCTTTAAGAAAACATGTTGCTGCAAAGCATTTAAACAATAGCTGTCCTGCAGAAAGCATGTTAATATTTTGCTAAAAAGGAAATGATGCAATCATCTTATTTTACCTTATTAATTACTATACCTCGCAACAATGCACTTTAATGCTTTAATGCTTATTTTTGAAGCAGCCATTAGTACAGTAAATCAAGATGTATCCTGAAGTTCACCATCTTTTTTTTCATGCTGGTTGCCCCTCATCTAAACCCTTATAGTTCCATTCTTGACTACTGCTTAACATTAATATGCACTTTCAATTGCACTGGTTTCTAAGCAGCCATACAGACTACATATGAATTTCTTACTCATCAGATCTACTGTATCTTTTTTTTTTATACACAGGAGTTCAGTTATAAAGGGAAAATCTCTCTGTTTCATCACTCTTAAACATCTATATGACATAATGTACATTATACATGGATACATGCCTAGGATTTAAATCACACAAAATGTTAGATTTAAAGGGGAATTACACTGAAACAACTATACCCATTTTAGTACCCAGGGTTAGGGCCTAAAAAGTGTGCTCTACTTTAGACAGAGTAAAATCTCAAAGGGGCCTTTTAGGCTTAGGGGTGTTCTGCACACTGTGATCCCCCTTGGTTCTTACAAAAGCTGATGTTGTTCTCAGAAGTACACTTGCAACTCATTAAAAAACACTTGCAGTCCTCACAAGGGCCTTTGTAGCTTAAGGTGCTGCAGCCCCCTACTCGGTCCATCAAAATGCCTTTTAGATTGTCCCATAGCTCAAAACCAAGACCTCCCTTGGCACTTATAAGAGCTGTTGTGGACCTTACATGGATGCTTGCAGCTTTTACAAGAGCTTTGGGTATATAAACCTAGAGGCTGGGACCCCTGGATTTTAAAATAACCCTTGAGTCTACTTCATTTTTTTAAGTAGGTGGGACCTGCAGCCCAATACCATGTCCACTGTGGTCCTATGAATGGCCTTTGATGCTTGATATTGTTATCTTCTTCTCCACCAGCTTCTTATTATATTTACCAATTATATGATGGGATGGATGTTTGCATTTTCTTCCCTAGGCCAGCTAGCATGTTGCTGTCCCCCAATGACACAAAGAAAATGCACAATTAGGCTATATATACACAGCAGCTAATTTTCCCTTCAGTCAGACTACTGATTTGTAGAGCCACTAGATTGTGTAGTGGGAATGAAATTAGTGCTGCCAATATTTCAGCACAATCGCATAGCTAAATATTTCTGCCAAGCGACCACTGCTTTAATCCTATCAGACAGACAGCACAGTAGTCTGTGTGAAGGGAATATTGGGTCAGGTTTGGGCCATGTATACCCAGCCTAAGGAGAATATAGAAAATAAAATTGGTGGAAGGGGTAAAGCAGAAACAAATTAGGAAAACAAACCGGAGAAACCAAAAAAAAATCACCATGTCTAAAAAATCAGACACTGTGCAAAATATGGTATAAGTTAACAAGGTACCAGGTAACAAGGACATGTGGAGGAGAATAAGTATGTACAAATGGATGGAAGACATGAGAAGAATGGAAAAAAGCAAACTTAGTTGGTATTGGTCCTTTTTGTGCAGTATGAGGGAGCATGTTAGAATTAAATACATTGATGGCTAGCTAGCATTTAGCAATATTAGCCCAATATGGTGCCCAGAAGAATAAAGAGAGCATAGTAATTTTGCAGACTGCTTGGCTTCTAGAGGTTAACTGAGTGTTTGGACCAACAGCATGCAAAAGGAACTGCCATTACCATGCATTTCATATGATTTCTGAAGACCAGAGGACAGCAAGGAAATGTTGGGGCAGCTCTGCGGGAGCTGTAAGGATGTTGCACTGCCTTAAATTTAAAATGCCATCCTCTAGCAGCTGTATTTCCCTAGGCCACAACCTCTATGGCCTATTGAGGAATCTGTCTTTGATCATCATATTCAAAATCTGATTGGCAATCCAATTTTAAGTTAGACTGTTATTGTATCATTTTTAAGCATAATTTGTGTTCATATCGGCAATGAGTGTACATTCCACTATGCACTAAATCCCTCAAGTGACCCCTATAAACACTTTCTTGTGCACTCCTGCATTCTTGTTGCCTAGCTGCTTTTTTAGGTCACTGTTTGTTTTTCTTTTTACTGTATCTGTATCCATGGATAAATCATGTTGACCACATTGAATTGCTCTTGTGACCTTGATTTTATGTAAGCATATCCTGTAAAATGGAGCCTGTAGAGCAATTAATAAAATTAAAGGTTCACTTAATATACCCTTGCTAATGCATTGTAATATAAATGCTGAAAGTATGCAAAATTTAATTAGAAAATGCCCAGTTGTGTCTGAGCATCAAACAGCAGGAATTGTTAGCTCCTTGTGCTGGACTATTTCACTACAGATTACCTTTAAATGTATGAATAAAGTGGAAAGCTTACTCTTTAATTCTTCGTCTACTGTCTAAAAATACTTGTAGCAATTTGTGCTTGTTAAAGGGCAACTGTGGTCTCAAAACAATTCAATGATTCAATGAAAGCCTGCAGTATTTTCTTTAAAAAGAGCTGACAATCACATATCTGGCTGGAGCCTGTGAGAAATTACATTGGGGTGAATGTTCAAACCAGGAGAAGCATGCTCAGTTAAGAATAAATGCTGGGGAAATCAGGAAGTACCTGGGGAAAAAATTGACAGTTGAGAAGGTGAGCCTATTAATGATGGAAGAGGCTGGTCACATGGCTGAAAACAGGAAGTATTCAAGCAGGAAGTAATATTGCTGAATCTCTACAGCAATAATGTCTCACAAATTTTATCTAGAGATGGGATTTAGGTTTTATTTTGAAGGTAAGATGGTAGGCTTTTAATATAAGCTTTACTAGTTTGGAAGAATTAGGGACCACAGTTACCCTTTAAGGGGTATGTAAGCTATTAGTTTCTTATGTTATCATAATCTTCTATTTATTTAATAGAGAGACGGGAATAGCCAGTAAATTACAGTTATAAGAAAAAGAATGTACACCCTCTTTCGTTGCGTGTACATTTTTCGGACGGATCAGGGTGTAATAAAAAATGATCGGGCTCTAACAAAGATGAATTGGTGTGATATGAAGGAGAAAAATAGTACACCCTATGCTTGTGAAAGTTCTCATTCATCCAGGTCATGGTATATCTGTAGTATTTAGTTAGATCAACTGGACTTAAAGTTTAAGTCTTGAAGACGTATCGCAAGTCATCCGACTGGCTTTCTCAATTCAGAATGACTTGTACAAGACTCTGTTGGCAATTACGTACCCTGGAAAGTCCCAATTAGCATATAACAGCCAGGTTTTAGGGATCTTATGAATGTAAGGCATGATCGCATTGTGGCTAAGAGGTGTTATAGGAACTGCCCAGGGTAAGGTGTCAAAACAACATTGGCATGGTGAGAAAACGGCTAGGCCAAGACAGCACACTTACCAGCAGAACTGATCTTAACCCAGAACAGCTGTGTTCTCTACTGGACTTGTGCCTGAATACCACCTATTACAAATACAGGGACAAGTTCTATAAAAAAAAACATGGATGTGCTATGGGATCTCCAGTTTCATCTATTGTGGCCAACCTTTACATGAAAGGAAGTGGAAAAACAGGCATTTAATACCTTTAAGGGCAGAGCACCCAGCCACTGGTTCAGATACGTGGATGACACCTGGGACGAAGGAAGTACAAGCCTTTACAGAACACATCAATGCTGTAGACCAAAACATCAAATTTACAAGGGAAGAGGTACAAAACAACACACTGGCTTTCTTGGACTGCTTAGTAGAAGTCAGGGAGAATGGTAAACTGGTAGAGGTTTACAGAAAACCAACTCACACAGACCAGTATTTGATGTTTGACTCCCACCACCTTAAGATCACAGGCTGGGTGTCATCAGAACTCTGCAACACAGAGCAGCGAACATTCCCAGTAGCACAGAGGTGAAGGCTAAAGAAATAAAACATCTCAGAGGAGCCCTTAAAACTTGTGGATATCCAGACTGGGCCTTTGTCAAAGGAAGTATAAAGAAAGAAAAGAACATGAATACCAACAGTGAAGTAGAAAAGCAAGACAGTTGTTTGTAAGTACCAATATCTTAGCATGGGAGTGTCTGAGAAAGGTAATTACAATGAAAGTGGGCTTTTAGAGGGTAATCTTTTCAAATAGCTTGTTATTTTGGGGAAGGAGTTCCCAAACAATTATAATATCCTCATGTTAGAATAGGCCAGCTAGCATGAAAAGCTAGCTCTCATTGATGAGTTGATGGGACACAGATCTGCCACTTTGCCTAGTGCCCCGGTTAACCTTAAAGGAGAACTAAACCCAATTTTTTATACTCCAGAATTTAAATACAACCCCCCCTTAAAACACCAATAAGCTATAAAATCCCACTTTAGTAAATTGTATTAAAGTAAATGTTAAAAACTGGATAAAGTATATGTGTGTATGTGCAGTGTCAGACCTCCTGACCTCAGTCACATGCTTCCTTTATCTGTCCTGTAAGGATTGGCTAGAGATTATTAATGGGTGTGACCAACTGTAAGTTTCTGCCATAGCTAAGGACTGAGCATGTGCAGAACATAATGGTCGTTGACCAAAATGTGTGATACTAGAATGCTGTGAAATAAAGCACAAACCATATGATAGGTAAATATATAGGTAAATTACCCAACGCCCGTATCAAAATGAGATTACTGCTTTTATATCAAGGTGTTCTGCCTTCAGGTTCAGTGTTGTTTTGTGGCTTTAGTTGTCCTTTAATTCAGTTCCAACTATATCTAATATATCAGGATAGGCCTAGGTGTGCCTAGCTCCACTTATATATTAACAAACATATACATAACACTATTTTTTACCTGCCAAACTCAGGCTTTCAGCACACATCCAACTCATTTAGTAAACTGTATCTAAAAACACATACCTAGTTCACAGCATCCTCCACAGTCACCTTTCTTGAAATCCCCCATATGTTCCCATTCCAGACATTCTTATATATATCATATGTTTGGTATCCAGGGAATTCTAACAATTACAGGAGGATAACAAGAGAGCAGGAGGGTCTGAACCAAAAAGGTTCTCAAAACTCATTATAAATGACTGACATCTGAACACATAAAAGAATTAGAGAGCTGTATATACACAATAATAACCGAATGCCGCAATGTGGTACTATCATGTACGCGATCGCTCGCATTTTCAAATTTGTTTGCCAAGTACACGGGAGCAAAACCAGTTTTGTCAGAACCCCCATGTCAATGTGAGTGGCCACATATTGCATGCGCTGTGCTGCGTTTTCAGGGAACACGCAATCACCATTTTTTGTGAATGGAAAATAGCAGTGGTGAAGGTGGTGGGTGGGTAAGCAGGTGTAGTTAAAGGGGAATTGTGATCACCAAATTGAGTTTAAATGAAAGGCCAGTGTCCTACCTTTAAAACGATCCATCAACCACCTCTCTATGTGCTCCACAGCCCAGGATATAAAGAAATTACTGACCAGAAAGTTAATGGGAGGGAGGCTGACGTGTGACATTCCTAAGGCTGCTCCTCCACCTCGCCGCCGGAGAGCACAGCCTCAGACTTCAGTGACAGGACAGGAGACAGGAAGTCCCTTTCCCCACCTGTTTTTAAAAAAATTTCTGTAATGTAGGGCTCCCTCCCCAATCCCCAAACGCTATAGTTATTTGCAGAAAAACTCTCCCGATCACTACTTACATTGCCTGTTTCCCCCGACGATCAGTCCTGGCCCTCTGCTTGCATGAAACTGTAAGCAGGGGGCTGGAACGGCAGCCACGTCCGTGATTAGCTGAGAGGCAGCCAATCACTGACAGGGCTTCAGGCTGTACTGACCGTCGGGGGAAACATGTAAGTAGAGATTGGAAGAGTTTTGCTGCAAATAACTATATTTGGGGATGTGAAGGTTCTCATTCATCCAGGTCATGGTATATCTGTTGTATTCAATTAGATCAACTGGACTTGAACTACATTTCAAGTCCAGTTGATCTAATTGAATACAACAGATATATATTTGGGGAGTTTTGCTGCAAATAACTATAGCGTTTGGGGTTGGGGGAGGGTTGGGGGAGGGAGCCCTAAACTACAGCAAAGGGGATTGGAGTTAGGGGGAGAGAGAGCGAAATGGGAGGGAGAGGGAGAGGGAGGAGGGGAGGACTGCACTGAGCATGTCCAAATTCTCCCAGAGGAGAGACAGGAGGCCTATATGGATACAGACAGGCTCCTGTACTTTTTTGGACTTTGGAGGGACATTGCATGGCAGCCATTTGGAGCAGGGATGTAAGGTAAGGATTTTTCTACACAACACAGTGGGGCCAGTATTGGGTTAAATTGTAGTTTTGGAGGTGGACATGCCCTTTAAATACATCATACTTTTACACTTTAACATGTTGCTGGGGTTAGCAAGTTGTCTTCATGCCCACCAGTGCACTACTTTAAGAAAACAATGATCACAGTTTTTTTGTGTGTGAAACTCCACAATGCATTGCAACTATTACTCCTGTATCGAAAGCTGGGTACACACTGCCATCTTTCAAAGATCTGCATACACACAGTCACGAGCGCTCCCCATATGCACAGCATAGGGAGAATGCTCGGGACTCTGTGTTCCCTATAGGGAGTCTACCACGACCAAGGGAAATTTTCCCTATTTCTGAATGAGCGTTTGGCGGACCCGATCGCTCAGTGGCCGAACGCTGGTTTGGAAAAGCAATGTACATACCGTACCGATAAAGCCCTGATACCATCAGATCTGACGGTATCAGGGCTTTATCGGTACTGTGTGTACCCAGCTTAAGGGACGTGTACGTAAAGGAAACTGACCCTCAAACTAGGATAGCGGTTGTGGCAACTATAAAGAATGGGCACAGCTTAATTAAAGGAATCCTAGACTAGAAGAAAATCTCAAAAACTGAATTGCACTGCAATAGGGATGGATTGTACAGTATGCAAAGACCTGACACAAATGTGAAGGGTTAAATGCAGCTTGTACCTTAGTATTCCTGCAATCCTGCAATCATATTCCTGCAATCATAGTTCAAGGAATACTGAAATGGCAGACCAGAGTATATTTGAGTATCAGCCAAAACTTTTAACAAAGGTATTAGATTTATTTGATAAAGGTACAGTATAAAATACTGTTGTTTATTACAATACAGATAGAAACATACAGTGCAATTTAAGTACATCATTAATGGCAAGAGGAAACAAGGGGAAAGTAGTAACAAATACGTATAATGGGAAACCTATTACAGGAACAGAGGAATAATACAGTTGTATGTTGTACTGTAGGCTCAACCATCCAATGCAGTTTTGCTTGTCAGTCAGAACTGGCCAGAGTCCCAGGGATGTTTTGTTACCATAGAAACGGTAGGGCTACAGGAGATGGAAGCAGTAACCGACCCCGGAGACAGAATGAACATAAGCACATCATTCTGCATGTATCTATATGGAAATGTGCATGTTTATGTTTGTAACTGTGTTCATTTATATTCACTATAACAATAAGCTACAACTAAATCCATTTACTGTAGCACGCTGGCAACTTACCAGGAAAGAGAGCCACCTCTGATAATAGTCAGTGAAACTGTGATATAGTTTAACTGACATTATTTAGTTCATCAGATCAGCTAGTTAAAGGGAAGTTTATAAATTCTCTACAGTTGATGTTAACGAAATAGCCAGTTTAAAGTGTGTACACTATAGAGTTCAATTAATGATACAATTGAAGATAGACTTTCTTCCTCATCTGTGAAGCAAAGTGACAGGGAGCAAGCGAGAACCATTTCATGGGGTCTGCTATATGACCTCCCCCCCCCCCCCCCGACTAAAGCACATTCACTGCTTCCTATAATCGCTTTAAAGAAATTACCTGCCTTTGTCTTGCACAGGGTGAGAGGACAGCTTAGTTTTTCTGTTCCACAGAAAGCCAATCATTTCTTAAAGGATACAGAAAAAAAGAATAGGGGGTAATGCGATGAAAGGAATAAGTGAAGGTGTTATCTTTTATTAGTCTGCATCGAAAAAGGATTTTTCCTTTGAAAGGTTTCTGGTAGATTTTTGGGGGAGTTATGTACTTAAACTAGTACCCTGGGGTACAGTTCAGACATGACAAACAGATGAAGTTATTTTCAGACTCATATGTGCAAAAAAAAAACCTTTTTTTCTTAATTCCATTCTATTTTATTCTAAACATAAAGGCTGTGTTGCATTTAATTTTAAAGCAATTTTATTACTGTAACTGTCCAACTCAGCAGATCAGGGCATTTGGGCAAAAACGGAATGTTTATCTAATGTATAATGTTATTTTAGCTAGCAAGCAGCCAATGAGGCCAACTTCATAAATGCACTACATATATACTTCCTTTAGTATAAGTGTATATATATGTCTATTGGAGATTGTATTAAGTTTTTAGAAGCTACCAATGAGGTGGGAAGGTCTAAAATATAACATATAGGAATGGTGTAACTGTATGTGTGTAATTTCTCACTATTAGAATCTTAATATATACTGTCAGGGTTATTCAATAAAAGTTCTTATCGTTTAAAATGGTGCTAAATTTGCCCCAGCCAATCAAATCTTATTTAACATTTGAAAGCTAACATCTGATTGGTTGGGGCAAAATTAGCACCATTTTAAACGATAAGAACTTTTATTGAATAACCCTGTATATGTATAAATAAATGTATATAAAGTATAGTACTGACATATATTAGGTCCGGGACAAAATTTATAAAGTTCCAAAAGTACTTTTAGAGCTGGTACCCCTATTTTAAATGCAATAGTCAAAATGAAAGGTTTAGCCACACCTTTGCCCATAATAAATGTAGCTTTGTCAAACAAACACAATGATTTTAATAAAGACTGTCCTATTATACAAATCTAAATGTCTTTGCCTATATGTACAGTAAATATCTTTAGTAATAGTGTTACGTAATGACCTATACGTTGTACAATGTGCACAAGGACAAAATGTACTTGGTGTTTGGTGTTGTGGAACTATAACAGGATACAAATTCAGTAGTGCAGAAAGTTTATCTATCTCCAGGGCCTGTATAGTGCCCATACATAAGGTAACATTTCTCATATAAATAGTAGACAAAACTTGCCAAGTCCAGATATACCAGTGCTGTAATAAAATTAACAAGTGCTTTAACAAAGTATTAGTTTAGGGTATGTGACAATAAAATAAGCAATATTTGATAGGATTTCTGTAATGCTCCGGACCCCAGAGTATTCCTTCAGCTCTGATACTCTAATCTACAACCACTCATTTCACCAATAGACAAGCACCAGAAGCAAAACTGTCAGACAAGGCATTTCCATCTGGAGAGCTGGACAAAGCGAAGTACCAAAGGAGAAAGCAGGAATTGGAATCAGTGATGGAACCAAGGTCAGAACACGGGTAGTCAATCAGTGGAGCACTATATCAAAGGGGTCAAGAGAAAGAGTAGTCAAGTCATGGTCCGAGGTCAAAGCAGGTGGCAAACAATCAGAGGTAAAATACAAGCAGGAATCAGGAACCAGAAAAAGCTAACAGAGAATACAAACCATGAGCTAGAGGAAGCACAAGCTATATTGGCAATGCATGAAGGGAAGGCAGGAACTGAAATAGGCAGATCGGACCAATTAGAAGACAAGAAAACTTAAGCAGGAGGAAGATAGACTAAAAGACGTTTTAATTTGCCAACAAACAAAACAAGGAAAGACAGAGATGCCCAACGAACGTTTCCAGAAACCAACAATCATTGTGATTGAATAACCAGAAGATGCGTGAAAAACCGTCAAGGTCGTTGAAGCAGCGTGTGAGCGGAGAAAGGGTGAGTTTTACAGGCAAATGATGATAATTTCTTTCTTTTTTTAAATGTTAAATATATGAAAAATAACTCAAAACGTATTCTGTTTGAATAAGAAGCTATTACAATAGAGTAGTAAATCTGTTCTCGGTTTGTTTTTCGTATTGATATATAAGCGGAAAGAGAAGGAAGAAAAAGAAAAGGGGGTGGTGGTTTCCGGTTTATATGTTTCTTACATTTTCACATATTTGGTTTTTAACATAACAGATAGTGGCAGAGGATAATAGCTACAGTACAAAGAGCAGAGGAAGCAGATTGAGAGTCTGTATTTAAGAGAGTGATTCAATGTATTCATCAAACTGTAGCCACTCAAGAGCAAATTGGTATTCTTTGCCCAGTTTTGTTGCCTTTACATATTCCATAGATCGAATAAACTTGACTCCACTCTAAGGTCAGAACGGATGAGGTGGAGTGTGTCATGGGTGTTTTCCAGTTTTTTGCTTTAATTGATTTAGTGGAGAGTAGCACGAAATTGGCACGTTTTTGCAGTTGCATAATATGGAGGTCTCCAAATGGATTGCCAAGGAGGAATGTGAGAGGATCAAGTGGTAGTGTGATGTGAAAGAAGGACAGAAGAAGCTGGTGGGTATCTTTCCACAGAGATGCTACTGAGGAGTAAGCCCACCGCATATGCATATATGAGCCCAGATCTTGGCAGCCTCTAAAGCATAGGGAAGGAGAGATATGTTTATGTAGACGGTCAGGTGTAATATACCATTGATATATTACTTTCTAAGTTCTTTCTATATGGGTTGTGCATATGGAGATAGATTTGGCTTGATCCCATATTGATTCCCATTGTGTATTGACAATTTCTTCATTAACTTTTTCTCACTTTTTAAAAACTTTTTGCATTTGTTTCTTCTTTTTTTTATTGTACAAACCCTGAATTTTTATAGGATGTGTAAAGTTTTTTTTCATACCCACTGTATCCACACATATAGCTAAATATACACACAACCACATAATTCCCAATGTGCACCAATGTGTGCACTTAACCTTCAAAAGTTCAGATTGCCTAGGTGCTGCTGTATATGATTAATATGTTTCCAACTAAGTAAAATTCCAGGTGCAAAAACAAACAGGGAGATTCAATAAAATTTCTTAGCATTTAAAATGGTGCTAATTTTGCCCCAACCAATCAGATCTTATTTAACATTTGTAAGCTTGGGGCAAAATTAGCACCATTTTAAACGATAAGAACTTTTATTGAATAACCATGAAAATCTTTTATTTCATGTGCAAACAAACAGATAGCAACGTTTCGGTCACCTTCTCAGATCTTTCTCAAGCCATTACTCTAATATACCATTACACTAATATAACCTAAACCCCTCCCTTTCCTTGTGGCATCACAAGTGGGCTAATAATTGCCTCTAATTATAGTGCTAAAGTATTACATCTCTTTAAAGGATAAGTGCACTGTAAAATCAAGTTATGTTCATTTTGAAGCTGCAGCTTTAAAAATACCTTTGCCATATTTTTCTTTTACCTATGTCCCTCCAGAGCCTAGCTTTGTGCCTTGAAAGTTGCTGACATCTTGTTACTGGTTTGCTGAATGTTAAGCTCCGCCCCTCTGAGATTTCCTCTGCTTTTTCCTGCTTGAGCCTCAAACAGTAATGCCTGTGAGTTCTGTGCATGTACGTGTGCAAAGAACTCACAGGCATTTCTGTTTGAGGCTCAAGCAGGAGAGTGCACGGAACTCACAGGCATTACTGTAAAAAACATAGAAATTAGTTGGGTGCGGTTCAAACTAACCCGACCAAATCACAGTAAGGTTTTTTACAGGGAATGTCCTCCCTACTAAGAAAAAATGTACCTCATGTAGTAGTCCCACAAAACCCTGTTTTAATTTTACTTAAACCTGTTGGCATCTTTGAAAGGTTTAAGTAAACTGAAAATGTGGTTTGTGGGACTGAACTTTGTGAGGTAAAAAATTTCTTAGGAAGGTGGACATGCCTGCAGGTGACCTGGACAGGGCCCACTTTGGCTCTGGGCCCCATAGCAACTGCTATGGCTGCTGTAGTGATTCCTACACCCCTGCAGTTAGTTAAGAGCTGGAAAACATTCCCCCCCACCCGCTCAGCACTAACCACCGCTTTTGTAGTGAGTTCATGCTGCTACTCATGTGAGCTGGGAATCTCTTATATGTACCTGTCTGTGTGAGCTGGGCATGAGGGCATCTTATATGTACTAGAGATGTTCAAAACTGTTGAGTTGAAATTGGCTACTTTCGATTTTCGAAAATCGTCTACTTTCGATTTTCGAAAATCATCTATTTTCAAAAATCGTCTACTATTGATTTTCGATTTTCGAAAATTGGCTACTTTCGATTTTCGAAAATTGGCTACTTTCGATTTTCGAAAATCGGCTACTTTTGATTTTCAAAAATTGTCTCCTTTTGATAATTATCTACTTTTGATAATTATCTACTTTCGATTTTCGAAAAATTTGGGTTCTGTGAAATTCGGGAGTTCCGAAAGTTTCATCGGAACTTCGAAACCCTCCGATCCGATTCTATTTTCGAAAATTGTTTACTTTCGATTTTCGAAAATTGTCTCCTTTCGATTTTTGATAATTATCTACTTTTGATAATTATCTACTTTCGATTTTCAAAAATTGTCTACTTTCGATTTTCCATAATTATCTACTTTCGATTTTCCATTATTTATCTACTTGTGATTTTAGATTTTCCATAATTATCTACTTTCGATAAAAATCGAAAATTAAAAAAATTCGGGTTCCGTGAAATTTGGAAGTTCCGAAAGTTTCATCGGAACTTCGAAACCCTCAGATTCGATTCGAGACTGGGTTCTAATCGAAGCCACATTACATCTCTAATATATACCTGTCTGTGTGAGTTGGGCATGAGGCAACCTTATATGTGCCAGTCTGTGTGAGTTGGGAGTAAGGGTATGTTATATGTACTTATCTGTGTGAGCTGGATATGGGGGCATCTTAGATGTTACAGTCTGTGTGGGCTGGGCATGAGGGTATCGAATATGTGCTAATTTGCGTGATATGGGCATGAGGGCATCTTACATGTAACAATATGTGTTAGCTGGGCATGAGGGCATCTTATATATACCAATCTGTGTGAGCTGGGCATGAGGGCATTTTATATGTACCAGTCTGTGTGGGCTGGGCATCAGGGCATCTTATATTTACCAGTATGTGTGGGCTGGGCATCAGGGCTAGCCATAATTATTTGTTTTTATATAATTAAATATTTAAAATTAAATGTCTATATCTGAAATATGCAGCAATATCAGTTGCAGGTTCACAGATGCAGTTTACAGAGGTTAATGTGATTTTTTCCCCAACCAATACAAGAGTGCATTGTATCATTTGAAACATTCTTTGTACGAGTTTGCAATTCTGACCTTAGAGACTATTGATCTCTCCAGTTTGATTACAAGCATTTTAATGTACCTTTTGTTGTATCAAATTCTTACTCTTGTTGGTATATTTTTGAGAATGTCAAACCATGCCCTTTTACCTGAGGTCAATTTGTTTCTTTAACGCATTGAAGTCAATTCTGCTGTCGATGCCATATGTGCTTTGTAAAAGCACAACTCTCAAAATAAGGCTAAAGACACAGATACAAAATCTGTTTTCCCAAGCAGTGAGAGGTCTCCCAATTGCTCCTCCTCCCCATTGTACTATACCAGCTGCTTACCAACAGCCTGTCTGTTAGGAATTGGAGATTTGGAGTTAAAGGCTATGTCCACCCCGAAAATAAATTTTTAATATTCTGCTCCCCCATGTCCCCCAGCCCCAACCGCATATTTTTTTTTTCAGAAAGCCCCCCAAACTCTTACTTACCTCCCCCTCGATCCTCCGCGCACTGCCGCCCTCTGCTTGCGAATGCAAGCAGAGGGGCGGGACCGGCAGTCGCGTCTGTGATTGGCTGGAGCGGCAGCCAATCACGGCGCGGCTGCCGGTCATTCAGTGCAGCGAGGAACGGAGAGGTAAGTAGAGTTTGGGGAGCTTTTTAAAAAAAAAACATGCGGTTGGGGCTGGGGGACATGGGGAGCAGAATATTAAGGGGGTTTTTTCGCTAGGGGGAGGATAGTAGAACGGGAGGGAGAGGGAGGGAGAGGGAGGGGAGGAGGGGGGAGAAGGCTGCAGCACGCATGGCAGGAATCTCCGGGAGGCCAGTAGCAGGCAGTGTCCTAATGGACCTGCTAGCCTCCTGGTGGGCAGTTTTTGGAACTTTGGGGGGGGACTACAGGAGAACCGATGGAGTTGGGATTGTGAGGTAAGGATTAAACTACACTACATGGGGGGGGGCCAGTATTGGGGGGAATAGTTTTGGGGGTGGACATGCCCTTTAAAAAACATTCTAGTGAGTAAAAGACTTAGGGATGCTGGTTACTGCAGATTGCAGTTTGACATCTCTGCAAGTATAATTGAAGCACATATCCTCAAATAATTAACTTTTACAAGTTATGTCTATTTCTACTGCATAGAAACCATTCTGTGTATATACCCGTATATACTCGAGTATAAACCGTCCCGAATATAAACCGAGGTAATTACTTTTAACTGATAAACTAGGAAAACTGATTGACTCGTGTATAAACCGAGGATTATCTTTATCCCATAGGCAGCCTATAGAAAGTCCCATACACAGCCCCATAGATAGTTCCACAGACAGTCCTACAGAAAGTCCCATACACAGCCCCATAGAAAGTCCCATACACAGATGTGCCCTGCATACCTTTCTGTGCAGCCTGAACACTTAAAGATTGTTTTTTTTTCCATTTTCCTTGCAGTCTGGGCTGATCTGAGTGAGCAGGACAACAATTGCCTAACCCACTGAAATCAAGAGGATTCTCTGTGTTACAGGGTACAGCTTTTGTTTTCCCAGGGCTATGTGATTTTGTCCAGCATGCCCATCCATACCCGATTATAACTCTGTCTCAAGATGATTTTAAAGGTAAAAAATTTTGGTTTATACCATCATCACCTATGATATATGGTACCATAGGTGATACATCTGAGTGCTGCACTTGCGTTTTAACCCTCTGTCCTAACCCTGTCCATACTATATTCAATTTACATAATTGCTACCTCCCCTAGCACTTCTACGGCCTGTCTTGTAACGTGATCCCACTTGCAAGGTGTTGGGCAACCCTCGTATGTAATATGCCAAGTTTTAATTTATAGAATAGAAATCAACAGAAAATTAAATATCCTTATAATCGTCACTTATCTGTGTCACAGATCATGTGACCACTGTCAAGAAGATATTTGTGGCAAAAAAACATGAAACTAAAATAAAATGTTAAACAAAGTCATGCAAACACTAAAGAACCACAGCCACAACAAATGCTAAACCAGACAATGCAGTAATTAAAGTTAATCAAACACAGAAACAAAAACTTGAATATTATAAATATATATATATTAATATATATATATATATATATATTAATACCAACAAAGTCCAGTGCGACACAGGATGCCTTAATTAGCCTTTAATTGCACACATGCAGGCAACCGAATGTAGGTATTTTTTAATAAAATTCCCATGTGTGCAAAGTAGCGCCTGGGTACCTAAAGGACATAAATGGATTAAGGGTGAGGGTCTACATTGTGAAATATATGTAATAAATTTAAAAAAAAAAAAAAAAAAAAAAAAAATATATATATATATATAATATATATATATTGGAATTCCATGTGAAAGACAATACAAAGTACATGGGAGAAGTGGAACGAAAATCATACATGATTCCAAACATTTTTAACAAATCAATAACTGCAAAGTGGGGCGTAATTATTCAGCCCCCTGAGTCAATACTTTGTAGAACCACCTTTTGCCGCAATTACAGCTGCCAGTCTTTTAGGGTATGTCTCTACCAGTTGCACATCTAGAGACTGAAATCCTTGCCCATTCTTCATTGCAACAGCTCCAGCTCAGTCAGATTAGATGGACAGCGTTTGTGAAAGCAGTTTTCAGATCTTGCCACAGATTCTCGATTGGATTTAGATCTGGACTTTGACTGGGCCACATGGATATGTTTTGTTTTAAACCATTCCATTGTTGCCCTGGCTTTATGTTTAGGGTCGTTGTCCTGCTGGAAGGTGAACCTCCGCCCCAGTCTCAAGTCTTTTGCTGACTCCAAAAGCGTTTTCTTCCAAGATTGCCCTGTATTTGGCTCCATTCATCTTCCCATCAACTCTGACTAGCTTCCCTGTCACACAGGTGCACTCTATTTAGTCATTAGCACTCATCAGGCAATGTCTATGGGCAACTGACTGCACTCATACCAAAGGGGGCTGAATAATTACGCACACCCCACTTTGCAGTTTTTAATTTGTTAAAAATGTTTGGAATTATGTATGATTTTCGTTCCACTTCTCCCGTATACACCACTTTGTATTGGTCTTTCATGTGGAATTCCAATAAAATTGATTCATGTTTGTGGCAGTAATGTGACAAAACGTGGAAAACTTCAAGGGGGCCAAGTACTTTTGCCAACCACTGTATATATATATATATATACTAGCAAAAGTGTGCCCGTTGGTGCACAGTAGGAAATATGTGGGTGTATGTTTAGCTATATGTGGATACAGATTATATAAAATTCTGCTAAAATCCGTGGATCTGGAAAATGGTCTGGGAAAACGTACATACATCCAGAAGTGTAAAAAACAAAAACTTTCCTCCTATTTTCAAGGGTCACCGAAATTTTAAGGATTTTCAAAAATTTTGTAATAATTATACAGTAACTTAACGTAAACTCTGGGACCTGGTAATGGTCTGGGGAACAGATAATCCGATTCTTTCAAATCAGAATTGGTTACAATCAGATTTTTTTTCGAAAGTAACTGATTGGTATATTAACCAGTCAAATTCTTTCTGAAAGAATCTAATTGTAACCAATTCTAATTGGAAAATAACCTGATTGGTATACTAACAAATCAGAATCTTTCTGAAAGAATCTGAATGTAACAAATAATCTATAATTAGTTACAATCAGATTCTTTTAGAAATAATCTGATTGGTATAGTAACCAATCAGATTCTTTTCTAATGAGAATTAATCAGGGACGGATTTACACCTCAGGAGCCTATAGGCCCAAAGAGCCTGGCGCCCTTAGCTCCACCCCTATTTTGCACACGATTTTGTGTGCGATTCTTGTGTGTTTTCGCGTGCAATTTTGCCATTTTCCATTACGGAAACACATGCGTTAACACACCAAAAATGGTGAACACATGCATTACCAAAATGCAAACGGACGCGCAATCGCATGCGCACCGGAAATCGCAGGAAAACGCGTTTTAAAAAATGTGTGCGCAAACGCACAAAAAGCGCGCTACTGTGGCCTAGCCCTCACAGCTGTCACCAGGGATTGTTACAGAGGGATCACTATTGGTAATGTGTTAGGAGGGATCACATGGTCAATGTATTAGAGAGGGATCACTATTGGTAAATGTGAGGTCCTATAAAGAACCCAGACTATCCAGTCATGTTTCAATCTTATTACATTTATCAGTTCAGGACACAGGTTCATGGCTTCTATGGGGTCTATTGCTTAAATAATGAAATAAACCATTAACAAACTCACTTCATTGTCTCAGAGAAATGGGCATGGAGATGTTTTCCTTTCAGTCCCCCTGTCATATATAGCTGGGATCTGATATCTACTGGTTGCATATCCCTGAATATAGATAACTTACTGTCCAGCAAACAGCAGTTCTCCTTTGTTTCTATTGAGAGGGGAGGGGTGGGGTGAGGTGAGAGACTGTCACATGTTTTAAAAGGAAAGACATATAAGTCTTGCAACTACCTACTTCGTACTAACACTCAGAAAATGTTTGATTCACTATCACTGCTGTCAATCTAATATTAAGCACACTATGGTACAACACTAAAAGTGAAGTGAGAAAATGTTTCTTTGTAAGCTTCCATTGCCTCCCTGTAAAACTTCCTGGGGTGTGGCTTAACAGTCCATTTTGAAGATACTATTACAAAACAGGAGGGGGACTGTAAATTTATTTATTTTTATTTATAGATTTTGCCTTATTTACATTTCTATATACTTAATGTCATTACTACATATTTGTTATATGATTATTAACTATTTATTTAGTGCTTATACAACACATAAACACGTCCCTAGTATATTACTTTTACCCACCCCCATCAACATAGTACCTTCCCATGAAATTATAAATTTATTTATATAATTTAAGGATAAGAGTTTATCCCTTATATTAGGTATATAATATATTTATATCTCCATAGGAGATTGCATTGAGTTTTTAGGAGCTACCAATGAGGTGGGAAATAGGGTATTACATATAAGTAAGGTGTAAATGTATGTGTGTACTATCTCACTATTACCATTTAAATGACCATCAGTAAATGTTATATAAGGAAGCACTGACTAACTTACTTACAGAGCTGAGATCCCTATTTGAACATGGAGTGGTCAAAATGGTAGGTTTAACCACACTGTGTTGCTCCATGTGAAAGGAAGTAATCCAAAAAAGTTTCTGTCTGCTACACAGGACATGATGTGTATTGTAATGGACATATACACCAAGGCTCCTTATATACCACTTCCAACCTGCAGGTGGCATCAATGAGTGATAAAAGACAAGGCATCCCTGCTCTCTATGGCTAGGAGGAGAGAAAGTAAAAATAGATTGTGGTGTGTGCTTTGGAGGATATTGAATGCAACACAAGACCCTGTGTATAGATTCTGTTACCACCTGTGGGAGGACAGATTACGGACAGACAATTACCTTATTGGATACAAACTCTGAGGCAACAGATA
Organism: Hymenochirus boettgeri; assembly: GCA_019447015.1. NCBI lineage: Eukaryota > Metazoa > Chordata > Amphibia > Anura > Pipidae > Hymenochirus > Hymenochirus boettgeri. The sequence goes on along the minus strand of CM033469.1, from coordinate 193,644,067 downwards.
AGTGTACACCAACTTACAAGGACACACAATATACAGGCCTGGTCAATATTAAAGTGGTGCACCCCTGATTACTGCACATGTTATGTGGGGAACCTGTTTATGTGCAGTGTCTGCTTTGTGCAGATCACCAGAGTAACCCACTGGTGCCATGCCACCCCTAATCTTTCATAAAGCAGTGATCGTACAAATTGGTGGCAGCAGAGCTGGTAATATCATTGATTCTCCCTGTTTTCTCTGTATATTTGTTCTCTGTATTAAGCTATGAGACAGCTACTGAAGATATTGATTAAATCCTCCTGTCCTGTACCTGCAGATGAAATTCCCCAATTCGCTCTGTAGCTTACCCGGCCCAATTGCCAATCCTATTTTTAAACTGATTCATTTGATAAGGGGTAACTAGGGAGTGGACTGATTGGCTAGAACAATTTGAATTGGCAGCCACTATTAATGGTTGGGATGAAGGTGCTCGCTTGCAAGTCCTTAGCCTTTTGCTTAGTTGTAAAGCCAGGCAGGTATACCAAGGATTTACGTAATACTGAAATAAAAGACAGTTATCAGTTATTAAAAATTGCTCTGAAGCTATTTTTTCAATTAGATCTGATAAAAGAGTATATAAAGGATAAATCCATTTCTTTAGGTAAACTGGGAATGAGAAATGTTTGTTTATACGTTAGATTTTTAGGGCAATGCTATATAATAACATGATGCTGTGAGGTACCTTTGTTATAATATATAAGGTACCATCCCCACTTGCTGTGGTGAATACTAATAAGTATTAACCTAGCATGTTTAGTTTCAACCACACAGTGTGGCAGGACTGCCTGGGTCTACTCTCAGACCTGCAGGATTATCCTATTTGGTTCCTCTGGAAGCTGGTGACTGTCTGAGTAACAGTTTAAAATATACCTGTGTAAAGATTCTATATCCACTATATCCACACATAGCAAAACATTCACACACGTAATTTCAACTGTGCACTAACGGGCACACTTTTTCTAGTGGAGACCAGCAGGGGAGATGGCGGAACAGGCCCAGGAGGAATGGGAGGAACATCACCGGCACAGGCCATTCTGTCACTCGCCAGTATGCTAGTAGGAACCAGGACAACCAGAGGTGGTAAGGGAACAACAAGTTGTCTATAATATTTCTAAGACATGCTTATCTGAAAAAGAGATTACCTTACTTCGTAAAAGGCTAAATTGTTGCCCATTAGAAGAAATTACACATTACAGTTGGATATGACATTATAACAATTTCTAGAAGAAGGCCCAGAAAATTGGGTTGAAGGACCATTTTTTACACAACCGACCATTACAACAACGGAAGACTTTGGGGTTAAAAGTAAAAGTAAATTCATTCACCAACCTCATAGCTCCAGTAGAACTTTACATTGATACTATTAAGAATGAGATTGGTGAACATATTACTGACTGGCAAAATATGCATATACGATCTAACCTCACAAGGGAGGAACATGTACTATTGAAGGGACTGTGGGAATCGTAAGAAATAGTCATCAAACCCTCAGACAAGGGTGGAGCCATAGTGATAATGGACTCCACCTTTTATGAAGGGGAAATTCAGCGCCAGCTTTCTGACTCTTCAGTTTACTGTAAATTAATGCATTGATCCTATATACGATATTAAGAAAATTGTTCTTCACTGTTAAGGAAATGCTTAAACCAAAATGTAGTTACTAACGATTGTTTACCTTTTTAAAGTTGGAGAAACCTGTGACTCCAGTTTTCTATGTTCTCCTGAAGATTCACAAGGATCCCTGCCAGCCACCGGGGCCCCCATAGTGGCAGGTATTGGTTCCATCTTTGTACTCCATGCTGGTTCCACGCCTCTGGTACAGGAGACTGGTCATATATCCAAGACAGTTTAATTTTTTTAAAAATGCTATGGTTGGTTTGCATCGGAGGTGTTGCTGGCTACGCTGGATGTCTCCAGCCTCTACACCTCATACCACACATGGAAAGTGTGGGGGCTTATGGGAGGCTCCTAGGCATAGCTAGTGATACAAAGAGGCACAGGTGAACTTTTTTCTGAGATTACTGGAAATTGTATTACATCACAATTATTTTAGGTATCAATTTTCTTTTTATTTACAGTTATGAGGGACTGCCATGGGGTCATTCATTATGATTTGGCTTGAGGAGGAGCACATCTATGTCAATTAATCTTCAGCTGCACTGCGTGGCATGGTGGAGGTTCAAGATGGTGTGTTCCTCATATGGCGGGCGGCGTTCAATCGCTGTCATCCTTCTAAACTGAATTAAACAGTATGCATGATAATATACAATACACACTTAACATGGACAAAGTATCAGAACATTTCTGAATATAAGGTCACGCTTAAAGGAAATTTGAAACCGAATTATATACCAAACCAAGTGACCGCAACTAGCTTACATTTTAATAGTTACCATCCAAAACATGTGCTGAATGCTACTCAATTAGCCAATTTGTCGAGGTTATAAGACTTGTGAGTGAAAAGTATAAGGAGCAGGAACAACTACAGATGATTTATGACAAATTTAGAAACAGGGGTTACCCTAAGAAGGTGTGGATGCTGCTTTACAGAAGTCAGAAAAAGTACAAAGAAGACAGAGACCTAAAAACAAAAGTATTTCATTTGTTACCTAGTACTCTAATGCTAGTGAAGCAATCAATAGAATACTCCAAGGGGGTTACCCCGAAGTGGAGGAGTTCAAATATCCACCATTAACCTCCCTACTAGAATAGAGCGAAATCTAATGGGTACTTGTAGACTAGACATGTATCCATGCCTCTTCTGTGATCAATGTCCTAATGTTCTAAAGGGAATGACTTTTTTAATCCACCACTGATCATACGTATAAGTTATGGAACTACTACACCGAAATTCCTGTTATGTTGTGTACATAATTATCTGCCCATGTAAAAAAATCTATGTGGGGGAAACACATTTACACGGTAAAAACATGTATTTCCAATACAGTCCATATATGGATGGGCAATACCAAATTACCAGTTCTATAGCTTTGTACAGACTGGACATAGGGAAACTGAATTGAAATACATGGCCATAGATGGATAGAGACAATAGAAGGGGTGGAGATAGGGACTTAACCTTAAAGAGGAGGGAGGTCCAATGGATTCATAGACCAAAATCCTTGCCCCCTAAGGCTTAAATCGTGACTATGATCTGTACTTATTCATTTAATTATAGATCGTATATATCGGCTATACTCATATAAGAGGCGTTTGGTTTTTAAATAATTTATTTTAACTCTTGTGTTGAGTTTCCAAATGGATGACAGGGTATGAATATAACAAGTTGGTTATTTGATATGTATGTTTGATACTTGTTATAATTTATACCTGTTATAGGGACTCATGATGACGGGAGATTATGACATAATTTCCTGTTTGTAACACATTACACATTAAAGACCGGGGCGCTTGGGAGCATGTATAAACCCTGAAATCTGTATAAAATAAATAAAGACAGGGCAAATATATATACGCATATGTACTCTCTCTAATTTAAAGACAACAGACCTGGCCTATATTTTAAACAAAAGATATACATCAAAGTCCCTATTTAACCCATTGGGGGACATTTTGGTGTTTTACTGGAATCCACCAGACTTCTCTCTGAAAGCTGGCATTAAATACTATGTGAGATGAGTTTCATCCAATGCAGCACAGCCTCTGGTAGATCTCTTCTGGTAAATTTGCCCAGAGCAAGTGCAGCTCTGGGTGAATCTCCCTGAATGTGCACTGAAACAAAGCTAAAAAAAAAACCTAGTCAATCTGTAAAACATGTGGATTATTAAAATGTGGAACCTGAAACTAATATAAGGACATCAGAGCCCCATGCCTTGTATAGAAGCATTTGTTTCTGGGCCTTTAGCTTTTATATGGTCATAATAATCCTCGTGTCTTCAAATATCCTTATATTACACGTATGTGGCACATTATTCCTTATATCAAAAACCCAGCATCCTTGCACTGCCTAGTAGCTTCAGAATTGAAATTTACAGTCATAAAGAGCAGCATACTCATTTCCAACTGTAGCTTCCCAGTGTATTGCACAACACAGAAGGTTCATTTAATAGCACAGATACTCAGCATTGATTCCTATATTAGAACTAATCAACTTCTGACTGTGCAGCATTTACAGAAAATGTACAGTATTTGAAACAATCTAAAGAAATCAAGAAACAAGGGGGTTGAAACTATAATCTTTGAAGGAACTAAACAAACGTTTCTGTAATACTAAAAGGTCACTATACCATAAAAACAACCTTCCTCCCCATAATATATAATTGTAGAAGAGAAAGGAGAATTATCCTTAATGTAATTAAGTTTATAAGTTGTGAGCACTTTCAGTGTTTACATCCTGGAACATTTCTAAAATTGCATTAGTTGTGGGGCAGACCCACATCAGGAACCATGGGAACATAGGGTTGCCACCTTTTCCTTTAAAACCCGAACAGGTATGAAATCTACAAGACAATTGGCTGGTTTAATTTCTATAAGTATGATGCAGACTACTGATTTCAGTGTAGCCATACAGCATGTATTAAAGCAATGGCACTTAAAGGTCTTAAAGGTGGCAACCTTATGAGAACAAGGAAGTGTCTAACTATGGGATTGGTTTAGATAAAAAGATATTTTGTTTTTTACATACGTTTTAAAAAAAATTTAAAATGTAATAAAGGGTTCATGTTATTGGTTAGTGGAGTCAAGAAGAGTTTAAATTGTAGGCTAAAACAGACCGCACAATTGGTCACAGTGAACTGTCAGCCACGGCGATTTTCAGGGTTCCGTTCTAGCCGACCGTTGTGGAGAATGTCGGTCGGGACAAAATATTGGCATGTGTACCCAACTTAAGGTGGGTTGGACAGTAACACACATGAAGAAAATGGCCATTGCATGCTTTCGCAATGATAAGCGTGAGAGAAACTGGTGTGGACTAGCCATAAAAGTTGCCATTCATTGCACATTTAAGCTGCTCAAAACAAACCTTTACCGAATTTTTTCTTTATGCTTTAGAATCTGCATGTTTTAGTATACATACTAATAGCCATTAGTATGTATTACAGCCAAATAAGCCGTTTATAAAGTCGGGGAGACAGCACTACCATGTATACACAAACTAGCTGTAAAATTGTCTGTTACACATATTGATGCATAAAGTCTCTTATATGAAGATTGCAGCTTATTTATTTTATTTTGTAAAACTCTGAAATGTCAGCACTCAAAGGCCTAAGGTGAAAAATAATTTGCATGGATATGAGGACTATATGTATTCATATTTTTCTGTAACAGGATTTTGATCAAGCAGTTAATTCTCTACCAGCTATTGTAAGCCCATGCATTCAAGAATTTCATATATGGTAAACTGTTGCAAATCTTTAAAGAAAAACATGGCTCAATGCTAAGTCTTGTGTGTAAATTTTAATCATACAGAAAGCACAAAAAAATACATGTATAAGGGAAGCACAGAGCTGGGTATCCTAAAGCCTACTAGAAAGCATAAGAGAACTCTTGTACTGCTAGTATTGGCCTGTGCATTTTTCAAGCATGAAGGGAACACTATATAACATTGAACATTCAGTTATGCTATATATGTAAGGTTGATTATTATATGTATTAGGTTAATTTAATGGAAACTTTGTATTTTATGTTCATTACTGGAAGGTATGGCAAATTTCATGCTTGCCCAAGTATAGCGCTGCCAACAAAGTATATCTGCTATGGCCACACAAGCCTGTTTTGTTTTACTGTGATAAATGACCCACATTATGACATGTCCATTTCTAAATTGTACTTTATCCGTTATATAGGTTTGCTGTGTGATGTCTAACTTGTGTTTTCTGCAGTTGTTGAATTATAACTTTCATTATTCCCGACATTTGAAGGTTTCTGGTTATAATTGTTCACGGCTGATGTAGGTTGGCCAACAATTAGTTAAGAAATCCAGACTTAATAATAAACACTTTTTATGTTTTGTAGAAGAGTGCCACCTGTTAGGTAACACTGAGTACTGCACTCTTTAATTTATCGTAAGTTTTATGTTGATTTTTGTTATTGTTGTTGACATTTATAGCAAAGATCAGGTGCAAAATGCTTAATAATTACACTGATTTGATAGGAATGATCATGTAAAACATTATTGTACAATTTGCATGAAAATTGCAACATACTATTCATTGTTTACAATCGTTTGATCCCAAGAAAAAAGAAATACAAAAATTTGCAATTATTATATCCAACAATAATCTGCCTGTTTTTTTATCTTCCAAGACAACAGCTGGGGAGTCATTTCAGTCAAGTTCTGTATAAGGCAATCTTTCACAAATACTGTATTACTTGAGTATAAACCAGGTTTTCAGGCTGTAAATCAGCCTGAAAATCCGACCTCGGTTTATACTCGAGTCACTCACTGTCTGTATTGATCTGCTGGCTGACGTCACTGCACAGGGCCAAATAGTGACATCAGCCGGCATATCAGTACAGGCAGCGCGCAGTGGATGGATTTGCAGAGTGAGTGACTGATTTTGCACAGATGGATGGAATACCTACTTACCGGTAAGTCCACTGAACTGGGGGTGAGGGTGCTTGCCACTGCAGATGTTTGGAACTACAACTCCCAGCTACTAAGCATGCTGGGAGTTGTAGATTCCAAACATCTGGAGTGCCAGGAATGATCTGGATTTGGCTATTACTGTATGGGACTACTGTATGGGATTCTGTTGTCCAATTAAGGGCAACTAAAGCCTTAAGCAGTTTTCTTGGGTAAGTGGGCTGTGGGACCACGGGGGATTCCCCTGTAACTCTGTGAGACAGTCCGACTTTCAATACAGAGTGGGTACACACAGGGAATTTTTCACCACTAGCAAGCGGTCAGCCAAGAGGTCCATGGAAGATTGCACGAGTGGCAGTGATTTACTAACATAGGCGATTCAGGTACGGCGTACAACATCGGTCCCTGCCGCCGGTGATAACACACGCAGATTTTTCGGAACACACGAAAATATCAGTTGCTTGCCCGAAAAATCTGCTCGTGTTTACCCAGCCTAAAAAGTATCAGTAATATGTTATTGCTCTGGCTGATAATGATCCCTGTTAATTTAAAAAAACTTTGAAACAGCTAGCAGTTGGCCTAGGTCGTTTATGGCTAGAAACAGCCCTGATTTAGTACACCAGGTAATGCAAATAAAATGTTTGCTTCAGAAACTAGAAATGAAACTCAGGGCATTTCTGACACACGTTTAGCTACTTACAAATTACATTCACAAAAAATAAAAAATGTGTAACACAGAGGATCTTTAAAAATAATACCTGTTTTAGGATTGGTCTCTTTTTAGACACAATAAATAATCTCACGTATATACAGTGCTCTTATCCTAAGCAGATCATGTACAGTATCTGTTATCTTCTCCACTTTAACATGTGTGACTTTGCAGCTGAGCATGATATTTGTGGTCTGTGGTATTTCAGGGGACCTATGTCTGTGCCAGGTGCGAGTGGGTTGCAATTTGGAATCTGAGGTGGAGAGTCAAAGGGGGCACTTGAAGCATTGCGGGCTCAGCAAACCTGGGGGAGACAGCAGGCACTGGTAGGGGCTGGAGGTGGAGGGGTTTGGGCAGGTGTGCTTCTAGTCCTTTTGGCACCTGAGCCAAACTTTTTAAGTTGGCCATATTTCCCTGTGGCACTGCTGCAAAAGTTATGGGCGTGGCTGTGGAGGTGGGCATGGTGGTATAGGTATGGGTCTGTAAACCGTCCAAAGGTAAGGAACTGAGGTCTGAACTAACAGTGTCTGCTGTAGGGTACACTGTAAGGAAAACTGGGGGCTGACATATATATGCCACATGGAGGGTGGTAATATATGTGCCAAACAGAGTGCCCCAAACAGAGACTGGACATACAATTTGCCCACAGAGGACTGGTACACAGGGGTGCCCCTACCATGAAGCAAACCGAAACTTGCTTGGGGCGCGCCCCTGCAGAACACTTAGAAGGCGGCAGTAAAAAAAAACCTCCTTCCTGCAAACCGCATTTTAGCACCAGTCCACCAATCAGTGTTAAATCAGCCACCATACCACTCCACAAGCATGCCTATGTTCTCTGATTAAGCCACGCACGCTTCACGAGCCGCCACCCGTCTGTTGATAGGCGGCATTCAAAAGTTGTTTCAGGTGTCAAAACCCTAAGAACACCCCTGCTGGTACATACAAGTTTGCCCTCTGTGACTGGTACATACAAGTTTGCCCACAGTGACTGGTACATACAACTTTGCCCACAGTGACTGGTACATACAACTTAGCCCACAGTGACTGGTACATATAAGTTTGCCCACAGGGATGGGTACATACAGGTTTGCCCACAGTGACTGTTACATACGCATTACCCACAGTAAGTTTTACTGGTACATATTAGTTTGCCCACAGTAACTGGTATATATGCAAGTTTGCTCACAGTAACTGGTACATACAAAATGCCCACAGTGAGTGTGACTGTTAAATAAAAGTTTGCCAACCATGACGTGGTACATACAATTTTTTCCACAGTGACTGGTATATACAGGTTTGCCCACATTGAGGGGGACTGGAACATACAAGTTTGCCAACAATTGTGTGTGACTGGTACAAATAAGTTTGCCCACAGTGTAATTGTATAATCAAGTTTGCCCACAGTGACTGGAACATACATAGATAAGCCCTCCAATTCACCAGACACTGTTAATTCAGTCCTCCAGTTCAGTGAACTTGAGGACTAACCTAACAGTGGGCTGTGAACCTCCAGAATGTGTGGTGCGCTACATAATCTGTATCAGTTACATATTATATATACAGTATTAGAATATTACATTTTATACTTATAGGTGATATACTGTTTGCTGTGTCCAGACTGGTGTTGTAGCGAGAGGATTACTATAAGCTCAGCGATCTTGACACGTACCGCCAGCTGGTGCTTAGAAGGAGTTTTGAAGCTTCTCTGTTGGTTTCTTTGGCATCTTATGAATGACAGTGACTGGACCCTGGATGTTCCGAAATCCTTGGCTGGTGTTTGCAAGAAAAGAAATACCTGTTAGTTCCACACTTGTACTAGTAAATTAGTTGTCAAGATTAGTTAGAGTGCACAGTAAAATAAAGTTATCTCAATGGAAGCTGCAGCTTTAAAAATACATTTGCCAATTTTTTTTTCCCTAAGTCCCTCAGAGCCTACCTTTGTAGGTTAAAGTTGCTGACATCTTGCTTGTGGTTAGGGTGTAGAGTTAGCTCGCCCCAGTTTTTCTGCTGTCCTGATGGTAAGCCGCATTTGCTATTCCCGGTCGCGCATGGGCACGGCGCCCTCCCCCAGGGAAGAGAGAATGGGAGGGAGGGGAGTATCTAGCGCCCGTTATTTAACGGGTTTAACTGTCTAATATATTATAGTATATAATTCTGTATCCAGCTGCCAACGCTCAAATTAACACAGAAAATATACAGAAATAAATGCAGCAGGAGAAACATGAACAAATTAGAAATATGTAATATGTTTAGCGTTATTGGTGGGTGGTTATAGAGGGGCCTAAACATAAAGCAGTGGTTCCCACAACTTGCAGAACTGTGTACTTACTGCTCCGGGCTGGAAAGTGGATGTGCGTTAGACTTTCCAGTTGCTCCCAGTCTGTTCCATGAAAGAAATGGTGTCGTCTAATGTCTCCTGCAGTTACTAGGCGTTCAGACGGCTTCTTCTCAGAGCTGGAGGAAAGATAGCAAACAGTTTTTTTAGATTTTCCTTTTAAAGTTACAATTCATAATCAAATTCTGTATATGTTTTTCTACTCACCTTTTGCAGAAGGTTCTTCAGCTCCACTGCTGAGCCATGCTGGGTATCTTGGCTGGGCCTGAAAGATTTTACCTTCCTGGCATCCTTTCCAGAATAGAATGGAGAAAGTGCCTTCACTATTGGTAAATGTGAGGTCCTATAAAGAACCCAGACTATCCAGTCATGTTTCAATCTTATTACATTTATCAGTTCAGGACACAGGTTCATGGCTTCTATGGGGTCTATTGCTTAAATAATGAAATAAACCATTAACAAACTCACTTCATTGTCTCAGAGAAATGGGCATGGAGATGTTTTCCTTTCAGTCCCCCTGTCATATATAGCTGGGATCTGGATATCTACTGGTTGCATATCCCTGATATATAGATATCTCTTACTGTCCAGCAAACAGCAGTTCTCCTTTGTTTCTATTGAGAGGGGAGGGGTGGGGTGAGGTGAGAGACTGTCACATGTTTTACAAAGGAAATGACATATAAGTCTTGCAACTACCTACTTCGTACTAACACTCAGAAAATGTTTTGATTCACTATCACTGCTGTCAATCTAATATTAAGCACACTATTGGATACAACACTAAAAGTGAAGTGAGAAATATGTTTCTTTGTAAGCTTCCATTGCCTCCCTGTAAAACTTCCTGGGGTGTGGCTTAACAGTCCATTTTGAAGATACTATTACAAAACAGGAGTGGGGACTGTAAATTTATTTATTTATTTATTTATAGATTTTGCCTTATTTACATTTCTATATACTTTAATGTCATTACTACATATTTGTTAATATTGATATAACTATTTATTTAGTGCTTATACAACACATAAACACTGTCCCTATGTATATTACTTTTACCCACCCCCATCAACATAGTACCTTTGTCTCAGAGAAATGGGCATGGAGATGTTTTCCTTTCAGTCCCCCTGTCATATATAGCTGGGATCTGGATATCTACTGGTTGCATATCCCTGATATATAGATATCTCTTACTGTCCAGCAAACAGCAGTTCTCCTTTGTTTCTATTGAGAGGGGAGGGGTGGGGTGAGGTGAGAGACTGTCACATGTTTTACAAAGGAAATGACATATAAGTCTTGCAACTACCTACTTCGTACTAACACTCAGAAAATGTTTTGATTCACTATCACTGCTGTCAATCTAATATTAAGCACACTATTGGATACAACACTAAAAGTGAAGTGAGAAATATGTTTCTTTGTAAGCTTCCATTGCCTCCCTGTAAAACTTCCTGGGGTGTGGCTTAACAGTCCATTTTGAAGATACTATTACAAAACAGGAGTGGGGACTGTAAATTTATTTATTTATTTATTTATAGATTTTGCCTTATTTACATTTCTATATACTTTAATGTCATTACTACATATTTGTTAATATTGATATAACTATTTATTTAGTGCTTATACAACACATAAACACTGTCCCTATGTATATTACTTTTACCCACCCCCATCAACATAGTACCTTCCCCATGAAATTATAAATTTATTTGTATAATTTAAGGGATAAGAGATTTATCCCTTATATTAGGTATATAAATATATTTATATCTCCATAGGAGATTGCATTGAGTTTTTAGGAGCTACCAATGAGGTGGGGAATATAGGATATTACATATAAGTAAGGTGTAAATGTATGTGTGTACTATCTCACTATTACCATTTAAATGACCATCAGTAAATGTATATAAAGGATAAGCACTGACTAAACTACTTACAGAGCTGAGATCCCTATTTGAACATGGAGTGGTCAAAATGGTAGGTTTAACACACACTGTGTCGCTCATGTGAAAGGAAGTAATCCAAAAAAGTTTCTGTCTGCTACACAGGACGTGATGTGTATTGTAATGGACATATACACCAAGGCTCCTTATATACCATTCCAACCTGCAGGTGGCATCAATGAGTGATAAAAGACAAGGCATCCCCTGCTCTCTATGGCTAGGAGGAGAGAAAGTAAAAATAGATTGTGGTGTGTGCTTTGAGAGATAGAGATATTGAATGCAACACAAGACCCTGTGTATAAGATTCTGTTACCACCTGTTGGGAGGACAGATTACTGGACAGACAATTTACCTTATTGGATACAAACTCTGAGGCAACAGATAAGTGTACACCAACTTACAAGGACACACAATATACAGGCCTGGTCAATATTTAAAGTGGTGCACCATAGACAGGGACACCCCTGATTACTGCACATGTTATGTGGGGAACCTGTTTATGTGCAGTGTCTGCTTTGTGCCAGATCACCAGAGTAACCCACTGTGTGCCATGCCACCCATAATCATTTCATAAAGCAGTGATCTGGTACAAATTGGTGGCAGCAGAGCTGGTAATATCATTGATTCTCCCTGTTTTCTCTGTATATTTGTTCTCTGTATTAAGCTATGGAGACAGCTACTGAAAGTATTGATTTAAATCCTCCTGTCCTTGTACCTGCAGATGAAATTCCCCAATTAGACTCTGTAGCTCTACCAGGCCCAATTGCCAATCCTATTTTTAAACCTGATTCATTTGATAAGGGGTAACTAGGGAGTGGACTGATTGGCTAGAACAATTTGAATTGGCAGCCACTATTAATGGTTGGGATGAAGGTGCTCGCTTGCAAGTCCTTAGCCTTTTGCTTAGTTGTAAAGCCAGGCAGGTATACCAAGGATTTACTGTAATACTGAAATAAAAAGCAGTTATCAGTTATTAAAAATTGCTCTGAAGCTATTTTTTTCAATTAGATCTGTATAAAAGAGTATATAAAGGATAAATCCATTTCTTTAGGTAAACTGGGAATGAGAAATGTTTGTTTATACGTTAGATTTTTAGGGCAATGCTATTATAATAACATGATGCTGTGAGGTACCTTCTGTTATAATATATAAGGTACCATCCCCACTTGCTGTGGTGAATACTAATAAGTATTAACCTAGCATGTTTAGTTTCAACCACACAGTGTGGCAGGACTGCCTGGGTCTACTCTCAGACCTGCAGGATTATCCTATTTGGTTCCTCTGGAAGCTGGTGACTGTCTGAGTAACAGTTTAAAATATACCTGTGTAAAGATTCTATATCCACTATATCCACACATAGCAAAACATTCACACACGTAATTTCAACTGTGCACTAACGGGCACACTTTTTCTAGTGGAGACCAGCAGGGGAGATGGCGGAACAGGCCCAGGAGGAATGGGAGGAAACATCACCGGCACAGGCCATTCTGTCACTCGCCAGTATGCTAGTAGGAACCAGGACAACCAGAGGTGGTAAGGGAACAACAAGTTGTCTATAATATTTCTAAGACATGCTTATCTGAAAAAGAGATTACCTTACTTCGTAAAAGGCTAAATTGTTGCCCATTAGAAGAAATTCACACATTACAGTTGGATATAGACTTATAACAATTTTCTAGAAGAAGGCCCAGAAAATTGGGTTGAAGGACCATTTTTTACACAACCGACCATTACAACAACGGAAGACTTTGGGGTTAAAAGTAAAAGTAAATTCATTCCACCAACCTCATATGCTCCAGTAGAACTTTACATTGATACTATTAAGAATGAGATTGGTGAACATATTACTGACTGGCAAAATATGCATATACGATCTAACCTCACAAGGGAGGAACATGTACTATTGAAGGGACTGGGGAATCGTAAGAAAATAGTCATCAAACCCACAGACAAGGGTGGAGCCATAGTGATAATGGACTCCACCTTTTATGAAGGGGAAATTCAGCGCCAGCTTTCTGACTCTTCAGTTTACTGTAAATTAATGCATGATCCTATATACGATATTAAGAAAATTGTTCTTTCACTGTTAAAGGAAATGCTTAAACCAAAATGTAGTTACTAACGATTTGTTTACCTTTTTAAAGTTGGAGAAACCTGTGACTCCAGTTTTCTATGTTCTCCTGAAGATTCACAAGGATCCCGTCCAGCCACCGGGGCCCCCATAGTGGCAGGTATTGGTTCCATCTTTGTACTCCATGCTGGATCCTTACGCCTCTGGTACAGGAGACTGGTTCATATATCCAAGACAGTTTACATTTTTTTAAAAATGCTATGGTTGGTTGTGCATCGGAGGTGTTGCTGGCTACGCTGGATGTCTCCAGCCTCTACACCTCATACCACACATGGAAAGTGTGGGGGCTTATGGGAGGCTCCTGAGGCATAGCTAGTGATACAAAGAGGCACAGGTGAACTTTTTTCTGAGATTACTGGAAATTGTATTACATCACAATTATTTTAGGTATCAATTTTCTTTTTATTTACAGTTATGAGGGACTGCCATGGGGTCATTCATTTATGATTTGGCTTGAGGAGGAGCACATCTATGTCAATTAACTCTTCAGCTGCTACTGCGTGGCATGGTGGAGGTTCATAGATGGTGTGTTCCTCATATGGCGGGGCGGCGTTCAATCGCTGTCATCCTTCTAAACTGAATTAAACAGTATGCATGATAATATACAATACACACTTAACATGGACAAAGTATCAGAACATTTCTTGAATATTAAGGTCACGCTTAAAGGCAAATTTGAAACCGAATTATATACCAAACCAAGTGACCGCAACTAGCTGCTACATTTTAATAGTTACCATCCAAAACATGTGCTGAATGCTACTCCAATTAGCCAATTTGTCGAGGTTATAAGACTTGTGAGTGAAAAGTATAAGGAGCAGGAACAACTACAGATGATTTATGACAAATTTAGAAACAGGGGTTACCCTAAGAAGGTGTTGGATGCTGCTTTACAGAAGTCAGAAAAAGTACAAAGAAGACAGAGACCTAAAAACAAAAGTATTTCATTTGTTAGCTAGTACTCTAATGCTAGTGAAGCAATCAATAGAATACTCCAAAGGGCTTACCCCGAAGTGGAGGAGTTCAAATATCCACCATTAACCTCTTTTAGAAGGGGACATACCTCCCCCTACTAGAATAGAGCGAAATCTAATGGGTACTTGTAGACTAGACATGTATCCATGCCTCTTCTGTGATCAATGTCCTAATGTTCTAAAGGGAATGACTTTTTTTAATCCACCCACTGATCATACGTATAAGTTATGGAACTACTACACCGAAATTCCTGTTATGTTGTGTACATAATTATCTGCCCATGTAAAAAAATCTATGTGGGGGAAACCACTTTACCGGTAAAAACATGTATTACCCAATACAAGTCCAATATATGGATGGGTAATACCAAATTACCAGTCTCTATAGCTTTTGTAGAGACTGGACATAGGGAAACTGAATTGAAATACATGGCCATAGATAGGATAGAGACACCTAGAAGGGGTGGAGATAGGGACTTAACCTTAAAGAGGAGGGAGGTCCAATGGATTCATAGACCAAAATCACTTGCCCCCTAAGGCTTAAATCGTGACTATGATCTGTACTTATTCATTTAATTATAGATCGTATATATCGGCTATACTCATATAAGAGGGGTTTGGTTTTTAAATAATTTATTTTAACTCTCTGTGTTGAGTTTCCAAATAGGATGACAGGGTATGAACTATAACAAGTTGGTTATTTGATATGTATGTTTGATACTAGTGATATATATTATACCTGTTATAGGGACTCATGATGACGGAGATTATGACATAATTTCCTGTTTGTAACACATTACACATTAAAGCACCGGGGCGCTTGGAGCATGTATACACCCTGAAATCTGTATAAAATAAATAAAGACAGGGCAAATATATATACGCATATGTACTCTCTCTAATTTAAAAGACAACAGACCTGGCCTATATTTTAAACAAATAGATATACATCAAAGTCCCTATTTAACCCATTGGGGGACATTTTGGTGTTTTACCTGTGAATCCACCAGACTTCTCTCTGAAAGCTGGCATTAAATACTTATGTGCAGATGAGTTTCATCCAATGCAGCACAGCCTCTGGTAGATCTCTTCTGGTAAATTTGCCCAGAGCAAGTGCAGCTCTGGGTGAATCTCCCTGAATGTGCACTGAAACAAAAGCTAAAAAAAAAACCTAGTCAATCTGTAAAACATGTGGATTATTAAAATGTGGAACCTGAAACTAATATAAGGACATCAGAGCCCCATGCCTTGTATAGAAGCATTTGTTTCTGGGCCTTTAGCTTTTATATGGTCATAATAATCCTCTGTGTCTTCAAATATCCTTATATTACGCAGTATGTGGCACATTATTCCTTATATCAAAAACCCAGCATCCTTGCACTGCCTAGTAGCTTCAGAATTGAAATTTACAGTCATAAAGAGCAGCATACTCATTTCCAACATGTAGCTTCCCAGTGTCATTGCACAACACAGAAGGTTCAATTTAATAGCACAGATACTCAGCATTGATTCCTATATTAGAACTAATCAACTTCTGACTGTGCAGCATTTTACAGAAAATGTACAGTATTTGAAACAATCTAAAGAAAATCAAGAAAACAAGGGGGTTGAAACTATAATCTTTGAAGGAACTCAAACAAACGTTTCTGTAATACTAAAAGGTCACTATACCATAAAAACAACCTTCCTCCCCATAATATATAATTGTAGAAGAGAAAGGAGAATTATCCTTAATGTAATTAAGCTTTATAAGTTGTGCAGCACTTTCAGTGTTTACATCCTGGAACATTTCTAAAATTGCAGTAGTTGTGGGGACAGACCCACATCAGAGAACCATGGGAACATAGGGTTGCCACCTTTTCCTTTAAAACCCGAACAGGTATGAAATCTACAAGACAATTGGCTGGTTATAATTTCTATAAGTATGATGCAGACTACATTGATTTCAGTGTAGCCATACAGCATGTATTTAAAGCAATGGCACTTAAAGGTCTTAAAGGTGGCAACCTTATGAGAACAAGGAAGTGTCTAACTATGGGATTTGGTTTAGATAAAAAAGATATTTTGTTTTTTTACATACGTTTTAAAAAAAAATTTTAAAATGTAATTAAAGGGTTCATGTTTATTGGTTAGTGGAGTCAAGAAGAGTTTAAATTGTAGGCTAAAACAGACCGCACAATTGGTCACAGTGAACTGTCAGCCACGGCGATTTTCAGGGTTCCGTTCTAGCCGACCGTTGTGGAGAATGGTCGGTCGGGACAAAATATTTGGCCATGTGTACCCAACTTAAGGTGGTTGGACAGTAACACACATGAAGAAAATGGCCATTGCATGCTTTTCGCAATGATAAGCGTGAGAGAAACTGGTGTGGACTAGCCATAAAAGTTGCCATTCATTGCACATTTAAGCTGCTCAAAACAAAACCTTTACCTGAATTTTTTCTTTATGCTTTAAGAATCTGCATGTTTAAGTAATACATACTAATAGCCATTAGTATGTACTTACAGCCAAATAAGCTGTTTTAATAAGTCAGGGGAGACAGCACTACCATGTATACAAAACTAGCTGTAAAAATTGTCTGTTACACATATTGATGCATAAAGTCTCTTTATATGAAGATTGCAGCTTATTTATTTTATTTTGTAAAACTCTGAAATGTCAGCACTCAAAGGCCTAAGGTGAAAAATAATTTGCATGGATATGAGACTATATGTATTCATATTTTTCTGTAACAGGATTTTGATCAAGCAGTTAATTCTCTACCAGCTATTGTAAGCCCATGCATTCAAGAATTTCATATATGGTAAACTGTTGCAAATCTTTAAAGAAAAACATGGCTCAATGCTAAGTCTTGTGTGTAAATTTTAATCATACAGAAAGCACAAAAAAATACATGTATAAGGGAAGCACAGAGCTGGGTATCCTAAAGCCTACTAGAAAGCATAAGAAGAAACTCTTGTACTGCTAGTATTGGCCTGTGCATTTTTCAAGCATGAAGGGAACACTATATAACATTGAACATTCAGTTATGCTATATATGTAAGGTTGTATTATTATATGTATTAGGTTAATTTAAATGGAAACTTTGTATTTTATGTTCATTACTGGAAGAGTATGGCAAATTTCATGCTTGCCCAAGTATAGCACTGCCAACAAAGTATATCTGCTATGGCCACACAAAGCCTGTTTTGTTTTACTGTGATAAATGACCCACATTATGACATGTCACATTTCTAAATTGTACTTTATCCGTTATATAGGTTTGCTGTGTGATGTCTAACCTTGTGTTCTTCTGCAGTTGTTGAATTATAACTTTCATTATTCCCGACATTTGAAGGTTTCTGGTTATAATTGTCTACTGGCTGATGTAGGTTGGCCAACAATTAGTTAAGAAATCCAGACTTAATAATAAACACTTTTTATGTTTTGTAGAAGAGTGCCACCTGTTAGGTAACACTGAGTACTGCACTCTTTAATTTATCGTACTAGTTTTATGTTGATTTTTTGTTATTGTTGTTGACATTTTATAGCAAAGATCAGGTGCAAAAATGCTTAATAATTACACCTGATTTGTTATAGGAATGATCATGTAAAACATTATTGTACAATTTGCATGAAAATTGCAACATACTATTCATTGTTTACAATCGTTTGATCCCAAGAAAAAAGAAATACAAAAATTTGCAATTATTATTATCCAACAATAATCTGCCTGTTTTTTTATCTTCCAAGACAACAGCTGGGGAGTCATTTCAGTCAAGTTCTGTATAAGGCAATCTTTCACAAATACTGTATATACTTGAGTATAAACCAAGGTTTTCAGGCTGTAAAATCAGCCTGAAAATCCGACCTCGGTTTATACTCGAGTCACTCACTGTCTGTATTGATCTGCTGGCTGACGTCACTGCACAGGGCCAAATAGTGACATCAGCCGGCATATCAGTACAGGCAGCGCGCAGTGGATGGATTTGCAGAGTGAGTGACTGATTTTGCACAGATGGATGGAATACCTACTTACCGGTAAGTCCACTGAACTGGGGGTGAGGGTGCTTGCCACTGCAGATGTTTGGAAACTACAACTCCCAGCTACTAACGCATGCTGGGAGTTGTAGATTCCAAACATCTGGAGTGCCAAGGAATGATCTGGATTTGGCTATTACTGTATGGGACTACTGTATGGGAATTCTGTTGTCCATTTAAAGGGCAACTAAAGCCTTAAGCAGTTTTCTTGGGTAAGTGGGCTGTGGGACCACCGGGGGATTCCCCTGTAACTCTGTGAGACAGTCCGACTTTCAATACAGAGCTGGGTACACACAGGGAATTTTTCACCACTAGCAAGCGGTCAGCCAAGACGGTCCATGGAAGATTGCACGAGTGGCAGTGATTTACTAACATAGGCGATTCAGGCTACGGGCGTACAACATCGGTCCCTGCCGCCGGTGATAACACAGCAGATTTTTCGGATACACAGAAATATCAGTTGCTTGCCCGAAAAATCTGCTTGTGTTTACCCAGCCTAAAAAGTATCAGTAATATGTTATTGCTCTATGGCTGATAATGATCCCTGTTAATTTAAAAAAACTTTGAAACAGCTAGCAGTTGGCCTAGGTCGTTTATGGCTAGAAACAGCCCTGATTTAGTACACCAGGATAATGCAAATAATAATGTTTGCTTCAGAAACTAGAAATGAAACTCAGGGCATTTCTGACACACGTTTAGCTACTTACAAATTACATTCACAAAAATAAAAAATGTGTAACACAGAGGAATCTTTAATAATAACTACCTGTTTTAGGATTGGTCTCTTTTTAGACACAATAAAATAATTCTCACGTATATACAGTGCTTCTTATCCTAAGCAGATCATGTACAGTATCTGTTCATCTTCTCCACTTTAACATGTGTGACTTTGCAGCTGAGCATGATATTTGTGGTCCTGTGGTATTTCAGGGGACCTATGTCTGTGCCAGGTGCGAGTGGGTTGCCAATTTGGAATCTGAGGTGGAGAGTCAAAGGGGGCACTTGAAGCATTGCAGGGCTCAGCAAACCTGGGGAGACAGCAGGCACTGGTAGGGGCTGGAGGCTGGAGGGGTTTGGGCAGGTGTGCTTCTAGTCCTTTTGGCACCTGAGCCAAACTTTTTAAGTTGGCCATATTTCCCTGTGGCACTGCTGCAAAAGTTATGGGCGTGGCTTGTGGAGGTGGGCATGGTGGTATAGGTATGGGTCTGTACACACGTCCAAAGGTAAGGAACTAGAGGTCTGAACTAACAGTGTCTGCTGTAGGGTACACTGTAAGGAAAACTGGAGGGCTGACATATATATGCCACATGGAGGGTGGTAATATATGTGCCAAACAGAGTGCCCCCAAACAGAGACTGGTACATACAATTTGCCCACAGTGACTGGTACACAGGGGTGCCCCTACCATGAAGCAAACCGAAACATTTGCTTGGGGCGCGCCCCTGCAGAACACTTAGAAGGCGGCAGTAAAAAAAAACCTCCTTCCTGCAATACCGCATTTTAGCACCAGTCCACCAATCAGTGTTAAATCAGCCCACCTCCACAAGCCATGCCTATGTTCTCTGATTAAGCCACGCACGCTTCACGAGCCGCCACCCGTCTGTTGATAGGCGGCATTCAAAAGTTGTTTCAGGTGTCAAAAACCCTAGGAACACCCCTGCTGGTACATACAAGTTTGCCCTCTGTGACTGGTACATACAAGTTTGCCCACAGTGACTGGTACATACAACTTTGCCCACAGTGACTGGTACATACAACTTAGCCCACAGTGACTGGTACATATAAGTTTGCCCACAGGGATGGGTACATACAGGTTTGCCCACAGTGACTGTTACATACGCATTTACCCACAGTAAGTTTTACTGGTACATATTAGTTTGCCCACAGTAACTGGTATATATGCAAGTTTGCTCACAGTAACTGGTACATACAAATATGCCCACAGTGAGTGTGACTGTTAAATAAAAGTTTGCCAACCATGACTGGTACATACAATTTTTTCCACAGTGACTGGTATATACAGGTTTGCCCACATTGAGGGGGACTGGAACATACAAGTTTGCCAACAATTGTGTGTGACTGGTACAAATAAGTTTGCCCACAGTGTAATTGGTATAATCAAGTTTGCCCACAGTGACTGGAACATACATAGATAAGCCCTCCAGTTCACCAGACACTGTTAATTCAGTCCTCCAGTTCAGTGAACTTGAGGACTAACCTAACAGTGGCTGCTGAACCCTCCAGATATGTGTGTGCGCTACACTAATCTGTATCAGTTACATATTATATTATACAGTATTAGAATATTACATTTTATACTTATTAAGGTGATACTTATCTGTCTTGCTGATGTCCAGACTGGTGTTGTAGCGAGAGGATTACTATAAGCTCAGCGATCTTGACACGTACCCGCCAGCTGGTGCTTAGAAAGGAGTTTTGAAGCTTCTCTGTTGGTTTCTTTGGCATCTTCATGAATGACAGTGACTGGACCCTGGATGTTCCGAAATCCTTGGCTGGTGTTTGCAAGAAAAGAAATACCTGTTAGTTCACACTTGTACTAGTAAATTTAGCTTTTGTCAAGATTAGTTAGAGTGCACAGTAAAATAAAGTTATTCTCAATTGGAAGCTGCAGCTTTAAAAATACATTTGCCATATTTTTTTTCCCTAAGTCCCTCCAGAGCCTACCTTTGTAGGTTAAAAGTTGCTGACATCTTGCTTGTGGTTAGGTGTAGAGTTAGCTCCGCCCCAGTTTTTCTGCTGCCTCCTGATTGGTAAGCCGCATTTGCTATTCCCGGTCGCGCATGTGCACGGCGCCCTCCCCCAGGGAAGAAGAGAATGGGAGGAGGAGGAGTATCTAGCGCCCGTTATTTAACGGGTTTAACTGTCTAATATATTATAGTATATAATTCTGTATCCAGCTGCCAACGCTCAAATCAATCACAGAAAATATACAGAAATAAATGCAGCAGGAGAAACATGAACAATATGAAAATATGTAATATGTTTAGCGTTATTGGTGGGTGGTTATATCGAGGGGCCTAAACATAAAGCAGTGGTTTCCCATTACTTGCAGAACTTGTGTACTTACTGCTCCGGGCTGGAAAGTGGATGTGCGTTTTAGACTTTCCAGTTGCTCCCAGTCTGTTCCATGAAAGAAATGGTGTCGTCTAATGTCTCCTGCAGTTACTAGGCGTTCAGACGGCTTCTTCTCCAAGAGCTGGAGGAAAGAATAGCAAACAGTTTTTTAGATTTTCCTTTTAAAGTTACAATTCATAATCAAATTCTGTATATGTTTTTCTACTCACCTTTTGCAGAAGGTTCTTCAGCTCACTGCTGAGCCATGCTGGGTATCTTGGCTGGGCCTGAAAGATTTTACCTTTCCTGCATCCTTTCCAGAATAGAATGGAAAGTGCCCAGTAGCCATTCTGTAGATGGTGATGCCTAATGCCCAGAAGTCCACAGCAAAACTGTACTCCTCATCTAGTAGAATCTGAAAGAAAGAGATTATACGTGATACTAATGTTTCCCTGTTAATTGCCCCAACAAAGTGTTCATGGGTGGTGATTACTTCCTAATTGTTTTAATTATTCTTCAACTCCGATCATTAATTTAAACTGATGAAATTTGCAAAACTTAAAGGCTTCAGTAAGATTTGCAAAAAAAGTGCCAGTTTATTGGATTTTTAGCACCAATTGAATTTAAACAGACAAATACAATGAAACAGGAAGTTAAAGGGGAACTGTGGTCTCCATACAAGTTTCCTACCTTTCATATGAGCCATCAACCACCTCTCTAGGTGCTCCACAGCCTAAGATATAAAGAAATTACTGACCAGAAAGTTAATGGGTGTGAGGCTGACATTCCTAAGGCTGCTCCTTCACATCGCCGCTGGCTTCAGTGTGTGAGGGAGACAGGAAGTCCCTCCCCCTCCCTGCTGTGTAAAGATCCCCACAGAGAAGTTAAGGGAATCTACAGCCCTACTCTCCCACTATGTGAAAACAGCCTTTTTAGTTCTCACTCTGGCTGAAAAGGCTGTTTTCACAATTTTCTGTAGGGGGGGGTCTGAGTGGCCCACGGCACCCACCAGAGGGTGGTGCCACGGAACCAGCGGGGCCATGGGACCCGCGAGTGGCCAGGGCTAAGGAACCCACGTGTGGGTGGGGTCACGTGGGGCTGTAAGGGAAGGGGCCAAGGGGGGTCTGCAAATGGAGGGGTCATGGGGTCCATGAGTGGGAGGGACCAGGGGGTCTTGCAAGGGGAGGAGGAGACACAGGGCAGATTGACTGTCATCCACTGACATGGTTTCAGAGCAGGAAGCAGGTGATGCTGCTGCCATATATCACACACAAAAATGTAAATATCTTAAAAACTAGGCAAAATAAACAATGAAAATAGATTACAAAAATTCTCAGGAGAGCAATTCCTATCAATTTACCTAAATTCATTTTTGGACCACAGTTCCCCTTTAATGGTAAACCTGTGATTCACTGCTCCTACACCGCTGCTAGACACTGCCTGTGATCTTTCAAAATTCCAAAAAGATTCAGCCGGAGTGTGAAAAAAGTTTTTATTAGGTCAATACCATTAAAGGGGAAGTTCAGCACAAATGCTTATGCTTTCAAGAAAAAAGGACTATTTGATAATTTCAATTACATAATCTGTGTATCCAGTGAATTCTCTGAACATAATAATACTTCCAAAGTAGAAACTTGCTATTGGCAGGACCCCTAATAGTGTGATTTATGGGCTCAGTCTCAGGGTTGATTCAGCTGCTCAGTATTGATATGAGCATGTTTGACCCATCTAATTGCCAGTTAGAAGAACTATTTCAAGGAAGTTTGCATTGTGGGAAATAGAAGGACTGTTACAGAACTGTGACATTTTAAAGCTGATAGCTGGTGTTAAAAAAATAGGAGATGGAGGAAACAGAATGGGAAGAGGGGAAGCAGAACAGGAGAATCTAAAAATATATGCAGTAGAATAGGGAAAGTAGATTAACAGAAGGAGAAATAACATGGGAAAAGGAGACAGCAGAATGGAGAAAAGGGAAAAACAAAAACTGTATGGTCTTTTTGATTATACATACAGTATTGCCTTGTACACCGATTACAAGGTCTTGGACATTAAATAATATTTCACATGGTTTCAATTATAGAGGCACTTGGAGGTGTTGGTACCGGTATTGTCTTGTTTGTCATGAAAATATTAATGATATTAAAGAATTAACAGAGCAGGACGGATATAGATTACTTCATGCTGGTGATCCTGAAAAAAACAAAACTGGGAAGTAAGAATATTGTATAAAATAAAAAAGTTGAAAAACCTCCCTAACCTATTGACAAGAATACACCTAATGGCACTCAGCTACTAACACTATTACAATAATTATTTTATTGCACTGATCCAAGTCTAAAAAACACAGGGGAGAGGCGCAGTAAAAAAGCCTAACCAAAAATATAAATGACAGTAAAAAGGGTTTGACTGCAATGTATGGTATTTAAAATGTACCATATTACATGTAAAGTTTACAAGAAAATATGCAGTTAGGAAGCATATTAGTGACACTTTTGTCTCAAGCAGCACTTGTGTCTTTAAGATTAGAGGCGTCGGCAAAAAAAAATGGTGAACCTGGGAGTAATAAAGGACTTCTTGTTTCTTAGATTTTGTGGGCAATGCTATTCATATAGCATGAGACTGCAAGACGCCTTTTGTTATAAGAAGGTATTTCTACATTTTTATGCTCAGTGGAGGGCTTTTGGACCCCCTCTCCCTACTAGCTCCCTTGTCAAAAAAAAGCATGAACATGCGTGACCGTCAGAAGTGCAAGTGACACAGTGTGTGCAGTGTGTGTATATCCTGTCTCCTGATCCTGCCTCTGTCTGCCATTATCACCTGGCACAGTAAGAGGAGCAAACTTGCAAACTTTTATAGCTTTTATGGGATGTATACTATCCCATTTCTATATATATTGCTTGTTGCAATGGGGGTTTGACCAAACCTCTGGAAAATGTGTACTCCACCCACAGTGGGTCATGTGTTCAAGTACTTAGCTGGAGAGTCAGTCCCAAGAAAGAGCAGCAGGGACTTTCATCTCATAAAAGGAAGGTACTTATATAAAGACAAAGAACCATCAGGGTTATTCAATAAAAGTTCTTATCGTTTAAAATGGTGCTAATTTTGCCCCAACCAATCAGGTGTTAGCTTTCAAATGTTAACTAAGATCTGATTTAACTAAGATCTGATTGGTTGGGGCAAAATTAGCACCATTTTAAACGATAAGAACTTTTATTGAATCTCCCTGTAAGTCTCCTAAGAAGGTAAAAAGTTACTAAGGTAAAAAAGTTTAAAAGTTAGGACCCAGCAGAATAAAGCAAACCATGAATTAATTGCTTTAATTTATCCAGAGAGAAGGGCAGGTTTTTAAGTCGCAATATAATGGTAAAGTAAAATATAAGCAAATTAATTGGATATGCACTAGGCTTCTATTTTTTGTATCTGGAAATGGGTTGTCCTTGCCTTCAAAAATGCTGTCATCTGTGGAGGTCCTGTAAAATTCTTATTAACATTTATTTTTTGTTAAAGGGTATCGCCATGCATCTGGACCCCCAAAAATGCCGTTTGTAAATAAACACAGATTTTCGGGAAGCACTTTAGATAGCAAGGGAAGCCATGACTTATATTGCACAACAGAATGCAGCTACAACTCCTCCCTTCCTTTCTGACTGGCAATTAATTTGATCAAAATCAATGTTTGTCAGCCCTGCATATGAAAAATCAATGTTGGGCATCACTTACCAGTCACTGTGGGAATTATTTACCAGTCATGTGTATAAAGCCCCTCCCACTTCTGGACAAGCCACACCCCACTTCTGGACAAAGCATCACCCACCTTCAATTACAAAACCACACCTCTTACAGAGGCGCGGCGAGAGGGGGCAGCATTTGCCTTTTTTTTCAGGTGACAAAAAGTCTAGAGACAGCCCTGGCCACCCCCCAAACTAATATTTTCTGTAATGTAGGGTACCCCAGCCAACCCCCAACCACCATGTTAGATTTTAAAAATAAGTCTGAGAAATAAACTTACCACTGATCGCTCCCTTGGCTCTCTGCTCCTGGCTCCCTGCTTGCTGGAAGTTGCAAACAGGGGCCAAACCAGCAGCCAGCAATGCAGAGAGCCGAGACTTACCCATCCACGAAACGTGGGGCTTGTTTAAACAGTGGTTGGGGGTTAGCTGGGCTATCATACACTACAGAAAAGTAGTTAAAAGGTAGGGGATGAGGCAGCCATGAAGGGTGGAAGGAAGAGACGGGGGGGGGGGCTCCCCTGTGCAAGCCAGAGTCCTCCAGGAGGACAAGGGAGTAGCAGGCACCAGATGACACACAGACTGTTTTAGTTTTGGGGTGGACATGCCCTTTAAGCTTCTTATAAACCCCCAAACCCCTGTCTCATCCAAGCCCATCCTCCTTTCTTCACCTGTCCTAGGTAAGGGAATATTTTGGTATATCCTAGATTTCATCTTGTGTTTCCATGGTAAGCTATTTTTTTCCAGGAAATCCTTTCAAAGTGAATGTATTTCCTGACAATGTAAGTCAGCCCTCCAGTCAGTGGCGTAACTACTGCCCCCGCCACCCCGTGACTGCTGTTGGGCCCGGACAGTAGAAGGGCTCGCCACAAGCCCAAGATCTATGCAGTAGATCAGTATCTCCTAACCCGTGACCAGCCATTTAGCATTTTTAAGCATATGCTGCAGGAAACATATACGCGCAATCAGCTTTTTAAAAGACTGGACCCGAATTTCCGGAACTGATTCAGGTCCTCACCCCAGGTACTTGTAAGGGGGAGGGGAAAGATTTTAGTACTATAATTGTCTTTTAACCACATCATACACTTGAAAATGTAAAATGGGAATGGTAGCCTTAAAAATGGGCGTAACTTAAAGTGTGCGACCTTAACAAAGTGGGTGTGGTCAAAAATGTTGCAATGTACTGTGAAAGGGCCACTGAGGCAGGGATAGGGATCTCATGGCTGCTAGTCACAGGGGCCACTGTTATAAAGTCTGCAGCAGTTTTTACCTTGCATTTTAACTGCTCTCCTCAGTACTATTAACTGAGCTCATCCTCCCTGTAATAGAACAGGCTTTACTGAAGTATTAACATAGAACTTCTAAACAGCAAGAGAGCACAATAAAATGGAGTCCAACACTTTCAGTGCTAAGCACAACAATGTATCAACACAACCTGTGACTAGAGGCTGGCTCAGTCTTAAAGTCACAGCACTATATATTACACTCTGCCTTCATTCACCTTCATTCACCTTCAGTTCATTGGCAAGCTGACAGGGGGGATGTTAGGGAGAACACTGGGCACCCTAGTTTAACAGAGGCACTCTAGCTGTTTGCCTAGGTGGCCTATGCCTAAAAACGGCCCTGAACATGGTCATCATATATGTAGTGGGGTTGTCATAGAAGAATTTTTCATTTCCACACCATCAGGATGATGTAACACTTACCTCCATGCTCCTCTTCCTTCTTGGCTTACTCGATGCAGTATACATTAGCGTGATTTACTTTATTACCGGAAGTAATCAACACCTTGCATTCAGTAGACACCTACAGTGTCTCTCAAATTTCTGATCAGCTACGAG
Source organism: Hymenochirus boettgeri (assembly GCA_019447015.1). NCBI lineage: Eukaryota > Metazoa > Chordata > Amphibia > Anura > Pipidae > Hymenochirus > Hymenochirus boettgeri. The sequence continues at coordinate 193,616,737 of CM033469.1, read as the reverse complement.
GGCACATTTATACACATTTGGACGCAAAATCAAATTTTGTACAGTAAATACCTTATTACCATTAATCACCCAGATTTTTAGGTGCGGGTGCGCTGTATTTTAAGCTGTGTGCATCATGGGAATAAAATAGGGCACAGCTTAATAGATAAACAATGGGGTTTAGTTTCCTTTTAACTTCAAAGGGTAGAAATAACTAATGGCAAAAATATAGAGAAAATTTACTACAAATGATTCCGCACCATGTATTAAAATTAATTCAGCCTTTTTTTATCATATACAACACTGGCGATAAAGAAACAGTCGGTGAAGTCCTATTCATTGCATTGTTTAAAGTACCCTCCATCTGGTAGAAATTTGGTAAATGGACTTTCTGCTGTATTTTTAATGTTAAACATAATAAGAATAAAAACAGTATACCATGACAATGAATGCAAATCTTAAGTCTACTTTAGTAACCATAGCAACCAATCTTCAAAGCTGAGTGCATCTGAGTAACCATAGTGATTTGTGGTGTCATCAAAGCTGATGTCATCAAGAGCATCATATTACACCAGGTAAACAAACTCCTGCTTCATTTCATTTTAGGAAGAGAGAGAGATTGTCATATTTGCATAGCACAGCATCTGTGAATATATCCAGAAATCCTAATTAACTTTGTTTAATTAGTCAAAACAACCAAAATCCAATTAATTGAAAGGATAATACAGAGGTAGTGATGGCAAAGAAAATGTCCCTCTGGAAAAGGATTAAACTGTTTTTTACTTTTAGAGGAAAAGAAACTGCCCCAATTAAGCAGTTACTTAGCTGTCCAAACTCAAGTGCAGATCTATTAACAAATACAGGAGACATGGACGGCAACATCAGTTGCTTGTCTCAGGTGGCACCGCCCCCAGAAATGCCCCTGAGAAATAGCACTTACAATGAAAGCAGCACTTAAAATACTGCACAGATAGAACTCTGCACAGAACCTTTAAATAATGATAATGAAGGAAGAAAAGACAGAAGGGCAAATGAAAAAAACACCCCAAGGGTCCATAAGAGAAAAACCAAAAGAAATAAGGAAAGTAAAATTAGTCATCAGAAACCAGGGATAAAAGAAAAACGAAAAGTGACATTCAGTCCAGTTGTGGATATTTATCCTGTACCAAAGACTGGAAAAGGAAGAAGAGTTGAGAGAAAAAGCAACACAAGTTATCATAAACCAGAAGATAAGACTGTGGAGCAATTTGTAAAAAGGGTCAATGAAAGGATCGAAAGAAAAAAACTAAAAACTTTTGACGGGAGGCAAAAACCAAAGGTAAAATTCAACAAGAATGTTGAGATTTGTTATATACCAAAGACTGGAAAAGGCAAAAGAGCAAAACTTTGAGCCACAAACCAGAAGACAAAACTACTTTTTGTTAAGAGTCTTAATGAAAAAAGGATAGAGAGGAAAATAAGGCTGAGGTCACACCTCACGCGTTTCGCAATCGCACACAATTGCATGTGCGATTCCGGTGTGATCTTCGCGCGATTGCGCTTGTATTGCCGTGATTTCTATCATTTAAAAATCGCGAACACAATCAGGAACACAATTGAATGTGCAATTGAATGTGCACAAACGTGTTAGAGGGGCCAAGCCCTTGGACAAGCAGAAATTTTAGAAAACACAAATGAAACGGGAATATCAATCGGAACTGGACATCGATCATTGAAATGCAGAGAAGGAAGAAGAGCCAAGTAGTAATGATAAACCCTGTGATAAAATAGCAGTCTCAAAATATTGTGCGATGGAATTATCAGACTGCTCTTACTTATCATCCATTCGCTCATGTACCGTCTCTGAGATGTGACCTGTGTCCCAGCAAACAGGGGCTTGGCTATATGCAAAGACAGTGGTGGAGAGTTGGATATCTAAGCTGAAGATAAACTTGGACATCCAGTGAATCGCAGCAATATTCACTAATCACATTTTAAGATGGCCCTTCCAGATTTCTATAAACAGGAAGAAAAGTATGTCTAAGAAAAAAAGTACATCTAAGAAAAAAGAAGATGTTGGAGAAGAAGGAAGATGAAGGCAGCAGCAGCAGAAGAAGAAGCAGCAGAAAATGTAGAGGATATACATACCACAAAGACACTTTCAAAGGCCAGAAAGGGAATATATAGGTAAAGCTGTATAATAGCACTCCGACCCCCTGCTTTGCATTGTGATAGTTGTGTTAAAAAAAATAAAAGTTTAAAAAATGTTTTTGTATTTTTGTACTTTCTTTATCCAGGGGCGCTGAGCTTTAACAGAAGTTAAAGTCGCACTAAACAATTCAATATTGATATGGCTTCCATTTCATTACCCAGTATTGTCAGCCCTCCAGTTCATTAGCAATGTCAGCCCTCCAGTCTAATAGCCAGTATTGTCAGACCTACAGTTAATCTACCAGTATTGTCAGGCCTCCAGTTCGTTACCCAGTATTGTCAGACCTCCAGTTCATTACCCAGTATTGTCAGACCTCCAGTTGATAAGTCAGTATTGTTAAACCTCCTGTTCATTAGTCAGAATTATCAGCCCTTTACTAATTTTAATCTGCTTATTTGTAGACAGAAAGGCAATTTTTTATTATGCATTGTACCAAGCTGGTGTAGCACCGAGACCAATGGGAAATAAAACATTTAAGGGCTCGTTCACACTAGGAACGGACATAAACTCATCACGTGTTAAAAAACAACATTTTAACATATTTTTTGAATCAGTTGCGTGAGCTTTATTATCTGTTTGTGTCCGTTTTTTTCTGCATTTCTGTCCGTTGCGTTAGAAAGCATTTTTTCAAATTTAAGGTGGCAGGACACTAAAAATGACATCACAGGAACTCCGAGGCATCCTTTTCGAAAAATGGACAGAAACACAAAATGCGTGCGTTGTTATTAGTTCAAGTCCGTTGTTAACAGACTGAAACAGAATGGAATACAACGCAGCAAGTGTAAACTATATTATGAAAACCTATGGGGTTTTACTGCCTGTCCGTTTTTTAAAACGCACCTGCGTTGGATACAAACCGATGTTGTGTGAACAAGCCTTTACATTACATCATTTTGCATGGATTGCGTCACACCTGCTTGAAAAGTTAAATTGTCAGGCCTTCAGTATCTACATCCTTACACTATATAGCTTCATCCTTAACAAAAAATCTAAGCTAAGTTTCGACTGGATATAGACAATATTTATAACTTTGCACATGCATCACTACAGGGCTTACATTACTTCAAACTACCATTCCAATGCCCATCTTCCCCTGCGAGGCTGATAATCTATCACACACCTGAAGTCATCCATTGAAGATCCTAATTTATGCCTTAAGAAGGATTAATTGGCAGAAGGGGGCATTCATTTTGTAACCTTTGAAGCTTACAGGTTTTCCTTCTTGCTGGTACCTTGTTAGCATACTCACATTTCCTCAGTCAGGTAGGCTACAGCTGATTTTTTTTCTAATTTGTACAATCTTAAAAATTTCTATAGAAGGACAGAATTATAAAATCTACCTGTGCATAAGTGACTAAAACCCTAAATAAATAGACATTTTGTATAGTCTATAGATGCATTATTGTGAAGAATGTTGCAGACCACATATATCTAACAATTTGACGATAATTGTTAAAAACAGTGCTTGAGTGCACTTTGGAAGCACCTCTTAAAGATATCAGTGGTTACATTGAATTTAGCCAACATGAATATTCTCACTTGTACTAGATACTGTCAACTAATGTAAGAAATATTGATACCTTCTTTGCAGGCTTGAAGCTCAGTAGTAATAACCAATATGGCATAATGTGTAGGCCGTTCCACATTTATTAGCTGACAAAACTCTGTAGAGGGAATAATTCCAAGCAATGGAAGAATATTAAAACAAGAGAGTAGTAGCAAAAGTATCAGAGCAACAAGCTACAGGGTAGTCTCCACGTAACATCAAGGAATTTCCAGGTCAGTAAAGAGCACAGTAGAGCAGGCAGAGTTCAAAACAACTGTAACAATCGGTTCAATGAATGAAGAGGATTTTATTTTCAAGTGATCCAATGAAAAATTTGTAACATAATGTATGGCTATCCCAAAGGTATCCCCAGTTTTTTCAGTATGTTCTCTTCCTACTCTTTATAGCTTACAGTGTGCACTGTATGTACACTTCTTGCTTAAAGTGTGAGAGTTCATGTATTATGCCTAATTAATTAAATATCGTCAATGGAAAAAGATACAAGGACACAGTGAAGTTGAACATTCAAATGGGATCTTTTTTGAATAAACTTTAAACATAGAGACACTTTAGTAAAGATCCACTATGGTCACTGGAAAAAAAGAAAGTACACTATTAATTTAAATTCTAAAGTTTTACACATTAGGACAAAAATAAAAATATTGGCCTTACCAGTTTCTATTCTTAGGCTGGGTTCAAATTACACACAAGTAGATGTTATGGCCCAACTGACCAATATCTCCTTGTATCGGTTGGTAGGACCAAAAAAACTGTAGTGATTTGCTGATTGATGCTGGTTATCTGTTCACCCAGATCGTGCGAACAGGCGATCGGACATGTAGGAAAATCACAGCCGATCACTGAGTCTTCTATAGACATTCACCACTACTGACAGTGATTCGGCCCAGCTAGTGGCGAATGGTCGGTCGGAATGAAAAATGTGCACCCAGCCTTAGGTGTAGAATTGCACACATAAGATTCATTATGTCATTATTTATTTAACAAAACTGGCGTCAAAATGCAAAAGCAGTATCTGAAAAATTAAGTACACCCATACTGCTTTCATAGAACCACCTCTAAAAAAGCAAAACTTTTGTGCCTTAATCTGCAGCAACCAATTAGATGTAATCATGGGTGTCTGCACATAGGGGCAAGTGAGTGCACTTACCATTTACTGCTCCAGTTTTATTAATGTGCCAATTATAGTACCAGTGTCTATCTCTCTATCTCTATCTTTTTCAGCCTCTATCACTATCTCTGGTTTTTCTTTCTCTATTTTTTTTGAGTTTTTGAGTTTAGTAATTGGTGGTAAGTTTTGTCACAAAGAATGCAATCTACAGGTCTACAAATGCTGCACTGAACAGGTTGGTTTTCAGTCTGGATTTAAATATCTCCAGGGATGGGGCAGTTCTGACTGACTGGGGTAAGGAGTTCTATAGAGTGGATGTGGCATGACTGAAGGCTCTTTGACCAAAGGATTTTAGGTAAACTATGGGGATGACTAGGTTATATGAGCCTGCTGATCTGAGGTTTCGGGGGTGCAAAGTAGTTGCAACAACTCTTTCATGAATCCAGGGCCTAACTTATACTGTACAGATATTTTTATGTCAGTAGGATCTTTGACTTTATGGGTAGCCAGTGAAGGTAGTGCAGGATCTGTGTTATGTGGCAGTGGTGCGGCTGTTTTTTAGCAGTCTCTCTGTGGCATTCTGCACTAGCTGTAGGGGGTAATGGTCCTTTTTTGTGGAGGCCTGTGTAGAGGGCGTTATAGTAGTCAGGCCGTGATGTAATGAAGGCATGAACTAGTGTTGGCAGATCTACCAGGAGATGAGATGTTTCATTCTTTCAATGTTCCTTAGGTCATGATATCACAACAGCAGAGATGTGAGTTCAAAACCTCACCAATTAGAATCCCCAGGTTTCACTCATGTTCAGAGCTATGCAGATCTGTACCCATATCCTTAAATGATGGTTGCAGGTGGAGATGCTTTGTTACCGGGCACTGTCCTCAGATTACAAGGACTCTGGTTTTGTCAGCATTTCGTTTCAGCCAGTTGTCACTCATGCCCAGCCCACCCAGACTGGTATGTACAAGATGTCCTCACAAAAACTGGTAATATAATATGCCCTCATGCCCAGCTTACAGACTGGTAGATAATATTCCTTCATGCCCAGCTTACAGACTTTTACATATTTTGCCTTTATTCCCAGCTTACAGACTGGTACATAATATGTCCTCATGCCCAGTCCACACAGACTGGTACATATAAGATGCCCTCATGCCCAGCCCACACAGACTGGTGCATAAAAGATACAATGTAGTTCAGAACCACTCTAGCACACTGATGTTGGCTGTTTGCCAGACAATGGGTAGATGCAATCCTTCAACCTTCTACTCCAAGGGCCAAGGCAATCCAAACGAAAAACAAAAGCGGAGGATCACACTACAGGTACAGTTCAAAATTTTAATGTGAAAACAATGTGATACAATGTTACGGGGCGATATGCCCCTTGCTCAGGTGTAACTGGTTATAAATGAGGAAGGGGCATAGTGCCCCCCAAACACTGCATCACGCTGTTTTCACATTAAAATTTTAATCTGTACCTGTAGTGTGCTACTCTGCTTTTGTTTTTCATTTACATTTAAGGTGCCCATACACAGATAAAGAAACACACATACATACAGACAAACACGCATACAGACACAAACATGCACACAGACACACCCATACACACACATGCATACAGAAGGGTTAATTAAACTAATAAAAAATTCTTCCCTGACCACAGTTCTCATTTTCCATTTTCACACTTAATCCTAGGGCCCAGGCAGCATATATAATGGGCTCAACAATCCCCCCATACAGTGTCTGTCAACACCATGGGCCTCATTTACACAGATTCGCTGGGCAAATATATGGAGGTAAAGTTGCGCTAATCCGTTCGCTACCGGCTAGTGCGACTTTAACTCCATATTAGCGTCGGATGCATAGGTTACGCAAAAATCACCCGCGCATCCGAAGCTCGCGATTTAATATTGCATTTGCGCTGGTTTTAGCTCAGGATTTTAACGACAGCAAATAGCTGCCGTTAAACTCCCGCATTCTCAAATGCGATATTAAGTCGCCATCAGGACTTTTACCCAGAGCGATAGCGGCTCTGGGTAAATAAGCCTGCATGTGTTCAACCCCAGCATTTAACCCAAACCATGAGGAATGGACTCCCTTGTAGTGGCTAAAATGCAGTATTCCACCCCTCTAGAAAATTTTAGTATAATGAAGCTCATTCCCCAAACCCCCCTTTAGGCTATACTTATATTTAGCAGATCTGCACACAGCTAGATATTCACCTTTCATATCCCCGGTCCACCGGCGATTGGTCCCGCCTCCTACTGCAGTGTGCCCTTTACGTGTTTAAGCAGCAGCAGTGGAGACTCCTTACCCGGAAGTAGCACAGAGCCATGCTGGTAGGTCGGGGATTTTAAAGGTGAATATCTAACTGTGTGTGCAGGTCTGCTAAAGCATAGCCTAAAAGAGGATTTGGGGGGTGCACTACATTATACTAAATTTTCCAAGAGGGGTGGAGATGCCGCCTTTCTAGTGAACCACAAGGGCGCGCTGTGAGCAAACGTTTCAGTTTGCTTAATGGTAGGTGCATACCATACACTCTCTATATTTTTCTGTCTGTCTGTGTATATATCTATCTGTCTATATGTCTATATCTCATCTATCTCTTTTTATATCACTATTTATCTGTATATCTATCTGTCTGTATCTGTGTATCTGTCTGCCTCTCTCTTATTTATTTATTTATCTATCTATCTCTGTCTATCCCTTTCTTTCTGCCTGTCTATTTGTCTATCTCTTGTCTATCTGTCTGTCTGTCTCTATCTCTCTCTGTAAATAGTTTTCTGCCTGTTGCCCTCTGTATATGTCTATCTAGCTCTGTCTATCTTTTTCTGTCTCTGTCTGTCATCTTACCTCTCTTTGTGCCTTTCACTCTATTCTTATATATCTGTCAGTGTTTCTTTATCTGTCTTATCTCTCTGTATCTATATCTATTTGAGAATATATTAGTGAATGGTGTAGTGTTAACCATTTAGCTGCCAGGACAGGGGTGTGCATAGTCAGTGAGAGCCAAGAGTGTTTTTGGGGCATCTTTAAGGCCATAACTTAAAGTGGTGGCAGCTTGTACCGATTGATTGGTCAGATCACGTGCCCAGAAAACTGGCGTTCGTGACAGCTCTCATAACATGACTCTCAGCCAATCTCAGACGTGGCTGCCGGCAAGCAGAGAGCTGGGAACAGGCAGCCGTGGGAAATAAGGAGCGTAAGTGTTTTACAAAACTAACATGGCGGTTGGGGGAGAGCTGTGGGGTGGACATACCCTTTAAGAAAGGGTGTTGCTAAAAATATTGATGGTTCGATTAGCTCACAACTGTCTATGATTTGATAACCTTTTCTGGAATCGCTTCCTTGGAAATCCTGCACTTGCCCTTATGGTGAATGGTTATGGTGCATGTTTTAAAAAAAAAAAAAAATCTGTCCAGGAATGGACTTTCCAGAATATTCACCCCAAGTTCAGATAGGGTATTATTCAAAGAAACTGTGAAAACCCACAACCTGCATCCTATGGGCCCATACACAAATCCCGTTGACCGGATAATACAATCAAGCAAAAACAATTAGTTCCTCCTTATTATTTTAGTAATTTTAGAAACTGGTAAAGACTATGATTTCAGTTGAAAAGGATGTTCTATATTTCTTTTATGGCTGTATATCGCCATTATAATCGTATTAATTTCACTGTTTAATTTTTAGTTTTTGTAATTCACTGTCACTCTGGACTGGATATAGACAGGCTCACTATTATAGACAATGACAGAAAGATTAGCCAATATGTTCTAATTGTATTCAGAAATGTAATTCAGACTGTTAAAAATATTTTCACAATTACATTTTATTGACATGCCACTGGCTCTCTCCTGGTGCACTATTGTACACGCAAGCCTAAGAAATCCTACAAAGCAATTTGGAAACTTTCAACAAGGTTTAAATAATTTCTCTATTTACAGTCTTAAATGGAATGTAGAGTGGACTTGAGCTTTTATAGATATTAATAGGTATATGTCATTCTTTCTACCTCTCTAAATGGTCTTTGCCACAAATGTCAGTTCTCCTGCAGGGCTGTTACTTCTCTCTTGGCCCCCTCCAAGACCCCATCTTTAATTTAGATGCATGTTAGACATAGGGAGGCGTTTCACACAACCAAGAGCGGCATGTACCTCTCCAAGAGGGCCATATTCTCAGCTTCATACCTTCTAAAGTAAGCACAAGCAGGAAGTAGGAGTTGACGTTTGCCTACTTATAAATTTAGGTTTAAAGAACTTTTAAGAACTGGAAATCTAAAATATCTGATAGTTGTGGATCTCTAAACATATTTATAAAATACTTTTTGGTTTAATATCACTTTAATTGAAGAAATAGGCCTTTACCTTTCTTTAAAAGCTAGCATGAAATTATGTTTAATGAAATCTGTCAAAAATACTTGTATGTATGTACTGTAGATACATCATCCTAGGCTTGTTTCAAAGGTTTTGAAAGCAATATTGTATTAAATGGAGGACACTTATAATTTTTATATTTATTTATTTCATTACAAAATTACCACACTCTTCTCACCACTGGAATGAGTCCCAATTTGTTAAAGTAAAAAGGACACTTCTGAGGCCTTTAAAAAAAAGAGCCACATATTTACCATAACTCTACTGAATCCAACTGTAGGCCAGATTATGACCACACACTTATTTTCATAAACCAGCCACACCCAAGCCTACAATAGGCTGAATCTGAAAATCAATAGTGCATAAAGCTGTACAAACAAAGGTTTAAAGGAACACTAAACGTAAAAAACAAGTATTTGGCATCCGTTTCTATTATTCACAGGGAGGTGAGAAAGCTTATTCCCACCTCCCTGTGAATAAAAGTTTGCTCAGGGACCTGGAACTTACCTTACCGTGCTCCTCTCGCAAGCCGCTCCTGCACAGAACAGCTGTTCTGTACCGATCACACGCCCTATCTTTTGTATTGGCACGCATGCGCCTAAGATAAAGTGCGCGGTCGGGACAGAGCGGCTGTCAGTGAAGGAGCGGCTTGCAGTGGAGCACGGTAAGGTAAGTTCCAGGTCCCATGAGCAAACAATTATTCACAGGGAGGTGGGAATAAGCGTTCTCACCTCCCCGTGAATAATAGAAACGGATGCCAAATACTTGTTTTTTAAGTTTAGTGTTCCTTTAAAGGGTAACCACCCAGAAAAACAACTTTTCAAAAATGGATTTTATAATTTAGTGTGGGATAGGATCACTAGCTGTCATCTCCCAAATTAATTTACAAGCTGAGATCTGCTGTTGCTTACTTACACAGCCCTGCAGTTCTCTGTCTTTCCTCATGGCTCTCCCAGCTGACATCATTCTCGACTGAGCGCCATTGAGTTACATATGTTGGCATGTGCAGAATGCCAGAAAGAGTGGTGGAGCTGCCAACAGGGGGAGACAGAGAGACAGCAGGGGAGAGTTGGGAGATGGTAGCTAGGGATCCTATATCCCAATGAAGTATAGAATCCATTTTTTCTGGATGAAGTTACCTTTTAAGGCTATCCCCACTAACCATTAAATTATATTTCACCCTGTTATTATTTCAATTCTAGATCCCCAACTTCCTCACAAATGATATATATATTAAATAGGTCAAACATTTCTTTGCATAACTAAGATATTTTTGTGTCAAATCCATCAAAACTAAATAAATGCTAAATAGGTTGTCCAGATCACTCCTTAAAGGGCATGTCCACCCCTTTTTTAAACTTTTGGGGTACTGTAGGGCTTCCTCCCCCAGCCCCAACCGATATATTAATATGTGAGGAAACTACCCCGATCATTACTTACCTTACCTCTTTCCTCCAGGGTACTGTCCCAGCCCTCTGCTTGCATGAAACTGCAAGCAGGGGGCCGGGCCGGCAACTGTGTCCGTGATTGGCTGAGAGGCAACTAATTAGGTGGGAGTATATAACACTATTACACATAGGAAAGGTCTATATGTATGTGTGTAATTATCACAATTTAATTAAAACCACCATAACAATTAACACTATACAAAGTATAGTACTACTACTTACTACTGAATTAGAAAAAAAATTATATACAATTAATACAGTATACTTACTTTACTTAATACCCCTAAGTTTGAATGGAAAACTCAAAATGGTAGGTTTAGCCACACCTCTAAGAATACTAAATACTGTAGAAACTAAAAGGAAGGGGAATTTTACCAACATCCAATGGTTGTGATGGATCTGATCTTACACTTTTAGCAAATCAAAAAAATCTCTTAGGCATTGTACATGACAAGTCAGGAAGTATAACGCCCAATTATGTGCTGTTTGTAAAACATGTGACAGTCTTAGCCAATGAAAGATTCTTTAGATTTACTCCCCCCCTTCCTTCTCAATAGAAAGAAATAAGACAATCCAGTTTATGTTTGCTAGACAGGAAGTAATGTATGTATATGATAAAATGACTTTGCATGTCTTGGAATCTACCCAGCATTCTTAGAGAAATGGCCATTTTTTTAAAAATAACATGAGGCTGTGAGGTACCTTCTGTAATAAGAACATTCATATTATACTCTGTGGGGAACTTTTAGCTCCTTTAGGGTAGAGGTGGGGGTACCTCACCATCATATGTTAAGCTAATCAGTATCCTGTGCTCCCAAATCCTAACGTCATAGCAACTGTAAATCTGGAACTTGCCGTGCTAAATACTAATAAGTATGAACATAGCGTGTTAATCTGGATCCTGTATAGAGTCTCAGGTTGCCCAATGGGGCTGTTAAGATTGAACTGTACATTGTGCCAGGATTGCTTGGGTCTGTTCTCAGATTTGCAGCTTTATTCCACTTAGACTCCATGCATTATAGCTGGGAGGTAGGGATATTATGGAACTGAGGGCATGTTTAGTAAGGGTTATGACTCCTACTGCCTTAAGTAATCCTTCCCTAATGCAATAGTGTAATAGCTTTGGATGTAAGGGAAGGGCCGATGGATCACTTACATGTTCAGACCCTTGGGTAGGAATCACTAAAGCATGAATGTGAGCTTTTAATATCTGTACGTCAGGAAAGTGGCTTTATTCCAGGATGTATGAAAACAGTTTTCCAGATGTGTATGAAAACTAAATTTTCCAGCATTCTGTGCAGCCAGGGAATGCAGTGAATTGTAGATTTTAAACATGTGAAAAGTCCCCATGCTCTATATCATTAGGCTGTATTGCATCTGTATACATTCATTAGTCAATGGACATAAAGAAGAAACTTACTGCAAACAGAGAATGCTGGGATTTGTAATTTTCATACATGTGAAAAGTCACAAGTTCAACACCCCTGCTCTATACCATTAGGCTGTATTGTATCTGGACACATGCCTTAGCTACAGGACATTAAGAAGAAACTTACTGCAAACAGAAATTGCTGGAATTTGTAGTTTTCAAACATGTGAAAGGTCACAATTTTAACATCCCTGTTCTATATCATTAGGCTGTATTGCATCTGGACACATGCCTTAGTTACAGGACATTCAGAAGAAACTTACTGCAAACAGAAATTGCTGGAATTTGTAGTTTTCAAACATGTGAAAGGTCACAATTTTAACATCCCTGCTCTATATCATTAGGCTGTATTACATCTGGACACATGCATTAGCTTCAGGACATTAAGAAGACACAGCAAACAGAGAATGCTGGGATTTGTAGTTTTCAAACATGTGAAATGTCGCAAGTTTATCACCCCTGCTCTATATCATTAGGCTGTATTGCATCTGGACACATGTATTAGCTACAGGACATTCAGAAGAAACTAACTGCAAACAGAGAATGCTGGGATTTGTAGTTTCCAAACACGTGAAAGATCACATGTTCAACACCCCTGCTCTATAACATTAGGCTGTATTGCATATGGACACGTGCCTAGCTACATGACATTTAAAAGAAACTTACTGCAATTACTGCAGTTTTGGCAGTATCCATCATCAGTGTAGTGTAGGCCTCTGGTTATGCAGTGTGAAGCACTTATCGACAGACATCACTGATAAATTAAATAAGATAGGGAGAGAATAAGGCTTTCAGTATATGAAAATAAGTAACAAAGACTTCTGGGTAATTTCCATGCGAGTTCTCAGGAAAACTATACAGGCTTTTACAGCATTCCACAAGCTAAATTCAAAACCGGAGCGCCAAATTAATTCCGGTTACAGCTTTATTTTTAAGTGTGCCTGTATGTGGAATGGGCACACTTTTGCTATCAGAGCGAGGGCAGGGTCAAACAAGTGGCCTGGATTCTGTCCAGTGCGGCCCCCAGCCTGTCTTGTTTGGTCACCCCTAATCTATGCAGCAATTACTTTTAAGGAGGCACAAACACCAATCCTGCTCTTACGATATTTGACATTCCAATATCATTTGATTGTTGGTGTGTTTATAGGTGATCGTCCTGATAGAAAAATACCAAACCAATGCCGATAATACGATTCCACAATCGTACAACCTGGATTGGTGAGTGTAATCATAGATCTTGGAGGGCTATTCCAAAACTTAGCTTGTTTGTTTGTTTAGGTAGCTGATTGTGGCTTTTAAGGTATGTTTATAATCATCAAGAACAAGAATTGTCATGTTGTAGGACACATTCACTTAAGCTTCTTGGTTACTATTGAACATCATCACAGTTCACCTTTCCTGACATTTGTTGATGACATTCTGAGTGCTGCAGGCATTTTACCGTCTTTTTAGAGCCTTCCCTACTGTGTTGTCAGTAGATTTATTATTACAGCCTCACTGTGCCCATGGTTGCTGAATGCCAGACCTAAGATTGGAGTGTCAGAAATGTAATTTAGCTCCACAATTGTTAATTAAGGTCATTAGGCATAATGATTTGTGCACACTTTGCTGTTGACCAAAGCACCGGACGAATGGCCAACAACAGACCACTTTGCCGGAGATCTTATGGTTGTTGGTGTCTGCTGCCGGCATCATGTGTGACCTATTCAGCCACAAACAGCCTACTGATCACTTGTGAACAAAGATTATGGTCCTGCTGATGACATATTAGTAAATATAGGTGTGTAAATGATCAGTTACACAGAAACACTGTCTATACATTGAATAATATCTGCTGGTGTGGGGCGGCCGTCCACGTCCGAGCTTGGTCACTCCTTCATCAGAATTGGACAAACGGACGATCGGACATGTCGGTAAATCACGATCGATTGTGCTATTGGCCGAGGCTACTATTACCGCAACCAACAGTCATTTGTCCTGGCTCGTATCGAATGATCGGTCGGGACAAACTACTCCCCGTGTACCCAGCCTTACTATATAGATTAGTACATCTGGGAAAGGGAGGGGCTATTGGGCAAAATTAGACCATGCCACAAAGGGATGCTAGGAGTTGTAGTTTCTAAACATCTTGAGTACCAAGTTTCACTGGGCTAAGAGAACCTCCAAACATCATTTGTGGATAAGGTGCATACACAATGTTAATTCTGAGTAAGTGTGTACACCCATGTAACGTATGTCTAGAGGGAGTTATATGCGGAAACTATGTGTAACTAACGTCTCCGCGGAAATAGTTAGAATAGAATTAAGCTCTGTCTGATCCCATAATCCCCTGTACAACATTCCGGCAATTATCACCTCCCTACAGCTATTAGCGCCCAACAAGCTGACCGGGTACCACGTGATGGTGCGAGGCTCCCTCCACCCACGTGAATCCGAGAATTGTCCTGGAAACTAGAGCGTTCGGTTTCCTGGCAACTGGGGTATAATTAAAATAAGAGGCATGGAATGAGCTGGAGCTGAGCGAAGAGGCGGAGAGAGAGCTGGTAAGTGTGTGAGTGACCGCTCGTTATGGAACTGTCTCAATCAACTAGGGGATAGAAGAAATGACACTGACAGGGGTAATAACCTTTACATTAGAAATACTGAGTAACGCCTTAATGTGAATACCTGTGTGATAGCGATGGGTGTAGTGTTTATATATAAATGTGTGGTCCTTATCAGTCACCCATCAAAGGTGTTTCCCTTGCCGTCTGTAACTGTCTCTCCCTCCTCTCTGTTAATGCATCACTGTTATCTGAACCAGCAGTCTATGTATTTCCATGTAACCTACCCCTGAAGTGGATTTCTATGGGAGGAACTGTAAGATTATAGCCTTATAATCGTACATTTCCAGGAGGAGAAGGAAACCACAAGCCACAAAGGGGTAGGTTATAATAAATAATGCGCCAACTGTAAATTATAAGGATATTAGAAGTAACCTTGGAGTTCCCTGTCCTGTATAAAAGGTACTCGGCCTGTGGCCTCGTGCTTTTATATGGTCACGGAACTCCTGAGTGACTTCTAATATGCTAATAATTTACAGTTAGGGGTTATCCACTATATACTCTATTACTCTATATACACCAGAACTCCTGAGATAAATGTGTATAGACAGTATGGGGACATGATGGACATCCCTTTAGTAGTGCTGGGGTTTGTGCATCTATCATTTTATAAAGAGATTTTGAATTTAGACTTCATGTTTATTATATTTTCCTTGCAAACCACCTCCCCCAGGTTGATTATGGTGACAGAATGTCTTCAGCCTCGCAAACAGAAACAGCTTCTTATGACAATCGCCTGGATTTGCTTGCTCGTCCAAAAGTGAATTTTCAGAAATACACAGACAGGTCAGTACTCTGAAAGGACAATTACATTAAGAAAATATTGTATATTGCATGATTTGATGCTAGAGATTGTCCCAAAATTTGAAGCTGGATACCACAGAAGAAAATGTCTCTAGTCCCTTCACATTAGCTAATTTTCAATGATTACATTTTTGACAAAGTTCTTTGTTACACTTCTATCAATATACATATGTTGATTCTTGAGAAAGCATACTTTCTCAGAGCATTTTAACTGGGAAAATGCACAATAATATCTATGGCTGCTGCCAGCAGAGGCCTTTACTTCTGAAGGTTCAGAAAAACTGAACACAATTGTCAGTTGTAGGCAGTAGCCAGCCCTGGACATAATAGAATAGTATTATATACTATACAGGGGTCGGGATCACTTTGGACCCTTTGAGAGTCAGAAGAATTTCAACTGCATGCTCAGTGCCAGATGAATTTTCACCACTTAGTACTCAATTGGTTTGATTAAATTTTACAGTAGGAACCCCACCCCATAAAAATATAGAACATTATATATAGTTTTTCCAACACAAACTGTACTTTTGGACAATTATGCTCCTCTTCTTCCACACCTGCATAGTACACTTTGGTAAACCGAGGATATGGTACAGAAATAACTAATACAGATTAATGTTAATAAATCTCCTGGACCAGATAAAATACATCCTTGGGTCTTAAAGCTAGGTACACACACTAGCGATAAAGCCCCGATACCGTCGGATCCGACAGTATCGGGACTTTATCGCTAGTGTGTGTAGCGTTTTTTCCCCGAACGAGCGTGCGGCCACCGAACGTTCCCGTCGGCCAATCGGTCGTTAAGTAAAAACCAAAGATTTGCCTTTGCCGCGGTAAACTCCCCATAGAGGAGTGTGCCACGACTGAGGTAGACACACAGTACCGAGCATTCTCCTATAGGGAGCATCTCCCTGAGAGAGTCCATCAACTAACCCCCAAAGGGGTCCTTTGCATTAGGATAATTACAGCAAAAACATGTAGCCAACATAGATATTCTTTCATACATACAGTACATAAAAAAATAGCGCCTCTGGGTAAATAGCCCTGAATAAGTTGCAGTATTATGAATCACATAGCAGAAATGCAACATTTCCCCATGTCTTTAACAATCATTATATTACATATTACATTGTGGTGTTTATTGTTAGCACATAATCCATGTGATCATTCCTTTAAACCAGACAGTTTATAAAATATACATGTAGGTCTGATTGCTTATCTATTCAGGTGCAGGCTGCACTCGTTTCTTAGCAACCATACACTTTACAAAGTAACTAATTATAATTCACCATGCTTGCTTGTTTTTCTGTTTGGTAAATTTTGATGCATGTTGCATGGCTACATCTACAATAAATTGCTAATTAGTCATAAAATGTAAGCGTTTTAGGTTTAAAATTATCTGACAATTCTTCTCTCAAGATTCTCAAATTGCTCCAGGCAAATGTGGCTTCCATTATTTAATACTGGACTTGCTCCTGGGGCTAAATCCCAAAAGAAATTTTACCCCAGCGCCACTTTAAGACCAGCCATTAGCTGGCATTAAAGGAATAGTTCACTTTTGCCGTGAACTATTTCTTTAAAGCTATTCAATGAACTTGCCATTGCTACATCTGCTTGAAGATATTTTAACTGTTCTCACTGTAAATAATTCCTTCCTAACCTGAAGATGAAACTTCTTTTCTTCTAATATTAAAAGGATTTCCTCAAGTCCTCTGAAATGACTTATTGGTGAACAATGCACCAGAGAGTTTACTATATTGCCCATTAATATATTTCTGCATAATCCCCGCTTCTCCCGTGTTAACAGCCCAAATTTGTCTAAGCTGCCTGCAGAGTCGATCAATTCTATTTACCATATTAATTTGGTTGCACTTCTAAAAACCCCTTCCATTTCTAAAATGTCCTCTTTGTATATGGGATTCCAAAACTGCACCACATTTTCCAAATGAGGACTCACCAGTGCTTTGTAGAGCATTGGGGTTACTTATGGTTACAATCTTACTGTTAGAAAATACATTTTCTGTTACTTTTATATAAGGCTGATATTCATTATTTCTTATATTTCATTTAATTACAACTTCTCAAGCACAGATCTCCTGCAGTGTACAATGTGACTAAAATTACAGGTGAGGCTTGCTAAAAAAAATTGTAAGAGAACCTGTAATTACAATGTGCCTCTTACATTTCCTTAACATATCACACATTGTCTAAAATGTATTTCTTAATTTCTTGCTTTGAAGTGTACTCGGCAACCTGTATTCATTGTGACAAATTATAGGATGTAGGAGTATTCCTACCTCCCATTATGCCTTTTTTTTATAGTCTTTAATAAAAGTATCCTTGTACAATTGTTGTTGTGAAAGTCATGTCTTTATTCCTGATTTCTTCCTGCATGCACTTAGGAGAGAACTTGTTAGCAAGACAGGGCCCGCAATATAAAGCTGAGCAAGCCACAAGGCAGAGCTAAAGAGGCGACAGTCACAATCAGTGGGTTGCCTTTAAAAATGTCTACTAAGGGCTCATTCACACTAGAGTGCGTATTTCCATTTTTTAAAAAAAAATAATGGCATGCGTTGTACATTAACACAGCGGAAAAATTCACGCATTTGCAATGTTCCGCTGCGCTCCAGTGTGAACGAGCCCTAAAACAGAAAAAGAATACCAATCCTACCACCACTATTTATTATTAAATAAATGCTAAATCTCTAATTTTTATATACTGTATAGTTGTTCTTTAATAAAATGAGTAGCACAATGCCAAAATAATGATTTCTGTATATGTTAGGGAAAATCTTTACCCTTACAACATCATTAAAGCCTTGTAAAGACATAAAAAGTGGCCGATAAACGTTCAAACATTAACTGCTTCAGCTGACAATCTTATGTGTGTGTCTGTTGCCACACACACTAAATTATACCTACTTTGTATTTTTCATCTTCCTAGACATTTTGCTGCATAAATAATGCTCCCTTTATTTTAAAAATAAGGATATTAGACGTCACCAAGTAGTTCCATGACCGTATAAATGTATGAGGCATAGAAATGTGTATTTCAAAACACCCATATCTCTGCAGAGTGGACAGAAAACCATTAGAGCACACTCAATTTATTAAGTGCTTGACACATTTCGGACCAGTCAATGTCCTTAATCATAATCAAGATACAAGAAGCCATAACACATGCAAAAATGGGTAAGTGATAGGTATGACGTAGCATTTCGTAGAGGAGAAGAAAGGAGAGAGTATGTCCCACAAACAGTGAACCAATACAAAACGATGACCCAAAGCAAAAATCAACCCTTCCAAGTAGTTCCGTAACCACAGTATTTAGTAGGGAAACACAAAAACAATGTAATACAAATATTTCTGATTACATAGGACACATTAAATCCAATAATACTCAAATGTAAAAATGATAAAATGAAAATGAATAATAATATAACAAAATAGAATGTTTTACCTACATGAGTTGAATCAGCAAAGACATAGATATGCATATTATCTAATAAGAGTAAGGGATATGATGTAGTTAAAAAAAATGGCATTTTTCTGTATTTACAGAAATATTTTACACTTTTTGCAACTTTTATCTGTCTGGTGCTTGATTTAAACTTAATCTCCAAGTAGCTTAATAGAACTTCAAAGTTATGGGATATAACAAAAACGTTGAGCCAGATTTAGCTGATCTGAATGTTTTATATGTATATATGCAGGGCCTTTCTAGGCAAAGGCCACATAGGCAAAGAACTAGAATGCCCAGTGCCCTCGCTAGCATCTCCCTGTAAGTTTTGCCTTGCAGTGTTAGATCTGATCTCCTTGTTCAGCTGCTTTAATTTGCAACATCGTAGTAAGTAGAGAGCCTGAACTTTGCTCACTCTACTTGGATACATTGTTGCAAATGAAGGAGGGGGAGGATAAGCTCAGCAAAAAGCTGCTGCAGACTTTTTAACAGTAGCCCGGGCCTTGAGGTCACTATATCGTTATATATTCGATCCAACTCTCAAACTTGAACTTAGAATAGGTGAGAAATGAACAATTCAATGGAGGAGACATGTAAAGCCTGTACACACTGTATATCATGTCAATGCTAGCTGAAAGGATAAAAAGTAATACTTTGCTGGCACTGAAAGTGTTAATGGCAATACTCTAGGAAAGAGGTGGCACAGAAAGAATTAATGCCAATACTCTTGGAAAGTCTGCTGCCATTGGAAAAGTTAAACTTCTCCGATCTCACCAAATTTCCCTGTTGGCTAGAAACAATTTCTGGGGAGAACACTAACACCACATACTGCACATCCACTGATGTTCTTCCAATTGGTATTTCATTGGATACGTACGTATACACGCACACACGCCTGCCGCTCCTGGTACAGCATGCACCTCTTACCAACTACTAAAGTGGTCCCACTATAAAGAAACATCCACAGCAGCAGTGATAGTCTGTCAGAAGGAATTAAGTGGGGAAAACCCAGCTGCAACAGTTTGAACTATCTTGTTTCTGTAAATGTATTTATTAAAGGGCATGTCCACCCCCAAAAGTACTAAATCCCCCCACTACTGGCCCCATCATGTAGTGTAGTTTAATCCTTACCTTACATCCCAGCTCCATATGGTTATCCCACCAGGAGGATAGCAGAGTCCATATAGGACTCTGCCTCCTGTCTCGCCTCTGGGAGAAGTTTGGCATGCGTACTGCAGCCCTTCTCCCCCTCCCTCCCGATTTGGATTCCCTCCCCCTACATTGCCCCTGTCCCCCCAGCCCCAACCGCTATGTTTGTAATATCAGAAAATGCCCAGAACATTACTTACCTTCCCTCTTGCCTCCACCGCACTGAACTCCCGGCAGCCGCGTTCGTGATTGGCTGCCGCTCAGCCAATCACAGACGCGACTGCCGTCCCACACTCTGCTTGCATTTTCTCGCAAGCAGAGGGCCGGCAGCGCGGCGAGGCAAGAGAGAAGGTAAGTAAAGTTCTGGGCATTTTCTGATATTACAAACATAAAGGTTGGGGCTGGGGGGACAGGGGCAATGTTTGCTAAAAATTTTTTATGAAGGATGGACATACCCTTTAAAAGGATAATGTTGGAGGGTATGCCGTCGGTCGTGGATTAAAGTTGTTTTCCGTAGTGACAGATCCAGTTGTCTATTGAAAACTGCAGGATCGGTCATGATTTACGGACATGTCAGACCACACATACCCACCAACACAAACCCTTTTGAAGTAGAAACATGGTGCAGAGCTGTATGCGGAAAATAATGATCTCAGCACAGCTCAGAGAAATGCATGTCTCGATAGTGTACCTATCTGAAGGTATGGAACTGCCGGCCTCAGCTACATTTACAGCGATCAACGCTAAATCGCCCTGGCTGACCGGGCGATTGTTGCGAACAGCCGGCCGGGACAAATTATTTGTTTGTGTGTACCTACTCTTTTTGCTATTTTAATATACATGCCCTTTAAATAATGTATGAAACAATAAGTACAATATGCACTTGAAATCTGAGGAAAGATGGAGTCGGCAGAAAATTTGCCGCCTGACCCGATCTTTGTTTTTCCAATAAACCTCTTGGCATTGTCGAGCATAAACCTAAAATATTTTGGAAAAGTCTGTTCCGTGTATGGGGGGCTTATAACTTCCATTACTTTTCGTGGCTGCACCTTGGCTTCCATTGCTTTAAAGGGTATGTCCACACTCTATATAAAGTTATAAATAATGTTGGCCATGCCTTCCCACCCCCAACCTCTAAATTAAATGTGTAAAAAAAGAATCACAACACTACTTACAGCCTTGCTCCAGCGACATTCTGATCCGGCTCCCTGCTTCCTGGAAGTACATGCAGGGTGCCGGACTGGCAGTCGTGACTGTGATTGGCTGATAGGCAGCCAATCACAGCCGTAGCTGCCGGCAATAGAAAACGCCACAGGAGTGAGGAGCTGTAAGAGTTGTGATTCTTTTTTTTTTTACACATCTAATATAGCGGTTGGAGGTAGGAAGGGATGGGCAACATTATATGAAAAAGATTTTATGCTAGGAGAAGGGCAGCCAGGGAGGGATCGGGAGGGAAAAATGTTCCCCTGCGCTATCCACTGTCCACTCAAACAGCTCCTACTCTTCAAATTCCTGGACTTTGGACAAACACTGCAGGCCAACCATAAGAGGTGTAAGGTAATGATATTTTTAAATTACACAGTGGGGCCAGTAGTGGGTTAAATTTTAGTTTGGGAGTTTGGGGGAGGACATGCCGTTTATTCCTCTTTCAGACTTACACCCCTTGCATTTCTGATGACCTTAAGGTGCCAGGGCTACAGTTTACAGTTAACCGTCAGAAATTGAAGATTCTCGGCACCTGTAAACTCCCCTAAAATCACCCAAGCAGAACAGTCCCTCAGTAGCTTTAACAAAGTGTGATTTTTGAAAAATGAAACTAAAATGGGGTTTTGATTAATGCACAATGTTTTAGAGAGAAATCTCCCCCCTTTCTCATTGTGCATTTATGTGTTTATGGCAGTAAATCACATTAGTTACACAGTACGTGGCCCCATTGTGATTTTTGTTGCCTCCGTTATGTGTCTATCACACATAATATAAGCAATACAGAGTGCACCTACCTTAATTATCTGTAAATCTACCTTGGACTATTTCTAGTTCTTCAACTGTCAGATAGGAATCATGGCTAAGGGCTAGGCCACACCACTGTGCTTTTAAGTGTGATCCAATCATGCTTTTACAAGAGCACATTAGTGTTGGGCTATGGGGGTGGCTACACCATGTCCATTGGTGTCCGCTTCGCTGCGATCCGCTTATCGGAGCACATGCAATCACCAAATTGACGAATTTGCAAGCACAAGCAGACGGTAATGCCTATGCAATTGCGTGTGTTGTAATGTGGCCTCAGCCTTAATTGGCAAAAGGCTTTGGGAAAATATATAGAATAACCTATTAAAGGGACAGCAAGTGCTACAGTTCTCCACCTGGAATTATCAACACGCTAAATATTATAATTGCTCCCTGCAAGGCACCTAGTTAGCAATTTGGATTTCTGCATACATAACCTAATTCTGGTAGCAGTGCTCTTACAAAGCCTGTAGCTGAATATTTGGATTGAATAACTTTAGGTAGCTGGAAACCTTAAAGGGCATGTCCACCCTTTTAATAAACTTTCCCAATTTAATAGATTGCCTTCCCCCAGCCCCAACTGCTATAAAATAAATTTAAGAAAGTGACCAGATCTTTACTTACCTTCTCCCTCCGACGAACAGCCCGGCCTTCTCTTGCAATACACTGCAAGCAGGCGGGACCGGCAGCCGCGTCCGTGTTTGGCTGAGAGGCAGCCAATCACGGACGCGGCTGCCGGCTTCTCAGAATGCCGGGGGGAAGAGGAAGGTAAGTAGAGTTCGGGGACTTTCTTAAAATTATTTTTAGCGGTTGGGGCTGGGGAAAGGCAATCTATTATATGGCCAAGGGTTTCTGTGCTAGGGGAGGGATCGCAAAACAGGAGGGAGAGGGAGGGGGAGAAGGGCTGCAGTGCGCATGCCAAACTTCTCCCAGAGGCGAGACAGGAGGCAGAGTCCTATATGGACTCTGCTATCCTCCTGGTGGGCAGTTTTTTTGGGGGGGACTATGGGAGAACCATATGGAGCTGGGATGTGAGGTAAGGATTTTATTACACTACATGGTGGGGCCATTACTGGGGGGATTATAGTTTTGGGGGTGGACATGCCCTTTAAGTCTGAGTGCACATGGATGAATGAATCCCGATAGAACATTCGCCGCTAGAGGTCAGTCGCAGGATGAATCACAGTCGGTCACAGTGAATGTCACCGCAACTGTGACCGACTTATGTGGTTTCGGCCGATAAAGTGCCCATACACGGCACGATTATCATCCAAAACGCCCGTTCCTACACATCATGTGATGTGGGTCGGCACCCGCAATCACACGTGTGTACGAACGTTAAAATCGTTGCAGTGGCCCTATCCTGTGCTACAATTTCTGACAGCGCAGGTTTGCCAGAGCATGTTGTTATTTGTAGTTTAAAGGGTATGCACACTGTAAAAATAACTGTAGCTTACTGGATAGCTGTGGCTTTAAATATAAAGGGTTTTTGTTTATTTTTCTAATAGCCTCCCATACCCTAACTTTACTGCATGAATCTTGCTGGCTTCCTGCACTACTTAAATCAAGTTTTTGGGAAGGCGTGAAATTTGTCATTCTTATAGCTGGTGCGCTTGCTAACATCCATGGAAACTAAGGAAATGATTATTAGATAAAATATAACATATGTTGAGCTGTTTGATGTGAGAAGAGATTGATCAAATGTAATAGTTGCTAAATTACATTGATTGAGTGAAGTACCTGGTGGTCTAGTGGTAAGGATTTGGAGGTGAGAGCTCTGGTTCAATTCCCAGTCAGGGAATGTGTTTTTTCATTATATTATTTTATATAGTTTTAATGCTCCAAAACTTAAACTTTAAAATGTTGTACAAATATTAGCATTGATGTGTAAGTAAAAACAAGCAACATATACAAAGGAAAAGACTAATAGAAAAAAAAAAAAAAAAAGATTGCGTTGGCCGGGAATCGAACCCGGGTCAACTGCTTGGAAGGCAGCTATGCTCACCACTATACCACCAACGCATTCATTTGTTAGAACTTTGAAAGCTGATACAGCTGCTGTGAGTTTAAATTTACTACTGGTTTTCAAGCTGTCAATTACAATCTATTACTTTGAAGAAATGAACATTCAGCTCATTCATGAAATAACTATCAAGTTTCAGTGGGCGGTTCCAACTGTAAATTCCAAGTGTTTAAGCAAAAAGCAAAATGTCTTTTTTCATCTTTTCGTAACATAAAAAAAAAAATCCCTTGCCATTATATTTTGTATGTTTTTAAGTATCTTCTCAATTTTAATTTGCCATCTTCTATTTTTTTTTTTAAAAAATGACTTTCTTTTCTGACAAAAGACTCTTATTTAAGTCATTATGTAATGACAATGTGAAGAAACTTGACCTGAATGGGTTTAGTAATGGTTTCTTCTAAGGACCCATAAAAGGGCCATTTCATTCTAAAAAAGTGCCAAGTTTTTATGTTAAAGGACAACTCCACCCTCATAAGAACATCTTTTAGAAAGAATGGCCTCTTTAAAACATGTTGATATATCATAGTTTGTCCTATGAATTCATTACTGTATGCCTGCTATGCTTCTGGATGCGTCATGGAAACTAAGCAATTTAAAAACCTGTACTGAGCCTGTACTCAGCCTGGGCATGCTCAGAAGAGGCAGCAAGGGGATTAACATTCAGTCATTGGCTGCAATGTCAACTGTCAGATTCGTAACTAACAGTTGATAACTGGAAGAACCAGGAAGCAGAAACAGGGAAACAGGACATTGTGCAGGATTTCAGGTTAGACTTATATATTTCAGATTTTAAACTATCACCGTTTAGGGTTTGGGGGGTGATTTACCTGTATGCAAGTTCTCATTTTGGGGCTGGACTTGCCCTTTAAGGTTAGTAATATAAAGCTGGGTACACACCATGCAATATTTCAGGCTCGGTGTATCAGTCGTTCGGGACAAAATAGTTGCATGTTTTTTTGGACGCAACGACCGTTCGTTCATCCAAACGCACGATTGTACATGTCTGAAAACCGTGTCTGTGCAGTCGTGTGGTCCTTTATGGGGCTAATTGTCGGCCGCGGCTACTTTTGCCACAACCGTCAGTCCTTCCTCATGTCTTCCCTATCGGACTGCACAAACTGTCGGCTGCTATTGCCGTGACCAACAGACATTTGTCGTGTCCGAACACTCGCTAGTAGCGAGCGATTGGTTAGGACAAAAACTCGGCTGGTGTGTACCCAGCCTTTGCCCGATCCTTTTAAAATAAAAAAGAAATAGAGGTAACACATAGAGGACAGTGTAACTGCTAATGGCAATTTTATTACATGTGCATATACAAAATATTTCGAGCATCAAGTGCGCTTCACTTAAGAAAGAGCACTTGAAGGTGCCATTCTGAAAAGTGTATGGATTTTGTGTTTTTCTCACCCTTAGATACAAGTGTATAAATATTTTTATTCTTTTTATTTTGATATTCTGTATGGTATTGTATGCAGTGGCGTAAATACTGAAACCGTGGAGGGGGCTGGAAGTTAAGAGGGCCCTCAAAAACCTCCGAAATCAGCAGTTTTTAAACAGCTGATTGCATGTATGAAGGAAACATATGCGTAATCAGCTGTTTAAAAGACCAGAACCGAAACGGTACTTAAGATCTGGTCTTTTAAACAGCTGATCATGCGTATGTTTAGAAGTTAGGTTCCAGTCTTTTGAACAGTTGATCACGTGTATGTTTCCTTTATACGCACGATCAGCTGTTTAAAAAAATCTGATCGTGTACCCCCGGGTTAGGGGGTGGGCCAGGGCCCTCCAATCTCACGGGGTAGCCCAGGCCCCTGCAGTTACGCCCCTAATTGTATATCTATATTTTTAACATAATTAGTTATTTTTGAATATTAAATATAAAATTTAGTTAAGACGTTGATTCTCTAAAAGAACCCAGTAATGTGGGTTTGAATGGCTTTCTAACCCTGTTAGTGGGCTAGGCCAACCTAGCGCATTTCTCACATGCTTCAAATCGCATTATGCGATCTGTTTGCCCCTTAGATGCACTGTGATGTATACACAGCACAGTGCATATCAATGTCAGTGGCCACATTGCATCCACTGCGCTGCAATCCTTTTTGGGAGTGCATTCAATAACAATTTTTTTGAGAATCGAATGCAC
Organism: Hymenochirus boettgeri; assembly: GCA_019447015.1. Classification (NCBI taxonomy): domain Eukaryota; kingdom Metazoa; phylum Chordata; class Amphibia; order Anura; family Pipidae; genus Hymenochirus; species Hymenochirus boettgeri. Next base: position 193,590,452 of record CM033469.1, on the reverse strand, counting down.
TTCCATTGTATAACATTGCATGTTCGATAACGTGCATGAAACGTGTGTGTTGCCATCAATCGTAGTGTGGCTTCAGCCTAAATGTTTGACTTGTTGGAATACTAATTTAAGGGCATGTCCACCCCAAAATTATATTCTAATATGTTTTGGCTGCTTTATTACCTGTTCGATACCTCCTTCCTTGCTGCAATCTGAGTACTGATGGCTAAAATTTTCTGTAAAGCAGTGAGCAGGGCTAAAAATCCCTGTAAAATCTTGCTGTCTCCAGCCCTTGTCAACAAAGTGCCCTTTGTGTGTCCATTCATGTGTATAGCTGCTCTTTCACAGACGGACCCTGCTTACTCCGCCTACTCCAAGTAACTTCTACCAATTGAAACAGCCTAGCAGTTTTCACTGTGTGGGAATAACGGACTTTCTCAAGCAAGCTACTGTGATTAGTAAATTTCTGGTCGGTAAGTAAATCACTGCTGTCTGCTTTTAAAATTCTAGGGCTAGGCCACACTAGCACGTTTTTCGCGCGTTTGCACACGTGTTTCGTGCTCGCGATTGCGCCCGCGATTTTCGCTAAAATGGAAATCGCAGGAACGCAAAAATTCCCGCGATTTCCGATGTGCATGCGATTGCGCGTCCGTTCGCGTTTTGGTAACGCATGCGTTCACCATTTTTGGTGCGTTGATGCAGCGTTTCCATAATGCGAAAAGGCGCAAAATGCGAACGCACAAGAAAAGCGCACACAATCGCGTGCGATAACGCTCGCGATTTTGTTCGCGATTCCTGTGCGTTGCAGTGTGGCCTCAGCCTTAATTCTGTGTGTGGGAGAGCTGATAGTTGTGATTTAGGAAGAGGAAGGTTATCACATGGATTGGCAGACATCAAGGAGAGAGAAACTTGATGTCACCACCACCATACATTTCACCTCATCACCCCTAACCTTCTCCTTCCTAAATCAGAGTGACCAGCACACATAGCTTGAAGGGAGAGTAGATTTAATCCTCCAAAAGTCCAGGCCAGCACATGGGTTTGTTACCCAGCCCCCCTCCCCCATAGCATGAAGTCCAGGGCCAGTACCTATGTGTCCATGATTGACAATTTAGTTGTAACGGGATGATTACCAGGATACCACGGATGTTTTCAGGGGTTTTAATACTGCGTTCAGGTATGTGGAGGCTTCTATACAGCATATCAAATTTTAGTTTTTGTGGTGGACATGCCCTTTAGCTCTGTGACTGCCAAAACGGGTGTGCATAACCAGTGAGAGTCAAGAGTGAAAGTGGGGTGTCACCCCACAAATGGACGCAAATTATCTATTGATTGGTCAAATCGTGTGCCCAGTGTGAACTGGCATTCATGACATATTCTAAATTCAGAAAGCCATTTAGATGACTAGCAAAACACCATGTCCAGTTAATTTAATTGAAAACAGATATATATTTAGAAAAGCCTTTGCAGCTTGTGTAAAGTTAGCATAACACAGTCCCACACAGAATGGCACTTTTAGAATAAAAACAATAATTAACTTATTTTTTGACATTCAAACTAGAATAAATTACCAGATGTTGCAAACTATTATAATACACCTGTTTCCATTGATGATTAATAAATGTATATATATCTCCAATGCTAATTAACTTTCAAACCTATAATGTGGTGTCGCCCAAGCAGTAAAAATTACATGTTTAAATAAAGAAATGAGATCAAAGATATAAGAGAAAATATAGATATTATGCCTACAGATAACAAAAAAATCTAAATAAATCAGCAAATAACTATTGGCCATTAAGAGTTGTGAGTTGTAATAACAAAGAACAGGTTACTGCAGACATACTGCAGGTTTGTGCTCAGGGCCGTCATCGGGGGGGAAGGAGGGACTCCAGTATGGGGCCCAGACTTGCCAGGGGCCCGAAAGCTGAGCTGGACTCTGGCTTTGCAAGTTACCTTTAAAAAGTCACCCAGAAGAGGTTTTGGGAAGAGGACAGCACTTTGCAAAAGCACTAGCAGTAACATTGATTGACCACAACTTCAGCACGCTTAAAGGAGAACTAAACCCAAAATACAAAGGCAGCTCCACAGACTCTATAACTATCACTTTGTAAAACCATTTGTATCTCACCTATGAATTCAGCCTCTTACTGTAGAAATCATTTATAGGACATTTCTGAGTACTGGCAATCTATGATGTCACAGCTGGCTTCTAGTGTTTCCTCTTCCTGGTGGTCCAGGTGCCAAAACTCCTTCTGCACATGCTAACTAGCTACCTTGTGTTTGTTTCCCACTCCCCTTATGATAAGCTGCATGTAACAGTTGAACATGTGTGTGCGCTTGCGATTTGTCCATTGTCATTATGAAAACGCATGCGATTGCACAAAAAACGCATGCGTTACCAAATTGCTGACGCATGCTTGAATCGCAACACACCTGAAATTGCAAGATTTTCGTGCGTTGATGCGATTTCAATACAATTGGAAAATTGCAATCACCTGAAAAACATGCTTGTGTGACCTAGCCCTTAGAAGTATAATGCAAGCTGCATTGATTTTAGTTTAGCCATACAGCATGTATTTAATGCAATGGAAGTTAGCAATTTCCTGAGGCTGTGGCCCCACTTAAGTGCAAGGGAGGATGCACGTTTGCAATAATGCACAATCGTGCTCACTTCCATGCATGGGTGTTGCGCTTCAACAAATGGACCCTAGCAGAGCGCATGCAATACACACAAAAAATGGTGATCGCATGCACTCCAATAGCACACGGAAACGCATCACATGTAGTGGGTGCCGGTCCCATAGGCTATTACATGCCTGCACTCCCACTAGCACAATCGGATCACAAACCACAATCCAAAACACGCTAGTGGAAGCTAGCCCTAAAAGTGGTTGAGTCTTAAAGGGAAAGGTGGCAACCCCAGTAGAATTGAACTGACTTCTTTACAAGGTACACGTATAAAAAAAAGATATCTGTGCAATGCATTTTAAAGGGGAATGTTGGAGCCTGGAAGTAGTTTTGGAAGTAGTGTAGTGTAAAGACAAAGGCCACCTTTGCCTTTAAGACCCAAACACGTATTAAATCTACATGATGCAGTGCTAAGTACCATTGCATTAAATACAAACTGTATCAGCCTGCATCATGCTTCTAAAGAAAATACTAACAACCTTTTTTTGAGTAGATATAATCAGGCCTATGTAATAAAAGTTCTTATGCTAAAATCTGAATGGTTGTAGCAAAATTTGCACCATTTTTTAACGATAAGAACTTTTAATACATAGGCTTTGTATATATGTTTGGGTCTTAAAGGCAAAGGTGGGAACCCTGGTTGGAAGAGTAATTTTGTTTATGCAAAACTTCCCACGGGCAGCCCTCCTGCTGCATTCATTTTATAGAACATGTTTTTGTTCTCTCTAACAGTGCCCCTTTAATTGGGATTCCCTCCAATAATTCCGGTGCAGGTGGAGGATAATATAATGACCCTGATCTTAGCACAGCTCTGAGAAATGCATTTCTCTGTGAAATGTATTTCTTAGCTTAGCTCTGTTTTACAGTTTGTTGTATTTATACAGACAGCTGAATCAAAAATACACTCTTCCTACCCTCCAACTTTCCCTTTAATAAGGTATACTGATGAGAAATGCATTGCACAGAGCTTTGTTAAAATCAGGTTCACTTCACTATCCTCCCCCTACAGTTCTGCACCATGTGGTTCCTATAAAAACACACTCTTCCTACCCTCCCCTTTAAGAAGCTACACTTTTCACTAATATTGCTGCAGCTGACAGGGAGAGCTAGAGACCTTCACACTACAGGCCATATTTATAAAGGTGTGGTATCGTCTTCTTTAGCGATCGTTATGGCAATCGTCAATTTATGATCGCTATTGGAAATCTTGGAAATGTAGGATAGCGAACGTAAATCTATGACCACCTGTAGAATATCATTACCACATGTTATACTACTGCCACGGTCGTACAGTAACGGAAACCCACGGTATCGCAAATTTTTAAATATGGCCCTCCAACACTTAAACAGTACATTGCAGGTGAAACATACAAAGACACAGGTCTGTAACTGTGAATAGTGCAGGTTTATTGCAAAACATGCATTCTACATGTTTCTGACCCACTTGTCCCTCCTTAAAGGACAACTCTCATAAGAACATATTTTAGAAAGAATGGCCTCTTTAAAATATATATCATACATTGTCCTATGAATTCATTACTGTATGCCTGCTATGCTTCTGGATGCCTCATGGAAACTGAGCAATTTAGAAACTTGTACTGAGCATTTACTGAGCCTGGGCATGCTCAGAAGAGGCAGACAGGGGATTAACATTCAGTCATTGGCTGTGATGTCAACTGTCAAGTGGAAGAACCAGGAAGCAGAATCAGGGGAAACAGGACGTTGTGTAGGATTTCAGGTTAGCCTTATATATTTCAGATTTAAAACTATTACGGTTTAGGGTTGGGGGGGGGTGATTAACCTGTATGTAAGTTATCATTTTATGGCTGGACTTGCCCTTTAAGTGCTTGAGTGGGTCTGAAACATGTAGCACGCATATTTTGCAATAAACTTGCAATATTCACAGCTACAGACCTGTGTCTTTGTATGTTTCACCTGCAATTTATTGTTAATATATTGGATTCGGTGGAGTGAAAGCCGTAGGTGAGATACATTATTTCAGATCCAGACACACTAGATACCCAGACCTATGTACATCACACTACAACACTGCTACTAGGAAAAGGTTAATCAGCTGCACCACCAATTTGAATACTGATGATTTAATATATTCCTACATCATAGGGGTTAAGTGGTGGGAGTGGAAATCACACAGGTGCTGAAAATGTAATCAAGGCAAAAGTACTGGCAGGCAAGGGAAAATGTCAGCTTCAGATTTGGGGAACAAACAGAACCTAAAATGAGCTCATAGAGGTAAAGAAAAGGCCCCTGAGTGGAATCTTCCATGCTGAGAAGGATGTTGAGGCAAGTACTTTCTAACCTAAACTTTGAATTTTGGGGTTTAGTTCTCCTTTAAGATCCTCTAAATTCTGGTACAACAGCACGCTACCCCACAGCACAGCCAATCAAAAAAGGATTGGCTGGATGGAGGAGGAACACTCACTGTAACTGCTAGTGCTTTAGCAATGTGCTGTCCCCTTCCTCATGGCTTCCGGATTACTTTTCCCTGACACCTATTATGGTAGAGTGGAAGGAGAGGGCAGTAAGTACAATGTTACCAGTTCCAACTTGCCAAACATTTTGCCAGTGTCTGGGTGCCCATGATTTTACCAATGCCCATGTGCCAACCATTTAACAGTTCCACATTGCCAAACGTTACCAGTGTCTCGGTGCCAGTGGTTTTACTAATGTCTATGTGCCAACCATTTAAAGGGTAACTGTGGTCTTGAATTCTTCCAAACTAGCAAGAATTATATAAAAAGCCTTCCATCGTCCCTTCAAAATAAAACCTAAATCACATCTCTAGATAACATTTGTGAGAAGTTATTGCTGGAAACATTCAGCAATATTACTTCCTGCTTGAACACTTCTTGTTTTCAGCCATGTGACCAGCTTTTTGTCATGTGACCAGCCTCTTCCATCATTAATAGGGTCACCTTCTCAACTGTCAATTTTTTCCCCTGGCACTTCCTGATTTTCCCAGCATTAAGTCTTAACTGAGCATGCTTCTCCACCGTGGGGGGGAAGGGCAGGACAGAAGTCAGGTGATGTCACTCAACCTACTGAAATCAGGACGTTTAAACATTTACCCCAATGTAATTTCTCACAGGCTCCAGCCAGAGATGTGATTGTTGGCTCATTTTAAAAGAAATACTGCTGGCTTTTATTTAACCCTAGCTTGTTTTGAGACCACAGTTGCCCTTTAACAGTGCCGCTTTGCAACTTTGTGTCTGTGTGCCAATGATTTTACTAATGTCTATTTACCAACAATATAACAGTGCCACGTTACCAAACATTTTAACAGTGTCTGGGTGCCAATGATTATTTACCAATGTCTATGTGCCAGCCATTTAACGGTGCCAATTTGCCAAGGATTTTTCCAGTGTGAAGGTGGCCATATATTAGAACAACTTTACTTACCCGACTGAGTAATCCCACATTAGACCAATCCTGCCTTAACTGCCTTTCCCGTTCTTCTTTGCGACTGACATGCGATCGCCATACATTTTGCAGTCACATGTTTATTGTGGGTCACATGTTTATTGTCGGTATTTTCTGGTGGGCCAGTCTAATACTTTTGATGTTCGTTTAAGGCTGACATAAGCACCAGAGGGCATTGTTCCTGCTCCAGATCTAGGTCTGGGGGGTTAGCATCTTTTGGTGAGTATTTTTAGGGGTGGTGGAATTTTTTAGTATTTTATTTTAATCTATTTCTGTGATTTATCTCACCATAAAGAACATAAAAAGCATAATTTTAAATCAAGACAAGGGTGTGTTACTTGTGATAACCCTGTACAATGAAATAAAAAAAGTGTGAAGACTGCTTATCAAGATTTGTGAACAGTGAGTGACAGAAAATGCAAGTTTCTATCTGGGTTAAAAAGTATGCGTTTGAGATGATGGACACGATTTCCCGGGGTAAGGATTCTGTAAATTCATCAGTATCACCTTTGCTACCAGCTGACTCTTATCTTATATGGGATTGTAGGCCAGCGATATCTACAGTGGTGAGGTGGATTACCTCTTGTATTAAGGAGGCCTATGCTTCTTCTAATAACGAGCTTTCATCTGATATCAAAGCTCATTCCACTAAAGCAGTGGCAACCATGTGGGATTGCCATGCCAGTGTTTTTATACAAGAAATGTGCAGAGCGGCAACTTGGAGATTAGCTCATACCCTTTTGAACCATTATAAGTTAAATTGATTTTCTCCTATGTTTGGGAAGAAAACTTTAGAATCAGCTCTACTTTTTTTATACAGGAATGTTAAAAATAATTTCACCCCCACATTTAGTCCCACTTACATATATACTCGAGTATAAGTCGATCCAAGTATAAGTCAAGGTACCTATTTACCTGAAAAAATGTATAAAAACTGATTGACTCGAGTATAAGCCGAGGGTAGAAATTAGTTGCCCTTTAAATGGACAGCAGAATTCCCATACATGAATCCCATAAAGTAATAGCCAAATCCAGTACCAGTAACCCCCAATTCCTTGGCACTCCAGATGTTTGGAAACTACAACTCCCAGCATGCGTTGTTGCTGGGAGTTTCAGTTTCTAAACATGTGTGAGTGGCAAGGTCCAGTAAACTTTTAATTAAGCTTACCATCATTTACAATTCTCCTGAACCCCATATAGAAAAGGGCCCTCTAAACCCCCATATAGTAAAGGACTCTCTGATCCCAAAAGTTAAAAATGTCACCTGAGAGTTTCAAGCTGTCATTTGCACTGTACTAGCAGCTGTTTTTTGCCCCAAACTAAGGAGACCCATCAGATTTACAGCATGTGGAGTGAGTCCAGCAGCCATACTACAGGAAGCAGAAGCCACCTACTGGTTACTATCTGCAATTGCAGAATTTGGATCTAAATTAGGACTTGACCCGAGTATAAGTCGAGGTTAGGTTTTCAGGCTAACTTTAAAGCCTGAAAAATTTGACTTATACTCGAGTATATACGGAAATTGATTCAGATCACACAGGTACAGGTGTATCACATCAATTGCACATGATTAGAATTATTTCTAGTTCGAATAGTTCGTGTTCGTCCAAACTCGTGTTCGAGTTTGGTTTTGTGTCCATCTCTACTTATTAGTATATTTGTACAAGGTGATCATATCCAGGGGTGTTCCTAGGGTTTTTGGCACCTGAAACAACTTTTAAATGCCGCCTATCAGCAGACAGCACGTGAAGCGGGCATGGCTTCATCAGGGAACAAAGGTGTGGTTTGTGGAGGTGGGTATGGTGACTGACTAACACTGTCTGGTGGACTGGAGCGCTGACTTAACACTGATTGGTGGACTGTAGGGCTGACTTAACACTGATTGGTGGACTGTTGCTGAAATGCAGTATTGCAGGCAGGAAATGTTTTTTCTAACTTTTACCTTTTAAGTGTTCCGCAGGGGTGCGTCCTGAGCAAATGTTTCAAATGTTTGCTTCATGGTAGGGCCACCCCTGATCATATCCCTGCACAAACATCGCTTCTCCAATGTAAATAGATCTTGTCTAATCTGCCTGCATTGTCAACCCCTTCCATTCCCCTTATTATTTTAGCTGCCATTTTCTGAACTCCTTTCATTTACAAGATGTCTCTTTTGTATTTGGGATTCCAAACACTGCATATTCCCAATGAGGCCTTACCAGTGCCTTGTAAAGAGGGAGAATAGTATTTCTCTCCCTTGAATCTATTCCCCTCTTTATATAAGACAATATGTTGCTAGCTCTAGCCATGGCTGTCTGACATTTGCTTCAGCTAAGTCTGTATCTACTAGAACCCCCAAATCTTTTTTTCCAGCGAGTGGAGCGCCAGGTAAGGTAAGTTCGGCTGTGTCCCCTGAGCAAACTATTATTCACAGGGAGGTGAAAATAAGCGTTCTCACCTCCCTGTGAATAATAGAAACGATTGGCAAACACTTATTTTTTTTAGTTTACAGTTCCTTTAAAGGAGAACTAAACTTCAGTTTTTCAGATCCTAATGTGAAAGTTTTTCTCCCCAGAACACCTACACGTTGAAAGATTCTTCTGTAGTTATTTGCATTTAGTAGATATGAGTAATAGATTCTGTAACAAAGGAGGCTTCCATCTTGTTGCCAGTACAACTCATAGCCCATGTTGGCTTCAAAGAGCCACGCCCCCTGACCCCAGCATTCACTGTCTCTATGTGCAGAGTTTCTAGCATCTCTTTCTAGTGAAAGATAAAGCCTCTAAATGTACCTGGAATCACAGTTGATTTGCTGGTGGCACAGCATGTAAATGCTGTGTATTTAGAAACAATCAGACCAAGAAGTCACAAGTTCAAATCCCCTAGCTTACTTATGAAACAATATAACATAGTCTACTGCCTGAGTTTAGTGCTTTTTTTGTTTGTTTGTTTCCATGTTTCTACATCTACAATTTTTATATATAGCAGCTCTGTTATTTATTTACCAACCATTGTGAATTGCTGACAGTCTTCCAGTAGCAATACAAAACAGTGAACTGATTTTACTGACATTTACTTCTATTGATTGAGAGTTCACCTGTGGCGTGTCCTGCTAAAGTGCTGGGTTAGGAAAAAAATCAGACTATTGGGACACAGGTTTGATTCCCCATGTTCCCTTTTTTTGTTTTTATTATGTGTCTAGCAAAAGATAAAGATTCTACATGTACTAGTCCATTACTTATTAGCCCTTGTGGCCTAGTGGTAGAAAGCTTTCTTCTTAGAAAGACACAGAATAGAAGGTTGCTGGTTCGATTCCCCACACTTTTATTTTTTGCTGAAATGTTAAATATTTTGTTTCTTTCATCCATGCTAGCAAAGACATACACTGATTACTTTTCTTTTTTGTATGTAAAGCATAGGAATTTATCATTGTTAGGGACAGGAGCATTTCTAATGTGTTTACACACAGCAACAAAACTGCACTGGTATCTGTGTTCTGTGTCAGAGGGAGGGAACTCTGAGCTGTAACATGATTGGCTGTCAGCTTCCAGGAAGCAAGACTGCAGTTTCCTGTGAAGTGTCCGGCGGACACATAGATGGGTGTTCCCAGATAAGGTGAATTATGGGAGTACACACAGGTTATTTTCATAAATCACCCAGTATCCACAGCAAAGGGAGATATGAGACACAGCTTGTTGTTTGTTTGTGAATGTGCTCTCTCTATTGGGACAATGTTGTCTTGGGACTTTAGTTCTCCTTTAAATATATTTCCATATATATAATACTAGCAAAAGTGTGCCCGTTGGTGCACAGTGGAAATTATGGGGGTTACTCAATAAAAGTTCTTATTGTTTAAAATGGTGCTAATTTTGCCCCAACCAATCAGATGTTAGCTTTCAAATGTTACATAAGTTCTGATTGGTTGAGGCAAAATTAGCACCATTTTAAACGATAAAAACTTTTATTGAATCTCCCTGTATGTGTGTTGGTTTTGCTATGTGTATTTGCAGTGCTCACAGGAACCATCAGGAAACATCCAGGGGGGCAATAATAAAATTAGTCTGAAGGTCCTAAAAAAAAAACCAAATAATCGCATCATATTAAATGAACAAACACACACTTATATCCTCCCTTACCTATATTACCTACCAGCTAGAATATAGCGGGTCTATGTGGAATAAACCTGCAGGTCTGAGAACTGACCCAGGCAATCTAAACAGCACCTTTGGGCAATCAAAAGCAGCCCATACATATATCTGATTTTACTTTCCCGACCGAATGCTCCCGCGACATTAGACCGATCCTGCAAGAACTGCCTGTCTGTGGCATAGAAGAATGGGAAAGGTGGTTCTGGCAAGATCAAACTAATATTGCATGAGCGCTTGGTTGGATAAGTAAAATTGGATATATGTATAGCCACCTTATATCCTATACAGTATCCTGATTAACATGCAAGGTTCACATTTATTAGTATTTACCACAACAAGTTTAACTAACCTATGGGGTTAGGACTTGGGAGCACAGGATACTGATTGAATATACATGTTAGGGAGAGGTGTGGATAGAGGAGCTAAAAGCTCCACACAGAGTATAAAATGAAATAGAGCGTTCTTATAACAGAAGGTACCTCATAGAATCATGTTATTATAATAGCATTGCCTTAATAATCTAACATATAAACACATACTTCTCACTTAAAGAAATGGGTGGGGACATGCAAAGTATCTTCTTTATTGCATGTGTCTAGATATAATAAGCCTAATGGTATAGAGCAGGCGTGTTTAACTTGTGACCTTTTACGTGTTTGAAAACCACAATTCCCAGCATTCTCTGTTTGCAGTAAATTTTTTCTTAATATCCTGTAGATAAGGCATCTGTCTAGATCTAATACAGCCTAAGCTTGTGACCTTTCACATGTTTGAAAACTACAAATCCCAGCATTCTCTGTTTTGAAGTTAGTGTCTTCTTAATGAACTATTCACGTGTTTAAAACTTCAACTCCCAGCATTCCCTAACTGCACAGAATTCTGGAAAACGTAGTGTTCATACATCCTGGAATAAAGACATTTTCCTGACTTACAGACATTAAAAGCCCACGGTCATGCTTTAGCGCTTCCTACCCAAGGAACATGCAAGTGATTCATCTGCCCTTCCCTTACATCCATAGCTATTAGACTATTGGATTAGGGAAGCATTATATGGGTCGATTGGTTGGCGCAACATTAATGCCCACTTTGCGGCGGCAACGCGAGTACCAGAAGAGGCACTTGTGCGGCCGTTTCAAAGTAACTTACCAGAGGTTGCGTGCCTCTTTACACGTAAGTATTAAACACCAACTAATAGCTGGCGATAAATACTTATGTGCGGGTGAGATTCACCCAAAATCGCACAGCCTCTGGTAAATCCTGTACGGGAGATTTGCCCAGAGAGCTTGTGCCTCTGGGTGAATCTCCCTGTTAGAGTCATAAACTTTACCATATTTGCACTCACTTCCAAATACCACCTACCTGGCAGTTATAATCTATAAAGTCTAAAGGTTCGTGCACACATGCGATCGCAGGTGCCGACGCATGAGATGTGCCAACTGCCATTTCGGATTATATACGTGCCGTGTAACGATAGAACGGCCATTTTAGCTGATAAAGTGCCCATACATGGCACGATTATCGGCCGTCAGTACACATTGTGCGTCACGGGTTGGCACCCGCGATTGCATGTGTGTACGAACCTTAAGGCTGGGTAAACACCAGTAACGAACCAATAGTGCCACGGATTAGTCGGCTGGAAATATGTGATGGTGTGGGGCGGCCAGCCGCGACCGAGTTCGGTCATCCATATCAGACAAATGGGTCAGTTAGTAAATCACGGCCAATCATGCAGTTCCCTATGGGACCACATTATCAGTCTGTCACATGCGCTGCTGGCTGCAGCCACTGTTACTGTGACCAACAGTCATCTGTCCTGGCAGGGATCTCACACAAAGCAGATGCTCAGTTCGGACACGTATTATATGTATCCAGACAAAATGGTATTAACCTGCAGATCTGAACACATATCCAATCAATCCTGCCATAATGTGCAATTCAATCTGAACAGCTCCATTGGACATCCTGAGACCCTATACAGAATCCAGAATAACATGCTAGGTTCATACTTATTGGTAATTACCACAGCAAGTCCCAGATTTACAGTCACTATGGGGTTAGGAAACACAGGATTCTGATTAGCTTGACAAATTATGGAGAGGTTTGGATAAAGGAGCTAAAAGCTCCCCACAGGGTATAAAATAAAGTAGAGTCTTCTTATAACTGAAGGTACCTGACAGCCTCATGTTTAATATATTAATATTGGGGTAAAAACTGCCCATTTCTCTAAGAATGCTGGGTAGTTTTAGAGACATGCAAAGTCATTTAATCATAAACAGACACTTCCTGTCTAGCAAACAAAAACTGGATTGTCTCATAACGTTATATGGAGGGGGGAGGGGGAGTAAATGTGAGAGTCTGAAGAATTTTCTAATTGGCTAAGGCTGTCACATGTTTTACAAACAGCACATACAGGAACTTCCTTACACTTCCTGTCTTGACAGTGCCTAAGAGAATTTTTTGATTTGCTAACAGTGGAAGATCAGAACCTCTCATTGGATGTTAGTAAAATTCCACTTCCTTTTAGTGTCTACATGGAGACCCTGTAGAAATCCTGGAGGTGTGTCTTAACCTATCATTTTGTGTTTTCCATTCAAACTTAGGGGTGTCCAGTAAAGTAAGTTTAGTTTATTAATTGTATATAAATTGTTTTGTAATTCAGTAGTAGGTAGTAGTACTATACTTTGTATGGTGATTTTAATTAAATAGTGCTAATTACACACATACATATAGACCTTTCCTATGTATAATAATGCTATATACCCCCACCTAGTTAGTTGCTCCTAAAAACTCAATGCAATCTCCGTAGAAATACAAATTTATATAATATAAGGGATAAATTAACAGTAACTAAAACAATAAACAGTTTTTGACCTTAATACAGTTTCCTGTCTTTCTTTCTGGATAGATTTATATATATATTTTATTTGCATATTTTCACTTTTTATTCAATTAAGTGTATCAACAGATTCACACCACCTATCCCAGATTTTTGAGAATTTTGTTGGACAACCCCTATTTTTATATAGGACTCTTTGATGCAGAATTATTGTATTACCCATGTAAGCCACTGTCCCACGGTGGGTGACTCTGCTGCCATCCATTTAAGTATAATTGTTTTACTTGCGAAAAACATGGTTTCGCGAAGGAGTGTGGCTTTATATTTATTTAGAGGGCTTTCCTCTATTACTCCCAGCAGTAGCAATTTGGGTTCCATAGGGATTGATATTTCTAGAATTCTAGAATCCTAGTTACCTCTTCCCAAAATTCCATTACTCTGGGGCAGGCCCATAATAAATGCCAAAAATCAGCGTTCATTGTAGAGCACTTCGGGCAGGCCGAGGATCTTGTGTGTATATATAGTTGAATTACTCTATTATTAGCTGCTGGGGACACCAGCTTGTGTGAGCTCGCCATTTCATCCCAGTCTTCATTCTCTAAATTTGCAACATATCTGGTTCATTTTCCCATTACTGAATTTTTGTATGATGTTAATTTGCATCCAGTCAGATGGTTATATATTCGGGATGTAAGCCCCTGTGGTCCCTGTGTGCGTAGTATACCTATTATAGGGTGGTTAGACAGAGGTACCTCAGCCGACCCGAATTGCATCATCAAAAAGTGTTTCAATTGAAAATATATATATCTATAATGTAAAGGTAAATCATATTTTTGTTGTAAGTCCTCATAAGATATTAGTTACTTTTGAATTATATGCCCAAACTCTATGATACCAAGCCTAATCTAGTCAGGTGCACCCGGGAAAGCCGCCAGTTCCATATACTCCCAGTTATTCCATAAGGGTGTGACATTTGTAGGGTTTGATATATTAGTTTCTGGGCTTGCTTCCAAACTCTCCAGAATTGTGTATGCAGCAATGTACCGTTGCCTGTAATATGTTTAGCTGGCATGTTTAAATAGCCAGAATATGTCCCCTGAGATACGGGTTAACATTTTTTCGGAGATGGTTATTTGTCTGGATTTGTTAGCCAGTTTTGAATATATCTTATTTGGGAGCCAGGTAATATAGTCGTAGATCTGGTAGAGCTAGTCCACCTTCCTCTTTTGGCTGTTGTAGTGTACCTAATTTGATTCTGATTCTTTCCGATCCCCATAGAAAATTTACAATCATACTATTAATAGTCTTAAAGAAATGCTGTGGTATATAACAAATTTAATGTTGCATTATATATAACAGTTTGGGAGGTGTAGCTGGGTACACACGATTAGATATTTCGGTCCGATCGACCAATAGTTCAGTGTATCGGTCGATCGGACCGAAATTATCGAATCCGAATGTCCCATGTCCGATCGACCGTTCGTCCGAATCGGACGAAAGGACGATCGGACAGGGTGGAAAACCTCGTCCGATCGTGCGGTCCTCTATGGACCGCACGATCGGTCCGGGGACTATCGGACGCGGCTGCTTTTGCCGCGACGACAGTCCTTCCTCCTGGCCGACCGTTCGAAAGTATCGAACGGTCGGTCAGGAGGAAAATCGCTAGTGTTGTACCTAGCTTTCTATTTGATCAGGTTGACTTGTCCAATCAGGTCAATTGGTAGTGTTTTCCTCGTTTGTAGTTTATTTTTGACCAGGTCATTTAGAGGTGTAATATTATGTTCATAGAATGTATGGCCATGATAATGACCGGATAGCTTCAGAGGTTATATCAAGGGGGCACAATATTGATTTTTGCCAATTCATCACCAAGCCTGAATATTCTCAAAATTCTCCAATTATCTGCATAGCAGTATGTAGAGAGCTAATTTCACTGTCTAGATATAAAATTAAATCATCATCATAGAGTCCTATGCGCTCCTCGTATGGCCCTAGTTGGAATCCATGTATTAGTGGATGTGCTCTGATTTGGATAGCCAGTGCTTCAATCGCTATTGCAAAAAGATATGGGGATATAGGGCATCCCTACCTCGTGTCTCTCGATAGTTCGAATTATTTAGATAAGGAGTTATTAACTACCAGGTTGGCTAGTGGCTTATTATATAATAACTGTATACATGTAATAAATATTTCTTCAAATCCAAATCTCTTTAAACATGTCCAGAGGAAAGGCCATTCGACCGAGTTGATTGCCTTTTGGGCATCCAGAGAAACCATAATCCTCCTTCCTAAATTGTCATGGTCTATTACCAGTTGTGTAAGTACTTTTCTGATGTTGGTTGAGGTCGATTTACCAGGCATAAAGCCTGTCTGGTCTTCGTGTATTATAGTGGTAATGAACAGTTGAAGTCTGTTTGATAATACTTAAACTAGGATTTTATAGTCATTATTTAATAAGGATATAAGACTGTATGAACTACATTCGGATGGTTCTTTGTCAGGTTTTAGTAGTAGAATTATATTTGGTTCATATAGGGTATTGGGTAGGCGTTTTGCTTCATATGATTGTTGATACATGTTCAGTAGTTGTGGGGTAAGTATTTCTTTGTATTTTTTATATATTTCTATAGGTAGACTGTCCGGACCTGGTGATTTCCCAGAATTTAGTCCCTCAATAGCTATTTGAATTTCTTCTTTGGTGAATGGGGTGTCTAGAAGTTTTTTATGTTCCTGCGATAATTGTGGGAATGAGACATTGTCTAAATAAATATCTAATTCTTGTTGTGATTTTGCTAATTTAGTTGTATACAGGTCTTTATAATATTTGACAAAGCATTGCTGTATTTCTGTGGTGGTATTAACTATTGTATTTAATGAATTTTTTATTGCTAAAATAGTTGTGTGTTGTGTATTATTTTTTGCTAGGAATGCCAATAACCTAGCTGACTGATTTGCAGCTTCGTGGAAGTTTTGTACAAAAATTTTTTCCATTTAGCTTTTTCATATAGGAGTGTTTCATATTGTCTCAGTGTTGTTTGCCATATCTGTTTATGCGTTTCTGTAGGGTTAGTTGTTTAGGTATTTTCTGTTGTACGTACTTTACTTGCTAGTTGTATCTCTTCTTCATGTATTAGTGTGAAACAGTAGCATATAGGCATGCCTGAAGGAATGCTTTTAGGGTATCCCAGTATACTTGGTACGATTCAGTATCTTTGTTTAGATCTAGAAACATAGTTAGTTGTTCCAATATTGCATCTGGATTGGGAAAGAGTGTTATCCAGAAGGGATTAAATCTCCAGGTTCTAAAACTAGGTGTGTTATCTGATGTTTCTAATAGCAGTTGTACCGGAGAGTGGTCAGAAATACCTCTGACGAGGTGCGTAATGTATTTAATTGTTGGTAGTGTAATAGTGTTTACAAAGAAAATAGTCTATTCTTGAAAGACTATGATGAGTGGTAGAATAACATGTAAATTCCAGTTTATCAGGGTACCTTGTTCTCCATGGGTCTAGTTATCCCATTTCTTTCAGTAATTGAGTGAATGTTGTATGTGTATCTTGTGTTATAGATGTAGGACGCGTATATAATCTATCTAGTGTGTTAGATAGTGTAAGATTAAAATCCCCCATACACACAACACGGGCCCTAGGGTAATTTAGCATAAAGGAGGTCATTTTGTGCATTATATTTAATGTTGCTGTTGGTGGGTTATAAATACCCAATAGTACATATTGTATGTGGTTCAATTCTAGTGCCACAAATACACATTTTCCTTCATCGTCCGTTTGAGTTCTAATTATATGGTATCTCACTCTTTTATGTATAAGGGGGGAAACTCCTCTGGTGTATACAGAATAGCAGCTGTGCCCAGCCCAGCCCACCCATCTCTTATGCAGAAAACGGGTTTTATCTCTAAGTAAATACATTTCCTGGAGGCATACAATATCTGGGTCGTATTTTTTCAGATTTGAGAATACTAATATTCTTTTTAATTTATCATTTAATCCTCTAACATTCCAAGATAAAATATTTAGACGGTCAGCCATTATGTTACCTTTGTATATTTTTTTGGTTCAGGTGGTATTTTACCCATTTCCCCTTCTCTTGGAGGAAAGAAAGTGTAAATATTGGTTTTATACCTTATAAACATAGTATTGAAGTCGTGGGCATATAACAATTTAAACATTAACTTTACCAAACCTTCCCCTCCCCTACCCCCCTATAGGCAACTAGCGGCCTCGCTCGTTCCCTGTAACATAACACAATATTAAAATAAACCTTTAGAACTAAAAACTTCTGGGGTAGCACTATTGTGCTATAAACGTAGCAAGTACATTGATAACCAGTATCATACACTTCCCGAGACCCCCCCCACCCGCACATATTGATTCCCCAAGAATAATTATCCATTTATTATAGAGTTTGAGGTTATTTCTTAATTTTTTTTATTATGGTTCCAACTGGCAAGTATTTCACCAGATTATATATCAAATGTGCCAAATAG
Organism: Hymenochirus boettgeri; assembly: GCA_019447015.1. NCBI lineage: Eukaryota > Metazoa > Chordata > Amphibia > Anura > Pipidae > Hymenochirus > Hymenochirus boettgeri. The sequence continues at coordinate 193,572,874 of CM033469.1, read as the reverse complement.
GTATAATGTTTAGGCAGCAAAATATGGATATCCGTGTGTAAAGGGATAGCTAGGATAAAGTATAGAGAAAGTATAGACATAGGAGGGGTGAAATAAGAGATAGATTGAACAATGAGGAATATTCAATTACACCACCAAAGTTTTATAAAAACTTCAAGGCCCTTATAGTGTTTACATCACACCTGTTGGGGTTTAAGGCATATTTCTCAATCATAAATCTTTTCCCCAGTAACCGTCAGAGGGTTTTAAGTATCTCACATAATACCAGGGAATCTTTCCCTTTCAGAGATTATTATTAAAATGTACAATAACTTTTATACATTCTTGCATATTTTCTGTATTCAATATTAGATTTCTAGTGTAATGTCATGGTGAGTCCAAAGTCTCATATTGAGTTATCACAGCATATATTTTTGGTTTCATTTTGCATACTGTCTGTAACGCCTGGTGAAGGATAAGGTAGAAAGAAAAGTACATTCGGCACATTGGTTTAGTATAGTGCATTTACAGTATTTTGAACATTGTGGTTTTATTGCACTGGATAGTAGTGCATATCCAGTGGTCTATATATATTAAATTGCACAAAGGTACCTTTTCAGTCTGCTAATATTCCTAAACATTACTCACAGTTTGTAGGATTAGATTTATAAATGTATATAAGCAGAGGGTATTCTCTTAGTTAATGCATTTTGAAGTTAGCGGCCTGGGCCAGATTCAAGCCACTCCATGGCTGCTGTGGGAGTTTCAAAAATTCACCATGTACTATTCTCAGGCGCGCTGGATAAGCCATTGAGTATTGAATATTAGCATTCCCGAGTCTCTGTTTAATTTCCAAAAACGTTGCCCTGCACTTTTGCAGTTCAATGGAGAAATCCGGAAAAATAGATATGGTGGCATTTTCCAGATTAAGGGATTCTTTAGTGTGTGCTAGTCGCAGTATGTGGTCGCGATCTCTACAGTTCAATAGTCTTGCAATCATAGGCCTAGGCCTAGCTCCGGGTGGAGGGGGCCTGTCGGGCATTCGGTGGGCCCTTTCTATTGTGAATTTGGTTGACAGAGAATTAGCTCCAAATTGGTTGCGCAACCAGGTTTCTAGAAAGGTTTCAGGGTGTGTGCCCTCCAAGCCCTCTGGTATTCCAATAAATATTAAGTTTTGCCTGCACGCTCGATTCTCGATGTCATCTGCCTTAGCTTGTAGGTGGTGAATCTGTTGCTTGATTTCCTCAACATCTGTGTGTAGTGAAGGTAATTGGTCTTCTACCTCTGATACACGTTGCTCAGTGTCACTCATACGTTCACATAATGTTTGCATGTCCTGTATAATGAGTCCCATATCCACCTTCACCTCCTCTATTAGTGTCGTAAGTGCTATTCTAGTGTCATTGATAGCCTTCAGAAATTGGTTTTGTACCTGTGGCAGTGTTACTGCGGAGTCTGTGTCTGTTTCAATGTCCACTTTATCAGTGTCATCCATCTGGCTGTTATCTTCTTGGGAAGGTAGCAGTGCTTGAGATGTGGCCCGACCTCGTGGCTGAGCGGCGCCATCTTGGGGTTGGACTATTTGGTAGTCCAAATAGTCCAGTCCAGTCGTTCTGCCATATTTTTCTGCTCTCGGTACGTAGGGGTGGTAGCATGGGTTCTCATCTGTTCCCCTTTCACTTTTGGAGGGTATCAGCTTGAGGTATCAGCCGGATTATGTTTCAGATTGTGTGCGGGCGTGGAGCTCCCCAGAGGTGCGACCGGTCACTCTGCCATCTTGCCACGCCCGCGGTTATTTTATATTTACAAGTCTGTGTGGCACTGTGGGCATTTTATATTTCCAAGTCTATTGCACTGTGGGCATTTTATATTTACAAGGCTGTGTGGCACTGTGGACATTTTATATTTACAGGTCTAGTGGCACTGTGGGCATTTTATATTTACAAATCTGTGTGGCACTGTGGGCAATTTATATTTACAAGTCTGTGAAGCACTGTGGGTATTTTATTTATTTATAAGTCTGTGTGGCACTGTGGGTATCCTATATTTACAAGTCTGTGTTGTGGGCACTAATACCAGTTCACCAGTCAGTGTAAAGTGAGCCCCCCATTTACCATTCAGTGTAAAATCAGCCCCTCAGTTCTCCAGTCTGTGTTAAGTCAGCCCTCCAATTCACCAGCCAGTGTAAAATCAGCCCCCCAGTTTACCAGTCATGGGGCACATCTTTTATTTAAAAGTCTGTGTGGGCACATCTTTTATTTACCAGTCTGAGTAAAATATTTACCAGTCTGTGTAAAATCAGCTCTCCATTTCACCAGCCAGTGTAAAGTCAGCCCCCCAGTTCACCAGCCAGTGTGAAGTCAGCCCTTCAGTTCACCAGCCAGTATAAAATCACACACACACACACACACACACACACCCAGTTCACCAGTCAGTATTAAGTCAGCCCTCCAATTCACTAACCAGACCTAAGTCAGCTCTCCAATTCACCAGCCAGTGAACCTCCAATTCACTAACCAGAGCTGTCAGCTCTCCAATTCCCCAGCCAGTGTTATTCAGCCCACCACACCCACCTCCACAAGCCCAAGCCACCTCCTTTGTGCGCTGCAGTACAGGGGTGGCCAAAGGTCTGGAAACACCCCTGATCATATCAACTGTAAAGCATGGAGGTGGAAGTGTCCTGGTTTTGGGATGCTTTGCTGCAGTAGGACCTGGCCAGTTCACCATCATAGAATCCACCATGAATTCTTCTGGGCATGAGAGGGTGCTTGAGGAACACGTGAGACCAACTGTAAGGTGGAAGAATTCTGCAAACTTTCTTTAGGACAATGTCAAGAGAATGGTAGATGGCTACAAAAAGGCTCTTACTGCAGTTTTTTCAGCCAAACTAGTTATTAGGTGGTAGGGTGTACAAATCTTTTCCTCAGTTAGAATACATATGTTTGTTTATATCTTTTGTTTAATAAAACCATGTTAATTTTTGTGGTTTAACTGCAGTTAAAGGGGAAGTTCAGTGCAAATACATATGCTTTTCAGAAAATAGATTAGTATTTTTTCACCCCAATGACCTTAATCTGCCAATTCAGCATTTTGTCTGTGTATAAATAAATGCAACCGAAATACTGACTTCCTGTTTGCAGGACCCCTAGTAGAGACCGTTATGGTCTTGCCCTTGACCCAGCGCCTGGGTTGATTTAGTTGATCAGTAGAGATCTGAGCATCTTTGACCCATCCAACAGCCAATCAGTAGAAATTACTGTTAGGAACATTCCAAGGAAGTGGTGCATCCTGAGAAGAAGAACCTAGATGTTAGCTCACTAATGTCAACAGCAGGGAACAGCAAAGGGTATGAAATCAACTGATTTTTCAAAATGGGAAAGAATATGTAGAATAACTAAGAAGGCATTACACAAATTTAACAAATATTGATAATTTCCACTGAACTGTCCCTTTAAATCACTTTCTTTTCCAGAGATAAGTAAAAACAAGGTGCAGAGTTGAATATTTAATGGAGTGTCCTATTTTTTTTACATGATTGTATTTAATACAAACTATCCCTGACTTTATTTATTAGTAGGTCAGAGGTGTTGAAGCTGAAATCTGCCCAATATAGATGGTGCAGGCCAGGGTATATAGTTTGATTGGAGTTATGTGAGTTTTTTTAGTCATTCTTTCTTTTTTTGGCTATTAACAAGAATAAGACATTAAAAGGAGAGGTGTACTGTATGTGTATGTGGGGGGGGCGCTTTGAAATTGATTTCTTTAATTGCAGTTGCTGCATTGGGACTGTGCTGCAGAAAACTCAAGAAAGTGGTGCCAGGGGGAGGGGCTGGGGGCATGCAAAGGGTATGTGAAATTGAAAGTCCTTTGTCCCCCTTGAACAAGGGAAACTTCAAGAGCTAAAATAAAGTGAACGGTTGGGGGAGACTACGGCGTATAGTACTGTAGTCTCTGGGCCTCATTAACCCAGACTCGCTGGGCAAATATATGGAAGTAAAGTTGCGCTAAATGGTTTGCTACCAGTTAGCGCAACTTTAACTCCATATTACCGCCGGATGCTCGGTTTACACAAAAATCACCAGCGCATCTGCGGCTCACGATTTAATATTGCGCTTGCGCTAGTTTTAGCGTAGGATTTTAACGGCAGCAAACAGCTGGCGTTAAAATCCCACAGTGAGTAAATCCCTTACAGGGATTTACCCACATTCGCAAATGCGATATTGAATCTCGAACAGGACATTTACCCAGAGCAATAGCAGCTCTGGGTAAATGAGCCCCCCTGAGTTTTAGGAGAACAACCAGGTTTAGGGTTTTTTTTGGTAGTAGTTAGTGTAGTTATACATATAAACTGGACATGTAAAACATTGACATGGTATTTGTAAAGTAGACATGGCGCAAAACCATCATACCTTATTGAGCTATTGCAGTAGCAGCTTGTTGGGAAGGGGCTGGGAAGTTGGGAAGAGTTGTGATCTGTTTCTGAGTGTATTTTCTGATCAAAGTATTAAAACATAAGTACATTAGCAATGAAAATTGACTGATTTTTGGAGATTTTATTTTCTTTTTGCTTGCTTTGCTTTATAGCCTTTTGTGTTCATGACCATTCTTTAGCTTTAAGGGCAACTCCAACCTCATAAGAACATCTTTTAGAAAGAATGGCCTCTTTAAAATATGTTGATATATCCTACTTTGTCCTATGAATTCATTACTGTATGCCCGCTAGGCTTCTGGATGCCTCATGGAAATTGAGCCTTTTAGAAACCTGTACTGAGCCTGGGCATGCTCAGAAAAGGCAGACAGGGGATTAACATTCAGTCATTGGCTGTGATGTCAACTGTCAAATCCATAACTGACAGTTACTAACTGGAAGAACCAGGAAGCAGAAACAGGGAAACAGGACATTGTGCAGGATTTCAGGTTAGACTTATATATTTCACATTTCAAACTATTACCCTTTAGTGTTTGGGGGGGTGATTTACCTGTATGTAAGTTTTCATTTTGGGGCTGGACTTGCCCTTTAAATTTTCTATCATTACAACTTTTGCTTTTGTATTGTTTTCTAGTCTTTAAAACTACAAAAGTTTATAAATGCTAAAGGTTCCCTAAAATTCTTTGGAGAAGGCAGCACACAGTTTGCTGTTTAGTAAAAATAAAAATATTTTAAAAAGGGTAAAGTGTGTGAAAAAATAATTTGAACCACAGTACCTTGTTTTTTCCTATGAACATCTAAAAAGGTGGACTAGGGGGCTTATGGCATCTCGTGCAAGTTATACCGATTCATGTATGCCAATGAAGGCTGTGTAATGCAGTGACACTTTTAAAGATGAAAAAGCAAACGGAGTCAGTCTGATCAACCGGGCCAACATTTTGATCAGATATATTGGCTTGGAGATCAATAGGGATGTGCTGCATGACTGATCTTTTTCATTAAAAAATATACTATTGAAAGTGTCATTAAATTATAGGCAATTACCTGGCTGATCCAACCAAAATGTCTGGGTAATTGATTGAGACAATATTTAGTGCCTCCTAAACAAATGGGCTGAAATATCAGCTTTGTTCTGTTGGCCAATGATCAGGCCTGACTCAATTGATGTGTACTAACCCTATGTGGGATATGTTGTAGTTCAAAAGTTGGACATGAATAAAGAGAACACTAATGTATATCCAGTTATCATGCCATGCAAGCTGTGCATTTTTAATAACAGCAGCCTGTAATAATATATTATTGTAGGTTTACTTAGTGGAACATTTGGCCAAAAAAAGTGTGTATATCAACCATTAATCCTCTGCTTAAATTTGTTGCAGAATTTTTTACATAATTAGCGTTTTTTTGTATTGCAGACCATCTGTATATTGGGTAGATAATGTGACTACAGGCACTATACGTGGTAAGTCTGGATAATTGTTTCGAGATTCTAATCTAACAAATGTATATATTGCTGTTTATGCTTTATCTGCTGAATATGTTTTATTTTTATGAATAACGCAGCATTACAGTTACGGTAGTATTCTGCTTTATTGTCTTATCTTGAATAAATAATTCATACCAAGCTTTTAGATAATTAGCACTGACCTGTTGAAGTGTTCAGGGGAGGACTGGGATCTTTTGGCCTGGGGGGCAAATACACCCAAGTGTCCCTTTCACTGTAGATTGCATACCTACAGGCCTTTCTTACACTTTAATTCAGGCTTGATAAAGGGCTGAGTTTGGGCCTGAAATGTTGCTTTTTTTGTTTTACTCAACTGGATTAATAAATATGCACTTTAAGCATGAATCATCGTCTGGACTGCTATAAATTTGAGATATATTTTATTGGATGTGTTTGGCCTAGGCAGTGTGGCCAACATTACTTGTAAATATAAGATTCCCTCATGCCTACCAAAGGCTTATCAATATAGGATGCCCTCATGCCCACACCAAACTGGTTAATATATGATGCCCTAATGCCCAGCCCACAAAGACTGATAAATATAAGGTGCCCTCAGGCTCACCCTAAACTGGCAAAAACTGTATAAGATGCACTCTGCCCAGCCCATATAGAATGGTAAATATAAGATGACCTCATTCCATAGCCGAGACTGGTAAATAACAGATGATCTCATGCGTAGCCCAGACTGGTAAATAGAAGATGCCCCCATGCCCAGACTGGTAAATAGAAGATGCCCTATTCCCAGTATACACAGACTTTAAGATGCCCCCATGCTCAGTACACATAGACTTGTAAATTGTGTTAACTTACTGTCTTAAGACTCCTGCTCACTGCCACCCCCTTACTCCAGATTGCGCGTGTATCTCAGTGGAACGCTGTGAGCAAAAGTAGTTTGCTTCATGGCAGACATTCCCCTGGTGATGTTATCATTCGCACACATTACTAAAAGCGCCTGTGGCCTGGATTTTTCCATGGAGACCATTGGAGCACATCTGCTCAGTTAGCCACTGAAAGTTTTTTATTGGTTACCACACAAAAGTAAAATGTATGCTTTTGCAAGGCAATGCAATATAGTTAGCTATCACCCAAATGAGTGTAAAACCCACCTGATAAAATATATAATAGCATGAGGTTTTCACTAATTTCGTGGGGCCTGTGCCATTTCTAACTTGGTAACTGTGCAGTGCAATTGTGGGAACTGTTATTGGGAGGATGAAGTTTTGGGGGTAAGTAAGGTAAATCTTACATCAAGTGTGGATAGTTGGGGAGATATTGACCTGCTTCAGTACAAGCGGTTTTAAGCTACAAAAGTGTGACATTTGATTTTTATTTAATCATATTATAATAATAAATGCATAAATATTGTGAAATATATGTACAAACAGTAATTATGTGACTTACTATAAAACTGCATAATTGCTTTTTGAAAATTGCTGTGATATTTAGAATGTTTACTTACTACCTTTAAAAGAGTCTCTACACTGGATAAAATATTTTTTTTAATTGCCCATTACTGGAAACTTATGACTGAACCTTTTTTGTTAATCTGCACCCTATTTTTTAGATATCCAGTCTGAAACATCTTGCATTTCAGTCGTCAATCAAGTGCCTTATTATCAGAAACTCAAGTTGCAAAATACTATTTTATTTTATTTTTATTTTTCTTATATAACACTCTTAAATGCATATTTTTAAAGGAGCAGACATCACAGCAAATTCCCAGTGTTTTTTTTAATAATTATTTGTTTTTATAACTAAAGCATGCTGGAAGTTGTAGTTTACAAACACCCAAAGAATTGGGGATTACTCTTAATATAAAGGGAAACTAATGCCTGAAAACAATAGTGAATCAGGAGGATGGTATCTATTGTTAAATAGATTGCCTTCTGATTCTCTATTGTTTTGAGGCTTTAGTTGCCCTTTAAATGGACAGCAGCATTCCCATACAGTAGTCACATACAGTAATAGCTAAATACAGTATGGTTATTACTGTATGGGACTACTGTATGGGAATTCTGCTGTCCATTTAAAGGGCAACTAAAGCCTCAAAACAAAACGGAATCAGAAGGCAGTAGTGGTCATATTTTCTACCCTCGACTTATACTCAAGTCAATCACTTTTACTAATTGTTTAGGTAGAAATAGGTACCTCGACTTATACTCGGATTGACTTATATTTGAGTATATACGGTACATATAAATTTGCAGGAAAATGCAGTTAAATAGAGAAACTAAATGAGAAAATTTCAGAATACCAAGTCCATGTCACCCCCTGGACATTTACCTGCAGCTGTGATAATAAAGAAAAACACCATGGTGAATTTTGATAGTCAGTACTAAAATAATAATTCCTTCTATTAAGAAAAATACTATATCCAGACAAGAAAAGTCACCAAAAATACATTGATGCCACCTAATACTAGGGAATGTTTTATGTTGGTTTTAAAAGTACCTTAGTGACATACAGCCAAAAATGCGGCAAAAATACATAAAATAGCAATACATTGCCTTATAAACATGCGCTATGTATTTGTATATTTTAAAGTATGTTGTTCCTGAATTAATTACTCTTTCTTCTGTTTGCTACAGTATATAAGCAATTTACTTTGGGGCAAATAGAGTACCAAAATCGATCTATCTATCTCTACCTTCTAATTTATGTCTAATGCTTTATGTTTCATCCTAATTGTAACAAAGCCACTATTAATGATCCATGCTTTTGAACCCAGAATCTGCTGGGTTTACCACCTTTTTAAAATTTTGATAAGTTTAAGGCCCCCATATATATGACACTTCTTTCACATATATAATCTGTTGGCAATATGCAGTGCTAACCACATATTTACACCTGACCAACCTCCCACACTCTGTGTGAGGGTCAGGTGCCTATACATGGTATTGTATAGAGGGTATTGGCTCCCTCTACTTAAAGGAGAACTAAACCCAAAGTTTTAGATTTCAGAATCTGAAAATATCCTATTCTAAAAACAGCAATAAACTTTGAATAATCTGTACCATTTAAGGATTGGCTAAAGGCTACTAGTGGGTGTAACCAACTGTAACAAGTTCCTGCAATATTTTAGGGCTGAGCATGTGTAAAGAACCTAATAGTCAGCCACTACATTGTGTGATACTGGAATGATGGGAAATTAAACACAACCCCATATTAGAAAGGTGAATTTTCAAACAGCCACATGAAAATGAGAGACACAGATTACTGTTTTTATATTAAGGTGTTCTACCTTCTGATTCAATGTTGTTCTCCGGCTTTAGTTGTCCTTTAAAGCAGTAGTTTGTTGGCTTAATGGGTGGTAATTTTTGTCCTATAAACCATGGATATTATGCAAATTCTGTCTGATCCAATGGGATTTGTGCAATACCGGCATGGTATATAGCCCCCGTTAGCACAGTTTTATCTGACCTATAAACAAACCCCTAACTTAATGAAGCATTACAAGCTATTTTATATACATGAGATACCTCTGTTTGCAATTATTGCTTTATTTTGACATATCCTAACCCGGAGGTGAACAAATAATTTATTGACTTTAGTCAGAAACATATTCTTTTTAGGTAGACTGTTCTGTAGACTAGCGATCTCCAACCTATAGGCTTTCACATGTTTGAAAGTAACAATTCCCAACATTCCTCTACAAGAACTCTACAACAGCAGAAGGCAGCCAGAGTGTTTTAGGAGTTTATTAACATCTATAAGCTGGCAGGTTCCCTACATGGAAATCTAAACAAACCCCTTAAAAAATGTAACAAGCCTAGTTTTCTGCATAATTGCTAGTGGAGAGATATTTGTAAGTTTTGCCCATCTGCATCTGATTTCCGCATAATGGTCAATTACTCCTTGTTATGAAATTGATCAGGGATACCACCTTTGCAATACTTGATATTGATCAGATTTACATACACATATGGGAGGGTGGGTATATTAATGGACATGTCCACCCACAAATTTTAAATTTACTTACTGATGCAGGTCCCCCCCTAAACCCCACTTCCGGTTTACCTCTCCCAAAGATGCAGCTAAAGGAACTTACAATCCCCTCTTGCCCACTGCTGCTGTTGCAAGCTTGTGTCGAGCAAGAACAGCAGCAGTGAGGCACTTCCCGGTCGCGGCTGTCAGCTATTGGGTGTGACATCTCTGTTCACCTTTGACTGACAGTCAAGACAAGAAAGCAGAAAGGGGAGATGCAGCAGAGCGACGAAGGACCGGGTCTTGCAAGTCCCTTTAGCTCCTATCTTTGGAAAAGGTAAGTAAAATGGAAGTGGGGTAAATTAAGAGTAATGCTTAAAGTAATATATTTTTACAATAATGGGTTGTTCTGATCCTATGCATGATGCAAATTGCTTATAGTAATATAAACAGTGCTTTCACTTTCTAATGAGACAAAAAATGCAAATGTTAAAGCAAAGTACCGGAAGCATAATAAGAATAAATTAAAGGGACACTATACTGAAAAAATTACTTTGCCTCATTTTAACGGAGAACTAAACTTACATTTTTTAAAAACTAATGTGAAAGTTTTTGTACCCAGAACACCTATACATTGTAAGATTATTCTCTGGTAAGTTGCATTTAGTATATGTGAGAAATAGATTCTGTAAATAAGAAGGCTTCCATGTTGTTACCAGTACAACCCACAGCCCATGAAGTCATCAAAGAACCACGCCCCCTGACCCCAGTACTCACTGTCTCTATTCACAGAGTGTTTTCTATACAGATGTCTCCACACCAATATGGAATCCCTGATAAGACTTTGAAAGCTGCTTGTTACCCTGCATTTTTATTTACCAGTGTGAATTGCTGGAAAATAAACTGAAGGGTATCAAGCATCTTTTAAAGTCTTATCAGGGACTAACATATTCCTTTTTTTAAAAAAAATAATTATTTTCCTAGCAAAAGATAAAGCTTCCAAATGTAGCTGGATTCTCTGCTTATTCTGTGTTGGCGTACCGGGTAAGGCACTGGGTTTAAAAAATACACAATTCAGAAGGTCACAAGTTCAATACCCCAGATATACCTAAGCTTTCAGCTTATTCAGTGGTGGCTCACCTTGTAAAATGCCTGGTTTACACACATACAGTTCAGAAGTTCATGAGTTTGAATCCCCAAACTTACCTTTATTTTTTGTTTCCATTAAGTTCCTAGTACAATATTATACACGCACCAATCATTTATATAGTGTCTCTCTTAGCCTAGAGGTAAGACCTCTGCTTTTAGCAAGACAGAGTAAAAAATGTTTGCTGAAATGTAAGTATTTTGTTTCTTACATACATGCTATCTTTGAAATACACTGCAAAGATTACTTTTCCTTTTGTATGAAAAGTAAAGAATTATATCATTGTTAGGACAGGAGCCTTGAATGTTTTTGAAAATAAAACACTGAAATCCCTGTTCTGTGTCCGGGAGAGGGAGGATCTCTGTGCTGTAATGTGATCTTCCTAGAATCTGTCAGCTCTTAGGAAGCAAGGCTGCAACTTCCTTGTTTTGATCTGTTGAGCTCTACAGAGCATGTGCCTGTATGCAGCTGGTTTACCCAGCTAAGGTGGATTGTGGGAGGTGACCCCTAGTACTCACAGATTATTTTCATAAATCACCCAATGGCCACAGCAAAGGGAAAGGTGAGACACAGCTTGTTGTATGTTTGTGAATGTGCTCTGTCTATTGGGACAATGTTGTCTGGAGACTTTAGTTCCCCTTTAATCTATAATTAAATACATATAAGTAGCACTTCCTCTGATTTGCGTGTGTTTCTGCATGCCTTCAATCCAGCCCACATTTTGTTTAGGAGCAGTATCCCCCCTCCCTCTTTTAACCACTTCCATCCGACCTGACTTTTTTTCCCTCAAACCAACTGTCAAACCTGCATACAGCATTCCAACTGTCAAAACTCTGTCACCATTCCAGCTACAGTAAAACTACTCACAGAGGAACAGTTTTTGAGAGCAAGGAACTTGATTGACAGCTGAAATATAAGTAGTTTTAGATTGGATATCTAAAGAATTAGAGGGCAAATCAACAAATAAATGATACAATGGTAGTTGGGAAGAATTATAGTTTACAGTCAAGGTCAATTTAAAATAACCTATTTTTCGGTATAGATGCCCTTTAAGAAATAATCATTTATTCATTACCAGGCTTTATTTTATAACTCATTCTTATATTAACCATCTTACTTTACTAATAATAGAAATAAGTCAGAGGCAAGAGGAGCTCGCAAAGCCCAAGAGAGTTATAAGTACAAACGAGGACAGGTGAGATTTCTGCTATTTAAAATGAAGCCATTGCTAAAATTTAAACAAAAAATCCCTGCATAAAATCTGTAAAGTTTGTAGCCAGGAGCATTAGACATGTTGTGCTTTCTAAGTACAGTGTGTATGAGTATTGTAAAATCTACGGAAAGTATAAATCATGAACTTTAAAGGGCATGTCCACCCCCAAAACTAAAATCCCCCCCACTACTGGTCCCACTCTGTAGTGTAATAAAATCCTTACCTCACATCCCAGCTACAAATGGTTCTACTGGATCCCTCCCCCAAAGTCTAAAAAACTGGCCACCAGGAGGATAGCAGAGTCTATTTAGGACTCTGCCTCCGGTCTCTGCTCCGTGAGAATTTTGTCCTGTGCACTGCAGGCCTCCCCCCTCCCTCTCCCACCCGTTTTACAAGCCCTCCTCCTACCATTAAAACCCTTTCTCCAGTAGTAGGTTGCCTTCCCCCAGCCCCAACCGCATTATTACATTTTACAGAGACTCCCCCAATAGTTACTTACCTTACCTCTTTCCCACGGCGTTCTGTACTGCCAGCAGCCGCGTCCGTGATTGCCAATCAGGGACGCGGCTTCCAGTCCCGCTCCCTGCTTGTAGTTCAGTGGAAGCAGGGGGCCGGGATTGTGCGGCGGGGGAAAGAGGTAAGGTTAGTAAGTATTGGGGCTCTTTCTGGAAAATCTAATGATGCGGTTGGGGCTGGGGAAAGGTGCCCTACCGCATCTAAAAATTTTTTTTAAAGGGTGGACATGCCCTTTAAAGAGTTGGGGAAGTTCCTAAACTTTATTGCAACCAGCATATTACAAAAGCTCAAGAATATTTGAGCAAAATACAATGATGGCAAAAACTGTAATTAAATACCATACAGGCTAGATATGCTTATAGAAAAAAAAATGGCTGCAATTAATACTGCTTTGGGGAACAGTGAGCCAGATTCAGTGGTAAAAAGTGCATCTGAACTATAGAGCACTATGAGTTAAGCAAAAGGATAAAAAGTACAGTGGTTGCTAGCTGGGTTAATAGTATAGTTTAAGACAACTCTGCATTATTATTATTGGGATGGACAACTCTTTTAAAAATATATATATAAAACAACACATATATGATAAACCTTAGGATTTATTAAATGTCCCTGTCTAGAAAATGCATTTAGGAAATCCAAAATTTTGTGCTTCATAGGCAAAGACAGCAAGCAAAGGTATCCTAGAGTTAGGTATATAGATTTCAAGGCAAAGTACAAATTAAAAATAATTTCTCTTTTAATGCAATTCCTTCAGACCCTCACCCCTCTGGCCAGTTAGCTCCAGTGCTCTTTTGGCTGTTCCTTCTGCTCGGGTAGGACAACTAGCAGAACCAAAGAGGGTTAATCAGGAATGGAGGGAGGATCGGACTGCCTACAGCAAAGTGAGTGGAACGGTACAGATGCATTATTTACTTTTGACATATCCATTTCATGCTATAATTTTCTGGCAACTAGGTTTCTGAAGGAGCTAAGAAAGCAACAGCAACACCACGAGTTATACAACTGGCCCAGCCAAAGAACAAGGATTCCTTTTCTTTACCTGTGACACCAAGCAACCACAGAAAAGCGGAAGACAAATACTCCAGAGCTACAAGATCTGCTCCCTCTGGAAGGACCGAAGCTCTGGCATGTAAGATAAATTGCACAGGGTGAAAACTTGCAATCATTCTCTTTGCTCTTTTTTCTTTTATATATATATATATACCTATATATATACCGTATATACTCGAGTATAAGTCGAATTTTTCAGGGCTTTAAATTAGCCTGAAAAAATAACCTCGACTTATCTCGGGTCAAGTCCTAATTTAGATCCAAATTCTGCAATTACAGATAGAACCAGTAGGTGGCGCTGTGTTAACCTGCATAAAAGTTAAGGAGCTGACTGCCTTTACACTTCCTGCTTCCTGTATTCTGGACTCACTCAGCACTGGTCACTGGATGCTGTAAATCTGATGGGTCTCCTCAGTTTGGGGCAAAACAAAAACAGACAGTACAGTACAATGCAAAGGACAGCCTTAAAACTACAACTCTCAGGTGACATTTTTAACTATTGGGGTCAGAGAATCCTTTACTATTAGGGGTCAGAGTTCCCGTTACTATATGGGGGTCAGAGGGCCCTTTACATATGGGGTTCAGGAGAATTGTAAATATGGTAAGCTTAATTAAAAGTTTACTGAACCTTGCCCCTCCCATGTTTAGAAACTACAACTCCCAGCAACCAAAGCATCCTGGGAGTTGCAGTTTCCAAACATCTGGAGTGCCAAAGAATTGGAGGTTACTGGTACTGGATTTGGCTATTACTGTATGGGATTCATGTATAGGAATTCTGCTGTCCATTTAAAGGGCAACTAAAGCCTAAAAGCAACACAGAATCAGAAGGCAAGTAGTAGTGGTGATAATGTCTACCCTCGACTTATACTCGAGTCAATCAGTTTTTACAAATTTTTCAGGTAAAAATAGGATAGTACCTCGACTTAACTCGGATTGACTTAATATCGAGTATATACGGTATATATATTATTATATATATATATATATATATATATATATAATACATAAGTGCGATATTTTATAATGGGAGCTGCAGTGGTATATATCCTTATAAAAATCACTCAGCTATGTCACTAAGTGACTCATTTCTTATATTTCTTATATCCCACTACGCCCATTTCAGTGTTCATGCCTGGACAATGACTCAGCAATGACTGGACAATAACCAATCTCCTCCTCCACAAAGATTTGTTTAACCGTATAGAGCTGGCTGGGATGTTCCTTCTACTGGGTTTAAGTTTACAGAAGTAGCGGCGGGAATTTAAGGTGGAAATAGGGACAAGGCTAGAATTTAAAATGTGAATGGGGTGAAGGAATCCAATACTTATGTATTATAAGAAATAATGCGCCCCTTCACATTATAATATAAGGACATCAGGGAACTCCTCGGTGACGTAATATCCTTATATTACACTGTAAGGGGTGCATTATCCCATATATATATATATATATATATATATATATATATATATATATATATATATCAAAACAAGTATTGTACAAAAGTTAACACTATCATACAGGTACTTCTGAGTTCCCCTACTCAGAAACAAGGAAGAATCCCCTAGGGGTACGACCTTATCAATAATAAATACAGATAGTATCCTGCTAGTGGCACACATACAAAAAATATATAAGAACCAATATCTCTAAAATATAAATTTAATACACCATATCATAGAATTCAGAAATCTACAAATTGTAAAAATCTCTTATAGGGAATAATATCCTCGCATATTGATTCCCAAATAAATTATCCTTTATGTATAGACGTTTTTGGGTATCTTTGTCTTCCTTTGTTTATCTTTATGGTTCCAACTGGCAAGTATTTCACCAGATTATATATCAATGTGCCAAATGGTATAATGTTTAGCAGCAAAACATTGGATATCCGGTGTAAAGGGATAGCTAAGGATAAGTATAGAAAAGTATAGCTAGATGGGGGTGAATACAAGAGATGATTGAACATGAGGAATATTCAATTACACACCACCAAAGTTTTATAAAAACTTCAAGGCCCTTATAGTGTTCAATCACCCTGTTGGGGTTTAAGCATATTTCTCATCATAAATCTTTTCCTCCCCAGTAACCGTCCGAGGGTTTTAAGTATCTCACATAATCCCAGGGATCTTCCCTTTCAAGATTATTATTAACATGTACAATAACTTTTTAACATTCTTGCTATTTTCTGTTATCAATATTAGATTTCTAGTGTAATGTCATGGTGAGTCCAAAGTCTCATATTGAGTTATCCAGCATATATTTTTGGTTTCATTTTGCATACTGTCTGTAACGCCTGGTGAAGGATAGGTAGAAAGAAAAGTACATTCGGCACATTGGTTTAGTATAGTGCATTTACAGTATTTTGAACATTGTGGTTTTATTGCACTGATAGTAGTGCATATCATGGTCTATAATATATTAAATTGCACAAAGGTACCTTTTTCAGTCTGCTAATTTCCTAAACATTACTCACAGTTTGTAGGATTAGATTTATAAATGTATATACAGCAAGGGTATTGCTCTTAGTTAATGCATTTTGAAGTTAGCGGCCTGGGCCAGATTCAAGCCACTCCATGGCTGCTGTGGGGTTTCAAAAATTCACCATGTACTATTCTCAGGCGCGCTGGTAACCTATTAGTATTGAATATTTAGCATTCCCGAGTCTCTTGTTATATTCCAAAAACGTTTGCCCTGCACTTTTGCAGTTCAATGGAGAATCCGGAAAAATAGATATGTGGCATTTTCCATATTAGGGATTCTTTAGTGTGTGCTAGTCGCAGTATGTGTCGCGATCTCTACAGTTCAATAGTCTTGCCAATCATAGGCCTAGGCCTAGCTCCGGTGGAGGGGCCTGTCGGGCATTCGGTGGGCCCTTTCTATTGTGAATTTGGTTGACAGAGAATTAGCTCCAAATTTGGTTTGCGCACCCAGGTTTCTAGAAAGGTTTCAGGGTGTGTGCCCTCCAGGCCCTCTGGTATTCCAAACAATATTAAGTTTTGCTGCACGCTCGATTCTCGATGTCATCTGCCTTAGCTTGTAGGGGTGATCTGTTGCTTGATTTTCCTCAACACTGTGTGTTTGGAAGGTAATTGTCTTCTACCTCTGATACACGTTCTCAGTGTCACTCATAGGTTCACATAATGTTTGCATGTCTGTATAATGTGAGTCCCATATCCACCTTCACCTCCTCTATAGTGTCGTAAGTGCTATTCTAAGTGTCATTATAGCCTTCAGAAATTGGTTTTGTGTACCTGTGGCAGGTGTTACTGCGGATTCTGTGTCTGTTTCAATGTCCACTTTATCAGTGTCATCCATCGGCTGTATCTTCTTGGGAAGGTAGCAGTGCTTGGATGTGGCCCACCTCGTGGCTGAGCGGCGCCATCTTGGGTGTTGACTATTTGGTATTTAGTCCAGTCCAGTCGTCTGCCATATTTTTCTCGCTCTCGGTACTATGGGTGGTAGCATGGGTTCTCATCTGTTCCCCTTTCACTTTTGGAGGTATCAGCTTGAGGTATCAGCCGGATTATGTTTCAGATTGTGTGCGGGCGGCGTGAGCTCCCCAGAGGTGCGACCGAGTTTCCACTCTGCCATCTTGCCACGCCCCGCGTTTTTATTTTATATTTACATCTGTGTGGCACTGTGGGCATTTTATATTTCCAAGTCTATTCGCACTGTGGGCATTTTATATTTACAGGCTGTGTGGCACTGTGGACATTTTATATTTACAGGTCTAGTGGCATGTGGGCATTTTATATTTAACAATCTGTGTGGCACTGTGGGCAAGTTATATATTCAAGTCTGTGAAGCACTGTGGGTATTTTATTTATTTATAAGTCTGTGTGGGCACTGTGGGTACCTATATTTAAGCAATTCTGGTGTTGTGGGCACTAATACCGTTCACCAGGTCATTGTAAAGTGAGCCCCCATTTACCATTCAGTGTAAAATCAG
Organism: Hymenochirus boettgeri; assembly: GCA_019447015.1. Lineage (NCBI taxonomy): Eukaryota > Metazoa > Chordata > Amphibia > Anura > Pipidae > Hymenochirus > Hymenochirus boettgeri. Next base: position 193,555,160 of record CM033469.1, on the reverse strand, counting down.
CCCCTCAGTTCTCCAGTCTGTGTTATAAGTCAGCCCTCCAATTCACACGCCAGTGTAAAATCACCCCCCATTTACCAGTCAGGGGGCAATCTTTTATTAAAAGTCTGTGTGGGCACATCTTTTATTACCAGTCGAGTGAAATATTTACCAGTCTGTGTAAATCAGCTCTCCATTTCACCACCAAGTGTAAAGTCAGCCCCCAGTTTCACCACCAGTGTGAAGTCAGCCCTTCAGTTCACCAGCCAGTAAAAATCACACACCACACACACACACACACACACACCAGTTCACACAGTCAGTATTAAGTCAGCCCTCCAATTCACTAACCAGACCTAAGTCAGCTCTCCAATTCACCAGCCAGTGAACCTCCAATTCACTAACCAGAGCTGTCACTCTCCAATTCCCCCCAGTGTTTATTCACCCACCACACCCACCTCCACAAGCCAAGCCACCTCCTTTGTGCGCTGCAGTACAGGGTGGCCCAAGGTCTGGAAACACCCCTGATCATATCAACTGTAAAGCATGGAGGTGGAAGTGTCCCTGGTTTTGGGATGCTTTGCTGCAGTAGTGACCTGGCCAGTTCACCCATCATAGAATCCACCATGAATTCTTCTGGGCATGAGAGGGTGCTTGAGGAACACTGAACCAACTGTAAGGTGGAAGAATTCTGCAAACTTTCTTTAGGACAATGTCAAGAGAATGGTGATGGCTACAAAAAGGCTCTTACTGCAGTTTTTTCAGCCAAACTATTATTAGGTGGTAGGGTGTACAAATCTTTTCCTCAGTTGAATACATATGTTTGTTTATATCTTTTGTTTAATAAAACCATGTTAATTTTTGTGGTTTAACTGCAGTTAAAGGGGAAGTTCAGTGCAATCATATGCTTTTCAGAAAATAGATTAGTATTTTTTCACACACCCACATGACCTTAATCTGCCAATTCAGCATTTTTGTCTGTTGTATAATAATGCAACCGAAAACTGACTTCCTGTTTCAGGACCCCTAGTAGAGACCGTTATGGTCTTGCCCCTTGACCCAGCGCCCTGGGTTGATTTAGTTGCAGTAGAGATCTGAGCATCTTTGACCCATCCAACAGCCATCAGTAGAAATTACTGTTAGGACATTCAAGGAAGTGTGCATCCTGGAAGAAGAACATATGTTTAGCTCACTAATGTCAACAGCAGGGAACACAAAGGGTATGAAATCAACTGATTTTTCAAAATGGGAAAAGAATATGTAGAATAACTAAGAAGGCATTACACAAATTTAACAAATATTGATATATTTCCACTGACTGTCCCTTTAAATCACTTTCTTTTCCAGAGATAGTAAAAACAAGGTGACAGAGTGAAATATTTAATGGAGTGTCCTATTTTTTTTACATGATTGTATTTAATACAAACTTCCCTGACTTTATTTATTAGTAGGTCAGAGGTGTTGAAGCTGAATCTGCCCAATATAGATGGTGCAGGCCAGGGTATATAGTTTGATTGGAGTTATGTGAGTTTTTTTAGTCATTCTTTCTTTTTTGGCTATTAACAAGAATAAGACATTAAAAGGAGAGGTGTACTGTAGGTGGTATGTGGGGGGGGCGCTTTGAAATTGATTTCTTTAATTGCAGTTGCTGCATTGGGACTGTGCTGCAGAACATCAAGAAAGTGGTGCCAGGGGGAGGGGCTGGGGGCATGCAAAGGGTATTGAAATTGAAAGTCCTTTGTCCCCTTGAACAAGGGAAACTTCAAGAGCTAAATAAAAGTGAACGGTTTGGGAGGACTACGGCGTATATACTGTAGTCTCTGGGCCTCATTAACCCAGACTCGCTGGGCAAATATATGGAAGTAAAGTTGCGCTAAATGGTTTGCTACCAGTTAGCGCAACTTTAACTCCATATTACGCGGATGCTCGGTTTACACAAAAATCACCAGCGCATCTGCGGCTCACGATTTAATATTGCGCTTGCCAGTTTTAGCGTAGGATTTACGCAGCAAACAGCTGGCGTTAAAATCCCACAGTGAGTAAATCCCTTACAGGGATTTACCCACATTCGCAAATGCGATATTGAATCTCGAACAGGACATTTACCCAGAGCAATAGCAGCTCTGGGTAAATGAGCCCCCTGAGTTTTAGGAGAAACAACCAGGTTTAGGTTTTTTTGGTAGAGTTAGTGTAGTTACATAATAACTGGACATGTAAAACATTGACTGGTTTTGTAAAGTAGACATGGCGCAAAACCATCATACCTTTGAGCTATTGCAGTAGCAGCTTGTTGGAAGGGGCTGGGAAGTTGGGAAAGTTGTGATCTGTTTTGTCGAGTGATTTTCTGATCAAAGTATTAAAACATAAGTACAATAGCAATGAAAATTGACTGATTTTTGGAGTTTTATTTTCTTTTTGCTTGCTTTGCTTTATAGCCTTTTGTTTCATGACCATTCTTTAGCTTTAAGGCGCACTCCAACCTCATAAGAACACTTTTAGAAAGAATGGCCTCTTTAAATATGTGATATATCCTACTTTGTCCTATGAATCCATTACTGTATGCCCGCTAGGCTTCTGGATGCCTCATTGGAAATTGAGCCTTTTAGAAACCTGTACTGACCTGGGCATGCTCAGAAAAGGCAGACAGGGGATTAACATTCAGTCATTGGCTGTGATGTCAACTGTCAAATCCATAACTGACAGTTACTAACTGGAAGAACCAGGAAGCAAGAAACAGGGAAACAGACATTGTGCAGGATTTTCAGGTTAGACTTATATTTTTCACATTTCAAACTATTACCCTTTAGTGTTTGGGGGGGTGATTTACCTGTATGTAAGTTTTCATTTTGGGGCTGGACTTGCCCTTTAAATTTTCTATCATTACAACTTTTGCTTTTGTATTGTTTTCTAGTCTTTAAAACTACAAAAGTTTTAAATGAAGGTTCCCTAAAATTCTTTGGAGAAGGCAGCACACAGTTTGCTGTTTAGTAAAAATAAAAATATTTTAAAAAGGGTAAAGTGTGTGAAAAAATAATTTGAACCACAGTACCTTGTTTTTTTCCTATGAACATCTAAAAAGGTGGACTAGGGGGCTTATGGCATCTGTTTAACCGATTCATGTATGCCAATGAAGGCTGTGTAATGCAGTGACACTTTTAAAGATGAAAAAGCAAACTGAGTCAGTCTGATCAACCGGGCCAACATTTTGATCAGATATATTGGGCTTGGAGATCAATAGGGATGTGCTGCATGACTGATCTTTTTATTCATTAAAAAATATACTATTGAAAGTGTCATTAAATTATAGGCAATTACCTGGCTGATCCCAAAATTGTCTGGGTAATGGATTGAGACAATTTTAGTGCCTCCTAACAAATGGGCTGAATTCAGCTTTGTTCTGTTGGCCAATGATCAGGCCTGACTCAATTGAGTGTACTAACCCTATGTGGGATATGTTGTAGTTCAAAAGTTGGACATGAATAAAGAACACTAATGTATATCCAGTTATCATGCCATGCAAGCTTTGCATTTTTAATACAGCAGCCTGTATAATATATTATTGTAGGTTTACTTAGTGAACATTTGGCCAAAAAAGTGTGTATATCAACCATTAATCCTCTGCTTAATTTGTTGCAGAATTTTTTACATATTAGCGTTTTTTTTTATTGCAGACCATCTGTATATTGGGTAGATAATGTGACTACAGGCACTATACGTGGTAGTCTGGATAATTGTTTCGAGATTCTAATCTAAACAATGTATATATTGCTGTTTATGCTTTATCTGCTGAATATGTTTTATTTTTATGAATAACGCAGCATTACAGTTACGGTAGTATTCTGCTTTATTGTCTTATCTTGAATAAATAATTCATACCAAGCTTTTAGATAATTAGCACTGACCTGTTGAAGTGTTCAGGGGAGGACTGGGATCTTTTGGCCTGGGGGGCAAATACACCCAAGTGTCCCTTTCACGGTAGATTGCATACCTACGGCCTTTCTTACACTTAATTCAGGCTTGATAAAGGGCTGAGTTTGGGCCTGAAATGTTGCTTTTTTGTTTTACTCAACTGGATATAAATTATGCACTTTAAGCATGAATCATCGTCTGGACTGCTATAAATTTTGAATATATTTTATTGGATGTGTTTGGCCTAGCAGTGTGGCCAACATTACTTGTAAATATAAGATTCCCTCATGCCTACCAAAGGCTTATCAATATAGGATGCCCTCATGCCCACACCAAACTGGTTAATATAGGATGCCCTAATGCCCAGCCCACAAAGACTGATAAATATAAGGTGCCCTCAGGCTCACCCTAAACTGGCAAACACTGTATAAGATGCACTCTGCCCAGCCCATATAGAATGTGTAAATTAAGATGACCTCATTCCATAGGCCGAGACTGGTAAATAACAGATGATCTCATGCGTAGCCCAACTGGTAAATAGAAGATGCCCCCATGCCCAGACTGGTAAATAGAAGATGCCCTATTCCCAGTATACACAGACTTTAAGATGCCCCCATGCTCAGTAACATAGACTTGTAAATTGTGTTAACTTACTGTCTTAAGCTCCTGCTCTCACTGCCACCCCCTTACTCCAGATTGCGCGTGTATCTCAGTGGAACGCCGTGAGCAAAAGTAGTTTGCTTCATGGCAGACATGCCCCTGGTGATGTTATCATTCGCACAACTTACTAAAAGCGCCTGTGGCCTGGATTTTTCCATGGAGACCATTGGAGCACATCTGCTCAGTTAGCCACTGAAATTTTTTTATTGGTTACCACAAAAGTAAATGTATGCTTTTGCAAGGCAATGCAATTAGTTAGCTATCACCCAATGAGTGTAAAACCCACCTGATAAAATATATAATACATGAGGTTTTCACTAATTTCGTGGGGCCTGTGCCATTTCTAACTTGGTACTGTGCAGTGCAATTGTGGGAACTGTTATTGGGAGGATGAAGTTTTGGGGGTAGTAAGGTAAATCTTACATCAGTGTGGATAGTTGGGGATATTGACCTGCTTCCAGTACAAGCGTTTTTAAGCTACAAAAGTGTGACATTTGATTTTTATTAATCATATTATAATAATAAATGCATAATATTGTGAAATATATGTACAAACAGTAATTATGTGACTACTATAAAACTGCATATTGCTTTTTGAAAATTGCTGTGATATTTAGAATGTTTACTTACTACCTTTAAAAAGTCTCTACACTGGATAAAATTTTTTTTTAATTGCCCATTACTGGAAACTTATGACTGAACCTTTTTTGTTAATCTGCACCCTATTTTTTAGATATCCAGTCTGAAACATCTTGCATTTCAGTCGTCATCAAGTGCCTTATTATCAGAAACTCATTGCAAAATACTATTTTATTTTATTTTTTATTTTTCTTATATAAACACTCTTAAATGCATATTTTTAAAGGAGCAGACATCACAGCAAATTCCCAGTTTTTTTTTAATAATTATTTGTTTTTATAACTAAGCATGCTGGAAGTTGTAGTTTACAAACACCCAAAGAATTGGGGATTACTCTTAATATAAAGGGAAACTAATGCCTGAAAACAATAGTGAATCAGGAGGATGGTATCTATTGTTAATAGATTGCCTTCTGATTCTCTATTGTTTTGAGGCTTTAGTTTGCCCTTTAAATGGACAGCAGCATTCCCATACAGTAGTCACATACAGTAATAGCTAAATACAGTATGGTTATTACTGTATGGGACTACTGTATGGGAATTCTGCTGTCCATTTAAAGGGCAACTAAAGCCTCAAACAAAACGGAATCAGAAGGCAGTAGTGGTCATATTTTCTACCCTCGACTTATACTCATCACATCACTTTTACTAATTGTTTAGGTAGAAATAGGTACCTCGACTTATACTCGGATGACTTATATTTGAGTATATACGGTACATATAAATTTGCAGGAAAATGCAGTTAAATAGAGAAACTAAATGAGAAAATTTCAGAATACCAAGTCCATGTCACCCCCTGGACATTTACCTGCAGCTGTGATAATAAGAAAAACACCATGGTGAATTTTGATAGTAAGTACTAAAATAATAATTCCTTCTATTAAGAAAAATACTATATCCAGACAAGAAAAGTCCACCAAAATACATTGATGCCACCTAATACTAGGGAATGTTTTATGTTGGTTTTAAAAGTACCTTAGTTACATACAGCCAAAATGCGGCACAAATACATAAAATAGCATACATTGCCTTATAAACATGCGCTATGTATTTTGTTATTTTTAAAGTATGTTGTTTCCTGAATTAATTACTCTTTCTTCTGTTTGCTCAGTATATAAGCAATTTACTTTGGGCAAATAGAGTACCACAATCGATCTATCTATCTCTACCTTCTAATTTATGTCTAATGCTTTATGTTTCATCCTAATTGTAACAAAGCCACTATTAATGATCCATGCTTTTGAACCCAGAATCTGCTGGGTTTACCACCTTTTTAAAATTTTGATAAGTTTAAGAGCCCCCATATATATGACACTTCTTTCACATATATAATCTGTTGGCAATATGCAGTGCTAACCACATATTTACACACCTGACCAACCTCCACACTCTGTGTGAGGGTCAGGTGCCTATACATGGTATGTATAGAGGGTATTGGCTCCCTCTACTTAAAGGAGAACTAAACCCAAAGTTTTAGATTTCAGAATCTGAAAATATCCTATTCTAAAACAGCAATAAACTTTGAATAATCTGTACCATTTAAGGATTGGCTAAAGGCTACTAGTGGGTGTAACAACTGTAAAAGTTCCTGCAATATTTTAGGGCTGAGCATGTGTAAAGAAACCTAATAGTCAGCCACTACATTGTGGGATACTGGAATGATGGAAAATTAAACCCAACCCCATATTAGAAAGGTGAATTTTCAAACAGCCACATGAAATGAGAGACACAGATTACTGTTTTAATATTAAGGTGTTCTACCTTCTGATTCAATGTTGTTCTCCCGGCTTTAGTTGTCCTTTAAAGCAGTAGTTTGTTGGCTTAATGGGTGGTAATTTTTGTCCTATAAACCATGGATATTATGCAAATTCTGTCTGATCCAATGGGATTTGTGCAATACCGGCATGGTATATAGCCCCCGTTAGCACAGTTTTATCTGACCATAAACAAACCCCTAACTTAATGAAGCATTACAAGCTATTTTATATACATGAGATACCTCTGTTTGCAATTATTGCTTTATTTTGACATATCCTAACCCGGAGGTGAACAATATTATTTACTTTAGTCAGAAACATATTCTTTTTAGGTAGACTGTTCTCGTAGACTAGCGATCTCCAACCTATAGGCTTTCACATGTTTGAAAGTAACAATTCCCAACATTCCTCTACAAGAACTCTACAACGCAGAAGGCAGCCAGAGTGTTTTAGGAGTTTTATTAACATCTATAAGCTGGCAGGTTCCCTACATGAAATCTAAACAAACCCCTTAAAAAAATGTAACAAGCCTAGTTTTCTGCATAATTGCTAGTGGAGATATTTGTAAGTTTTGCCCATCTGCATCTGATTTCCCGCATAATGGTCAATTACTCCTTGTTATGAAATTGATCAGGGATACCACCTTTGCAATACTTGATATGATCAGATTTACATACACATATGGGAGGGTGGGTATATTAATGGACATGTCCACCCACAAATTTTAAATTTACTTACTGATGCAGGTCCCCCCCTACACCCCACTTCCGGTTTATACCTCTCCCAAAGATGCAGCTAAGGAACTTACAATCCCCTCTTGCCCACTGCTGCTGTTGCAAGCTTGTGTCGAGCAAGAACAGCAGCAGTGAGCACTTCCCGGTCGCGGCTGTCAGCTATTGGGTGTACATCTCTGTTCACCTTTGACTGACAGTCAAGACAGAAAGCAGAAAGGGGAGATGCAGCAGAGCGACGAAGGACCGGGTCTTGCAAGTCCCTTTAGCTCCTCTCTTGGAAAAGGTAAGTAAATGGAAGTGGGGTAAATTAAGAGTGCTTAAAGTAATATATTTTTACAATAATGGGTTGTTCTGATCCTATGCATGATGCAATTTGCTTATAGTAATATAAACAGTGCTTTCACTTTCTAATGAGACAAAAAATGCAAATGTAAAGCAAAGTACCGGAAGCATAATAAGAATAAATTAAAGGGACACTATACTGAAAAAATTACTTTGCCTCATTTTAACGGAGAACTAAACTTACATTTTTTAAAAACTAATGTGAAAGTTTTTGTACCCAGAACACCTATACATTGTAAGATTTTCTCTGGTAAGTTGCATTTAGTATATGTGAGAAATAGATTCTGTAAATAAGAAGGCTTCCATGTTGTTACCAGTACAACCCACAGCCCATGAAGTCATCAAAGAACTACGCCCCCTGACCCCAGTACTCACTGTCTCTATTCACAGAGTGTTTTCTATACAGATGTCTCCACACCAATATGGAATCCCTGATAAGACTTTGAAAGCTGCTTGTTACCCTGCATTTTTATTTACCAGTGTGAATTGCTGGAAAATAAACTGAAGGGTATCAAGCATCTTTTAAAGTCTTATCAGGGACTAACAATTCCTTTTTTTAAAAAAAATAATTATTTTCCTAGCAAAAGATAAAGCTTCCAAATGTAGCTGGATTCTCTGCTTATTCTGTGTTGGCGTACCGGGTAAGGCACTGGGTTTAAAAAATACACAATTCAGAAGGACCACAAGTTCAATACCCCAGATATACCTAAGCTTTCAGCTTATTCAGTGGTGGCTCACCTTGTAAAATGCCTGGTTTACACACATACAGTTCAGAAGTTCATGAGTTTGAATCCCCAAACTTACCTTTTTTTTTGTTTCCATTAATTTCCTAGTACAATATTATACACGCACCAATCATTTATTCTAGTAGAGGTAAGACCTCTGCTTTTAGCAAGACAGAGTAAAAAATGTTTGCTGAAATGTAAGTATTTTGTTTCTTACATACATGCTATCTTTGAAATACCTGCAAAGATTACTTTTCCTTTTGTATGAAAAGTAAGAATTATATCATTGTTAGGACAGAAGCCTTGAATTTTTTTGAAAATAAAACACTGAAATCCCTGTTCTGTTCCGGGAGAGGAGGATCTCTGTGCTGTAATGTGATCTTCCTAGAATCTGTCATCTCTTAGGAAGCAAGGCTGCAACTTCCTTGTTTTGATCTGTTGAGCTCTACAGAGCATGTGCCTGTATGCAGCTGGTTTACCCAGCTAAGGTGGATTGTGGGAGGTGACCCCTAGTACTCACAGATTATTTTCATAATCACCCAATGGCCACAGCAAAGGGAAAGGTGAGACACAGCTTGTTGATGTTTGTGAATGGTGCTCTGTCTATTGGGACAATGTTTGTCTGGAGACTTTAGTTCCCTTTAATCTATAATTAAATACATATAAGTAGCACTTCCTCTGATTTGCGTGTTTTCTGCATGCCTTCAATCCAGCCCACATTTTGTTTAGGAGCAGTATCCTCCCCCCTCCCCCTTTTAACCACTTCCATCCGACCTGACTTTTTTTCCCTCAAACCACTGTCAAACCTGCATACAGCATTCCAACTGTCAAAACTCTGTCACCATTCCAGCTACAGTAAAACTACTCACAGAGGAACAGTTTTTGAGAGCAAGGAACTTGATTGACAGCTGAAATATAAGTAGTTTTAGATTGGATATCTAAAGAATTAAGGGCAAATCACAAATAAATGATACAATGGTAGTTGGGAAGAATTATAGTTTACAGTCAAGGTCAATTTAAAATAACCATTTTTTCGGTATAGATGCCCTTTAAGAAATATAATTTATTCATTACCAGGCTTTTATTTTATAACTCATTCTTATATTAACCATCTTATTTACTAATAATAGAAATAAGTCAGAGGCAAGAGGAGCTCGCAAAGCCCAAGAGAGTTATAAGTACAAACGAGGACAGGTGAGATTTCTGCTATTTAAAAGAAGCCATTGCTAAAATTTAAACAAAAAATCCCTGCATAAAATCTGTAAGTTTGTAGCCAGGAGCATTAGACATGTTTGTGCTTTCTAAGTACAGTGTGTATAGTATTGTAAAATCTACGGAAAGTATAATCATGAACTTTAAAGGGCTGTTCCACCCCCAACCTAAATCCCCCCCACTACTGGTCCCACTCTGTAGTGTAATAAAATCCTTACCTCACATCCCAGCTACAAATGGTTCTACTGGATCCCTCCCCCAAAGTCTAAAAACTGACTCCACCAGGAGGATAGCAGAGTCTATTTAGGACTCTGCCTCCGTCTCTGCTCTGCTCCGTGAGATATTTTGTCCTGTGCACTGCAGGCCTCCCCCCTCCCTCTCCCCCCCTTTTACAAGCCCTCCTCCTACCATTAAAACCCTTTCTCCAGTAGTAGGTTGCCTTCCCCCAGCCCCAACCCATTATTACATTTTACAGAGACTCCCCCAATAGTTACTTACCTTACCTCTTTCCCACGGCGTTCTGACTGCCAGCAGCCGCGTCCGTGATGCCAATCAGGGACGCGGCTTCCAGTCCCGCCCCGCTGTTGTTCAATGGAAGCGGGGGCCGGGATTGTGCGGCGGGGAAAGAGGTAAGGTTATTAGTATTGGAATAGACTCTAGTAGTTAGTGCAGTAAGAGTAAGTCAATAAGTCGCTAGAATCTTGAATGATAGTTGCATCTATAAGCTGAAGTATAAGAATCTAACAAGAGCATATGATAGCAGATAACAGTGGTGCTAGCTGGTTAATAGTATAGTTTAAGACCTCTGCATTATATTATTGGGATGGACAACTCTTTTAAAAATATATATATAACAACACATTATGATAAACCTTAGGATTTATTAAATGTCCCTGTCTAGAAAATGCATTTAGGAAATCCAAAATTTTGTGCTTCATAGCAAAGACACACAAGGTATCCTAGAGTTAGGTATATAGATTTCAAGGCAAAGTACAAATTAAAAATAATTTCTCTTTTAATGCAATTCCTTCAGACCCTCACCCCTCTGGCCAGTTAGCTCCAGTGCTCTTTTGGCTGTTCCTTCTGCTCGGGTAGGACAACTAGCAGAACCAAAGAGGGTTAATCAGGAATGGAGGAGGATCGGACTGCCTACAGCAAAGTGAGTGGAACGGTACAGATACTTATTTACTTTTGACATATCCATTTCATGCTAATTTTCTGGCAACTAGGTTTCTGAAGGAGCTAGAAAGCAACAGCACATCACGAGTTATAAACTGGCCCAGCCAAAGAACAAGGATTCCTTTTCTTTACCTGTGACACCAAGCAACCACAGAAAAGCGGAAGACAAATACTCCAGAGCTACAAGATCTGCTCCCTCTGGAAGGACCGAAGCTCTGGCTGTAAGATAAATTGCACAGGGTGAAAACTTGCAATCATTCTCTTTGCTCTTTTTTCTTTTATATATATATATATATATATACCGTATATACTCGAGTATAATCGAATTTTTCAGGCTTAAAATTAGCCTGAAAACCTACACTCGACTTATCCGGGTCAAGTCCTAATTTAGATCCAAATTCTGCAATTACAGATAGTAACCAGTAGGTGGCGCTGTGTTAACCTGCATAGAAGTTACGGAGCTGATCTGCCTTTACACTTCCTGCTTCCTGTATTCTGGACTCACTCAGCACTGTCACTGGATGCTGTAAATCTGATGGGTCTCCTCAGTTTGGGGCAAAAAACAGTACAGTACAGTACAATGCAAGGACAGCCTTAAACTACAACTCTCAGGTGACATTTTTTATATTGGGGTCAGAGAATCCTTTACTATATAGGGGTCAGAGTTCCCGTTACTATATGGGGGTCAGAGGGCCCTTTACTATATGGGGTTCAGGAGAATTGTAAATGATGGTAAGCTTAATAAAAGTTTACTGAACCTTGCCCCTCCACATGTTTAGAAACTACAACTCCCAGCAACCAAAGCATCCTGGGAGTTGCAGTTTCCAACATCTGGAGTGCCAAAGAATTGGAGGTTACTGGTACTGGATTTGGCTATTACTGTATGGGATTCATGTATAGGATTCTGCTGTCCATTAAAGGGCAACTAAAGCCTAAAAGCAACACAGAATCAGAAGGCAGTAGTGGTGATAATGTCACCCTCGACTTATACTCGAGTCAATCAGTTTTTACAAATTTTTCAGGTAAAAATAGGTACCTCGACTTATACTCGGATGACTTATACTCGAGTATATACGGTATATTTATATATATATATTATATATATATATATATATAATACATAAGTGCGATATTTTATAATGGGAGCTGCAGTGGTATATATCCTTATAAAAATCACTCACTATGTCACTAAGTGACTCATTTCTTATATTTCTTATATCCCACTACGCCCATTTCAGTGTTCATGCCTGGACAATGACTCAGCAATGACTGGACAATAACCAATCTCCTCCTCCACAAAGATTTGTTTAACCGTATAGATGGCTGGGCTGGGATGTTCCTTTCTACTGGGTTTAAGTTACGAAGGTAGCTTGGGGGATTAAGGTGGAAATAGGGCAAAGGCTAGAATTTAAAATGTGAATGGGTGAAGGAATCCAATACTTATGTATTATAAGAAATAATGCGCCCCTTCACATTATAATATAGGACATCAGGGAACTCCTCGGTGACGTAATATCCTTATATTACACTGTAAGGGTGGCATTATCCCATATTATATATATATATATATATATATATATATATATATATATTTATATATCAAAACAAGTATTGTACAAAAGTTAACACTATCATACAGGTACTTCTGAGTTCCCCTACTCAGAAACAGGAAGAATTCCCTAGGGGTACGACCCTATCAATATAAATCCAGATAGTATCCTGCTAGTGGCACACAACAAAAAATATATAAGAACCATATCTCTAATATAAATTTAATACACCATATCATAGAATTCAGAAATCTACAAATTGTAAAAATCTCTTATGGAATAATATGGCTGCCAGCCCCAATAAATACACATATATAGTAAACCCCCTAAATAAAATAGTTGCAAGTACCCACCTAAAGATACAGTGATTAAAATATAATATCCACCGTAACCATATGTGGGAATATCATATGCGGGCTGTGTAACCAAAAATGATAGCCAGAGGAAGTATAGTCCCTAGCAGTGATGTTATGAGTCCCATATCCACCTTCACCTCCTCTAGTAGTGTCGTATGCTATTCTATTAGGTCCCATTGTATAGCCTTCAAAATTGGTGTTTGTGTACCTGTGGCAGTGGTGTTACTGCCGGATTCTGTGTCTGTTTCAATGTCCCGCTTTATAGTGTCATCCATCGGCTGTTATCTTCTTGGGAAGGTAGCAGTGCTTGGTATGGGCCCGACCTCGTGGCTGAGCGGCGCCATCTTGGGGTTGGACTATTTGGTATTTATCCAGTCGTTCTGGCCATATTTTTCTGTCTTCGGTCTTGTAGGTGGTAGCATGGGTTCTCATCTGTTCCCCTTTCACTTTTGGAGGGTATCAGCTTGAGGTATCAGCCGGATTATGTTTCAGATTGTGTGCGGGCGTGGAGCTCCCCAGAGTGCGACCAGTTCTGGTTGGTCACTCTGCCATCTTGCCACGCCCGCGGTTTTTTATTATATTTACAATCTGTGTGGCACTGTGGGCATTTTATATTTCCAAGTCCTATGCACTGTGGGCATTTTATATTTACCAGGCTGTGTGGCACTGTGGACATTTTATATTTACAGGTCTAGTGGCACTGTGGGCATTTTATATTTACAAATCTGTGTGGCACTGTGGGCAATGTTATATTACAAGTCTGTGAAGGGCCTGTGGGTATTTTTATTTATTTATAAGTCTGTGTGGGGCACTGTGGGTATCCTATAATTTACAAGATCTATGTGTCTGGTGATGGGCCTTAAACCAGTTCACCATAGCTGTGTAAATGAGCCCCCCATTTACCATTCAGTGTAAAATCAGCCCCTCAGTTCTCCAGTCTGTGTTAAGGTCAGCCCTCCAATTCCCACCGTGTAAAATCAGCCCCCCATTTACCCAGTCGGGGCACATCTTTATTTAAAAGTCTGTGTGGGCCATGCTTTATTTCCAGTCTGAGTAAAATTATTTACCAGTCTGTGTAAATCAGCTCTCCATTTCACCAGCCAGTGTAAAGTCAGCCCCCCCATTTTCACCACCAGTGTGAAGTCAGCCCTTCAGTTCACCAGCCAGTATAAATCACACACCACACACACACACACACCACACACCCCATTCACCAGTCAGTATTAAGTCAGCCCTCCATTCACTAACCAGACCTAATGTCAGCTCTCCAATTCATTCCCAGCCAGTGAACCCTCCAATTCACTAACCAGAGCTGTCAGCTTCTCAATTCCCCGCCAGTTTTATTCATCCCACCACACCCACCTCCACAAGCCCAAGCCACCTCCTTTGTGCGCTGCAGTACAGGGGTGGCCAAGGTCGGAAACACCCCTGATCATATCAACTGTAAAGCATGTGAGTGAAGTGTTCCTGGTTTTGGGATGCTTTGCTGCAGTATGGACCTGGCCAGTTCAACCATCATAGAATCACCATGAATTCTTCTGGGCATGAGAGGGTTGCTTGAGGAACACGTGACCAACTGTAAGGTGGAGAATTCTGCAAACTTTTCTTTAGACAATGTCAAGAGAATGGTAGATGGCTACAAAAGGCTCTTACTGCAGTTTTTTTCAGCCAAACATTATTAGGGTGGTAGGGTGTACAAATCTTTTTCCTCATTTAGAATACATATGTTTGTTTATATCTTTTGTTTAATAAACCCATGTTAATTTTTGTGGTTTAACAACTGCAGTAAAAGGGGAAGTTCAGTGCAATACATATGCTTTTCAGAAATAGATTAGTATTTTTTTCACCCCAATGCCCTTTCTCTGCCAATTCAAGCATTTTTTGTCTGTGTATAATAATGCAACCGAATACTGACTTCCTGTTTGGCAGGACCCCTAGTAGAAGACCGTTATGGTCTTGCCCCTTGACCCAGCGCCCTGGGTTGATTTAGTTGATCAGTAGAGATCTGAGCATCTTTGACCCTCCAACAGCCAATCAGTAGAAATTAACTGTTAGGACATTCCAAGGAAGTGGTGGCAGTCTCTGGAAGAAGAACATAGATGTTTAGCTCACTAAATGTCACACAGGAACAGCAAAGGTTATGAACTCAACTGATTTTTTCAAAATGGGAAAGAATATGTAGAATACTAAGAAGGCATTACACAAATTTTAACAAATATTGATAATTTCCACTGAACTGTCCCTTTAAATCCCTTTCTTTCCAGAGATAAGTAAAACAGGTGCAGAGTTGAATATTTAATGGAGTGTCCTATTTTTTTTACATGATTGTATTTAATACAAACTATCCCTGCCTTTATTTATTTAGGGTCAGAGGTGTTGAAGCTGAAATCTGCCCAATATAGATGGTGCAGGCCAGGGTATATAGTTTTGATTGGAGTTATTGTGAGTTTTTTTTAAGTCATTCTTTTTCTTTTTTTTGGCTATTAACAAGAATAAGACATTAAAAGGAGAGGTGTACTGTATGTGTATGTGGGGGGGGCGCTTTGAATTGATTTCTTTAATTGCAGTTGCTGCATTGGGACTGTGCTGCAAAACTCAAGAAAGGTGTGTGCCCAGGGGGAGGGGCTGGGGGCATCAAAGGGTATGTGAAATTGAAAGTCCTTTGTCCCCCTGAACAGGAAACTTCAAGAGCTAAATAAAGTGAACGGTTTGGGGGAGACTACGGCGTATAGTTACTGTATCTCCTGGGCCTCATTAACCCAGACTCGCTGGGCAAATATGGAAGTTAAAGTTGCGCTAAATGGTTTTGCTACCAGTTAGCGCACTTTAACTCCATATTACCGCCGGATGCTCGGTTTCACAAAAAATCACCAGCGCATCTGCGGCTCACGATTTAATATTGCGCTTGCGCTAGTTTTAAGCGTAGGATTTTTAACGGCAGCAAACAGCTGGCGTTAAAATCCCACAGTGAGTAATCCTTACAGGGATTACCCACATTCGCAAATGCGATATTAATCTCGAACAGGAACATTACCCAGAGCAATAGCAGCTCTGGGTAAATGAAGCCCCCTGGTTTTTAGGAGAACAACCAGTTTAGGGTTTTTTTTGGTAGAGTTTAGTGTAGTTATACATATAAAACTGGACATGTAAAACATTGACATGGTTTTGTAAAGTAGACATGGCGCAAAACCATCATACCTTATGAGCATTGCAGTGCAGCTTGTTGGGAAGGGGCTGGGAAGTTGGGAAGAGTTGTGATCCTGTTTCTGAGTGTATTTTCTGATCAAAGTATTAAACATAAGTACAATTAGCAATGAAAATTGACTGATTTTTGGAGATTTTATTTTCTTTTTGCTTGCTTTGCTTTATAGCCTTTTTGTTTCATGACCATTCTTTAGCTTTAAGGGCAACTCCAACCTCATAAGAACATCTTTTAGAAAGAATGGCCTCTTTAAAATATGTTGATATATCCTACTTTGTCCTATGAATTTCATTACTGTATGCCCGCTAGGCTTCTGGATGCCTCATGGAAATTGAGCCTTTTAGAAACCTGTACTGAGCCTGGGCATGCTCAGAAAAGGCAGACGGGGGGATTAACATTCAGTCATTGGCTGATGTCAACTGTCAAATCCATAACTGACAGTTACTAACTGGAAGAACCAGAACAGAAACAGGGAAACATGACATTGTGCAGGATTTCAGGTTAGACTTATATATTTCACATTTCAAACTATTACCCTTTAGTGTTTGGGGGGGTGATTTACCTGTATGTAAGTTTTCATTTTGGGGCTGGACTTGCCCTTTAAATTTTCTATCATTACAACTTTTGCTTTTGTATTGTTTTTCTAGTCTTTAAAACTACAAAAGTTTATAAATGCTAAGGTTCCCTAAAATTCTTTTGGAGAAGGCAGCAACCGTTTTGCTGTTTAGTAAAAATAAAAATATTTTAAAAAGGGTAAAGTGTGTGAAAAAATAATTTGAACCACAGTACCTTGTGTTTTTTCCTATGAACATCTAAAAAGGTGGACTAGGGGGCTTATGGCATCTTGTTAAAACCGATTCATGTATGCCAATGAAGGCTGTGTAATGCAGTGCCACTTTTAAAGATGAAAAAGCAAACTGAGTCAGTCTGATCACCCGGGCCCAACATTTTGATCAGATATATTGGCTTGGAGATCAATAGGGATGTGCTGCATGACTGATCTTTTTTCATTAAAAAATATACTATTAAAGTGTCATTAAATTATAGGCAATTACCTGGCTGATCCAACAAAATGTCTGGGTAATGATTGAGACAATATTTAGTGCCTCCTAACAAATGGCTGAATATCAGCTTTGTTCTGTTGGCCAATGATCAGGCCTGACTCAATTGAAGTGTACTAACCCTATGTGGGATATTTGTAGTTCAAAAAGTTGGACATAATAAAGAGAACACTAATGTATATCCAGTTATCATGCCATGCAAGCTGTGCATTTTTAATAACAGCAGCCTGTAAAATATATTATTGTAGGTTTACTTAGTGGAACATTTGGCCAAAAAAGTGTGTATATCAACCATTAATCCTCTGCTTAAATTTGTTGAGAATTTTTTACATAATTAGCGTTTTTTTGTATTGCAGACCATCTGTATATTGGTTGATAATGTGACTACAGGCACTAACGTGTAAGTCTCTGGATAATTGTTTCGAGATTCTAATCTAACAAATGTATATATTTGCTGTTTATTGCTTTATCTGCTGATATGTTTTATTTTTAGAATAACGCAGCATTACAGTTACGGTAGTATTCTGCTTTATTGTCTTATCTTGAATAAATAATTCATACCAAGCTTTTAGATAATTAGCACTGACCTGTTGAAGTGTTCAGGGAGGACTGGGATCTTTTGGCCTGGGGGGCAAATACACCCAAGTGTCCCTTTCACACTGTAGATTGCATACCTCAGGCCTTTCTTACACTTAATTCGGCTTGATAAAGGGCTGAGTTTGGGCCTGAAATGTTGCTTTTTTTGTTTTACTCAACTGGATTAATAAATATGCACTTTAAGCATGAATCATCGTCTGGACTGCTATAAATTTTGAAATATATTTATTGGATGTGTTTTGGCCTAGGCAGTGTGGCCAACATTACTTGTAAATATAGATTCCCTCATGCCTACCAAAGGCTTATCAATATAGGATGCCCTCATGCCCACACCAAACTGGTTAATATATGATGCCCTAATGCCAGCCCACAAAGACTGATAAATATAAGGTGCCCTCAGGCTCACCCTAAACTGGCAAAACTGTATAAGATGCACTCTGCCCACCCATATAAATGGTAAATATAAGATGACCTCATTCCATAGCCGAGACTGGTAAATAACAGATGATCTCATGCGTAGCCCGACTGGTAAATAGAAGATGCCCCCATGCCCAGACTGGTAAATAGAAGATGCCCTATTCCCAGTATACACAGACTTTAAGATGCCCCCATGCTCAGTACACATAGACTTGTAAATTGTGTTAACTTACTGTCTTAAGACTCCTGCTCACTGCCACCCCCCTTACTCCAGATTGCGCGTGTATCTCAGTGGAACGCCGTGAGCAAAAGTAGTTTGCTTCATGGCAGACATGCCCCTGTGATGTTATCATTCGCACACATTACTAAAAGCGCCTGTGGCCTGGATTTTTCCCATGAGACCATTGGAGCACATCTGCTCAGTTAGCCACTGAAAGTTTTTTATTGGTTACCACACAAAGTAAAATGTATGCTTTTGCAAGGCAATGCATATAGTTAGCTATCACCCAAATGAGTGTAAACCCACCACTGATAAAATATATAATAGCATGAGGTTTTCACTAATTTCGTGGGGCCTGTGCCATTTCTAACTTGGTAACTGTGCAGTGCAATTGTTGGGAACTGTTATTGGGAGGATGAATTTTTGGGGGTAAGTAAGGTAAATCTTACATCAGTGTGGATAGTTGGGGAGATATTGACCTGCTTCAGTACAAGCGGTTTTAAGCTACAAAAGTGTGACATTTGATTTTTATTAATCATATTATAATAATAAATGCATAATATTGTGAAATATATGTACAAACAGTAATTATGTGACTTACTATAAAACTGCATATTGCTTTTTGAAAATTGCTGTGATATTTAGAATGTTTACTTACTACCTTTAAAAGTCTCTTACACTGGATAAATATTTTTTTTAATTGCCCATTACTGGAAACTTATGACTGAACCTTTTTTGTTAATCTGCACCCTATTTTTTATAGATATCCAGTCCTGAAACATCTTGCATTTCAGTCGTCAATCAAGTGCCTTATTATCAGAAACTCAAGTTGCAAATACTATTTTATTTTATTTTTTATTTTTCTTATATAACCACTCTTAAATGCATATTTTTAAAGGAGCAGACATCACAGCAAATTCCCAGTGTTTTTTTTATAATTATTTGTTTTTATAACTAAAGCATGCTGGAAGTTGTAGTTTACAAACACCAAAGAATTGGGGATTACTCTTAATATAAAGGGAAACTAATGCCTGAAAACAATAGTGAATCAGGAGGATGGTATCTATTGTTAATAGATTGCCTTCTGATTCTCTATTGTTTTGAGGCTTTAGTTGCCCTTTAAATGGACAGCAGCATTCCCATACAGTAGTCACATACAGTAATAGCTAAATACAGTATGGTTATTACTGTATGGGACTACTGTATGGGAATTCTGCTGTCCATTTAAAGGGCAACTAAAGCCTCAAACAAAACGGAATCAGAAGGCAGTAGTGGTCATATTTTCTACCCTCGACTTATACTCAAGTCAATCACTTTTACTAATTGTTTTAGGTAGAAATAGGTACCTCGACTTATACTCGGATTGACTTATATTTGAGTATATACGGTACATATAAATTTGCAGGAAAATGCAGTTAAATAGAGAAACTAATGAGAAAATTTCAGATAACCAAGTCCATGTCAACCCCCTGGACATTTACCTGCAGCTGTGATATAAAGAAAAACACCATGGTGAATTTTGATAGTCAGTACTAAAATAATAATTCCTTCTATTAAAAAAATACTATATCCAAACAAGAAAAAGTCACCAAAATACATTGATGCCACCTAATACTAGGGAATGTTTTATGTTGGTTTTAAAAGTACCTTAGTTACATACAGCCAAAAATGCGGCAAAAATACATAAAATAGCATACATTGCCTTATAAACATGCGCTATGTATTTGTATATTTTAAAGTATGTTGTTCCCTGAATTAATTACTCTTTCTTCTGTTTGCTACAGTATATAAGCAATTTTACTTTGGGCAAATAGAGTACCAAATCGATCTATCTATCTCTACCTTCTAATTTATGTCTAATGCTTTATGTTTCATCCTAATTGTAACAAAGCCACTATTAATGATCCATGCTTTTGAACCCAGAATCTGCTGGGTTTACCACCTTTTTAAATTTTGATAAGTTTAAGGCCCCCATATATATGACACTTCTTTCACATATATAATCTGTTGGCAATATGCAGTGCTAACCACATATTACACCTGACCAACCTCCCACACTCTGTGTGAGGGTCAGGTGCCTATACATGGTATTGTATAGAGGGTATTGGCTCCCTCTACTTAAAGGAGAACTAAACCCAAAGTTTTAGATTTCAGAATCTGAAAATATCCTATTCTAAAACAGCATAAACTTTGAATAATCTGTACCATTTAAGGATTGGCTAAGGCTACTAGTGGGTGTAACCAACTGTAACAGTTCCTGCAATATTTTAGGGCTGAGCATGTGTAAGAACCTAATAGTCAGCCACTACATTGTGGGATACTGGAATGATGGAAAATTAAACACCAACCCCATATTAGAAAGGTGAATTTTCAAACAGCCACATGAAAATGAGACACAGATTACTGTTTTTATATTAAGGTGTTCTACCTTCTGATTCAATGTTGTTTCTCCCGGCTTTAGTTGTCCTTTAAAGCAGTAGTTTGTTGGCTTAATGGTGGTAATTTTTTGTCCTATAAACCTGGATATTATGCAAATTCTGTCTGATCCAATGGGATTTGTGCAATACCGGCATGGTATTATAGCCCCCGTTAGCACAGTTTTATCTGACCTATAAACAACCCCTAACTTAATGAGCATTACAAGCTATTTTTATATACATGAGATACCTCTGTTTTGCAATTATTGCTTTATTTTGACATATCCTAAACCCGGAGGTGAACAAAAATTTATTGACTTTAGTCAGAAACATATCTTTTCTTTTTTAGGTAGACTGTTCCGTAGACTAGCGATCTCCAACCTATAGGCTTTCACATGTTTGAAAGTAACAATTCCCAATTCCTCCTACAGAACTCTACAACAGCAGAAGGCAGCCAGAGTGTTTTATGGAGTTTATTAACATCTATAAGCTGGCAGGTTCCCTACATGGAAATCTAAACAAACCCCTTAAAAAATGTAACAAGCCTAGTTTTCTGCATAATTGCTAGTGGAGAGATATTTGTAAGTTTTGGCCCATCTGCAATCTGATTTCCGCATAATGGTCAATTACTCCTTGTTATGAAATTGATCAGGGATACCACCTTTGCAATACTTGATATTGATCAGATTTACATACACATATGGGAGGGTGGGTATATTAATGGACATGTCCACCCACAAATTTTAAATTTACTTACTGATGCAGGTCCCCCCCTAAACCCCCACTTCCTGGTTTTACCTCTCCCAAAGATCGCACAAGGAACTTACAATCCCCTCTTGCCCACTGCTGCTGTTGCAAGCTTGTGTCGAGCAAGAACAGCAGCAGTGAGGCACTTCCCGGTCGCGGCTGTCAGCTATTGGGTGTGACATCTCTGTTCACCTTTGACTGACAGTCAAGACAAAACAGAACAGGGAGATGCAGCAGAGCGACGAAGGACCGGGTCTTGCAAGTCCCTTTAGCTCCTATCTTTGAAAAGGTAAGTAAAATGGAAGTGGGGTAAATTAAGAGTGCTTAAAGTATATATTTTTTACAATAATGGGTTGTTCTGATCCTATGCATGATGCAAATTGCTTATAGTATATAAACAGTGCTTTCACTTTCTAATGAGACAAAAATGCAAATGTTAAAGCAAAGTACCGAAGCATAATAAGAATAAATTAAAGGGACACTATACTGAAAAAATTACTTTGCCTCATTTTAACGGAGAACTAAACTTACATTTTTTAAAAACTAATGTGAAAGTTTTTGTACCCAGAACACCTATACATTGTAAGATTATTCTCTGGTAATTGCATTTAGTATATGTGAGAAATAGATTCTGTAAATAAGAAGGCTTCCCATGTTTGTTACCAGTACACCCACAGCCCATGAAGTCATCAAAGAACTACGCCCCCTGACCCCAGTACTCACTGTCTCTATCTCACAGAGTGTTTTTCTATACAGATGTCTCCACACCAATATGGAATCCCTGATAAGACTTTGAAAGCTGCTTGTTACCCTGCATTTTTATTTACCAGTGTGAATTGCTGGAAAATAAACTGAAGGTTATCAAGCATCTTTTAAAGTCTTATCAGGGACTAACATATTCCTTTTTTTAAAAAAATAATTATTTTCCTACAAAAGATAAAGCTTCCAAATGTAGCTGGATTCTCTGCTTATTCTGTGTTGGCGTACCGGGTAAGGCACTGGGTTTAAAAAATACACAATTCAGAAGGTCACAAGTTCAATACCCCAGATATACCTAAGCTTTCAGCTTATTCAGTGGTGGCTCACCTTGTAAAATGCCTGGTTTACACATACAGTTCAGAAGTTCATGAGTTTGAATCCCCAAACTTACTTTATTTTTTTGTTTCCATTAAGTTCCTAGTACAATATTATACACGCACCAATCATTTATTCCTAAGAGGTAAGACCTCTGCTTTTAGCAAGACAGAGTAAAAAATGTTTGCTGAAATGTAAGTATTTTGTTTCTTACATACATGCTATCTTTGAAATACACTGCAAAGATTACTTTTCCTTTTGTATGAAAAGTAAAAATTATATCATTGTTAGGACAGGAGCCTTGAATGTTTTTGAATAAAACACTGAAATCCCTGTTCTGTGTCCGGGAGAGGGAGAGATCTCTGTGCTGTAATGTGATCTTCCTAGAATCTGTCAGCTCTTAGGAAGCAAGGCTGCAACTTCCTTTTTTTGATCTGTTGAGCTCTACGAGCATGTGCCTGTATGCAGCTGGTTTAACCCAGCTAAGGTGGATTGTGGGAGGTGACCCCTGTACTCACAGATTATTTTCATAATCACCCAATGGCCACAGCAAAGGGAAAGGTGAGACACAGCTTGTTGTATGTTTGTGAATGTGCTCTGTCTATTGGGACAATGTTGTCTGGAGACTTTAGTTCCCCTTAATCTATAATTAAATACATATAAGTAGCACTTCCTCTGATTTGCGTGTGTTTCTGCATGCCTTCAATCCAGCCCACATTTTGTTTAGGAGCAGTATCCCCCCTCCCTCTTTTAACCACTTCCATCCGACCTGACTTTTTTTCCCTCAAACCACTGTCAAACCTGCATACAGCATTCCAACTGTCAAAACTCTGTCACCATCCAGCTACAGTAAAACTACTCACAGAGGAACAGTTTTTGAGAGCAAGGAACTTGATTGACAGCTGAAATATAAGTAGTTTTAAGATTGGATATCTAAGAATTAGAGGGCAAATCACAATAAATGATACAATGGTAGTTGGGAAGAATTATAGTTTACAGTCAAGGTCAATTTAAAATAACCTATTTTTCGGTATAGATGCCCTTTAAAAATAATAATTTATTCATTACCAGGCTTTTATTTTATAACTCATTCTTATATTAACATCTTACTTTACTAATATAGAAATAAGTCAGAGGCAAGAGGAGCTCGCAAAGCCCAAGAGAGTTATAAGTACAAACGAGGACAGGTGAGATTTCTGCTATTTAAAATGAAGCCATTGCTAAAATTTAAACAAAAAAATCCCTGCATAAAATCTGTAAAGTTTGTAGCCAGGAGCATTAGACATGTTTGTGCTTTCTAAGTACAGTGTGTATGAGTATTGTAAAATCTACGGAAAGTATAATCATGAACTTTAAAGGGCATGTCCACCCCCAAAACTAAAATCCCCCCCCACTACTGGTCCCACTCTGTAGTAAATAAAATCCTTACCTCACATCCCAGCTACAAATGGTTCTACTGGATCCTCCCCCAAAGTCAAAAAACTGGCCACCAGGAGGATAGCAGAGTCTATTTAGGACTCTGCCTCCGTCTCTGCTCCGTGAGAATTTTGTCCTTGTGCACTGCAGGCCTCCCCCCTCCCTCTCCCACCCGTTTTACAGCACCTCCTCCTACCATTAAAACCCTTTCTCCAGTAGTAGGTTGCCTTCCCCCAGCCCCAACACATTATTACATTTTACAGAGACTCCCCCAATAGTTACTTACCTTACCTCTTTCCCACGCGTTCTGAACTGCCAGCAGCCGCGTCCGTGATTGCCAATCAGGGACGCGGCTTCCAGTCCCGCCCCTGCTTGTTATTCAATGGAAGCAGGGGGCCGGGATTGTGCGGCGGGGGAAAGAGGTAAGGTTAGTAAGTATTGGAGCCAGATTCAGTGGTAAAAAGTGCATCTGAACTATAGAGCACTATGAGTTAAGCAAAAGGATAAAAAGTACAGTGGTTGCTAGCTGGGTTAATAGTATAGTTAAGACCACTCTGCATTATTATTATTGGGATGGACACTCTTTTAAATATATATATACAACAACACATATATGATAAACCTTAGGATTTATTAAATGTCCCTGTCTAGAAAAATGCATTTAGGAATCCAAAATTTTGTGCTTCATAGGCAAAGACAGCAAGCAAAGGTATCCTAGAGTTAGGTATATAGATTTCAAGGCAAAGTACAATTAAAAATAATTTCTCTTTTAATGCAATTCCTTCAGACCCTCACCCCTCTGGCCAGTTAGCTCCAGTGCTCTTTTGGCTGTTCCTTCTGCTCGGGTAGGCAACTAGCAGAACCAAAGAGGGTTAATCAGAATGGAGGGAGGATCGGACTGCCTACAGCAAAGTGAGTGGAACGGTACAGATACATTATTTACTTTTGACATATCCATTTCATGCTATAATTTTCTGGCAACTAGGTTTCTGAAGGAGCTAAGAAAGCAACAGCAACATCACGAGTTATACAACTGGCCCAGCCAAAGAACAAGGATTCCTTTTCTTTACCTGTGACACCAAGCAACCACAGAAAAGCGGAAGACAAATACTCCAGAGCTACAAGATCTGCTCCCTCTGGAAGGACCGAAGCTCTGCATGTAAGATAAATTGCACAGGGTGAAAACTTGCAATCATTCTCTTTGCTCTTTTTCTTTTATATATATATATATATATACCGTATATACTCGAGTATAAGTCGAATTTTTCAGCTTTAAAATTAGCCTGAAAACCTAACCTACCTCGACTTATACTCGGGTCAAGTCCTAATTTAGATCCAATTCTGCAATTACAGATAGTAACCAGTAGGTGGCGCTGTGTTAACCTGCATAGAAAGTTACAGAGCTGATCTGCCTTTACACTTCCTGCTTCCTGTATTCTGGACTCACTCAGCACTGTCACTGGATGCTGTAAATCTGATGGGTCTCCTCAGTTTGGGGCAAAAAACAGTACAGTACAGTAAATGCAAAGGACACCTTAAACTACAACTCTCAGGTGACATTTTTAACTATTGGGGTCAGAGAATCCTTTACTATATAGGGGTCAGAGTTCCCGTTACTATATGGGGGTCAGAGGCCCTTTACTATATGGGGTTCAGGAGAATTGTAAATGATGGTAAGCTTAATTAAAAGTTTACTGAACCTTGCCCCTCCACATGTTTAGAAACTACAACTCCCAGCAACCAAAGCATCCTGGGAGTTGCAGTTTCCAACATCTGAGTGCCAAAGAATTGGAGGTTACTGGTACTGGATTTGGCTATTACTGTATGGGATTCATGTATAGGAATTCTGCTGTCCATTAAAGGGCAACTAAAGCCTAAAAGCAACACAGAATCAGAAGGCAGTAGTGGTGATAATGTCTACCCTCGACTTATATCTCGAGTCAATCAGTTTTTACAAATTTTTCAGGTAAAAAATAGGTACCCCTCGACTTATACTCGGATTGACTTATACTCGAGTATATACGGTATATATATTATATATATATATATATATATATAATATATAATATAATACATAAGTGCGATATTTTATAATGGGAGCTGCAGTGGTATATATCCTTATAAAAATCACTCAGCTATGTCACTAAGTGACTCATTTCTTATATTTCTATATCCCACTACGCCCATTTCAGTGTTCATGCCTGGACAATGACTCAGCAATGACTGGACAATAACCAATCTCCTCCTCCACAAAGATTTGTTTAACCGTATAGATGCTGGGCTGGGATGTTCCTTTCTACTGGGTTTAAGTTACAGAAGGTAGCTTGGGGATTTAAGGTGGAAATAGGGCAAGGCTAGAATTTAAAATGTGAATGGGGTGAAGGAATCCAATACTTATGTATTATAAAGAAATAATCGCCCCTTCAATTATAATATAAGGACATCAGGAACTCCTCGGTGACGTAATATCCTTATATTACACTGTAAGGGTGCATTATCCCATATATATATATATATATATATTATATATATATAAATATATATATATCTAATATATCAAAACAAGTATTGTACAAAAGTTAACACTATCATACAGGTACTTCTGAGTTCCCCTACTCAGAAACAGGAAGAATTCCCTAGGGGTACGACCCTATCAAAATAAATACAGATAGTATCCTGCTAGTGGCACACATACAAAAATATATAAGAACCATATCTCTAAAATTATAATTTAATACACCATATCATAGAATTCAGAAATCTACAAATTGTAAAAATCTCTTATAGGAATAATATGGCTGGCCAGCCCAATAAATACACATATATAGTAAACCCCCTAAATAAAATAGTTGCAAGTACCCCACCTAAAGATACAGTGAATTAAAATATAATATCCACCGTAACCATATGTGGGAATATCATATGCGGCTGTGTGTAACCAAAAATGATAGCCAGAGGAAGTATAGTCCCTAGCAGTGAGTGTAGGAGCTACAAAACGTCTATGGAATGTCAAAAAAGTCTCGTAAGTGTGCGCACACTGTATCAACAAATGTTCAGGATGGGTGGAGCTGGTAATACAAACAGTTATACTGCACCGTCGTCTAGTTGTAGTCGGAGAGTGAGACAATCCTTCCCTACTGGTCCCCCGGACGTAGAAGGTCCGTGGCTCGCTGAGCAACTTGGAATCCAGTGATGTATGATGGTAAGTAGTTCAGTACGGCAGCGTCCCCTCACCTCCGTACCCACCAATTGTTGGTGCTTGGAAAACCCTTTTTTCAATTTTGGGACAATCCTTCGGCAAGCAAGCCCTTTTCCTATCCAGCTCACACCGGGTCCTGGAACAAACGTCACTTCCGCTACGCGTTTCGCTGTCACAGGCTTCGTCAACAATTGGTGGGTACGGAGGTGAGGGGACGCTGCCGTACTGAACTACTTACCATCATACATCACTGGATTCCAAGTTGCTCAGCGAGCCACGGACCTGCTACGTCCGGGGGACCAGTGGGGAAGGATTGTCTCACTCTCCGACTACAACTAGACGACGGTGTAGTATAACTGTTTGTATTACCAGCTCCACCCATCCTGAACATTTGTTGATACAGTGTGCGCATACTTACGAGACTTTTTTTGAACATTCCATAGACGTTTTGTAGCTCCTACACTCACTGCTAGGGACTATACTTCCTCTGGCTATCATTTTTGGTTACACAGCCCGCATATGATATTCCCACATATGGTTACGGTGGATATTATATTTTAATTCACTGTACCTTTAGGTGGGGTACTTGCAACTATTTTATTTAGGGGGTTTACTATATATGTGTATTTATTGTGGCTGGCCAGCCATATTATTCCCTATAAGAGATTTTTACAATTTGTAGATTTCTGAATTTTATGATATGGTGTATTAAATTTATATTTTAGAGATATTGGTTCTTATATTTTTTGTATGGTGCCACTAGCAGGATACTATCTGTATTTATATATATATTAATCCCTTATATTATACAAATTTATATTTTTACGGAGATTGCATTGAGTTTTTAGGAACAACTAACTAGGTGGGGGTATAGGGGTATTATAACACTATTACATAAAAAGATCTATATGTATGAGGGTAATTATCACTATTTAATTAAAATCACCATCCTATATTATAAATCCTGCTGCGTCCGTGTAATGTGTGTGTTTGGCACCGTGTGTGTCACTGCAGTTCTTTCCCCTGGCCATAGGTGTCTCCACACTCCTCATTACTATCTTAACTGGTGCGAATTTCTGCCTTCTTGACATTGCTGTTCCGTTTGTGGCAGGCATTGCTGACCGCAGATAAGGTAGGTGGGGGGGGAGACGGACTGTCACGGGGGGGCTGTCACAGGGGAGAACTGTCACAGAGGGGGGACTGTCACGGGGGGGGGGCTGTCACAGTGGGAGCTGTTGCGGGGGAACTGTCACAGAGGAAGTGCGGACAAAGAGGGACTCACAGGGGGGGACTGTCACGGGGGGACTGTCACAGAGGGGGGGCTGTCACAGAGGGGGTTACCTCACAAAGGGGGGACCATCACAGAGGGGAGGACTTTCACAGAGTGGGACTGTCACAGGGGTGGACTATCACAGAGGGGGGCTGTCACAGAGGGGGGACTCTTATGGGGGGACTGTCACAGAGGGGGGCTGTCATGGGGGATTGTCACAGGGGGAACTGTGACAGAGGGGGCTGTCACAGAGGGGGGGAGTATCACAGAGAGACTGTCACGGGGGGACTGTCACAGAGGGGGGACTGTCACAGGTGGCTGTCACAGAGGGGGAGCTGTCATGGGGGATTGTCACAGCGGGGGGGACTGTCACAAAGGGGGGGCTGTCACAGGGAAGACTTTCACATTGGGGCTCTTATGGGGGATCTATCACGGGGGGGTGGACTGTCACAGATGATGGGACTGTCACGGGGGGCGACTGTCACAGAGAGGGACTGCACTGAGAGGGGACTGTCACAGGGGGGGACTGTCACAGAGGGACGGCTGTCACAGAGGGGACTGTCACAGGGGGGGGGCTGTCACAGAGAGGGACTCTTATGGGGGGACTCTCACTGGGGGACTGTCACAGAGGGGGGAATGTCACAAGAGGGGGACTGTCACAGAGGGGGGCTGTCACAGAGAGGGGGCTTGTCACGGGGGCTGTCACGGGGGACTGTCACAGTGGGGGGACTGTCACAAGAGGGGGGGACTGTCACAGACTGTCACGGGGGGGGACTCTGTCACAGACTGTCACTCTAACCTTGGGACAGAAGGGGGGACTCTGGCCTTGGGATACTGAGGGGGGTCTCTGTGCTTCTAGCGCTCGTAACTGTAACAGGCTTAATGTCTAGTAACAAATAACACAATACAAAGTATAGTACTACTACCTACTACTGGATTACAAAACAAGTGATATACAATTGATAAAGTATACTTACTTTACTTGATACCCCTAAGTTTGAATGGAAAACTCAAAATGATAGGTTTAGCCACACCTCCAGGATTTCTACAGGGTCTCCATGTAGACAATAAAAGAAAGTGGAATTTTACTAACATCCAATGAGAGGTTCTGATCTTACACTGCAAATCAAAAAATGATCTTAGGCATTGTACATGACAAGACAGGAAATGTAAGGAAGTTCCTGTATTACACCCAGTTATATGCTGTTTGTAAAACATGTGACAGTCTTAGTCAATTAGAAAAATTTTCAGACTCCCACATTTACTCCCCCTCCCCTCTCCATAGAAAGTAATGAGACAATCCAGTTTCTGTTTGCTAGACAGGAAGTGATGTTTGTAAATGATTAAATGACTTATCATGTCTCTGAAACTACCCAGCATTCTTAGAGAAATTTACAGTTTTCCCTTTTCTTCCACTATTGATATAATAATAACTGTGAAGCTGTGGGGTACCTTCTGTTATAAGAAGGCTCTACTTCATTTTATACTCTGTGGGGAGCTTTTATCCATACCTCTCCCAAACTTGTAAAGCTAATCAGTATCCTGTGTTTTCAAGTCCTAACCCTATAGTGAATGTAAATTTGGAACTTGCTGTGGTAAATACCAATAAGTATGAACCTAGCATGTTATTCTGGATCCTCTATAGGGTCTCAGGATGTCCAATGGTGCTGTTCAGATTGAATTGCACATTATGGCAGGATTGCCTGGATTTGTTTTCAGATCTGCAGGTTAATACCATTTAGGCTGGATACATATAACACTATCATGTGTCCCAACTGAGCATCTGCTTTGAGTGAGAGCTCTGCCAGGACAAATGACTGTTGGTCACAGTAACAGTGGGCTGAGTAGTATGAAGAGTGCTGCAAAAAGTCCCTTTTTCACTGTATCCTAGACTTTTCATAAAATAACAAGTATGACAGGACTGTGCTCCCTCCTCTCAGTGGTGTGAAAAACCCAAAGATAGAGATAAAAATATATAAAAATAAAAATATAGTATTACCGTCTTATCACTTTAAAATCCTTCAACAATCCCCTATAGAAAAACTTTTAAAACCATATATTAAAAAGACACTTACGTTTTTCTCCTCATGTATCCTTTTATTTTCAGTGCAGAAACTGCAAAACTGTGCAAAAAAGTGCAGAAAAATATAAAATCAATGCCAAGAGTCTTTAACAGCACCAGGTGATAGTCTTACTGGAGCAATAAGTCAACATCCAGGGTGTTCACCAGTGCAAACAGCAATATACAGGCCTTTGTGTGAGCAAACTTATTGTGCTCAGTTAGTGATCCTGTTTAGGTAATGGTTAAATCCAGCTTTGGATAAAGTTCCTGTAAGGTCCCACCACGTTTCACCACTTCCTGTGGCTTTTTCAAGGGTTGTATGCTTCTTGCCATTGTCCACTCGTTTTTATACTCTATTTGCCGGTTACTTACGGGAGTGCGCGACCGCGCAATGACGTCATGCGTTCCACCCTGCCCTCATGGGTTCCATCGGCCAACTTGGATATCGATTCCAGCTAACTTTATGGGTCTCAGCTTCTACTATACCTATTGACAAGAGTTTTTTTGTCCATCCCTACCAGCATAGGGATGGATGCCCTATCGATCTGTACTATGCTTATGATGCTACAGTTAAATATAACAAACCTACAATAAAATAATACATCAATACATGTCAAACCACCATAAAAGTGTATATATACACCAACTAATAAGATCCTATGTATATAAAAAAAGGGGGTAATAAAAAAGGGGAGGGGAAAGGGGGGTAAAAAATGGGGGAATAAAAACTATTTAGAATGCATATCACCAGGTAAAAATATGAGGGGAGGATAAAATATTCTAAAAAGCAGAGAAATTGCTCAGATATTAATAAGGAGTATCTATAAAACCTCAGGGACATGAAGTAAAATGGGACAAATTCAGTGGTACTAAAAGAGTTGCAGTAAACCAGTAAAAACATTAGAAAACAGCTAATAATATAAAATGAGTATAAATAAAGATCAACAGCAAAAAGTAAAACCAGTGATGTGTTTATAAAAAACTCCAGAGGTCTATCTCTTTGTTTAATCCCTTGGGTGCTAATGTGTCCAATTTGTATATCCATTTGGTTTCTAATCTTGATAGTCCCGCTTGCACATCACCCTTTCTTTCAGGTACCATAAAATTAGAATTTTTTATTTTTAAAACCCCTTACAATTGTGGCAATGGTTTGGCAGCGTTAAGGTCTTCTTTTTTGTGATGTTATTAATGTGCTCTTTCTTCCAGATTTTTAGTTGTCTCCCTGTTTTACCAACATATTTTTTTACACAACCGCATACTATAATGTATATCATATATCGTATAACGTATATTTTTACACACCACTGAGAAGAGGGAGCGCAGTCCTGTCATACTTGTTATTATATGTAGAGTTAAATCATTCACCATTCACATGTGTGTGTGTGTATGTGTGTGTGTGTATGTGTATGTGTGTGCACAAGCCAAATTATCAGGAGCTGTGGTTTTCCTGCACAGTTAAAGAAGAATTATATTCACACCCCCAGACCACAGTTTATTGGTACCCAGTGTAGGGCCCTAAACCACTAGGTCCTTACCTCTGGGTTCTTCTTAGAGCTGCAGTGTTACTTGTCATGTGCCACTTGCCAATGAGAAGGTACGATCTGCAAGGAGTCAGTAAGTCAAAAAGTATACCTATACCATGTCCCTTTATTGTTTAAGTTCAATGTCAATCATCATGGAGGTGAATGTAGTATACAAATTGGGCAGGGTTAGGTAGCAAGAGTCAAGAGGCAGGCAAATAAAAGGCAGCCAAGTAGGACATATTTTGTTCCAACAATTGTATGGAGTCTCCTCGACTACTATACATAGCAGGCAGAAGAGGAACAGGAGGGGAGGTGAGTGTAATTCTCTTTTAATGCACACATCAGTGTCCTAAATAAGCGTACATAGCTAGTATGTATGTATACTATATATATGGGACTAAACATTTACTCCTGTTTCCAAGATGGTGATCTAGGCATTGGAAATATAGTCTATTAAAAATAAAATTCAGAAATTGCTTAATACGTAAGCCTATTAGAATTTTTTCATTTGGTTTCTAGGGCAACAGACCAGATATGCTACAGTAAATTAACCCTTTGCACTATCCCATTTAGTTTTTAAATTATTCTAACAGAGGCCTCATACACATTAGCAACTGCAAATGTAATCACCATTCATCAAATGACTTGAACCAATCAAATAGAATCAGAGATATTCCTAGAGTAAAGCCTGTTTTTATGCATGGGAGAAAATTATTTCTGCAATATTTATTTTTGGACAAATACCAGTGAGCATTAGATTATACTTTTTTTGTGCTATGCTATTTTTATTGGAAAACTAAAGTGCTTTTATGAATAAATGATATAGCCCCTAAATAGATCAGTCTAAAAAAAATATTTGTGCACAAAGATATAAACAGGTAGCTCTTTATATGCTAAGTAAATAGGTACTATCAGGGAGATGAAATATCCCACGGGAAATATAACGGGAAAATAACCGCTAAATTCACTCTAACTTATGTAGTAACGTGTTAGCAAAGGTTTTGCACTACCTGCGCCATGTTGAGTTTTTTTTACTTTGCGCAGTGCAAGGAATGTGTCTTTATAGCTGCGCAAAAGGTTGCAACTTACCGCTAGTGTTTTCACAATGTATTAACGGTGACAAAGGGGTTAATACATTGCGGAAACGAGTGCAGGTAGTTTGCAAATGCAAAATTTATTGCATCTCCCCCTATATGCTTAGCTGTGTCATTTTACACTCTGAAATGTTGCACCAGTATTCCCCCTAATCTGCCATCGTTTTAAAATCAACCTAAAGCAGGGTACACATATTACCGGTAAAGGGCTGATCATTCCGGTACCTTGGGTAATGTGTGTACCGTGCATGCGCATAGAAGACAGAGTCCGCCGGGACCTGTCACACTACGCGGCTGACTGAGGGTAATTAGCTTACTTTCTCTCCTGGCTCCTGATCATTTTATTGAAGAACGATAGGTAAGACACCGCTCTTTTACCTCACATTCTTCAATAAAACTAAATGGCCAAACTTTATTTTTTTCGGTGGAAATACCCTTAAAGATTCTCATCTTTTAAAGATTTGGACAGTGTATACCTACAGCAGGGTATAACAACAAATGTGAAATTAATAGATTTTTTTTTTTAAATTACAATAATATTAAGAATACCTAGGTATGTGTACTAGAAATAATACATACATTTTAAATAGGGCATATTCTGTTTACCGGGCTGGGCATGAGGGCATCTTATATGTACTAGTCATGGCTGGGCATGAGGGCATCTTATATGTACCAGTCTGGGATGGGCATAAGGGCATCTTATATGTAACAGTCTTGGCTGGGCATGAGGGCATCTTATATGTACCAGGCTGGGCATGAGGGCACCTTATATTTTAGCAGTCTATATGGGCTGGGTATGAGGGCATCTTATATTTGCCAGTTTGGGCTAAGCACAAGGGCATGTTATATTAACCAGTCTGTTTGGGCTGGGCATGAGGGCATCTTATATTTACCAGGCTGGGCATCTTAGATTTACAAGTCTGTGTAGGCTGGGCACTTATATTTACCTGTCTGTGTTGTGGGCACACTCAGCACTCCAGTTCACCAGCCAGTGAAAAGTCAGCACTCCGGTATTTACCGATAACGACCGGTATTTACTGATAACGACCGTTATTTACCGATAACGACCGGTATTTACCGATAATAACCGGTATTTACCGATATCGTTAAATACCGGTCGTTATCGGTAAATAATGGTCGTTATCGGTAAATAACGGTCGTTATCGGTAAATACCGGTCGTTATCGGTAAATACGATAACGATCGTTATTTTACGATAACGATACTGATCTTTTATAAATAGGGCCCTTTGTTCTTTGCGCAGAGCAAAGCGATGCAATAAATTTTGCGCCGGTTTTCGTGCTAGTTTTTTGTACGACAATTAACGCCTCTTCAATGGTGTCTTTAAATTATGCGCAAAAGGTTGCAAATTACCGCTAGCTTTTTCGCAATGTATTAACGGCCGCAAAGTGGTTAATACATTGCGAAAACGAATGCACGTAGGTTGTGATAGCGAAATATATTGCATCTCCTCAAACATGTCTTTAAGCTTTTGAAAAGCATCTTGACATTGAGAACTCCAAACAACCTGTTATCTTAGATTTTTCTTAGTAAGATCTGATTAGCAATCTCAGGGAAATTTGGCAAAAATCTTCTATAATAACCTACTAAACCTAGAAGTGAGCTTACCTCTTTCTTTGTTTTGGGTGGGAGTTTTTCACTGATAGCTTTAATATTATCTTTCACAGGCTTTACTTCTCCATTTCCCAGTATATAACCCAAATATCTAGTTTCTGTAAAACCAAGGGCACTTTTTATGGGTTAATAGTAAGGCCAGACGATTTAATCAGTGAAAAAACATCTAGATATAGCAGATGACGTTCTGTCATGGTCCTCTGCTTCCATGAAACTGCAAGAAGGGGGCCGGACCGGCAGCCGCGTCCATGATTGGCTGAGAGGCACCCAATCATGGACGCGGCTTCCAGCTATCCAGAACATCAGAGGAGAGAGGTAATGTAAGTAAGCACTAGCTGCATGAAGAAGGGTGTTCCTGTCATTGCGTTTTCTACAGTATATATACAACTGAGTGGGTCCCACACTCAGCCAATGAAGGGAAACTGTAAGGATATTACTCCCTCCAAAAAATAGTAATAAATAGCAGGGATAAAAGCAATAACACTTCAATATAGGAATGTTCCACCAAACACTATAGAAGACACAATGTAATCACACACAATAAAATAGATACAACCAAATGTCTAAAATGACACAAATAAAAATGATTCCAATATGGATACAAAAGAGTCCAGTAGTAACAAAGTCCAAATAGTTTTCCCCTATGTCGACTTAGACTGATAAAAAGTTGTAAATAAATACAGATAAAAAGTTGTAAATAAATACCTAACTGTCCGGTCCCACGGACACCAAACCAAGCAGTGACCTAAACCCACTCCTAGGAAGGACCCGCTTTTGCAACAGGAACATTGAAGCTGGCCATGATCTCCACCATCCAGACACAAGAACGCTCTAGTCAGCTCCTCCTCCAGCTCCCACACAACGCGTGCACTTGGTATCCGCCATTCATGTGACGGGTCACAAGGAAAAGGCTGGACCAATCACAGGGAGAAAATATATATATGCATGCCTTGTTAAGCATATATTTAATATATTTTTTTTTTTTATTGGTAATTACTTATTGTGGTTTTTATATCTATATTTTGCCCTCTGCAGTTGTCATCCCTGTTGCCGACGGTCCTGCGAATCTGAGTGTAGTGACCGAACCCTCTCCCTGTGATTGGTGCAAGGACTAGGTTATGAGGGGTTTCCAGTAGGCACAAAAAGTTTAGGGAGTGGAAATACCCTTCAATTCATTGAGGTTTGTCTTTGCTAGATTGAGTTTATATAGCTTTGTAGGTATATATAACTGGATATTGGATGGAGAGTCCATATTGGCAACATTTTTGTGGGTAAACATTGAAATGCTTTTAATACATATTAAATATAACCAGAGAAAGATGAAAGGAAGAAATTAGGAAATGAAGAAAGAAAAAATAAAGTACAATAATCCTTAATATAGTCATAGTAAAATACATATACCTTCTTTTGGTATGTGGCAATCCGTGCTATTGACCACTCTGCTGGCAGGTGTACCATTGTTTCAGAAAGGGATAGGCTCATCTCAATAATAATTATTTAGAAGGGGGAGGTGCCGACCTTTATTAATCTAAATCCATCACCACATACCATGGGGACCAAATTTTTGTAAACCTTTCCATTTGATCTAGAATTATAGCTGTCAGGTTTTCCATGGTGTGCATTTCTGCTATAGATTGCAATAGGTCTTCCTCTTTGAGAGGCAGTGTCTGTTTCCAGAAACATGTAATCAGGCGTCTTGTAGCCACTTGAATAGGGACACATAATTTAGTAGAGGTTTTGGAGAGTCCTTTAAATGGGAGGCCTAGTATCCAATGTATGGGTTCCATAGGAAAGCTATATATTGGTTTGGACCAATTTAGAAGCTTGATTATAAGGGGGCAGTCCTTAAATCCTTTTTTCACCACACCCCCTCGAGCACCTATCTGACACCTCTGGCCATATCCTATGGCATTTTTTCTGGAGTGTAGAACTACTCCAGAAGTATTTTATATGAATTTTCTTTTCTACATATGGAAGCCCTGGATTCTTGTTCCCATAGGTTGTCTATTTAAGATTTTGCTACCAGTGAGTCATGTATTTGTGTATTGTCTCTTGGTCTGTTGAAACTGGGGAGTTTAGTATATTATAAATTTGGGAAATCAGTTTCTGTTGCTGGGGGCCTCTTCTTACTATATGTTCAAAAGGGGTTTTTGGAGGTAAAGTCAGTCCTAATATTTTGTAGGTATTATAATGTTGTATTTGTAGGTAGGAGAAGAACATATTGTTTATTTTCTTTTTTGAGATTAATGTAGTGAAGTCATTTAGTGTATGGGTTATAGAATCTTCCATCACAGCGAGTCCTGCCTTCGTCCAGTTCTTTGTATGGTGTGCAGTTAGACTAGGAGGTAGTTCAGGATTTTCAACCACAGGGGTCAAACCTGATACATCTGTCCACAATCTGACATTTCCACAAACATCTCCATATTACTTTAGTACTGTGCATGGGGCCTAGTATTTTGTTTTGTTTAGTGGTATGTTTAGAGTCTGAGGGTTCTAGAAGAATTGTTGCAAGGTGTATGGGAGAAGTCCAGTCCTGCTCCAGCTGGACCCAAAGGGCTCCAGGGTTGGCATTAAACCAATTGACAGCGTGGAGGAGTTGAGGTAGTATTTGAATGTGTTAGGAACAGCCAGCACAACCCCACCCCTGCATCCGTCCAGACATAACAACCTGTTTGGATAGTCTATGAGTTTTGTGGCCCCATAAAACGTCTAAAATCTCTCTATGGAGGTTGTGGTTGTATTTAAATGGGCAAGCTCTCAAATTGGTATACCCATTTCAGCAATATGGACATTTTAATGGTTATTTTACCAAACCATGATAAAGTGAGTTTTCCAGGAACTTCAGTTGTCTAGTTTCTTTCAAAAGTGGTTGATTTTATATCCAAATAGATCACTGTATCTAGTTATTTCTTCATGTAGATTTGGTAGGGAAATTATTGGGTTAGTAATGGAGAAAAGCACATCATCAGCAAATTATGATCCCTGTGATATCCGGGTTTAGTCTTATATGGCAAGCTAAAGGTTCAAAAGAAAGGGCATATAGTAACGGCGACAGAGGACATCCCTGTCTCATACTTTTAGATATGGTAAACGGTTGGGATGAGGTCATGGGGAATTTGACAGAGGCTGTGGAATATATGTTGGTTATGGCTGTCAGGAATTCCCCCTTTAGTCCTTAATCCCTAATTGTGGAAAACAGAAAAGGCCTACTGAGCCTGTCGAAGGCTTTATCAGCATCCAGACTCAGAAGTACTGCTTCCTGTGATTGTTTGTTGAGGACATCTATCAAGTCAATAATTTTATGAGTATTATCTTTTGCTTTTTTATAGTGTATAAAGCCCACCTGGTCTCTGCATTACACCTAGCAAAAGCGGGGCTAGCCTACTCGCAAGGAGTTTAGTACAGATCTTAAGGAGAACAATTGATTTGTAGCTAGAGCAGAGTGTGGTTTTTTTCCTGGTTTAGGGATGACCACCATGTGAGAATTAGTGACGGTTGAAGGAACTTGCAGGGAGATTCAATAAAAGTTCTTATCATTTAAAATGGTGCTAATTTTGCCCCAACCAATCAGATGTTATTTAACATTTGAAAGCTACCATCTGATTGGTTGGGGCAAAATTAGCACCATTTTAAACAATAAGAACTTTTATTGAATAACCCTGTAGATCTCATTGAATTATAACAATTAGATTAGTATTATTAACCAGATATTTAAGAATAATTATTGCCTCCATTCTAGCAGAGTAAGCTGGCTCCTCCCACTGTGCAGTCAATCAAGGTTGTGACTGCTGAGATCACAACCAATGATTGACTGCTGATTCCCCTGCTGCCTCCTCTGCAAATGCTGAAGCTTATAAAAAGCTTACTGAGCAGAG
Source organism: Hymenochirus boettgeri (assembly GCA_019447015.1). Lineage (NCBI taxonomy): Eukaryota > Metazoa > Chordata > Amphibia > Anura > Pipidae > Hymenochirus > Hymenochirus boettgeri. The sequence continues at coordinate 193,516,314 of CM033469.1, read as the reverse complement.
GGAGAAGGCTGATACCTTTTCCAGAATAGAAAATAACTTGAGCAGATATCTGGTTACTAATGCATGTAATACAATGGTGGCAGATAACTAACAAGTCTAGGGTAAAAGGTTTTAAAGCTTCCAAAACAGAGATGCTATATGAAACACTAGCAGGGAGATTCAATAAAAGTTCTTTTCATTAAAAATGGTGCTAATTTTGCCCCAACCAGATATTATTTAAAGGGCACCTATAGTAGGAAAATTAACTTTTTTTTCCTTTCTTTCCATGAGTTCTATAATTTCCCCCAACCCCCAGAGTGTTTTTGTTTTTTTTTATCCTGAGATAACACAAATTAGAAGAAGACATGATTGCATTCCTCTACTCCTACTTGTACTGTCAATCAAATGCCTGTGAGGTGACCCTCTTCCCTGCTCAAGTCCCTCCCTCCTCCTAATAAACATAGAGATAAGAGCATTAGTGGGGAAGAGATGTAGCTTTGACTGCAGAGATAAGGCTGCACTTGACCCCCCTTCTTGATAGACTTCACTGATTGATGATGGGTCACAAAGACCCTTCCGTAACTCCAGGACGGCTTGCTTTCTTTGGCCACTGTGCGTGGGTGTGTTTTTAAGGACGTTGAACTTTTAACTCCTACTGCACATGATAAGCTTGTCGGTAAGCCGGTGTTTAGACATGGAGGAGGTAACAGAGGGGAGGGGGAAGAGGGGAGTGCTGTAAAGAGATCAGAAACCTTGGAAAAACAGTCACTGACAGAGGTAGGAGAAAGGCAGCACAGAGTACATGAATTTAACTTTGCAATGGAGCAAAGTGTTTTTTTCAATATAGATGCCCTATAACATTTGAAAGCTTACATCTGATTGGTTAGGGCAAAATTAGCATCATTTTTAATAATAATAACTTTTATTGAATAACCCTGTAGAAATCTTTATCTTTCTGCTAGTAACATAATGGAAACCAAAAAATAAAAAGTATGGGGATTTGAACCTGTGACCTTTTGGACTGTGTGTTTCTAAAACATGTGTTAACCAGTTGAGCCACCACTGTGTGCATACTGGGGTCAGGTGGCGTGTCTCTTTGACTACATGGGCTGTGGGTGGTACTGGCAACAACATGGAAGTCTTTTTAGTTACAGAATCTATTTATAATCCTTTAAAATATATAAGTGCATAAAATATGGATAATTACAACATTAATCAGATGTTAAAAATATGGGTGCCCCGTAGATTTGCGAGGAGCTATCACCCTTAAAAAGACTTTAAAATAAAAAAAATAGTATTGTTGTCCTTTAAAGGGCAACTCCGCCCGCATAAGAATATCTTTTGGAAAGAATGGCCTCTTTAAAATATGTTGATATATCATACTTTGTCCTATGAATTAATTACTGTGTGCCTGCTATGCTTCTGGATGCCTCATGGAAACTGAGCAATTTAGAAACCTGTACTGAGCCTGTACTGAGCCTGGGCATGCTCAGAAGAGGCAGACAACTGCCGGCTGCTAACTGGAAGAACCAGGAAGCAGAAACAGGGGCAACAGGACATTGTACAGGATTTCAGGTTAGACTTTTATATTTCAGATTTCAAACTATTATCGTTTAGGGAGGTGATTTACCTGTATGTAAGTTTTCATTTTGGGGCTGGACTTGCCCTGTAAAGTTTATGCTTTAGTTAATTTCCATAAAGATGGCCCTGAAGAGACTTACCAGACCTGGTCCTTGTGCGGGTCTCCATTGGGCTACACATATTTTACACTTCATTTTACTACAAAAAATGAAGTTGTTTTTTTTTTAATCCTTTACAAAAAAGCATGACAATGCCTAATTAAACTGATGTGACTTACACCTATAGGAATGAGTCTCCACTGTGTTGCACTAAAATTAACTTTGGTTACAATAAATGTGATATTAAAGTCTGAGAGCAAGAGCCTGAATATGTTTCAATTTGATTAAAGGGCAGGTCCACACTTAAACCAAAAAACTGGTGATTGTTTTCTGTTCTCAATCATAACTGCTATTTTAACCAGTTTATTACATGCATTTATATCCAGGGGAATAAGCAGTCAATCATTGGTTGTGATCTCAGCAGTCACAGTCATGATTGGGTTTGGAGGGGCCAGCTTAATTTGCCAGAAAGAAGGAAATAATTATCCTTAAAAATCTGGCTAGTACACAGGTAATAAAGTGCAAAATAAATCTGTTGGGGACAGGTAACTGAAAATTGACCAGCTTGTTTTTATTTTAAGGGTGGACGTGCCCATTAAATGCAAATCTGTAATGTTTGGGCAGTACTAGACTGGAGTGTATGTGTATGTAAAAATATTGTTGTTTCTTATTTTAGTGCCCAAGACAGAACATCCTAAATACCAGCATGATTTGCCTGTTGAAAGACCAGTTCCAACATCTGCCCTTCATGCACAAGCTTCAGATCGAGTTTGTCAACTTGCTAAGCCCAGCCCTCGCAGGACAGTAAGAGGTGTATGACACATACAAGATAGTCAGACACCTCTAGTATCCTGAAAATATGCACACCTCCCAGCTTGCAGGCAATAATGCAGAAGGATGTTCTACTAACTGCTAATAAAAATATATGGTTATCCAATGGCTCAGATTATACTTGCAGTACAATACTGTATATATGAAAAGAATGCAAGGCTCTTCTGTTTTTTACAATATTTTGCATTTTATTTTATTTTCTGCAAATAATTCATATTAAAACAATGAATACAGGTTATACTCTTAAATTATTTATAGAAAAATGTAATTTATTATGGCAAGCCTAATGCTATAGGTCGTAGTACCTATAAATGGATACACTGTTTCTAAAACTCTTGTACATTAAATTGACAGAATAAAAACATTTTAATTTAGTTATGCATTTTATGTATAGCTCTGTCCAAATCTATAACTTGGAGATAGCCACAGTTCACTTATTTGCTTATTCCCACCTCCCTGTGAATAATAGGATGCCTGGATTACATAGATAAACTTACCTACTGGTACTCCACTTGCATCTTCCCTCCAGTAGATGGTGCTCTGTCCTTACCGTGCTCCTATCCTTTGTGTATGCGTGCTAATATTAAAGATAGAAGAGCTGGAGAGAAGCTGCCAGTGGGCACTAGTAGGTAAGTTTTTCTGAGTAATCCTGGCTTTCTATTATTCACAGGGTGGTGGGAATAAGCAACCTCACCTTCCTGTTAACTTAAAATGCTGCCTAATGTTCTATTATATTTCTCTGCTTCCTGGTTCTACCAGATAGCAGTTGTTACTCATGGGTGTAACATGACATCACAGCCAATGAGTCAATGCTATTCCCCTAGCTGCCTCAGTTAAGCATGGAAAAGCTTAGAGAGCTTAGAAGAGGGGGTTATATAACAGTTTTGCTGCATAACAGATTAGTTGCCTGTCAACTTTCTAATTATTAAAGTTTTGGGGATAGTTTACCCATATACAGTTCCTTTATTTGAGGGATATGCTTTCCCTTTAAACAAACCCATACATCCCTACCCTGCTTAAACTTAATGGACAACTATAAGTTTCCTTCGCTGATCACCTCACAACCTCCCTTTATCCATCAGCGTAGAATGTGAAATTGTGCTCTGAAAGGAGGGACGAGCAGCAAAAAAAAGTACAGCTCCTTAACTAGAACAAATGAGGGGAAAAGAACTGTGGTTTTATTCCTCACCCCAGGTACAATTTAAGGAAAGAAGGGGAGTATGCGTGTAAGGTTCTCATTCATCCAGGTCATGGTATGTCTGTTGATTCAATTAGATCAACTGGACTTGAAGTTTAGTTTTGAAGACGTTTGCTAGTCATCCGACTGGCTTTTTCAATTCAGAATGACTTGTACAAGAGTCTGTGGCAATTATGTACCTGGAAAATCCCAATTAGCATATCACACACCAGGTGTTAAGTGCGTGATTGATAGTGGCTAAGAGGTGTTAAAGGAACGCCATGATAAGGTGTCAAAACAGCATTGTAAATGGCAGTCAGTGGTGTCGAATCCCCCCACCTCTATTTAGCTTGGTTTCTTTATTTTAAATAAATGGCCTCCTTGACACCTCTTGAAACAGTCACATTCCTTTGGCAATATGTTAACATTACAATCTTCAAGTTTATCCTTTATCCTTAAGAGGCAGGTACATGCGTGAGTCCTGACCCGAGGAATTGGCTCTTTTGTGCTGGGCCATACATTGAAGCCGTTGCTGTTTGTCTCCCCACATACAAATCAGAGCATACTGCATGCGTGATATGATGTCGCTTATCTTGTGTTTCGGTATTGGGTCTTTCGGATGTACCAATTGTTGCCTCAGTGTGTGTTTTGGTTAAAGCAGACAGGGATACAGTGTTTTTTGAAAATTCTTCTTAAAGGCATGTCCACCACCAAAACTATAATCCCCCCCACTACTGCCCCATGTGTAGTGTAGTTTAATCCTTACCTCACATCCCAGCCCATCTTGTCTCCTGTAGTCCCCCCCCAAAGTCCCAATAACTGCCACCAGGAGGATAGCAGAGTCCATATAGGACTCTGCCTCCACCTGGCCTCCGGGAGAAGTTTGGATGCGTACTGCAGCCCTTCTCCCCCTCCCTCTCCCTCCCGATTAGGATTCCCTCCCCTAGTGAAAAAACCCTTGCTATAATAATCCCTGTCCCCCCACCCCAACCGCTATGTTTATTTTATTAGAAAGTGCCCCAAACATTACTTACCTCCCTCTTTCTCCGCCGGACTGAATGACAGGCAGCCGCGTCCGTGATTGGCTGCGCCTCAGCCAATCACAGACGCGACTGCCGGTCCCGCCCCTCTGCTTGCATTTCTCGCAAGCAGAGGGCCGGCAACGCGGCGGAGGAAAGAAGGAAGGTAAGTAAGTTTGGGGAACTTTCTAATAAAATAAATATAGCGGTTGGGCTGGGGGGACAGGGGGATTGTTATAGCAAAATTATTTCAAGGGTGGACATACCCTTTAATTTCTCAGAGACCCCTGCTACATATGGGATGACCATGTTCTTCCTTCTGTCTTGCTTTTCCCCTTCACTGTTGGTATACCTGTTCTTTTCTTTCCTTCTACTTCTTTTGACAAAGACACAGTCTGGATATCCACAAGTTTTAAGGGCTCCAATGAGATGTGTGTGTTGGTTATATATGCATCTATATAACCCTCTACTTCCAGTTAAATATTCTCTCTGACTTCTATCAAGCAGTCCAAGAAAGCCAGTTTGTTGTTTTGTACCTCTTCCCTTGTAAATTTGATGTTTTGGTCTACCGCATTGATGTGTTCTGTGAAAGCTTTTACTTCCTTCTGGTGGATTTTAACCCAGGTGTCATCCACATATCTGAACCAGTGGCTGGGTGAAAGAAGGGGAGGTGAATATAATAGCCCACTATACACGCACATACAAGAATCATTACTAAGCAAATGTACATTTATGCACTTGCAATTTAAATTCCAACAAAACTAAACTATTTACTTTGGGGTAAAAAAAATACAGGTGTGGGCAATTAAATTTAAACGGGGGATGCATTAGAAGCTCTGATTCTTCTATTAAATTTAATTAATCATTTGATAACACTATTATTTTTTTTTATATCAAATAAAAGTAATATAAATTAATTATCCAGCCTGAGACAATTATTTAAAGGGCAACTGTGTTCTCAAACAGTTAGGGTTGAATGAAAGCCTGCAGTATTCCTTTAAAATGATCTGCCAATCACAAACTCTGGCTGGAGCCTGTGAACATTACATTGGGGTAATGTTCAAAATACATTTACTTTACTCGAGTAAAAAGGTAAATGGAAAAAGAAAAATGGCTTTTAATATTTTTGAAATCAGAGGGAACAGAAAAGGCTTACAGGAAGAAATAAATATGTAAAAAGGAATGAAAGCATTAAACTAGCTAAAATAGAAAGTGAAATATGGATAGCCACAACAAAGCAAGTCCAACCCCAAAATGTTTTATATATCAATGTTAAAAGATATAGGACTGAAATGTAGGACCATGAAATAAATAAGTTTATATATATATATCAGTATATATATTATATATATATAATATATAGCATAAGAAACGAACAGGGGCACTCCATGGACTGCAACCACTTGTTTATTAAACGTCAAACGGAATCGACGCGTTTCAGCCAACACGCGGCCGTCGTCAGGATACCCATATTGAAAAGGTAAGTGTCATAAATAGAAAAAACCCTCTCCCACAAACCCTCCCACACCCCACCCACCTCCAGTGAATCCTCATTAACAATGCACCAATATGATACAAAAGTGTAAATATATAACATTAAAAAACATAATTAAAAAATGACCGAGGAAAGTATACATAGTAATACAATTATGACATAATAGCAGCAACAAGACTTACTCCAGTTATCTCGTTCTGAATGTACTGCCTATGTGAGTACACGGCTCAATAGAAAGAACTATGGCCTAATAGTACTATGATCTAAAACCACTATCAAGTGGTGGAAATAAGTAACAATATAGGACGTACCTAACACTATAGTTCGCCAGTACAGCTGTCTGTCTAATAAAACCAAACGGATAATGTGGTAACAGTAACACAGAGACAATGTAATATTAGTAACAACTATATCTCCAAAGGAAAAAGGAGACGCAAGGCTCAAAACGCACCCACTAGGATAGTATCATAGACTGATGTGGTTCAATATATGTGACTCCAAATATGATATAAATAGATATAATAGCCATAAATAGATATAAAAAGGTATATCAAAACACATATAAAACACATAAAAAAAGTGCACAGTGTGTAAAAGTGCATAGCTTACTACAAGCTATTAATAATAATGAGGCCAAGGCCATGACGAGCCTATCCTAAGGGTACACTAGTTGCCAATACAGGGTTATAGATAACATGATAATACCGTTGCTCATTAAGTCCCCTGGGGGCCAGTGTGTCCAGAGTCCTGATCCATCTGGCTTCTCTCTAAGAAGGGCTCTATTACGTCTATGGCCATCCATTTGAAGCATGACACTTGGTGCCAGCTTCTTTAAAGTGTTTAGCAACTGACACTTCCCCACCTCCAAGGGCCTGTCTGAGAGACTGCCTATGATTGGCCATTCTTTCTCTCAGGGTGGTGGTGGTTTTACCCTGTATAGTAGAGACCAATGGACATATAATAATGTATACAACTAAATTACTCGTACATGTATAACCTAATTGTATGTTATACCGTCGACCATTGTAGGGATGCGGAAAATTGGACCCGCTGATCATAGATCGGCATGCCTGCAACCCCACACTTGTAACATCCTTTCTTACATTCAGGTAACCATGATTGGGGGCTTAGATCTACTCCTTAAGTCATTTTGACTAATAAATTGCGTAAATTTTTGCCCCTTGGTAGGCAAACATAGGTTTGACAGTACAAATGGTAGTCCTCGGTCACTAGTAAAATATCCCAATTGGTTTTAATGTCTCACTAACTACTCTACTATGAGGGGAATATTGCAGTGAGATAGGCATCCGTCTATCCTCTCTCCGACTAGCCCCATCTGTCCTATTGGCCTTAACGTTCTCCTTCACGAGTATTGTTAGATATCATATCACGTATCTTATCTAGTTGTTTCATTAACCATTTTGGGACTATAGCCTCTAGAGAGGAACCTGGAGCTCAGCCATCTCAATGTTCGAGTATTTTTCATGACTTTCATAAAAATAGGAAGATAACACCCTTTTTAGTGGAAAAGGGTGGCAGCTCCCAGATGCAGATGTATTTTTATCGGTGGCTTTTTAAGAGACTAGTCTCAAACTTATTTGTAGAAATGTCAATTCTCAGGTCCAAAAGTCAATTTGTTAGCATTGGATACCGCAATAAATTTAATGGGGGAGTCTAGGCATTAATTCCGACACAAAGTTCTTGCATTCTTCCAGAGATCCCCTCCAGAGGATAAGCAATCACCGATATAGCGTCGGTAAATACCAATGGTCTCCATAATGGGATAAATGTAACGAGACTCAAAGTCCTCCATGTAGATGTTTGCAAAGGAGACCACTTGGTCCCCATTGCTGTACCGGAGATCTGTTGAAAAAGGTATCACCAAAGCGGAAATAATTTTCCCCTAAAATAAAATTCAAGACTCCATAAGCCATTCGATAGGTGGTCCTTCAGCTTGGAATTAATAAGAGCTGTCTACATATTTCAATTCCCTGGTTTGAGGATAACGGTATTAGACCTCACGTCACATGGTGATATTACAGTATCAGTAATATCCGGTATAGGTGGATAGGATGTCCGTAGATGTCCACTATCACGGAGATTGATCTCATATTACGTACAATAGGCTGTAAAAATGAATCTACATATGCCGAAATGAACTAAAAATGGACCCTCGTGGGCAACAATCGGCGACCAGGGGGCTTTTAGAGAGTTGTGGTATCTTGGGTACACTGTAGATAATAAAGCACTTAGGTGCTTCAAATTTTGCAACTTCATTAGTGATCCAATTAGCCCTCTAGCTGATTATGAGGTTATCAGCTCTACTTTTTAGCCTCATAGTAGGATCTGCATGGATTGCTTATATGTTTTAGTATCAGAAGTTGCCCTAATAATTCCTGAGTATAGTATGTTTTGTCCAATATCACAACAGCTCCCCCCTTGTCGGGGCGGGGCGGATAATTATCTCTGTGTCATCTTGTAATGCTTTTAATGCCCCTATTTCTCCAGGAGATAGATTGGACCACTTAGGTATTTTATTGATACTTTTAAATTTTTCCATTAGCTCTGTGTTGGTTTTATTATTAAATACTTTAATGGCAGAGGGAGTATTAGGGGGTTCGGAGCTGCTTTTTGGTCTAAACTTATTAGGATTTGTGCAAGTTGAATTATCAATACCAAACATGGCTTTCAATTTTAACATCCTAGTCAACTTGTATAGATCAATTTCATCTTGAAATGAGTTATGTACTGGTGTTGGTACAAAAGATAGTCCCCAATTGAGAAGCAATAATTCACTCTATTAAGGGACGAAGATTAAATTGTATACTAACGTTTTCCTCGGATTCTTGGTCGTGGGGGTTTATTTTATATATATACAACACTGCATATAGAGATAACAAAACAAACAAACCAGTGGCTAAACACTTTTTACAGGAGGGCCACAGACTTGAGGACTTTAGATACATTGCCATCGACCATGTACCCACCTTACAAGAGGAGAGATAGATCAAAATTATTACTACAGAGGAAATCTTTTGGATCAAAGAAACTAGACACTATACAACCGAGAGGCCTAATGAACAATATTCGTTAAAAATGTTTTCTTAAAGAAAGATAATTTGGAGATCCTGCTATTTAATACCTTTATATATAAAAATAGATTTTAGATGATTTTTAATACACACACTATGTTAGTTACACAGGAATAAGATCACAGATGTTTTTTAATTATTGATGTTTTTATATACACGTTTTGAGCATTAGCTACCACTAGCACTTTATTATTCAATAAGATGAAGTGAGCTAATTAGTGAACATTTTGAATTTTCAGGTTGTTACATTGGTCCACTCATGATGATGCACTTAAATTAGGGGAGTACCTTAGTATTTATAAGGTGAGCTAGTGTGATTCACTAGGCTTGATAAAGGTCTTAGTTCACAGACCGAAACGTTGCTTATTGCACATGCTGCACTAATTGTTGCACTTTATGATCAAAATATGAATAAAAGTTGAAAAGGACCCTTGAGTGCACTTGTATTTCTACTATGGATATCATTTGTTGAAGTAGCACCAGGGCAAGGAATAATCATTACGAAGAGAGTGCCCATACTTTGGACTATATATATATATATATATATATTACTTATAATATATATATATTATATATCTCCTTATCCTTATATAATATATTTATATTTCATAGGGGATTGCATTGTGGTTGAGGTTTATGATATTTCATATTGGAAAGTTGTATATGTATGTGGTGTACTACTCACTATTACCATTTAAATTACCATCATAAATGTATATAAAGAATAGCACTGACTTATATTAGGTACAACACAAAATATACAAAATAACTTACAGAGGTGAGATCCCTATTTCAACATGGAATGGTCAAAATGGGACCACACCCTGTGTCTGCTCCAAGTGAAAGGGAGTGTAATCACAAAAAACTTTCTGTCTGCTACACAGGATGTGATGTGTATTGTAATGGACATATACACCAAGGCTCCTTATATACCACCTCCAGTCTGCAGTAATAAAAGACATCTCTGCTCGTCTATGGCTAGGAGGAGAGAAAAGTGAAGTAGATTGTGGTGTGTGCTTTGAGTGATATTGACTGCAACACAAGATCTGTGTATAAGATCCTGTTACCACCTTTGGGAGGACAGTTTATTGGACAGACAATTTACCTTATTGGATACAAACAAACTCTAGGACAGATATTGTACACCAACTTACAAGGACACACAATTACAGGCCTGGTCAATATTCAAAGTGGTGTACCATAGACAGGGACCCCCTGATTATGGCATTATGGAGAACCTGTTTATGTGCACTCTGCTTTGCCAGACCACAGAGTAACCCACCTGTGCCATGCTACCCATAATCATTCCATAAAGCAGTGATCTGGTACAAATTTGTGCAGCATTACCATTTATTTCTCTCGGTTTCCTTTGTTTGTTTGTTCTCTGTATTAAGCTATAGAGGCTGTTACTGAAAGTATTGATGTAAATACTCCTGTCTTTGTACCTGCAGATGAAAACCCCAATTAGACTCAGAGCTCTACCCGGCCCAATTGCCAAACCTATTTTTAAAACCTGATCCATTTGATAGGGTAACTAAGGAGTGACTGATTGCTAGAATAATTTGAATTGGCAGCACTATTAATGGTTGGGATGAGGTGCTCGCTTGCAAGTCCTTTGCTTAGTGGTACAGCCAGGCAGGTATACCAAGGATTTACTGTAATACTGAAATAAAGCAGTTATCAGTTATTAATAATTGCTCTGAAGCAATTTTTTCAATTAGATCTGTATAAAAGAGTATATTAAGGATAAATCCATTTCTTTAGGTAAACTGGAATGAGAAATGTTTTTTTATACGTTGTTATTAGGGCAATGCTTTTATAATACTGATGCTGTGAGTTACATTCTGTTTAATATATGAGGTACCATCACCACTGCCGTGGTGATACTAATAAGTATTAACCTAGCATGTTTAGTTTTCAACAAACAGTGTGGCAGGATTGCCTGGGTCTACTCTTAGACCTGCATGATTATCCTTTTGGTTCCTCTGGAAGCTGGTGACTGAGTTACAGTTTAAATATACCTGTGTACAATTCTATATCCACTTATGCAAAACATACACCACGCATAATTCCATTGTGCAACATATATATATATGCTCCAATGGGAGGGCACTAACAACTTGAATTCTCAAAATGTTCATAAAAACCCTGGTGCTACCAGTGGTTAGTAAATATAAAAAGTATTTCAGTCCAGTGCACACATGGGATTTATGAACAAAAAAGCCTTTATGGCAGTGCATACGCGATGTTTCGGCCCTTAGTGTGGCCTTTCTCACAGTGCAAACATTTAAATCCCATTACTTTCATGACATTATATCCGTGTTCTAATAAAAGCTCAATCTCCCAATGTACCAGCATATTCCTTGGATTCTCTATAAAACAAATTCATGTGTATAATACCTTAACATCTGTCATCAATAAACATAACATCGCACGTATAAAAAACATAGTATAAATAGAAAAAGTGCTAGTGCCGTCTAGTATAATTATGGCTAATTTCACACGCTGGTTATAATGCACTTTGAATATTATTACATGACTATCGCTCATTTAAACGAAACCTTCATTGAGGCCTTTAGGACTGATTTTATTCAGGGGTTTAATCCAATAAGCCTCTCTTGGAGAAGTTTTTTAGAAAGGTCTCCTCCCCTGGGATGCTGTGTACATGGTCAATTCCCAAATATCTCATGGAGTCTAAATTATGACCCTTTTCTAGGAAGTGCTTAGCACTGGCTTAATTGATTTCCCATCCCTAAATGCCACCTTATTGCCGATCTTGTCCATCTATACATATCTAGCTTAGTCGGTTTTGCCAATATACGATACACCGAACGGGCTATGATTAAATAAATCACATGTGTAGTTGTGCATGTGATGGGAAATTTTATCTCGATTCTTTTTCTTGTGTGCGGATGTGCAAAGGAAAGGCCTGGTGTCATGAAACAACATGATAAATCATATCCCACAGTTTGTAAGACCTTCTTTTCGTTCTGGTAACCATGTCGTTTAGGATTATATGAAAGTACGGGGTCTGTCCTTACTATAGGTCTCTCAGGTTTTTCCCTCTACAGATAACCTATTGTTGGCTATTGTGGGGTTAATGTAGCCAATTTGTGGTCAGCCTGTATAATGTCACAATGTTTCTGTATTTCTTAGCTATGGCTTGCAAAGCGGCTTAAATCAATGGTGCTACAAATTTTTATCTTTATTGGGTTCTTGCTTACCATAAATTAGGTTCTTGTCCAAGGCCTTTTCATGGCCACTTCCAGTGTTAGTTTGTTTGTACCGCCTAGATAAGAACTTCTCCCACATTTCTTTCAATTGTATATCTCTGTTTGATTTGTCAGAATTATTTCTGATCACACAGCAAACTGTGCCACTGGGAGCGACCTCTTAAGAGATAAGGGGTGACAACTTTTGAAATGTACAATGTGTTCAAATCTGTTTGTTTTTTAAAAACACATATTCAAGCTTCATCACCACATAAAATTTAACATCAGAAATTCAATTTCACATTTACTTTTCTTATGTGTATTCGACTGGAGATTCCAATGTTAAGAGTTGAATCATATTATTAATCGATTCCTCCTCCCCTACTCCGCCAAATGCAAAACACGTCATCAATAAAATGGACATAACAGATAATATATGTTCTCTTTACAGTCTGACATGTACAATTTGCATACAGGGCCATGGCCGCCCCCTTTGCTGTCCCGGAGCACTGTACATAAAATGTTTTTCGAAGCGAAGTAAATATTGTGCAATGTTAAGATTAACAATTCTATTAGGAATTCCCTCCAACTTGGTGTTCCTACATTCTCCTCTATTTGTTCTGCAATACTTCAATACCTTGTTGATTGGATTATAGTGTCGAGACTGGTAACGTCCATTGAAATTAACCATACCCATAGGACTTCAGTATCTGTATTGTAAATAACCTTGATAAAAGATGCATGGTGTTCAAACACACTCCCTCTACTGGACATATGGGTCTTCCTGGTAGGTGTCATACTTTTGTATTTTCGACAAGGAGCAAAAAATAAGGCTAATGGGGTATTTTGTACCAAATAATCCCCTAATTTCTATCTAAACCCCTAAAGACACCGCTATCCACCCTGCCTGTAGATCAACGTTAATGGTATATATGTCTCTGTGTCTGATAGCTGTATTAATATTCCTTCTTATAGTCCAATAATTCATCAGTGCTATCCCACCCCACTTGTGTGATCATTCTGCAATGTTTTTATAGCTGATCTTCCCCTTTAGTAGGTTCAACTCTCAGTTTTTCTACCTTGACTATGTATTCTGTCAACATCAGCATGTATTGTTTGCTGGAACACACTGATGGTAGCGTTATTCATAGGGGGATCAAATGTGCTGCGAATGGTGAGTGGCTGTGATGATCTGCGACTGATGAACTGGTAGATTACTTGCAAACTGGTCTATTAATGAAAGGTAATGGCACATTTTATACACAATCTACCTCCCATTTAAATGTGTCAAACACAGTGAACGGAACATAAGTCAAACCTTTACGTAACAGTGAAATCCTCTGAAGTTAACTCATGTGAGAACATATTTAATATAGGGATCATTTCCGTCTGCATAGTCTTGCGCTTACACCTCATCGGATCGGATATCTTACATTGCGGTTCGGGACCTATTGGGGGCTTTTTTTAATTCGGCTTGAGAAAGGCCCACCCTAAGTGCCGAAACGTTGTCTGCTATACACTGCCAATAAAGGCTTTTTTTGTTCACGGACTGAAATACTTATATATATCTTGGTTTAAGGGGATGTTCAGTGCAAATACATGTACTTTTCAATAAGCAGTTTTTTTTTTCATCCCAATGACTTAATCTGCCCATCCAGAATTTTTGTCTGTGTATACATAAATGCAACCGAAATACTGACTCCTGTTTGTAGGACCCCTAGTAGAGACCGTTATGGTCTTTGCCCTTGACCAATGCCTGGTTGATTCAGTTGTTCAGTAGAGATTTGAGCATCTTGAGCCATCCAACAGCCATCAGTAGAAATAACTGTTAGGAACATTCCAGGAAGTGGTGCATCCTGGGAAGAAGAAGACCATTAGAACCTGAAATGTCACTCACTAATGTCAACAGCAGGGAATAGCAAAGGGTATGAAATCAACTAATTTTCAAAATGGAAGAGAATATGTAGAATAACTAAGTATGCTTACACAAACTAATAATTTAACAAAATTGATAATCCACTGAACTGTCCCTTTAACAGCAGCCCTCCTCTCAATCTTAAATGCCCTGGTGCTGTCTGGTAAAATATACAATGATGCAGGTCGGGGGACGCACTCTACGGGTCTTTTTAATAAGATAACTTTAATGTGAGTTTACATGTTTCTGCCCGTCAAGCGGGCTGTCTTCAGAACATCTGAAAGGCTGACGTAACATCCTTAAAACGGAACCGACCCCCCCCCGGTAACTTTTTTTTTTATATCAAATAAAAGTAATATAAATTAATTATCCAGCCTGAGACAATTATTTAAAGGGCAACTGTGGTCTCAAAACAAGTTAGGGTTGAATGAAAGCCTGCAGTATTTCCTTTAAAATGATCTGCCAATCACAACTCTGGCTGGAGCCTGTGAGACATTACATTGGGGTGAATGTTCAAAATACATTTACTTTACTCGAGTAAAAAGGTAAATGGAAAAAAAGAAAATGGCTTTTAATATTTTTGAAATCAGAGGGAACAGAAAAGGCTTACAGGAAGAATAAAATATGTAAAAAGGAATGAAAGCAATTAAACTAGCTAAAATAGAAAGTGAAATATGGATAGCACAACAAAGCAAGTCCAACCCCAAAATGTTTTATATATCAATGGTTAAAAAGAAAGGACTGAGAATGTAGGACCATGAATAATAAGTTTAATATATATATATATAACAGTTATATATATATATATATATATATATATATATATATATATAGCATAAGAAACGAACAGGGGCACTCCATGGACTGCAACACTTGTTTATTATAACGTCAAACGGAATCGACACGTTTCAGCCAACACGCGGCCGTCGTCAGTACGCCATATTGAAAAGGTAAGTGTCTAAATAGAAAAAACCCCTCCACAAACCCTCCCACATCCCCACCCCCCTCCAGTGAATCCTCATTACAATGCACCAAGTGATACAAAGTGTAATATATAACATTAAAAAACATAATTAAAAAAGACCGAGGAAAGTATACATAGTAATACAATTATGACATAATAGCAGCAACAAGACTTACTCCAGTTATCTTGTTCTGAATGTACTGCCTATGTGAGTACACGGCTCAATAGAAAGAATCTATGGCCTAATAGTAACTATGATCTAAAACCACCTATCAAGTGGTGGAAATAAGTAACAATATAGGACGTACCTAACACTATAGTTCGCCAGTACAGCTGTCTGTCTAATAAAAACCAAAACTGGATAATGTGGTAACAGTAACACAGAGACAATGTAATATTAGTAACACCTATATCTCCAAAAGGAAAAAAGGAGACGCTCAAGGCTCAAAAGACCACCCACTAGGATAGTATCATAGACTGATGTGGTTCAATATATGTGACTCCAAATATGATATAAATAGATATAAATAGCCATAAATAGATATAAAAAGGTATATCAAAAACACATATAAAACACATAAAAAAAGTGCACAGTGTGTAAAAGTGCATAGCTTACTACAAGCTATTAATAATAATGAGGCCAAGGCCATGACGAGCCTATCTCTAAGGGTACACTAGTTGCCAATACAGGGGTTATAGATAACATGATAATACCAGTTGCTCATTAAGTCCCCTGGGGGCCAGTGTGTCCAGAGTCCTGATCCATCTGGCTTCTCATCTAAGAAGGGCTCTATTACGGTCTATGGCCATCCATTTGAAGCATGACACTTGGTGCCCAGCTTCTTTAAAGTGTTTAGCAACTGACACTTCCCCACCTCCAAGGGCCTGTCTGAGAGACTGCCTATGATTGGCCATTCTTTCTCTCAGGGTGGTGGTGGTTTTACCTGTATAGTAGAGACCACATGGACATATAATAATGTATACAACTAAATTACTCGTACATGATAACCTATATTGTATGTTATACCGTCGACCATTGTAGGGATGCGGAAAATTGGACCAGCTGATCATAGATCGGCATGCCTGGCAACCCCCACACTTGTAACATCCTTTCTTACATTCAGGTAACCATGATATGGGGGCCTTAGATCTACTACTTAAGTCAGTTTTGACTAATAAATTGCGTAAATTTTTGCCCCATTGGTAGGCAAACATAGGTTTGACAGTACCAAATGGTAGTCCTCGGTCACTAGTAAGAATATCCCAATTGGTTTTAATAGTCTCACTAACTACTCTACTATGAGGGGAATATTGCAGTGAGATAGGCATCCGTCTATCCTCTCTCCGACTAGCCGCCATCTGTCCTAATTTGGCCTTAACGTTCTCCTTACGAGTATTGTTAGATATCATATCACGTATCTTATCTAGTTGTTCATTAACCATTTTGGGACTATAGCCTCTAGAGAGGAACCTGGAGCTCAGCCATCTCAATGTTCGAGTTATTTTTCATGACTTTCATAAAAATTGGGAAAAGATAACACCCTTTTTAGTGGAAAAGGGATGGCAGCTCCCAGATGCAAGGATGGTATTTTTATCGGTGGCTTTTTTAAAGAGACTAGTCTCAAACTTATTTGTAGAAATGTCAATTCTCAGGTCCAAAAAGTCAATTTTGTTAGCATTGGATACCGCAATAAATTTAATGGGGGAGTCTAAGGCATTCAATTCCGACACAAAGTTCTTGCATTCTTCCAGAGATCCCCTCCAGAGGATAAAGCAATCATCGATATAGCGTTGGTAAATAGCCAAATGGTCTCCATAATGGGGATAAATGTAACGAGACTCAAAGTCCTCCATGTAGATGTTTGCAAAGGAGGGACCTACATTGGTCCCCATTGCTGTACCGGAGATCTGTTGAAAAAAGGTATCACCAAAGCGGAAATAATTTTCCCCTAAAATAAAATTCAAGACTTCCATAAGCCATTCGATAGGTGGTCCTTCATGCTTGGAATTAATAAGAGCTTGTCTCTAATAAAAGCTTGTCTACATATTTCAATTCCCTGGGTTTGAGGGATAACGGTATATAGACTGCTCACGTCACATGTGAGTATTACAGTATCAGATAATATTCCGGTATAGGTGGATAGGATGTCCAGTAGATGTCCACTATCACGGAGATATGATCTCATATTACGTACAATAGGCTGTAAAAATGATCTACATATGCCGATAATGAACTAAAAATGGACCCTCGTGAGGCAACAATCGGACGACCAGGGGGGGCTTTTAGAGAGTTGTGTATCTTGGGTACACTGTAGATAATAAAGCACTTAGGTGCTTCAAATTTTGCAACTTCATTAGTGATCCAATTAGCCTCTCTAGCTGATTCGATGAGGTTATCAGCTCTACTTTTTAGCCTCATAGTAGGATCTGCATGGATTTGCTTATATGTGTTAGTATCAGAAAGTTGCCCTAATAATTCCTGAGTATAGTATGTTTTGTCCAATATCACAACAGCTCCCCCCTTGTCGGCGGGGCGGATAATTATCTCTGTGTCATCTTGTAATGCTTTTAATGCCCCTATTTCTCCAGGAGATAGATTGGACCACTTAGGATTTATTGATACTTTTAAATTTTTCCATTAGCTTGTGTTGGTTTTATTATTAAATACTTTAATGGCAGGAGGAGTATTAGGGGGTTCGGAGCTGCTTTTTGGTCAAACTTATTAGGATTTGGGCAAGTTGAATTATCATACCAAACATGGCTTTCAATTTTAACATCTAGTCAACTTGTTAGATCAATTTCATAATGAAAGAGTTATGTACTGGTGTTGGTACAAAAGATAGTCCCCAATTGAGAAGCAATAATTCATCTCTATTAAGGGGACGAGAGATTAAATTGTATACTACGTTTTCCTCGGATTCTGGTCGTGGGGGTTATTTTATATATTATACAACACTGCATATAGAGATAACAAAACAAACAACCAGTGGCAAACACTTTTTTTACAGGAGGGCCACAGACTTGAGGACTTTAGATACATTGCCATCGACCATGTACCCACCTTACAAGAGGAGGGATAGATCAAAATTATTACTACAGAGGAAATCTTTTGGATCAAAGAAACTAGACACTATACAACCGAGAGGCCTAAATGAACAATATTCGTTAAAATGTTTTCTTAAAGAAAGATAATTTGGAGATCCTGCGTATTTAATACCTTGTAATATAAAATAGATTTTAGATGATTTTTAATACTCACACTATTTATTAGTTACACAGGAATTAGATCACAGATGTTTTTTTAATTATTGGTTTTATTATACACGTTTTGAGCATTAGCTACACTAGCACTTTATTATTCAATAAGATGAATGTGAGCTAATTAGTGAACCTTTTGAATTTTCAGGTTGTTACATTGGTCCACTCATGATGATGTCACTTAAATTAGGGGAGTACCTTAGTATTTATAAGGTGAGCTAGGTGTGATTCACATAGGCTTGATAAAGGTCTTAGTTCACAGACCGAAACGTTGCTTATTGCACATGCTGCACTAATTGTTGCACTTTATGATGCACAGATATTGAATAAAATTTGAAAAGGACCCTTGAGTGCACTTGTATTTCTACTATTGGATATCATTTGTTGAAGTAGCACAAGGAATAATCATCACGAAGAGAGTGCCCCCTACTGTTGAATATAATATATATATATCTATATATAGACTATATAATATATATATATATCTCCTTATCCCTTATATAAATATATTTATATTTTCATAGGGGATTGCATTGTGGTTGAGGTTTATGATATTTCATATTGGAAAGTTGTATATGTATGTGTGTACTATCTCACTATTACCATTTAAATTACCATCAGTAAATGTATATAAAGAATAGCACTGACTTATATTAGGTACAACACAAAATATACAAAATAACTTACAGAGGTGAGATCCCTATTTCAACATGGAATGGTCAAAATGGGACCACACCCCTGTGTCTGCTCCAAGTGAAAGGGAGTGTAATCCAAAAAAACTTTCTGTCTGCTACACAGGATGTGATGTGTATTGTAATGGACATATACACCAAGGCTCCTTATATACCACCTCCAGTCTGCAGTAATAAAAGACATCTCTGCTCGTCTATGGCTAGGAGGAGAAAAAGTGAAAGTAGATTGTGGTGTGTGCTTTTGAGTGATATTGACTGCAACACAAGATCCTGTGTATAAGATCCTGTTACCACCTTTTGGGAGGACAGTTTATTGGACAGACAATTTACCTTATTGGATACAAACTCTGAGGCAACAGATAAGTGTACACCAACTTACAAGGACACACAATATACAGGCCTGGTCAATATTCAAAGTGGTGTACCATAGACAGGGACACCCCTGATTATGGCACATTATGTGGAGAACCTGTTTATGTGCACTCTGCTTTGCCAGACCACCAGAGTAACCCACTGTGTGCCATGCTACCCATAATCCTTCCATAAAGCAGTGATCTGGTACAAATTGGTGGCAGCATTACCATTTATTCTCTCGGTTTCCTTTGTTTGTTTGTTCTCTGTATTAAGCTATAGAGGCTGTTACTGAAAGTATTGATGTAAATACTCCTGTCTTTGTACCTGCAGATGAAATCCCCCAATTAGACTCAGTAGCTCTACCAGGCCCAATTGCCAAACCTATTTTTAAACCTGATCCATTTGATAGGGTAACTAAGGAGTGGACTGATTGGCTAGAATAATTTGAATTGGCAGCCACTATTAATGGTTGGGATGAAGGTGCTCGCTTGCAAGTCCTTTTGCTTAGTGGTACAGCCAGGCAGGTATACCAAGGATTTACTGTAATACTGAAATAAAAAGCAGTTATCAGTTATTAATAATTGCTCTGAAGCAATTTTTTTCAATTAGATCTGTATAAAAGAGTATATTAAGGATAAATCCATTTCTTTAGGTAAACTGGGAATGAGAAATGTTTGTTTATACGTTAGATTATTAGGGCAATGCTTTTATAATAACATGATGCTGTGAGTTACATTCTGTTATAATATATGAGGTACCATCACCACTTGCCGTGGTGAATACTAATAAGTATTAACCTAGCATGTTTAGTTTCAACCAAACAGTGTGGCAGGATTGCCTGGGTCTACTCTTAGACCTGCATGATTATCCTATTTGGTTCCTCTGGAAGCTGGTGACTGAGTTACAGTTTAAAATATACCTGTGTAAAGATTCTATATCCACTTATAGCAAAACATACACACGCATAATTTCCATTGTGCAACATATATATATATGCTCCAATGGGAGGGCACTAACAACTTGAATTCTCAAAATGTTCAATAAAAAAACCCCGGTGCTACCAGTTGGTTAGTAAATATAAAAAGTATTTCAGTCCAGTGCACACATGGGATTTATGAACAAAAAAGCCTTTATTGGCAGTGCATAGCAGATGTTTCGGCCCTTAGTGTTGGGCCTTTCTCACAGTGCAAACATTTAAATACCATTACTTTCATGACATTATATCCTGTGTTCTAATAAAAGCTCAATCTCCCAATGTACCAGCATATTCCTTGGGATCTCTATAAAACAAATTCATGTGTATAATAACCTTAACATCTGTCATCATAATATCAATACACTGCACGTATAAAAAACATAGTATAAATAGAAAAAGTGCTAGTGCCGTCTAGTATAATTATGGCTAATTTTCACACGCTGGTTATAATGCACTTATGAATATTATTACATGACTATCGCTCATTTAAACGAAACCTGTTCATTGAGGCCTTTAGGACTGATTTTATTCAGGGTTTTAATCCAATAAGCCTCTCTTTGGAGAAGTTTTTTAGAAAGGTCTCCTCCCCTGGGATGCTGTGGTACATGGTCAATTCCCACATATCTCATGGAGTCTAAATTATGACCCTTTTCTAGGAAGTGCTTAGCAACTGGCTTAATTGATTTCCCATCCCTAAATGCCACCTTTATTGCCGATCAGTGTCCATCTATACATATTCTAAGCATTAAGTCGGTTTTGCCAATATACGATAGACCGAACGGGCATATGATTAAATAAATCACATGTGTAGTTGTGCATGTGATGGGAAATTTTATCTCGATTCTTTTTCTTGTGTGCGGATGTGCAAAGGAAAGGCCTGGTGTCATGAAACAACATGATAAATCATATCCCACAGTTGTAAGACCCTTCTTTTCGTCTTGGTAACCATGTCGGTTTAGGATTATATGAAAGTACGGGGTCTGTCCTTACTAATAGGTCTCTAAGGTTTTTCCCTCTACGATAACCTATTGTTGGCTATTGTGGGGTTAATGTAGCCAATTTGTGGTCAGCCTGTATAATGTCACAATGTTTCTGTATATTCTTAGCTATGGCTTGCAATAGCGGCTTAAAATCAATGGTGCATACAAATTTTTTATCTTTATTGGGTTCTTGCTTACCAATAAATTAGGTTCTTTCCAAGGCCTTTTTCATGGCCACTTCCAGTGTTTGTTTGTTGTTCCGCCTAGATAAGAACTTCTCCCACATTTCTTTCAATTGTATATCTCTGTTTGATTTGTCAGAATTATTTCTGATCACACAGCAAAACTGTGCCACTGGGAGCGACCTCTTAAGAGATAAGGGGTGACAACTTTTGAAATGTAACAATGTGTTACAATCTGTTTGTTTTTTAAAAACACAATATTCAAGCTTTGCATCAACCACATAAAATTTAACATCAAGAAATTCAAT
The DNA here is from genome assembly GCA_019447015.1 of Hymenochirus boettgeri. Taxonomy (NCBI): domain Eukaryota; kingdom Metazoa; phylum Chordata; class Amphibia; order Anura; family Pipidae; genus Hymenochirus; species Hymenochirus boettgeri. The sequence continues at coordinate 193,494,201 of CM033469.1, read as the reverse complement.
TTCACATTTACTTTTCTTATGTGTAAATCTGACTGGAGATTCCAATGTGTTAAGAGTTGAAATCATATTATTAATCGATTCCTCACTCCCCTGCCAAATGCAAAACACGTCATCAATAAAATGGACATAAACAGATAATATATGTTCTCTTTAACAGTCTGACATGTACAAATTTGCATATACAGGGGCCATGGCCGCCCCCTTTGCTGTCCCGGAGCACTGTACATAAAATGTTTTTTCGAAGCGGAAGTAAATATTGTGCAATGTTAAGATTAACAATTCTATTAGGAATTCCCTCCAACTTGGTGTTCCTACATTCTCCTCTAATTTGTTCTGCATAACTTCAATACCTTGTTGATATGGGATTATAGTGTCGAGACTGGTAACGTCCATTGAAATTAACCATACCCATAGGACTTCAGTATCTGTATTGTAAATAACCTTGATAAAAGATGCATGGTGTTCAAACACACTCCCTCTACTGGACATGATGGGTCTTCCTGGTAGGTGGTCAATACTTTTATGTATTTTCGACAAGGAGCAAAAAATAAGGCTAATGGGGTATTTTTGTACCAAATAATCCCCTAATTTCTTATCTATAACCCCTAAAGACACCGCTATCCACACTGCCTGTAGGATCAAACGTTAATGGTATATATGTCTCTGTGTCTGATAGCTGTATTAATAATTCCTTCTTATAGTCCAAGTAATTCATCAGTGCTATCCCACCCCACTTGTGTGATCATTCTGCAATGTTTTTATAGCTGATCTTTCCCCTTTAGTTAGGTTCAATCTCAGTTTCTTACCTTGACTATGTATTCTGTCAACATCAGCCTGTATTGTTTGCTGGAACACACTGATGGTAGCGTTATTCATAGGGGGATCAAATGTGCTGCGAATGGTGAGTGGCTGTCTCTGCATACTGGTGAGATTACTTGCAAACTGGTCTATTAATGAAAGGTAATGGCACATTTTATACAAATCTACCTCCCATTTAAATGTGTCAAACACAGTGAACGGAACATAAGTCAAACCTTTACGTAACAGTGAAGATTCATCTGAAGTTAACTCATGTGAGAACATATTTAATATAGGGATCATTTCCGTCTGCATAGTCTTGCGCTTACCACCTCATCGGATCGGATATCTTACCTTGCGGTTCGGGACCTATTGGGGGCTTTTTTTAATTCGGCTTGAGAAAGGCCCAACACTAAGTGCCGAAACGTTGTCTGCTATACACTGCCAATAAAGGCTTTTTTTGTTCACTGGACTGAAATACTTATATATATCTTGGTTAAAGGGGATGTTCAGTGCAAATACATGTACTTTTCAATAAAAGAGCAGTTTTTTTTTCATCCCAATGACCTTAATCTGCCCATCCAGAATTTTGTCTGTGTATAAATAAATGCAACCGAAATACTGACTCCCTGTTTGTAGGACCCCTAGTAGAGACCGTTATGGTCTTGCCCTTGACCCAATGCCTGGGTTGATTCAGTTGTTCAGTAGAGATTTGAGCATCTTTGAGCCATCCAACAGCCAATCAGTAGAAATAACTGTTAGGAACATTCCAAGGAAGTGGTGCATCCTGGGAAGAAGAAGGACCATTAGAACCTGAAATGTCAGCTCACTAATGTCAACAGCAGGGAATAGCAAAGGGTATGAAATCAACTAATTTTCAAAATGGAAGAGAATATGTAGAATAACTAAGTATGCATTACACAAACTAATAATTTAACAAATATTGATAATCCACTGAACTGTCCCTTTAACAGCAGGCACTCCTCTCAATCTTAAATGCCCTGGTGCTGTCTGGTAAAATATACAATGATGCAGGATCGGGGGACGCACTCACGGGTCTTTTTAAATGAAGATAACTTTAATGTGAGTTTACATGTTTCTGCCCGTCAAGCGGGCTGTCTTCAGAACATCTGAAAAGGCTGACGTAACATCCTTAAAACGGAAACCTGACCCCCCCCCAGGTAACGTGTCTGATTGAACCTATAACGAGTTAAAGCAAGTAGATGCTGGGGACACACCCCCAGTCACCAAACTACCAGTGCACAGTGTGGATACACAAAGAAATGCCGAAAGTGAATAGCAGGGAGCTGAAGTAAAGTAATAGGTGCTGAACCCCTAAAAACACTAATAAGGCAATGGAAGCTTAGATAAAAGACCCATAATCCAGAAATAGTCCATGAAAAGTGCTAGTGCCCTGATAAATAGAAATACTAAAAAGTACAAATGCAGAGAATAAATACATACGGTACTATATGAGAACGATACATTTAAGACCACTAGGTGGCAGAATAGAAAACAGCAAATATATAACATTTAACTATAATAGAAAACAGCAGCAATAGATTTAACATAACAGACATAAACCTAAAGCCTAAAGTTCGTTTTATGCAAAAGCTAGAAATCGGCTCCCAGCCTGAGCTAATATACTTACATGCTCCTCCTCGCTCCACCGCCGCAGCTCTGCACTTCCGGGTAAGGCAGTCAGTGATCGGCTGTGACAGTGACGTCACGGCCAATCACTGACTGCCATTCCCGGAGCAGTCTCCACTGCGGCTGCTTGGGAACACAAAAAGAACAGAGCAGCCACAGTGGAGACTGAGAGAAGAACCCGGAAATGGCGGTGGAGCGTGGAGCTTGCTAAGTTTAATAAGGCTGGTAGCCGATTTCTAGCTTTTGACTAAAACAAACTTTAGGTTTTGGGAGGTTATCTACAATATATGTATTTTTGAAAAGAGGGGTGGACAGTCCCTTTAATCGTTTTGAGAATGGGAGTTTTCAGATGGACATCTGTGTGGACTAATAGAGAGACCTAAGAGATCTGCCCTTCTTGTAGACATGTCTTATGCTGGTATTTTGAAACAGCAAATGTCTTGTCTTGTTGTACAATATGCCAGTTGGTACTCATAGATTTCTGTAGTGCTTTGCTTTTAGGACTGTACTGAGTGTAGAAATTCACTATTTGTTGACCATTTTGTGTTTGTCGAGGTTTGGAGGCTCTCTGTATAACTTTTTCTAAAGTTTTTGTGAGTTCCTGTGACCGATAGCCTCTCTGTAATAACCTATGTTTGAGTTCATTAATTTGTATGTTAGTATTATTTTGATCGCTGTTGTTGCGGATAACTCTTAAAAACTGTCCTTGTGGAATCAGTCTTTTAAGAGGTTCAGGATGACAACTGTCACGGTGCAGGATGGTATTTTTATCTGTAGCCTTTCTAAACAATGTGGTATGGAAGGCATTGTTATGTTTGTGGATCCTCAGATCCAAAAAGTCCACATGTTGCAAACTGATATGTGCTGTGATCTTGATAGGATTGTTCAAGGAGTTGATATCCTTAAAGAAATAGTTCACACAAAAAGTGAACTATTCCTTTAAAGCAGTGATTGAAGACCGGGAGGTAAAGGACCTATTCCTCACCTTCCGTTCTTCAATCACTTCACCAGAATCAATCACTGCTTTAAAGAAATAGTTCACTTTTTGTGTGAACTATTCCTTTAACAAATTCGATAGCAGACTCCTCACTTTCATGCCACACAAATAGCATATCGTCAATACAGCATTTGTACAAGACTATATTAGACGAGTACGGGATGACAATATGTTGATGTTCAAATTTTTCCATATATAGGTTGGCTACTGAGGGAGCTACATGGGACCCCATTGCGCTGCCCGAAATCTGCTGGTAGAAGTTCTTATCTGATCGAAAATAATTATTAGTGAGTATGAACATTAGCAGCTCAGTTAATGCTTCAATTGGGGGTGAACGATGGCCATATTTTATCAATGCTGCTTTGCACACCTCAACCCCATCCAGCTGGGGTATAACAGTGTAGAGGCTGGCTACATCGAAAGTCATGAGTAACATGTCAGAAGTTGCATCAATAAGTTCCAAATGTTGTATGACATGGGAACTGTCCCTTACATATGAGTATATGTACATATGTTTTCTATTCTGCCATATAGGGGGAGATGCAATATATTTCGCTATCGCAACCCACGTGCACTCATTTCCACAATGTCATTCACATTCACATTTTGTCGAACCTTTTTATACATGCGAAACTCCTAGCAGTAAGTTGCAACATTTTTGCTCATATTTAAAGACACCATTGAAGACGGTAATTGTCACACAAAAAAATAGCGCGAAAACAGCCGCCAAAATTTATGCATCGCTTGCGCTGCGCAAAGAAAAAAATTTGCAACATGGTGCAGGCAGTGCAAAACCTTTGCTAACACGTTAGTACATAGGTTAGCGTATTTTAGTGCTTATTGCATCTCCCTGATAGTGTTCTTAATGATCGTTCTCATTTCATATAGTATGTATTTTTCTCTGCATTTGTACTTTTAGTATTCTATTTATCAGGGCCTAGCACTTTTCATGGACTATTTCTAGATATGGGTCTTTTATCAAGCGTTCCATTGCCTTTTTAGGGTTTTTAGGGGTTCAGACCTGTTACTTACTTCAGCTCCCTGCTATTCCTTTCCATTCTCTTGTATCCACACTGTGCACTGGTCATTTGGTGACTGGGGGTGTGTCCCCAGCGTCTACTTGCTTTCACTCGCTATAGGTTCAGTCACGTTACCTTGGGGGGGTTTCGGGGTTTCAGTTTTAAGAATGTTACGTAAGCCTTTAGATGTCTGAAGACGGCCCGTTTAACGAACATGTAAACTCACATTAAAGTTATCTTCATTTAAAAAGACCCGTGAGTGCGTCCCTCGATCCCTCGATCCTGCATCATTATATATATTTTTTATATATATATTAGATCCGTTACAAGATAGCGAAGCACTCCATGGTCTCAAATAAATCAAGTTTATAATAACTGGTAGGTCTGTGTTACCTACGCGTTTCGGCCCAATGGCGGCTCGTCGAGGGTCGACCCTGACGACGGCCGCCATTGGGCCGAAACGCGTAGGTAACACAGACTACCAAGGTATTAATAAACTTGATTTATTTGAGACCATGGAGTGCTCGCTATCTTGTAACGGATCGTATATAGTGATGTTCGCGATAGCACCCAGCATTGGGAGGAACGGAGTGCGAAGGATTGCCAGTTTGTTCCATTATATATATTTATATATAAATATATATATATATACACACAGTGGACACAGCACTAGTTTGCTTTAATTTATTAGTCACCATGAGCCTGACGAATGCATCCTTTAGTCAAGACCCGCCCCTCCCCTTCCTGTTTTCAGCAGCCTTTTCTTTTTCAAGCTAACATTTTGGTATGTTGCACTTTGTGACAAAAAGCTCCTTCTTTCCCCACCCCCCCCCACACCTTATAAACCCACTCACAGGAAATGGTCACTAATTCACCAATGATATGCATATGCTCCTAGACAATACCACAAAAATCCTTAAAGAGGATGTCTTAAAGGTGGGTACTTCTCTTTCTATATTCTAGGTGAAAGAGCTTGAAAACATGCTTTAAGAATTCAATGTACTACATCTGTTCATAGGTCAAACAAACAAAAGTACCTAAAATCATACGACGAAGAGAATCACAAAAATAGATGGAGATCATAATCTTTGTTTAGACCCAGTGGGGCCAGTGTCCCTAATTGTGTATCCACCACACTTCGCGTTGTTTTAGGTTTCAAGATGCGGTCATCCCCTCTAACTGGTGGAGTTACCGCCTCAATGACCATGTACCTCAAAGTTTTCTCATTGTGCCCCATCTCTAAAAAATTCTGTGATACCAGTAACTTCCTGTTACCTACACGTATGCTTGACCTATGTTGCGAAATATGCGACTTCACCATCTGAGTGGTTTTGCCTACGTATGTAAGCCCACATGGGCAGCATAACAAATAAATTACAAATTTGGATTCACACGTACCCCTGATGGCATATGTTTTACTGCATGTGTAAAAGTTAGCCCTTCTGTGCACAACTGCATTGTGTGCGGTTGTAACAGAGGAACATCCCCACTCTCCCAACCTGTTCAACCTTGTTTTTGTTTATGTTTATATTTGAGTGTACCAAAGATTTGTCTAAGGTCTTTCCCTTTCTATATGATACCAATGGTAACTCTTCAAATTCTAAAATACTCGGATAAGCCTGTCTCAGAAGGTGCCCAATGGATCATTCGTAAATACTGGCACCTTCTGGAACAGGCTTATCCAAGTATTTTAGAATTTGAAGAGTTCCCATTGTTATCATTAGAAAGGGAAAGACCTTAGACAAATCTTTGGTACACTCAAATATAACCATAAACAAAAACAAGGTTGAACAGTGGGATGAGTGGGATGTTCTCGTTACACACGCACACAATGCAGTTGTTGCACAGAAGGGCTAACTTTTACACATGCAGGTTAAAACATATGCCATCAGGGGTCATTATACGTGTAATCCAAATTGTATTTATTGTTATGCTGCCCATGTGGGCTACATACGTAGGCAAAACCACTCAGATGGTGAAGTCGCATATTTCGCAACATAGGTCAAGCATACGTGTAGGTAACAGGAAGTTACTGGTATCACGAATTTTTAGAGATGGGGCACAATGAGAAAACTTTAGGTACATGGTCATTGAGCGGTAACTCTCCACCAGTTAGAGGGATGACCGCATCTTGAAACACTAAACAACGCGAAGTGTGGTGGATACACAAATTAGGGACACTGGCCCCACTGGGTCTAAACAAAGATTATGATCTCCATCTATTTTTGTGATTATCTCTTCGTCGTATGATGTTTAGGTACTTTTGTTTGTTTGACCTATGAACAGATGTAGTACATTGAATTCTTAAAGCATGTTTTCAAGCTCTTTCACCTAGAATATAGAAAGAGAAGTACCCACCTTTAAGACATCCTCTTTAAGGATTTTTGTGGTATTGTATAATGAGCATATGCATATACATTGGTGAATTAGTGACCATTTCCTGTGAGTTGGGTTTATAAGGTGTCTTTTTGTAAGTGCAAACATACCATGTTAGCTTAAAAAGAAGGCTGCGTCCTTCGAAACGTCGTCAGCTCATGGTGATCTAATAAATTAAAGCAAACTAGTGCTGTGTCCACTGTGTATATATAATATATATTATAATATAATATATAATAATGGAACACAAACTTGCAATCCTTCGCACTCCGTTCCTCTCCAATGCCTGGGTGCTATCGCGAACATCACTATATACGATCCGTTACAAGATAGGAAGCACTCCATGGTCTCAAATAATCAAGTTTATTAATACCTTGGTAGGTCTGTGTTACCTACGCGTTTCGGCCCAATGGGCGGCCGTCGTCAGGGTCGACCCTGAGACACGCCGCCATTGGGCCGAAACGCGTAGGTACCACAGACCTACCAAGGTATTAATAAACTTGATTTATTTGAGACCATGGTGCTTCGCTATCTTGTAACGGATCGTAAATATATATATATATAATATAATGATGCGGATCGAGGGATCGAGGGACGCACTCACGGGTCTTTTTAAATGAATAACTTTAATGTGAGTTTACATGTTTCGTTAAAACGGGCCGTCTTCAGAAAATCTGAAAGGGCTTACGTACATCCTTAAACTGAAACCCCGAAACCCCCCCAAGGTAACGTGACTGAACCTATAGCGAGTGAAAGCAGTAGACGCTGGGGCACCACCCCCAGTCACCAAATGACCAGTGCACATGTGGATACAAGAAGAAATGCTGAAAGTGAATAGCAGGGAGCTGAAGTAAAGTAACAGGTGCTGAACCCCTAAAAACCCTAAAAAGGCAATGGAAGCCTTGATAAAAGACCCATAATCTAGAAATAGTCCATGAAAAGTGCTAGTGCCCTGATAAATAGAAATACTAAAAAGTACAAATGCAGAGAATAAATACATACTATATGAAATGAGAACGATACATTTAAGAACACTATCAGGGAGATGCAATAAGCACTAAAATCACGCTAACCTATGTACTAACGTGTTAGCAAAGGTTTTGCACTGCCTGCACCATGTTGCAAATTTTTTTTCTTTGCGCAGCGCAAAGCGATGCAATAAATTTTGCGGCGTTTTTCCGCCTATTTTTTGTGTGACAATTAACGCCTCTTCAATGGTGTCTTTAAAATATGAGCAAAAATGTTGCAACTTACTGCTAGGAGTTTCGCAATGTATTAACGGTCGCAAAGTGATTAATACATTGTGGAAATGAGTGCACGTAGGTTGCGATAGCGAAATATATTGCATCTCCCCCTATATGCAGAATAGAAAACATATGTCATCTACCCATATGTAAGGGACAGTTCCCATGTCATACAACATTTGGACTTATGATGCACTTCTGACATGTTACTCATGACTTTCGTGTAGCCAGCCTACAACTGTTATACCCCACTGGATGGGTTGAGTGTGCAAAGCAGCATTGATAAAAATATGGCCATCGTTCACCCCCAATTGAAGCATTACTGAGCTGCTACTGTTCATACTCCTCACTAATATATTATTTCGATCAGATAAGAACTTCTACCATCAGATTTCGGGCAGCGCAATGGGGTCCCATGTAGCTCCTCAGTAGCCAACCTATATATGGAAAATTTGAACATCAACATATTGTCATCACCGTACTCGTCTAATATAGTCTTGTACAAATTGTGTATTGACGATAGCTATTTGTGTGCATGATGAGGAGTGTCTGCTATCGAATTTGTTAAGGATAGTTCACACAAAAAGTGAAACTATTTCTTTAAAGCAGGTGATGATTCTGGTGAAGTGATTGAGAACGGAAGGTGAGGATAGGTCCTTTCCTCCCGGTCTTCAATCACTGCTTTAAAGGAATAGTTCACTGTTTTGGTGAAACTTTTTCTTTAAGGATATCAACTCCTTGAACACTCCATCAAGATCCAGCACATATCTTTGCACATGTGGACTTTTTGGATCTGAGGATCCACACCATAACAATGCCTTCCAACCACATTGTTTAAGAAAGGCTACAGATTAAAAATACATCCTTGCACCGTGACATTTGTCAGTCCTGAACCTCTTAAAGATTGATTCCACAAGGACAGTTTTAAGAGTTACTCCGCAACAACAGCGATCAAATAATACTACATACAATTAATAACTCAAACATAGGTTATTACGAGAGGCTATCGGTCACAGGAACTCAAAAACTTTAGAAAAGTTATACAGAGAGCCTCCAACCTCGACAAACACAAAATGGTCAACAAATAGTGAATTTCTAACTCAGTACAGTCTAAAAGCAAAGACTACAGAAATCTATGAGTACCAACTGCATATGTACAAAAGAAAGACAAGACATTTGCGGTTTCAAATACCAGCATAAGACATGTCTACAGAGGGCGATCTCTTAGGTCTCTCTAGTAGTCCACACAGTGTCCATCGGAAAACTCCCATTCTCAAAACGATTAAAGGACTGTCCACCCCTCTTTTCATAAAATCATATATTGTAGATAACCTCACCAAACCTAAGTTTGTTTTAGTCAAAAGCTAGAAATCGGCTTACCAGCCTTATTAAACTTAGCAACTCCCGCTCCACCGCCATTTTCCGGGTTCTTCTCTCAGTCTCCACTGTGGTCGGCTCTGTTCTTTTTGTGTTCCCAAGCAGCCGCAGTGGAACTGCCCGGAATGGCAGTCAGTATTGGCCGTGACGTCACGGTCACAGACGATCACTTGACTGCCTACCCGAAGTGGCAGAGCTGCGGCGGTGGAGCGGGGAGAGAGCATGTAAGTAATTAGCTCAGCTGGGAGCCGATTTCTAGCTTTTGCATAAAACAACTTAGGCTTTAGTTTATGTCTGTTTTAAATCTATGTGCTGCTTGCTCATTATAGTTAAATGTTATATATTTGCTGTTTTCTATTCTGCACACCTAGTGGTCTTAAATGTATCGTTCTCATATAGTACCGTATGTATTTATTCTGCATTTGTACTTTTTAGTATTTCTATTTATCAGGCACTAGCACTTTTCATGGACTATTCTGGTATTATGGGTCTTTTATCCTAAGCTTCCCATTGCCTTATTAGTGTTTTTAAGGGGTTCAGCACCTAGTACTTTACTTCAGCTCCTTGCTTCACTTCGGCATTTCTTTTGGTATCCACACTGTGCACGGTAGTTTGGTGACTGGGGGTGTGTCCCCAGCACTCAGACTTGCTTTAACTCGTTATTAGGTTCAATCAGACACGTTACCTGGGGGGGGGTCAGGTTTCCGTTTTAAGGATGGTTACGTCAGCCTTTTCAATGTTCTAAGACACCCCTTGACGGGCAGAACATGTACACTCACATTAAATTTATCTTCTTTAAAAAGACCCTTGAGTGCGTCCCCCGATCCTGCATCATTGTATATTTTACCAGACAGCACCAGGGCATTTAAGATTGAAGAGGATGCTGCTGTAAAGGGACAGTTCAGTGGATTATCAATATTGTTAAATTGATTAGTTTGTTTAATGCATACTTAGTTATTCTACATATTCTCTTCCATTTTGAAAATTAGTTGATTTCATACCCTTTGCTATTCCCTGCTGTTGACATTAGTAGCCTGACATTTCAGGTTCTAATGGTCCTTCTTCTTCCAGGATGCACCACTTCCTTGAATGTTTCCTAACAGTTATTTTCTACTGATTGGCTGTTGGATGGCTCAAGACTCAAATCTCTACTGAACAACTGAATCAACCCAGGCATGTGGTCAAGGGCAAACCATAACCGCCTCTATAGGGGTCCTACAACAGGGAGTCAGTATTTCGGTTGCATTTATTTATACACAGACAAACTTCTGGATGGGCAGATTAAGGTCATGGGATGAAAAAAAAAACTGCTCTTTTATTGAAAAGTACTGTATTTCACTGAACATCCCCTTACACCAAGATATATATAAGTATTTCAAGTCCAGTGAACAAAAAAAGCCTTTATTGGCAGTGTAATAGCAGACAACGTTTCGGCACTTAGGGTTGGGCCTTTCTCAAGCCGAATTAAAAAAAGCCCCCACTAGGTCCCGACCCGCAAGGTAAGATATGCCGATCCGATGAAGGTGGTAAGCGCAAGACTATGCAGACGGAAATGATCCCTATATAAATATGTTCTCACATGAGTTAACGTCAATAATCTCACTGTTACGTAAAGGTTGACTTAGTGTTCCGTTCACTGTGTTTGACACATTTAAATGGGAGGTAGATTTGTATAAAATGTTGCATTCCTTTCATTAATAGACCAGTTTGCAAAGGTAATCTCCACCAGTATGCAGAGAAGCCACTCACCATTCGCAGCACTTTTGATCCCCATGATTAATAACGCTACCATCAGTGTGTTTCCACGCAAACAATACAGCTGATGTTGACAGAATACAATAGTCAAGGTAAGAACCTGAGATTACCTAACTAAATGGAAAATCAGCTTAAACAAACATTGCAGAATGACACAGACAAGTGGGGTGGGATAGCACTAGATTAATTACTTGGACTATAAGAGGAGTATTAATACAGCTATCAACACAGAGACATATATACCATTAACTTTTGATCCTACAGGGCATGTGGATAGCGGTGTCTTTAGGGGTATAGATAGAAATTAGGGATTATGGGTACAAAAAACCCCATTACCTTATTTTTTGCTCCTTGTCGAAATACATAAAAGTATTGACCACCCTACCAGGAAGCCCATCATGTCCAGTAGAGGGAGTGTGTTTGAACACCTGCATCTTTTATCAAGGTTATTTACAATACAGATACTGAAGTCCTATGGTATGGTTAATTTCAATGGACGTTACCAGTCTCGACACTAATAATCCCTATCAACAGGTATTGAAGTTATGCAGAACAAATTGAGGAGAAATGTGGAACACCAAGTTGGTGGAATCCTAACTAGAATTGTTAATCTTACATTGCACAATATTTACTTCCGCTTCGAAAATTTTATGTAGTGCTCCGGGACAGCAAAGGGGGCGGCCATGGCCCCTGTTATGCAAATTTGTACATGTCAGACTGTTAAAAGAGAACATATATTATCTGTTTATGCCATTTTATTGATACGTTTTTGCATTGGCAGGGGAGGTGAGGAATCGATTAATAATATGATTTCAACTCTTAACACATTGGAATCTCCAGTCAGATTACACATAAGAAAAGTTAAATGTGAAATTGAATTTCTTGATGTTAAATTTTATGTGGTTGATGCAAGCTTGAATTTTGGTTTTAAAAAACAAACAAGATTGTAACACTTGTTACATTTCAAAGTTGTCACCCCCCTTATCTCTTAAGAGGGTCGCTCCCATGTGGCACAGTTTGCTGTGTGATCAGAAATAATTCTGACACCAAAACAGAGATATACAATTGAAAGAAATGTGGGAGAAGTTCTTATCTAGCGTACAATACAACAAACTAACACTGGAAGTGGCCATGAAAAAGGCCTGAAAGAACCTAATTTATTGGGTAAGCAGAACCCAATAAAAAAAAATTGTATGCACCATTGATTTAAGCCGCTTTGCAAGCCATAGCTAAGAAATACAGAAACATTGTGACATTATACAGGCTGACCACAAATTGCTACATTAACCCCACATAGCCAACAATAGGTTATCGTAGAGGGAAAAACCTAGAGACCTATTAGTAGGACAGACCCTACTTTCATATTCCTAAACCGACATGGGTTACCAAGACGAAAGAGGGTCTTCAAACTGTGGGATTGAATTTATCATGTTTGTTTCATGACACCAGGCAGGCCTTTCCTTTGCACATCCGCACAACAAAAAAGAAAAAGAATCGAGATAAAATTCCCATCACATGCACACACTACACATGTGATTTATTTAATCATAATCCCGTTCGGTCTATACGTATATTGCAAAACCGACTTAATTGCTTGAATATGTATAGAATGGAACACTGTCGGCAATAAAGGTGGCATTTAGGGATGGGAAATCAATTAGCCAGTTGCTAAGCACTTCCTAGAAAAGGGTCTATTTAGACTCCATGAGATATTGGGAATTGACCATGTACCACAGCATCCCAGGGGAGAGACCTTTCTAAAAAACTTCTCCAAAGAGAGGCTTATTGATTAAACCCCTGAATAAAATCAGTCCTAAAGGCTCAATGAACAGGTTTCGTTTAAATGAGCGATAGTCATGTAATAATATTCATAGGTGCATTATAACCAGCGTGTGAAAATTAGCCATAATTATACTAGACGGCACTAGCCCTTTTTCTATTTACTATGTTTTTTATATACGTGCAGTGTAATTGATATTATGATACAGATTTTAAGGTGTATTATACACATGAATTTGTTTTATAGTAGATCCCAAGGAATATGCTGGTACATTGGGAGATTGAGCTTTTTAGAACACAGGATATAATGTATGAAAGTAATGGTATTTAAATGTTTGCACTGTGAGAAAGGCCCAACACAAGGGCCGAAACATCTGCTATGCACTGCCATAAGGCTTTTTTTGTTCATAAATCCATGTGTGCACTGGACTGAAATACTTTTTATATTTTACTAACCACTGTAGCACAGGGTTTTTGTTATTGACCCTTTTTGGAGAATTCAAAGTTGTTGTGCCCTCCCATTGGAGCATATATATATATGTTTGCACAATGGAAATTATGCGTGTGTATGTTTGCTTAAGTGGATATAGAATCTTTACACAGGTATATTTAAACTTAACTCAGTCCCCCAGCTTCCAGAGGACCAAATAGGATAATCATGCAGGTCTAAGAGTAGACCCAGGCAATCCTGCCCACACTGTTGTTGAAAACTAAACATGCTAGGTTAATACTTATTAGTATTACCACGAAAGTGGTGATGTACCTCATATATTATACAGAATGTAACTCACAGCATCATGTTATTATAAAAGCATTGCCCTATAATCTAACGTATAAACAAACATTTCTCATTCAGTTTACCTAAAGAAATGGATTTATCCTTATATACTCTTTTATAACAGATCTAATTGAAAAAATTGCTTCAGAGCAATTATTAATAACTGATAACTGCTTTTATTTCAGTATTACAGTAAATCCTTGGTATACCTGCCTTGCTGTAACCACTCAGCAAAGGACTTGCAAGCGAGCACCTTCATCCCACCACTTAATAGTGGCTGCCAATTCAAATTTTCTAGCCAATCAGTCCCACTCCTATGTACCCTATCAATGGATCAGGTTTAAAAATAGTTTGGCAATTGGGCCTGGTAGAGCTACTGATCTAATTGGGGGATTTCATCATCTGCAGGTACAAACGACAGAGTTTTACACAATACTTTCAGTAACAGCCTCGATAGCTTAATACAGAGAACAAACAAACAAAGGAAACCGAGAGAATAAATGTTAATGCTGGCCACAAATTTGTAACCCAGATCACGCACTGTCTTTATGGAATGATTATGGGTAGCATGGCACAGTGGGTTACTCTGGTGGTCTGGCAAAGCAGAGTGGCACATAAACGTTTCCTCACAATGTGCCATAATCAGGGTGTCCCTGTCTATGGTACACCACTTTGAATATTGACCAGGCCTATATTGTGTGTCCTTGTAAGTTGGTGTACACTTATCTGTTGCCTCAGAGTTTTGTATCCAATAGAGGTAAATTGTCTGTCCAATAAACTGTCCTCCCAAAGGTGGTAACAGGATCTTATACCATGATCTTTGTTGCAGTCAATATCACTCAAAAGCACACACCACAATCTACTCTTTCACTTTTTCCTCCTCCTAGCCATAGACGCAGAGATTCTTTTTATTACTGCAGACTGGAGGTGTATAAAGGAGCCTTGGTGTATATGTCCATTAACAATACACATCACATCCTGTGTAGTCAGACAGAAGTTTTTTTGGATTACACTCCTTTCACTTGGAGCAGACACAGGGTGTGGTCCCATTTTGACCATCCTGTTGAAATAGGGATCTCACCACTCTGTAATTATTTTGTATATTTTGTGTTGTACCTAATATAAGTCAGTGCTATTCTTTATATACATTTATGATGGTAATTTAAATGGAATAGTGAGATAGTACACACACATACATATACAACTTTCCAATATGAAATTCATAAACCTCAACCACATGCAATCCCCTATGAAAATATAAATATATTTGATATAAGGATTAAGGAGATATATATATAAATATATATATATATATATATATATATATATATGATATATATTATATTACAGTAGGGGCACTCTCTCTCTGTCAATGATTATTCCCTTGCCCTGGTGCTACACTAACAAGATATCCAATAGTAGAAATACAATTGCACTCAGGTCCCTTTTTCATACTTTTTATTCAATATCTGTGCATCATAAAGTGCAACAATTAGTGCAGCATGTGCAATAAGCAACGTTTCGGTCTGTGCAACTAGACCTTTATCAAGCCTAATGTAATCCACCCTAGCTCACCTTATAATAACTAAGGACTCCCCCTAATTTAAGTGTACATCATCATGAGTGGACCAATGTAACAACCGAAAATTCAATGTTCCTAATTAGCTCACATGTCATCTTATTGAATAATAAAGTGTCTAGTGGTATCTAATGCTCAAAACGTTATATGATAAAACATCAATAATTAACAAAACATCTGTGATCTTCATTCCTGTGTAATAATACATAGTGTGTGTATTAAATAATCAATCTAAAATCTATTTTATATATTACAAGGTTTAAATACGCAGGATCTCCAAATTATCTTTCTTTAAGAACAACATTTTTAACGAATATTGTTTCATTAGCCTCTCGTTTGTATAGGGTCCTAAGTTTCGTTTGATCCCAAAAGATTTCCCTCTGTATAATAATTTTGATCTCATCCTCCTCTTTGTTTAAGGTGGGTACATGGTCCGATGGCAATGTAATCTAAAGTCCTCAAGTCCTGTGCCCCTCTTAAAAGAAGTTTATCGCCACTGGTTGTTTGTTTGTTATCTCTATATGCAGTGTTGTATTATATAAAATAAACCCCCACGACCAGAATCCGAGGAAAACGTAGTATACATTTAAGCTCTCTCCCTTAATAGAGATGAATTTTCTTCTCAATTGGGAACTATCTTTGTACCAACACCAGTACATAACTCATTTCAAGATGAAATTGATCTATACAGTTGACTATGATGTTAAAATTAAAGCCATGTTTGTACTGATAATTCAACTTTCCGCACAAATCCTAATAAGTTTAGACCAAAAGCAGCTCGAACCCCCTAATACTCCCTCTGCCATTAAAGTATTTAATAATAAAACCAACACGAGCTAATGGAAAAATTTAAAAGTATCATAAAATACCTAAGTGGTCCAATCTATCTCCTGGAGAAATAGGGGCATTAAAAGCATTACAAAATGACACAGAGATATATCCGCCCCGCCGCCGACAAGGGGGGACTGTTGTGATATTGGACAAAACATACTATCGCAGAATTATTAGGGCAACTTTCTGATACTAACACATATAAGCAAATCCATGCAGATCCTACTATGAGGCTTAAAAAGTAGCTATCCACCTCATCGATCAGCTTAGAGGGCTAATTGGATCACTTGAAGTGCAAAATTTGAAGCACCTAAGTGCTTTATTATCTACAGTGTACCCAAGATACACAACTCTCTAAAAGCCCCCCCTGTTCGTCCGATTGTTGCCTCACGAGGGTCCATTTTAGTTCATTATCGGCATATGTAGATTCATTTTTACAGCCTATTGTACGTAATATGAGATCATATCTCCGTGATAGTGGACATCTACTGGACATCCTATCCACCTATACCGGAATATATCTGATACTGTAATATCCACTGGACGTAGCAGTCTATTACCGTTATCCCTCAAACCCAGGGAATTGAAATATGTAGACAGCTCTTATTAATTCCAAGCATGCAGGACCACCTATCGAATGGCTTATGGAGTCTGAATTTTATTTTAGGGGAAAATTTTCCGTTGGTGATTACTTTTTCAACAGATCTCGGTACAGCAATGGGGACCAATGTAGTCCCTCCTTTGCAAACATCTACATGGAGGACTTTGAGTCTCGTTACATTTATCCCCATTAGGCACCATTTGGCTATTTACCGACGCTATAGCGATGATTGCTTTATCCTCTGGGGGGATCTCTGAAGAATGCAAGAACTTTGTGTCGGAATTGAATGCCTAAGACTCCCCCCATTAAAATTTATTGCGGTATCCAATGCTAACAAAATTGACTTTTTGACCTGAGAATGACATTTCTACAAATAAGTTTTTGACTAGTCTCTTTAAAAAGCCACCGATAAAATACCATCCTTGCATCGGGAGCTGCCATCCCTTTTCCACTTAAAAGGGGGTTATCTTTTCCTAATTTTATGAAAGTCATGAAAAATAACTTCAACATTGAGATGGCTGAGCTCCAGGTTCCTCTCTAGAGTGCTATAGTCCCAAAATGGTTAATGAACAACTAGATAAGATACGTGATATGATATCTACCATACTCGTAAGGAGAACGTTAAGGCCAAATTGGACAGATGCGGCTAGTCGGAGAGAGGATAACGGTGCCTATCTCACTGCAATATTCCCCTCATAGTCAGAAGTTAGTGAGACTATAAAAAAACCAATTGGATATTCTTACTAGTGCCGAGGACTACCCATTTGGTACTGTCAAACCTATGTTTGCCTACCAGGTGGCAAAAAATTTACCAATTTATTAGTCAAAACTGACTTAAGTAGTAGATCTAAGGCCCCCATATCATGGTTACCTGAATGTAAGAAAGGATGTTACAAAGTGTGGGGTTGCCAGGCTGCCGATCTATGATCACTGGTCCAATTTTCCGCTCCTACAATGGTCGACGGTATAAGACTACAATATAGGTTACATGTACGAGTAATTAGTTGTATACAGTTATTATATGTCCATGTGGTCTCTACTATACAGGTAAAACCCACCACCCGAGAGAAAGAAGGCCAATCATAGGCAGTCTCTCAGACAGGCCTTGGAGGTGGGGAAGTGTCAGTTGCTAAACACTTAAAGAAGCTGGGCACCCAAGTGTCATGCTTCAATGGATGGCCTAGACCGTAATAGAGCCTTCTTAGAGAGAAGCCAGATGGGACAGGACATCGTGCACACTGGCCCCCAGGGGACTAATGGCAACTGGTATTATCATGTTCTATAACCCCTGTATTGGCAACTAGTGTACCCTAGAGATAGGCTCGTCATGGCCTGGCCCATTATTATTAATAGCTGTAGTAAGCTATGCACTTTTACACACTGTGCACTTTTTTTATGTGTTTATATGTGTTTTTGATATACCTTTTATATCTATTTATGGCTATTTATATCTATTATATCATATTGGAGTCCATATATGGAACCACATCGTCTATGATACTATCCTAGTGGGTGGTCTTTTGAGCCTTGCGTCTCCTTTTTTCCTTTTGAGATATAGGTGTTACTAATATTACATTGTCTCTGTGTTACTGTTACCACATTATCCAGTTTTGGTTTATTAGACAGACAGCTGTACGGGCAAACTTAGAGTGTGGTACGTCCTATTTGTTACTTATTTCCACCACTTGATGGATGGTTTTAGATCATAGTTACTATTAGGCCATAGATTCTTTCTATTGAGCCGTGTACTCACATATGGCAGTACATTCAGAACAGATAACTGGAGTAAGTCTGTTGCTGCTTATGTCATATTGTAATTACTATGTATACTTCCTGACTCTCTTTTTAATTATGTTTTTTATGTTATATATTTACACTTTGTATCACTTGGTGCATTGTAATGAGGATTCACTGAGGTGGGTGGGTGTGGGAGGGTTTGGGGGGGGTTTTTTCTATTTATGACACTTACCCTTTTCAATATGGCGTATCCTGACGACGGCCGCGGTTGGCTGAAACGTCGTCGTTCCGTTTGACGTTATAATAAACAAGTGTTGCAGTCCAGGATGCCCCTGTTCGTTTCTTAGCTTATATATATATATATATATATATATATATATACTGTTATATATAGATATTAGAAACTTATTATTTTTCATGGTCCTACATTCTCAGTCCTTCTCTTTTTAACCATTGATATATAAAACATTTTGGGGTTGGACTTGCTTTGTTGTGCTATCCATATTTCACTTTCTATTTTAGCTAGTTTAATTGATTATATTCCTTTTTACATATTTTATTCTTCCTGTAAGCCTTTTCTGTCCTCTGATTTCAAAAATATAAAAGCCATTTTCTTTTTTTTCCATTTACCTTTTTACTCGAGTAAAGTAAATGTTTTTGAACTCACCCCAATTTAATGTCTCACAGCTTCCAGCCAGAGTTGTGATTGGCAGATCATTTTAAAGGAAATACTGCGTCTTTCTTCACCCTAACTTGTTTGAGACCACATTTGCCCTTTAAATAATTGTCTCAGTGGATAATTAATTATATTACTTTTATTGATATAAAAAAAATATAGTGTTATCAATGATTAATTAAATTTAATAGAAGAATCAAGCTTCTAATGCATCCCCCGTTAAATTTAATTGCCCACACCTGTATTTTTTTTACCCCAAGTAAATAGTTTAGTTTTGTTGGAATTTAAATTGCAAGTGCATAAATGTACATTTGCTTAGTAATGATTCTTGTTATGTGCGTGTATAGTGGGCTATTATATTCCCCTCCCCTCTTTCACACCCACCAGGGTCGATATGTGGATGAACACCTGGGTTAAAATCCACCAGAAGGAAGTAAAAGCTTTCACAAACACATCAATGCGGTAGAACCAAAAATCAAATTTACAAGGAAGAGGTACAAACAACAAACTGGCTTCTCTTGGACTGCTTGATAGAAGTCAGGAGAATATTTACTGGAAGTAGAGGGTTATATAGAGATGCATATATAACCAACCACAACATCTCATTGGAGCCCTTTAAACTTGTGGATATCCGACTGTGTCTTTGTCAAAAGAAGTAGAAGGAAGAAAAGAACAGGTATACCAACAGTGAAGGGAAAAGCAAGACAGAAGGAAGAACATGTCATCCCATTGTAGCAGGGTCTACTGAGAAATTAAGGGATGGTCCCCCTGAAATAATTTTGCTATACAATCCCCCTGTCCCCCCAGACCCAACCGCTATATTATTTTATATGAAAGTTCCCCAAACTTTACTTCCTTCCTTCTTTCCTCCTCCGCGTTGCCGGCCCTCTGCTTGCGAGAAAATGCAAGCAGAGGCGGGACCGGCAGTCGCTCTGTGATTGGCTGGCGGCAGCCAATCACGGACGCGGCTGCCTGTCATTCAGTGCGGCGGAGGAAGAGGGGAGGTAAGTAATGTTTGGGGCACTTTCTATAAATACATAGCGGTTTGGGGCTGGGGGACAGGGGAATTATTATAGCCCAAGGTTTTTTCACTAGGGGGAGGGAATCCTATCGGGAAGGGAAGGAGGGGAGAAGGGCTGCAGTACGCTGCCAAACTTCTCCGCGAGGCCAGTAGGAGGCAGAGTCCTATATGGACTCTGCTATCCTCCGGGTGGGCAGTTATTGGGACTTTGGGGGGGGACTACAGGAGAACACGAGGGCTGGGATGTGAGGTAGGATTACTACACTACACAATGGGGCCAGTAGTGGGGGGGATTATAGTTTTGGTGGTGGACCATGCCTTTAAGAAGAATTTTCAAAAAACACTGTACCCTGTCTGCTTTAAACCAAACAACACACTGAGGCAACAATGGTACATCCGAAAGACCCAATACCGAAACCACAGAGAATCGACATCATATGCAGTCATAGTCTCTGATTTGTTGTGGGGAGACCAAACAGCAACTGCTTCAATGTATGGCCCGCACAAAAGAGCCAATTCCTCGGGTCAGGATCCGCCATGTACCGCCTCTTAGGATAAAGGACATACCTTGAAGATTGTAATGTTACCATATTGGCAAAGGAATGTGACTGGTTCACGAAGAGGTGTCAGGAGGCCATTTATGTAAAATAAGAAACAGCTTAATAGAGGTGGGGGGATTCGACACCACTGACTGCCATTACAATGCTGTTTTGACACCTTACTATGGGCGTTCCTTTACACCTCTTAGCCACTATGCAATCACGCACTTAACAACCTGGATGTGATATGCTAATTGGGATTTTCCAGGGTACATAATTGCCACAGCTCTTGTACAGTCCATTCTGAATTGAGAAAGCCAGTCGTATGACCTAGCAAAACGTCTTCAAGAACTAAACTTCAAGTCCAGTTGATCTAATTGAATGCACAGACATACCATGACCTGGATGAATGAGAACCTTCACAAGCATACTCCCCTTCTTTCCTTAAATTGTACCTGGGGTGAGGACATAAACCACCAGTTCTTTTCCCCTGCATTTGTCTTAGTTAAGGAGCTGTACTTTTTTTTGCTGCTCGTCCCTCCTTTCAGAGCACAATTTCACATTCTACTATCGGTGAGGATAAAGGGGTTGTGAGGTGATCACGAAGGAAACTTATAGTTTCCATTAAGTTTAAGCAGGGTAGGTGTATGGGTTTGTTTTAAAGGGAAAGCATATCCCTCAAATAAAGGAACTGTATATGGGTAAACTATCCCCCCAAAACTTTAATAATTAGACGTTTGACAGGCAACTAATCTGTTCATGCAGCAAACCTGTTATATATAACCCCCTCTTCAAGCTCTCTAAGCTTTCCATGCTTAACTGAGGCAGCTAGGGAATAGCATTGACTCCATTGGCTGTGATGTCATGTTACACCCATGAGTAACAACTGCTATCTGGTAGAACCAGGAAGCAGAGAAATATAATAAAACATTAGCCAGCATTTTAAGTTAACAGGAAGTGAGTTGCTTATTCCCACCACCCTGTTAATAATAGAAAGCCAGGATTACTCAGAAAAAACTTACCTACTAGTGCCCCACTGGCAAGCTTCTCTCTCCAGCTCTTCTATCTTTAATATTAGCACGCATACACAAAGGATAGGAGCACGGTAAGGACAGAGCACCATCTACTGGAGGGAAGATGCAATGGAGTACCAGTGGTAGTTTTATCTATGTAATCCGGCATCCTATTATTCACAGGGAGGTGGGAATAAGCAAATAAGTGAACTGTGGCTATCTCCAAGTTATA
Organism: Hymenochirus boettgeri; assembly: GCA_019447015.1. NCBI lineage: Eukaryota > Metazoa > Chordata > Amphibia > Anura > Pipidae > Hymenochirus > Hymenochirus boettgeri. The sequence continues at coordinate 193,472,199 of CM033469.1, read as the reverse complement.
GTATTGTGGACAAGCTATACATAAAATGCATAACTAATAAAATGTTTTTATTCTGTCAATTTCATGTACAAGGATTTTAGAAACAGTGTATCCATTTATAGGTACTACGACCTATAGCATTAGGCTTGCCATAATAAATTACATTTTTCTATAATAATTTAAGAGTATAACCTGTATTCATTGTTTTAATATGAATTATTTGCAGAAAATAAAATAAAATCGCAAAATATTGTAAAAACAGAAGAGCCTTGCATTCTTTTCATATATACAGTATTGTACTGCAAGTTTAAATCCTGAGCCATTGGATAACCATATATTTTTATTAGCAGTTAGTAAACATCCTTCTGCATTATTGCCTGCAAGCTGGGAGGTGCATATTTTCAGGATACTAGAGGTGTCTGACTATCTTGTATGTGTCATACACCTCTTACTGTCCTGCGAGGGCTGGCTGAGCAAGTTGACAAACTCGATCTGAGCTGTGCATGAAGGGCAGATGTTGGAACGGTCTTTCAACAGGCAAATCATGCTGGTATTTAGGATGTTCTGTCTTGGGCACTAAAATAAGAACAACAATATTTTTACATACACATACACTCCAGTCTAGTACTGCCCAAACATTACAATTTGCATTAATTGCATTCCACCCTTAAAATAAACAAGCTGGTCATTTTCAGTTACCTGTCCCCACAGATTTTTTTGCACTTTATACCTGTTTACTAGCCAGATTTTTAGGATAATTATTTTCCTTCTTTCTGGCAATTAAGCTGGCCCTCTCAAAACCCAATCATGACTGTGACTGCTGGATCACACAATGATTGACTGCTTATTCCCCTGGATATAAATGCATGTAATAACTGGTTAAAATAGCATTATGATTAGACAGAAACCAATCCACATTTTTTTGTTTAGTGTGGACCTGCCTTAATCAAATTGATACATATTCAGGCTCTTGCTTCAGACTTTAATATCACATTTATTGTAACCAAGTTAATTTTAGTGCAACAACAGTGAGACTCATTCCTATAGGTGTAAGTCACTCAGTTTAATTAGGCTTTGTCATGCTTTTTGTAAAGGATTAAAAAAAACAACTTCATTTTTTGTAGTAAAATGAAGTGTACAAATATGTGTTAGCCATGGAGACCCGCACAAGGACCAGGTCTGGTAAGTCTCTTCAGGGCCATCTTTATGGAAATTAACTAAGCATAAACTTTACAGGGCAAGTCCAGCCCCAAAATGAAAACTTACATACAGGTAAATCACCTCCCTAAACGAATAGTTTTGAAATCTGAAATATAAAAGTCTAACCTGAAATCCTGTACAATGTCCGGTTGCCCCTGTTTCTGCTTCCTGGTTCTTCCAGTTAGCACCGGCAGTTTGCTGCCTCTTCTGAGCATGCCCCAGGCTCAGTCACAGGTTTCTAAATTGCTCAGTTTCCATGAGGCATCCGAAGCATAGCAGGCACACAGTAATTAATTCATGGACAAGTATTGATATATCAACATATTTTAAAGAGGCCATTCTTTCCAAAATATTCTTATGGGGCGAGTGCCTTTAAAGACAACAATACTATTTTTTTTATTTTAAGTCTTTTTAAGGGTGATAGCTCCTCGCAAATTCTACGGCACCCATATTTTTAAATCTGATTAATGTTGTAATTATCCTATTTTATGCCACTTATATTTTTAAAGGATTATAAATAGATTCTGTAACTAAAAACTTCCATGTTGTTGCCAGTACCACCCACAGCCCATGTAGTCAAAGGACCGCCACCTGACCCCTATGCACACGTGGTGGCTCAACTGGTTAACACATGTTTTAGAAACACACAGCCAAAGGTCACAGGTTCAAATCCCCATAACTTTTTATTTTTTGGTTTCCATTATGTTACTAGCAGAAAGATAAAGATTTCCTACAGGGTTATTCAATAAAAGTTATTATTATAAATAGTAATTTTGCCCTAACCAATCAGATGTAAGCTTTCAAATGTTATAGGGCATCTAAATTGAAAAAACACTTTGCTCCATTGCAAAGTTAATTCATGTACTCTGTGCTGCTTTCCCTACCTCTGTCAGTGACTGTTTTCCAAGGTTTTCTGATCTCTTTACAGCACTGCCCCTCTTCCCCCTTCCCCTCTCCTCTGTTACCTCCTCCATGTCTAAACACCGTTTACAACAAGCTTATCATGTGCAGTAGAGGTTAAAGTTCAACGTCCTTAAAAACACACCCACGCACAGTGGCCAAAGAAACAAGCCGTCTGGAGTTACGGAAGGTCTTTGTGACCCATCATCAATCGTGAAGTCTATCAAGAAGGGGGTCAAGTGCAGCTTATCTCTGCAGTCAAAAGCTACATCTCTCCCCACAATGCTCTTATCTCTATGTTTATTAGGAGGAGGTGAGGACTTGAGCAGGAAGAGGGTCCCACCTCACAGGCATTGAATTGACAGTACAAGTAGGGAGTAGAGGAATGCAATCATGTCCTTTCTTCTAATTTGTGTTATCTCAGGATAAAAAAAAACAAACACTTGGGGGTTTGGGGGAAATTATAGAACTCATGGAAAGAAAGGAAAAAAGTTAATTTTCCTACTAGTAGGTGCCCTTTAAATAATCTGGTTGGGGCAAAATTAGCACCATTTTTATGAAAGAACTTTTATGAATCTCCCTGCTAGTGTTTCATATAGCATCTCTGTTTTGGAAGCTTTAAAACCTTTACCCTAGACTTTAGTTATCTGCCACCATTGTATTACATGCCTTCGTAACCAGAATCTGATCAAGTTATTTCTATTCTGGAAAAGGTTATCAGCCTTCTCCCTCTGCTCGTAAGCTTTTAAGCTTCAGCATTTGCAGAGGAGGCAGCAGGGGAATCAGCAGTCATCATTGGTTGTGATCTCAGCAGTCCACAACCTTGATTGTGCACAGTGGGAGGTGCCAGCTTACTCGCTGAATGGAGGCAATAATTATTCTTAAATATTCTGGTAATAATACTAATCTAATTGTTATAATTCAATGAGATCTACAGGGTTATTCAATAAAAGTCTTATTGTTTAAAATGGTGCTAATTTTGCCCCCAACCAATCAGATGGTAGCTTTCAATGTAAATAACATCTGATTGGTTGGGGCAAAATTAGCACATTTTAAAATGATAGAACTTTTATTGAATCTCCCGCAAGTTCCTTCAACCGTCACTAATTCTCACATGGTGGTCATCCCTAACCGGAAAAAACACACTCTGCTCTACTTACAAATCAATTGTTCTCCTTAAGATCTGTACTAAACTCCTTGCGAGTAGCTAGCCCCGCTTTTGCTAGGTGTATGCAGAGACCAGGTGGGCTTATACACTATAAAAAGCAAAAGATAATACTCAAAATTTGACTTGATAGATTGTCCTCAACAAACAATCACAGGAAGCAGTACTTCTGAGTCTGGATGCGTATAAAGCCTTCGACCAGGCTCATTAGGCCTTTTCTGTTCTCCACAATTAGGGATTAAGGCACTAAAGGGGGAATTCCTGACCCATAACCAAACTATACTTCCACAGCCTCTGTCAAATTCCCCATGACCTCCATCCAACCGTTTACCATATCTAAAAGTATGAGACGGGATGTCCTCTGTCGCCGTACTATATGCCCTTTCTTTTGAACCTTTAGCTTGCCATATAAGACTAAACCCGGATATCACAGGATCATAATTTGTCTAATGGTTGCCTTTTCTCTCCCATTACTAACCAATATTTCCCTACCAAATCTACAGAAGAAATAACTAGATACAGGTGATCTATTTGGATATAAATCAACCACTTTTTGAAAGAACTAGACAACTGAAGTTCCTGGAAAACTCACTTTATCATGGTTTGGTAAAAACCACTTAAATGTCCATATTGCTGAATGGGTATACCAATTTGAGAGCTTGCCCATTTAAATACAACCCACAACCTCCAATAGAGAGATTTAGAACGTTTTATGTGGGCCACAAAACTCATAGACTATCCAAACGGTTTTATGTCTGACGGATGCAGGGGTGGGGTTGTGCTGGCTGTTCCTAACACATTCAAATACTACCTCAACTCCTCCACGCTGTCATTGGTTGAATGCCAACCCTGGAGCCCTTTGGGTCCAGCTGGACCAGGACTGGACTTCTCCCATACACCTTGCACCAATTCTTCTAGAACCCCAACTCTAACATACACTAAACAAACAAAATACAGGCCCCATGCACAGTACTAAAGTAATATGGAGATGTTTGTGGAATGTCATATTGTGGACAGATGTATCAGGTTTGCCCCTGTGGTTTGAAAATCCTGAACTACCTCCTAGTCTAACTGCACACCATACAAAGAACTGGACGAAGGCAGGACTTCGCTGTGATGGAAGATTCTATAACCCATACACTAAATACTTCACTACATTAATCTCAAAAAGAAAATAAACAATATTCTTCTCCTACCTACAATACAACATTATAATCCCTACAAAATATTAGGACTGACTTTACCTCCAAAAACCCCTTTTGAACATATAGGTAGAAGAGGCCCCAGCAACAGAAACTGATTTCCCAAATTTATAATATACTAAACCCCCAGTTTCAACAGACCAAGAGACAATACCAAATCCATAAACTCACTTGGTAGCAAATCTTAAATAGACAACCTATGGGAACAAGAATCCAGGGCTTCCATATTTAGAAAAGAAAATTCATAAAAATACTTCTGAGTAGTTCAACACTCCAGAAAAAATGCCATAGGATATGGCCAGTGGTGTCAGATAGGTGCTCGAGGGGGTGTGTGTGAAAAAAAGGAGTTTAAGGACTGCCCCTTATAATCAAGCTTCTAAATTGGTCAAAACCAATATATAGCTCTCCTATGGAACCCATACATGGATACTAGCCTCCCATTTAAAGGACTCTCCAAAACCTCTACTAAATTATTGTCCCTATTCAAGTGGCTACAAGACACCTGATTACATTGTTTCTGGAACAGACACTGCCTCTCAAAGAGGAAGACCTATGCAATCTATGCAGAAATGCACACCATGGAAAACCTGACGCTATAATTCAGATCAAATGGAAGGTTTACAAAAATTGGTCCCCATGGTATGTGGTGATGGATTTAGATTAATAAAGGTCGGCACCTCCCCCTTCTAAATAATTATTATTGAGATAGCCTATCCCTTTCTGAAACATGGACAACCTGCCAGCAGAGTGGTCATAGTCACGGATTGCCACATACCAAAGAAGGTATGTATTTTACTATGACTATATTAAGGATTATTGTACTTATTTTTTCTTTCTTCTATTTCCTAATTTCTTCTTCATCTTTCTCTGGTTATATTTAATATGTATTAAAAGCATTTCAATGTTTAACCCACAAAAATGTTGCCAATATGGACTCTCCATCCAATATCCAGTTATATATAACCTACAAAGCTATATAAACTCAATCTAGCAAAGACAACCTACAATTGAAGGTATTTCCACTCCCTAAACTTTTTGTGCCTACTGAAACCCTCATAACCTAGTCCTCTTGCACCAATCACAGGGAGAGGGTTCGGTCACTACTCAGATTCGCAGGACCGTCGGCAACAGGGATGACAACTGCAGAGGGCAAAAATAGATATAAAAACCACAATAAGTAATTACCAATAAAAAAAATAGATATTAATATATGCTTAACAAGGCATGCATATATATATTTTCCTCCCTGGATTGGTCCAGCCTTCCTTGGTGACCCGCACATGAATGGCGGATACCAAGTGCACGCGTTGTGTGGGAGCTGGAGAGGAGCTGACTAGAGCGTTTTGTGTCTGGATGGTGGAGATCAGGCCAGCTTCAATGTTCCTGTTGCAAAAGCGGGTCCTTCCTAGGAGTGGGTTTAGGTCACGTCTTGGTTTGGTGTCCGTGGACCGGACAGTAGGTATTTATTTACAACTTTTATCTGTATTTATTTACAAACTTTTATCGGTCTAAGTCGACAGGGAGGGAAACTATTTGACTTTGTACTAACTGGACTCTTTTTGTATCCATATTGGAATCATTTTTATTTGTGTCATTTTAGACATTTGGTTCATCTATTTTACTGTGTGTGATTACATTGTGTCTCTATGTGTTTTGGTGGAACATCCTATATTGAGTGTTATTGCTTTATCCCTGCTATTTATTACTATTTTTGGAGGGAGTATATCCTTACAGTTTCCTTCATTGGCTGAGTGTGGGACCCACTCAGTTGATATATACTGTAGAAAACGCAATGACAGGAACACCCTTCTCATGCAGCTAGTGCTTACTTACATTACCTCTCTCCTCTGAGTTCTGGATAGCTGGAAGCCGCGTCCATGATTGGGTGCCTCTCACCAATCATGGACGCGGCTGCCGGTCCGGCCCCCTTCTTGCAGTTTCATGGAAGCAGGCCATGACAGAACGCCAGCCTGCTATATCTAGATGTTTTTTCACTGATTAAATCGTCTGGCCTTACTATTAACCATAAAAAGTGCCCTTGGTTTTACAGAAACTGATATTTGGGTTATATACTGGGAAATGGAGAAGATAAAGCCTGTGAAAGATAATATTAAAGCTATCATGAAAAACTCCACCCAAAACAAAGAAAGAGGTAACTCACTTCTAGGTTTAGTAGGTTATATAGAAGATTTTTCCAAATTTCCTGAGATTGCTAAGATACAGATCTTACTAAGAAAAAATCTAATATACAGTTGTTTGGAGTTCTCAATGTCACAGTGCTTTTTCAAAAGCTTAAAGACATGTTGTTGAGGGATTCAATATATTTCGCTATCACAACCTACGTGCATTCGTTTTCGCAATGTATTAACCACTTTGCGGCCGTAAATACATTGCGAAAAAGCTAGGTAATTTGCAACCTTTTGCGCATATTTTAAAGACCACATTGAAGAGGCGTTAATTGTCGTACAAAAAACTAGCACGAAAACCGGCGCAAAATTTATTGCATCGCTTGCTCTGCGCAAGAACCAAAGGGCCCTATTTATAAAGATCAGTATCGTATCGGAAAATAACGACGTTATCGTAAATAACGACCGTTTTTTTACCGATAACGACCCGGTATTTACCGATAACCGACCGTTATTTACCGATAACGACCATTATTTACCGATAACGACCGGTATTTAACGATATCGTTAAATACCGGTTATTACGGTAAATACCGGTCGTTATCGTAAATAACGGTCGTTATCAGTAAATACCGTCGTTTCGTTAAATACCGGATGTGCTGACTTTTCACTGGCTGGTGAACTGGAGTGCTGAGTGTGCCAACAACACAGACAGGTAAATATAGTGCCCACCTACACACTTGTAAATCTAAGATGCCCACTGGTAACTATAGATGCCCTCATGCCCAGTCCCAAACAGACTGGTTAATATACATGTCCCTTGTGCTTAGCCCAAACTGGCATATAAGATGCCCTCATACCCCCCATATAGACTGCTAAATATAAGGTGCCCTCATGCCCAGCCTGTACATATAAGATGCCCTCAATGCCCGCCAAACTGGTTACATATAAGATCCCTTATGCCCATCCCAGACTGGTACATATAAATGCCCTCATGCCCAGCCATGACTGTACATATAAGATGCCCTCATGCCCACCCGTAAACAGAATATGCCCTATTTAAAAGTATGTATTATTTCTAGTACACATACCTAGGTTATCTTAATATTATTGTAATTTAAAAAAAAATCTATTATTTCACATTTTGTTTTTATACCCTGCTGTAGGTATACCTGTCCCCAAATCTTAAAAGATGAGAATCTTAAGGGTATTTCCACCGAAAAAAATAAAGTTTGGCCATTTAGTTTTATTGAAGAATGTGAGGTAAAAGAGCGGTGTCCTTACCTATCGTTCTTCAATAAAATGATCAGGAGCCAGGAGAGAAAGTAAGCTAATTACCCTCAGTCAGGCGCTAGTGTGACAGGTCCCGGCGAGACTCTGTCTTCTATGCGCATGCCAGTACACACATACCCAAGGTACCAGAATGATCAGCCCTTTACCGGTAATATGTGTACCCTGCTTTAGGTTGATTTTAAAACGATGGCAGATTAGGGGGAATACTGGTGCAACATTTCAGAGTGTAAAATGACACAGCTAAGCATATAGGGGAGATGCAATAAATTTTTGCATTTGACAACTACCTGCACTCGTTTCCCCGCAATGTATTAACCCTTTTCACCGTTAATACATTGTGAAAACACTAGCGGTAAGTTGCAACCTTTTGCGCAGCTATAAAGCCACCATTCCTTGCACTGCGCAAAGTAAAAAAACTCAACATGGCGCAGGTAGTGCAAAACCTTTGCTAACACGTTATACATAAGTAGAGTGAATTTTAGCGGTTATTTTCCCGTTATATTTCCCGTGGGATTTTCATCTCCCTGATAGTACCTAGTTACTTACATATAAGAGCTAACCTGTTATATCTTTGTGCACAAATTTTTTTTTAGACTGATCTATTTAGGGGCTATAATCATTTTTCATAAAAGCACTTTAGTTTTTCCAATAAAATAGCAAGCACAAAAAAGTATAATTCTAATGCTCACTGGTATTTGTCCACAAATAAAATATTGCAGAAATAATTTTCTCCCATGCATAAAAAACAGGCTTTACTCAGGATATCTCTGATTCTATTTGATTGGTTCAAGTCATTTGATGAATGGTGATTACATTTCCAGTTGCTAATGTTGATGACCTCTGTTGAATAATTTAAAAACTAAATGGGATATTGCAAGGGTTAATTACTGTAGCATATCTGGTCTGTTGCCCTAAGAAACCAATGAAAACATTCTATAGGCTTACGTATTAAGCAATTCTGAATTTTATTTTTAATAGACTATATTTCCATGCCTAGATCCACCAGTCTTGAAACAGGAGTAAATGTTTAGTCCCATATATCCTAGTAACATACATACTAGCTATGTACGCTATTTAGGACACTGATGTGTGCTTAAAAGAGAATTACACTCACCTCCCCCTGTTCCTCTTCTGCCTGCTATGTATAGTAGTCGAGGAGACTCCATACAATTGTTGGAACAAAATATGTCCCTACTTGGCTGCCTTTTATTTGCCTGCCTCTTGACTCTTTGCTACTAAACCCTGCCCATTTGTATACTAGCATTCACCTCCATGATGATTTACATTGAACTTAAACATAAAGGGACATGGTATGGTATTCTTTTGACTTAACTGCCTCCTTGCAGATCGTACCTTCTCATTGGCAAGTGCACATGACAAGTACCACTGCAGCTCTAAGAAGACCCAGAGGTAGACCTAGTGTTTAGGGCCCTACCTGGGTACCATAAACTGTGGTCTGGGGGTGTGAATAAATTCTTCTTTAACTTGTCAGGAAAACCACAAGCTCCTGATAATTTGGCTTGTGCACACACATACACCATACACACACACACATACCAACACACACTGTGAATGGGTGATGATTTACTCTACATATATAACAAGTATGACGACTGCGCTCCCTCTTCTCAGTGGTGTGTAAAAATACCGTTATACGATCTATATATACTTATAGTATGTGCGGTGTGTAAAAATATGTTGTAAAACAGGAGAACAACTAAACTGGAAGGAAAGAGCACATTAATAACATCACAAAAGAATACCTTAACGCTCTGCCAAACCATTGCCACAATTGTAAAGGGGTTTTAAAAATAAAAAATTCTAATTTTATGGTACCTGAAGAAAGGGTGATGTGCAAGCGGCATCAAGATTAGAAACCAATGGATATACAAATTGGACACATATCACCCAAGGGATTAAACAAAGAGATGACCTCTTGGAGTTTTTTATACCACATCACTGGTTTACTTTTTGCTGTTGATCTTTATTATACTCATTTTATATTATTAGCTGTTTTACTAATGTTTTTACTGGTTTACTGCAACCCTTTTAGTACCCTGATTTGTCCCATTTTAACTTCATGTCCTGAGGTTTTATCGATACTCCTTATTAAATATCTGAGCAATTTCTCTGCTTTTAGAATATTTTATCCTCCCCTCATATTTTTTACCTGGTGATATGCATGCTAAATAGTTTTTTTCCCCCATTTTTTCCCCCCCTTTCCCCTCCCTTTTTTATTCCCCCTTTTTTTATATACATAGGATCTTATTAGTTGTTGTTTATATATAACACTTTATGGTGGTTTGACATGTATTGATGTATTATTTTATTGTAGGTTGTTATATTTAATGTAGGCTCAAAGCATAGTAAGAGTCGATAGGGCATCCACCCTATGCTGGTAGGGATGGCAAAAAAAACTCTTGTCAATAGGTATAGTAGAAGCTGAGACCCAAAGTTAGCCTAGTGGAATCGATATCCGTTGCCGATGGACCATGAGGCAGGGTGGACCGCATGACGTCATTGTCGCGGTCGCGCACTTCCCTCCTGTAAGTAACCGGCAAATAAGAGTATAAAAACGAGGGACAATGCAAGAAGCATACAACCCTTGAAAAGCCACAGGAAGTGGTGAAACGTGGTGGGAACCTTACAGGAACTTTATCCAAGACTGGATTAACCATACCTAAACAGATCACTCAACTGAGCACAATAAGTTGCTCACACAAGCCTGTATATTGCGGTTTGCACTGGTGACACCCTGGATTTTTGACTTATTGCTCCAGTACCGACTACACCTGTTGCTGTTTAAAGAACTCTTGGCATTGATTTTATATTTTCTCTGCACTTTTTTGCACAGTTTTTCAGTTTCTCTGCACTGAAAATAAAAGGATACATGAGGAGAAAAACGTCGTGTCTTTTAAATATATGAGTTTTAAAGTTTTTCTATAGGGGATTGTTGAAGGATTTTAAAGTGATTAAGACGGTAATACTATATTTTTATTGTTATATATTTTTTTCATCCTATCTTGGGTTTTTCACACCCACTGAGAGGAGGAGCACAGCCGTGTCATACTTGTTCTTTAATGAAAGTCTAGATACAGTTGAAAAAGGGACTTTTTGCAGCACTCTTCAACCACTCAGCCCACTGTTACTGTGACCAACAGTCATTTGTCCTGGCATGAGCTCCACTCAAGCAGATGCTCAGTTGGGACATTATAGTTTATATGTACTCAGCCTAAATGGTATTAACCTGCAGATCTGAAAACAAATCCAGGCAATCCTGCAATGTTGCATTCAATCTGAACAGCACCATTGGACATCCTGAGACCCTATAGAGGATCAGAATAACTGCTAGGTTCATACTTATTGGTATTTACCACAGCACGTTCAAATTTACATCACTACTATGGTTTAGGACTTGAAAACACAGGATACTGATTAGCTTTACAAGTTTGGAGAGGATGGTATTGAAAAGCCCCCACAGAGTATAAATGAAGTAGACCCCTTCTATAACAGAAGGTACCCCCAAGCTTCACAGTTATTTTTATCCATAGTGGAAGAAAGGGAAAACTGTAATTTTCTCTAAGAATGCGGGGTAGTTCGAGACATGATAAGTCCTTTAATCATTTACAACATCACTTCTGTCTACAAACTAAACTGATTGTCCCATTACTTTCTATGGAGAGTGTAGGGGTAGTAAATGTGGGAGTCTGAAAATTTTTCTAATTGACTAAGACTGTCACATGTTTTACAAACAGCATATAACTGGGTGTATACAGGACTCTTCCTTACATTTCCTGTCTTGTCATGTACAATGCCTAAGATCATTTTGTTTGATTTGCAGTGTAAGATCGAACCTCTCATTGGATTTTATTAAAATTCCACTTCTTTTATTGTCTACTGGAGACCCTGTAGAAATCCTGGAGGTGTGGCTAAACCTATCTTTTGAGTTTTCCATTCAAACTTAGGTATCAAGTAAAGTAAGTATACTTTATCAATTGTAATCACTTGTTTTGTAATCCAGTAGTAGGTAGTAGTACTAACTTTGTATTGTGTTATTTGTTACTAGACATGAAGCTGTTAACAGTTACGAGCGCTAGAAGCACAGAGACAGAACCCCCTCAGTATCCCAGGCCAGAGTCCCCCCTTCTGTCCCAAGTTAGAGTGACAGTCTGTGACAGAGTCCCCCCCCCGTGGACAGTCCCCCCTCCTATGTGACCCAGTCCCCCCACTGTCCGGACCAGTCCCCCTGTGACAGTCCCACCCGTGAACAGCCCCCCCTCTGCTGTGAAGCCCCCTCTGTGACAGTCCCCCTCTTGTGACATTCACCCTCTCGTGACAGTCCCCCAGTGAGGTCCCCCCATAAGAGTCCCTCTCTGTGACAGCCCCACCCTGTGACAGTCCCCTCTGTGACAGCCGTCCCTCTGCGTCCCTCGTGACAGTCAACTTCCCTTCTTGACAGTCCCTCTTCTGTGACAGTCGCCCCCGCGTGAATCAGTCCCATCATCTGTGACAGTCCCCACCCCTGATAGCCCCCCATAAGAGTCCCCGCATGTGAAAGTCTTCCCCTGTGACATGCCCTGTTGCGCCCACCCTGTGATCAGTCACCCACTGCACCTCTTCGTGGACAATCCCACCTGACAGCTCCCACTCCTCGTGACATCGGCACCTGTGCGACAGTGCAACCCCTCTGTGACATGCCCCCGTGACAGTCCTCTTGATACTCCCCCCTCTTGTGACAAGCCCACGCCCTCTGTCACAGTTCCCCCATTGTGCTACAATCCCCCAGGACGACGCCCCCTCTGTGACAGTCCCCCCCTATAAGTCCCATCCTTTTCTGTGACACCCCCCCTACTGTATAGTCCACCCCTGTGACAGTCCCGCATCTGTGTAACGTCCTCCTCCCTCTGTGAGGTCCCCCTTTGATTGTTGTTAGTCCTCTAGGACCGCCTCTTGCAGCCCCCTTGTGACAGTCCCCTCCGTGGACCATCCCCCCACTGTGCAGTCTCCTCCTTTTGGTCACGCACTTTTATCCTCTGTGACATTCCCCCCACGCAATTCAGCCCCCACCTTGTGACAGCCCCCCCCCCGGCAGCCAATCTGACAGTCCCCCCTCTGTGACCGTTCTCCCCGTGTAAGCCCCCCCCGTGACATGTCCGTTCCCCCCCCACCTACCGTTATCGCGGGCAGGCAAATGCCTTGCCACCAGCATCGGAAAACAGCAATATGTCATAGAAGGCCAAATTCCGCATCTCAGTTAAGATAGTATATGAGGACTTGTGTGGAGCACCTGTAATGGCACAGGGGAAAGAATGCAGTGCACACACAGTGTGCTCAAACACAACACATTACCACCGAGGCCAGCAGGATTTACTATCTATAGTGATTTTAATTTATAGTGATTAAATAGTGATAAACCTTCTCTATACTATAGATCTTTTCTATGTGTACATAGGGTTTTAATATACCCTCTAATAACCCCCACCTAGTTAGTTGTTCCTAAAAAATCAATGCAATCTTCAGCTAAAATAAAAATTGTTTTTAATAATACTAGTTGCGATTATATATATTGAGAAAGACAGCATATGTAGTCCTTCTCTAGTGGCCACACAACAAACAAAATATATAAAACTCAATATATCTAAACATATAAGATTACTACACCATATGTCATAAAATTCAGAACATCTTACACAATTGTAAAAAATCTCTTATAGGGAATAAATGGCGTGCAGCCACATAAATCACACATATATGATGTGAAACCCCTCAAATAAATAGTTGCAAGTACCCACCTAAAGTACAGTGATATTAAATATACAATCCACCGTAACCAGATGGGTGGTAATATCTATCAGGGCTGTCTTGTAACCAAAAATGATAGCCGAGCGTAAGTAAGTCCTAGCAGGTTATGTAGGAGTCTAAAACAAACGTCTAGGGATGTTTCAAAAAAATCGCGTAAGTATGTGTCTCACTGTATCACAAATGTCAGGATGCGGTTGACTCGGTATACAACCAGGTATACAGCCCGTAGTCTAGTTGTAGTCGGAGAGTGAGACAATCCTTCCACCCACTTGGTCCCACGGAGTACTAGGTCCGGGGCGCGCTGGCAACTTGGATTCCAGTGAGTATGATGGTAGTAGTCAGCTACGGCAAGCGTCCCCTCCACCTCCTTACCCACCCATTGTATGACGAAGCCTGTTGACAGCAAAGAGTGGAGGAACCTAGCGAGTGACGGTTTGTTAAGGACCCGGTTTCCGTGAGCGGATAGGATATAAAGGGCTTTGCTTGCCCGAAGGATGTCCAATTTGAAAAGGTTTTCTCACAGCACCAACAATTGGTGGGACCGGGCACGGTGAGGGGTTACGCTGCCGTACGGACTAATCCCCTCTACATCACGAGATTCCAAGTTCTTCAGCGCAGCCACGGACCTTACTCACGGGTGCGGGGGACAAGTAGGGAAGGATTGTCTCACTCTCCGCTACAACTGACGACGGTTGGCAGTATAACTGTTTTGTATTACAGCTCCACCCATCCTGAACATTTGTTATACAGGTGCGCACACTTACAGACTTTTTTGAACAATGCCATAGGACGTTTCTGTCAGCTCCACACTCACTGCATGGGGAAACTTTTATCTTCCTTCGCTATCATTTTGGGTTACACAGCCGATATGATCTATTACCAATATGTGTTTACGGTTGCTATTATATTTTATTCACTGATCTTTAGTGGGTACTTGCACTATTTATTTGGGGGTTTACCTATAATGTGTATTTATTGTGGCTGGCCAGCCAGATTATTCCCTATAAGAATTTTTACAATTTGTAGATTCTGAATTCTATGATAGGGTGTATTAAATTTATCTATTTTTCGAGATATTGGTTCTTATATATTTTTTGTAATGGTCCACTAGCAGATACTATCTGTAATTTATTATGAGTAGGGTCGTACCCCTAGGGACTTCTTCCTTGTTCTGAGTAGGGGAACTCAGAGTACCTGTATGATAGTGTTCTTTTGTAAATAACTTGTTTTGATTCTATATATATATCTAGTATATATACTCATTATATCTATATATATCTATCTATATATTATGGGAATGCAAACCCTTCCAGTGTATATAAGGATATTAACGTCACCGATGGAGTCCCTGATGTCCCCTTATATTATCATGTGAAGGGCGCATTTTTCTTATATACATAAGTATTGATTCCTTCACCCATTCACATTTTAAATTCTAGCCTTGTCCCTATTTTCCACCTTAAATCCCCAAGCTACCCTTCTGTAACCTTCAAACCCAGAGAAAGGAACCTCCCATCCCCGCAATCTATCGGTGAAACAATCGTTGTGAGGAGGAGATTGTGTTTATTGTCCAGTCATTGCTGAGTCATTGTCCAGGCATGAACACTGAGTGGGCGTTAGTGGGATATAAAAATATAAGAAATGAGTCACTTATAGACATAGCTGAGTGATTTTTAATAGGATATATACCACCTGCAGCTCCATGATAAAATATCGCACTTATTATTATATATATATATAATATATATATATATATATATATATATATAACCGTATATACTCGGTATAAGTCAATCCGAGTATAAAGTCGAGGTAATCCTATTTTTTACCCTAAAAATTTGTAAAAACTGATTGAACTCGAGTATAAGTCGAGGGTAGACATTATCACCACTACTGCCTTCTATTCTGTTGTGCTTTTAGGTTTAGTTCCCTTAAAAAAAATGGACAGCAGAATCCTATACATAATCCCATAAGTAATAGCCAAATCCAGTACCAGTAACCTCCAATTCTTTGGCACTCCAGATGTTTGGAAACTGCAACTCCCGGATGCTTTGGTTGCTGGGAGTTGTAGTTTTCTGAAACTGTTGAGGGGCAAGGTTCAGTAACCTTTTAATTAGCCTTAACCAATCATTTAGCACTCCTCCTGAACCCATATAGTAAGGGCCTCTTACCCCCATATAGTAAAACGGGAACTCTGACCCCTATATAGTAAAGGATTCTCTGACCCCAATAGTTAAAATGTCACTGAGATTTAGTTTTACGGCTGTCCTTTGCATTGTACTGTCCTGTAATGTTTTTTTGGCCCCACCTTAGGATACCCATCAGATTTACACTCCAGTGACAGTGCTGAGTGAGTCCCAGAATACAGGAAGCAGGAATGAAAGTCAGATCAGCTCTGAAACTTTCTATGCAGGTTAACACAAACTGCGCCACCTACTGTTACTATCTGTAATTGGCAGAATTTGGATCTAAACTTAGGACATTGACCCGATATAGTCAGGTTTGGTTTTCAAGGCTAATTTTTAAAGCCGAAAATTCGACTTAACTCGAGTATATACGATATATAAATATAGATATAAAAGCAAAAAGAGCCAGAGAATGAATTTGTGGCCAAGTTTTTCACCCTGTGGCAAATTTAATCTTACATGCCAGCTTCTCCTTTCCAGAGGGATGAGATCTTGTAGCTCCTGGAGTAGTTGTCGTTCCGCTTTTCTGTGGTTGCTTTGTGTCCAGGTAAATAAAAGGATCCGTGTTCTTTGGCTGTGGCCATTTTATAACTCGTGATGTTTGCTGTTGCTTTCCTTAGCTTCCTTCTAACCTAGTTGCCAAGAAATTATATCATGAAATGGATATGGTCAAAAGTAAATAAGTATCTGTACCGTTCACTCCCTTGCTGTAGGCAGTCCGTCCTCCCTCCATTCCTGATTAACCCTCTTTGGTTCTGCTAGTTGGCCTACCCGGCAGAAGGAACAGCCAAAAGAGCACTGGAGCTAACTGGCCAGAGGGGTGAGGGTCGCAAGGAATTCATTACAAGAGAAATTAGTTTTTAATTTGGGACTTTGCCTTAAATCTATATACCTAACTCTAGATAACCTTTGCTTGCTGTCTTTGCCTCTAATCCAAAATTTTGGATTTTCCTAAAGTGCTGTTTCTTAGACAAGGGACACTTTCATAAATCCTAAGGTTTATCATATATTTGTTGTTTTAATCTATATTTTTTAAAAGATTGTCCATCCCAATAATAATAATGCAGAGTGGTTCTTAAACTATACTATTAACCCCGCTAGCAACCACTGTACGTTTAATCCTTTTGCTTAACTCATAGGCTCTATAGTTCAGAAGCACTTTTTACCACTGATCTGGCCTCATACTTACTAACCTTAATTTATGGCAGACTACTCCAATCAGGAGCCCTGCCATCAATGGAATCCTAGAACCCCGTTCTAACCGGCCACTGATAGTATCACCGCTACTCTGTCATAAGCAATTTGAAGTATCTTCTCTGGATAACCCCTCCTTCTAAACTTGCTCTGCATTTCATCTATTTGACGCTTCCTACATACTTCCTGGCTAGCAATTCTATTAACTCTAGTTAGTTGACTAAAGGACAAAGATTTTTTCAAATGGGACTGGTGAAAGCTACTATACAATAACAACTGATTCCTATCCGTGGGTTTGGAGTACAGTTCCGTAGAGAAACATCCCCCATCTTTCCTAATCTTCACATCCAGGAAGTGTATCTCTTGGTAGTCCTAATTTAAAGGGGAAGTTCAGTGAAAATACATATACTTTTCAGAAAAAAGAGTAGTATTTTTTCTTCCCAATGACCTTAACCTGCCCATTCAGCATTTTGTCTGAGTATAAATAAATGCAACCGAAATACTGACTTACTGACCCCTATTAGAGGCCGCTATGGTCTTGCCCTTAACCCAGCGCCTGGGTTCATTCAGTTGCTCAGAGATCTGAGCATGTTTGACGCATCCAACAGCCAATCAGTAGAAACAACTGTTAGGAACATTCTAAGGATGTGGTGCATCCTGGGAAGAAGAAGGACTGTTAGAACCTGAAATGGCAGCTTACTAATGTCAACAGCAGGGAACAGCAAAGGGTATGAAATCCACTGATTTGTCAAAATGGAAGAGAATATGTAGAATAACAAAGAAGGCATTATGCAAACTAACAATTTAACAAATGTTGATCATTTCCACTGAACTGTCCCTTTAAAGTGTACTTAATAGTGTTATGTAGATGATTAATTTCTTCATGAAAATCCATAAGGGATCCAATGTCACCCCGCCATAAGAGGGAGACATCGTCTATATATCTTCTCCATGCCAGGCAATGTGTGGAGAAAGATGGTAACTTATAGACGACGTCCTCCTCTTGCCAAAGCATAAAGGCATTGGCATATGCTGGAGCAACATTGGACCCCATGGCAGTTCCTCTCAATTGGGCATAGTTCTCATTATTTAAACTATTAAAGAAAAAATAACTTATGTAAGATCAATTGCAAACCTTCTAAAAATAATTTCTGTATGAACTTGACTTTGAATTAGCAGCCTTTTGCACTCCTGAACCCCATCACGATGGGGTAGCGAGGTGTACAATGAGGAAACGTCAAACGTAGCAAGTATCACCTGGTCACACTGAGTGACAGTGATACTGTTCAACTTTTTCAAAAATTCAAGTGTCCATTATATGAGACCTGGTGCCCTGTACCAAAGGGGCAAGAACCCTGTCCAGCATGGAACCTACGCCTGACACTATCGGCCGACCAGGCGGCTGGACAGGGTTCTTGTGAACCTTGGGCAGGGTGTACAACACTGGTGTTAAAGGAAATTCTACACACAAATATTCTTTAAGTTGAACTGAAATCACTGTTGTTAAGCATTCTACCCAAGAATGATTCCAATTTTTTCTTTATGTCTTTTTAAATATACTTGGGTATCCGCCTACTGTTCATAGATTTCTTTCATGTAATATTCTGTGTCTAAGATAACGATCGCGCCCCCCTTAGCGGAGGGCTTGGTTGTTATCTCAGACTGTTTTTGTAATTCCCCTAATGCAGTTCTTTCATGCACCTCTAAATTAGAATGAATAACATTTTGTAGCTTTTTATTCACAACATTCATAAAGTCAGTTTTAACTTTAGTTATATAAGTCTTCACTACGGAATAAGTAGAGGGAGGAACAAATTTACTTCTTGTACTTAGTCCCAAAGTCATTAACGAAAATACACTATCCTGTTCTTGGCTAATTGGAGTAGATTGTCTTAGGCCAAAATGGACTTTAAAGGGCAACTCCACCCTCATAAGAACATCTTTTAGAAAGAATGGCCTCTTTAAAATATGTTGATATATCCCTGTGAATTGCCTGCTATGCTTCTGGAGGCCTCATAGAAAGCTGTACTGAGCCTGGACTGAGCCTGGGCATGCTCAGAAGAGGTAGCTAGGGGATTAACATTCAGTCATTGGCTGTGATGTCAACTGTCAAATCCATAACTGACAGTTACTAACTGGAAGAACCAGGAAGCAAAAACAGGGGCAACAGGACATTGTGCAGGATTTCAGATGAGACGTATATATTTCACATTTCAAACTATTACCTTTTAGGGTTTTGGGGGGTGATTTACCAGTATGTAAGTTTTCATTTTGGGGCTGGACTTGCCCTTTAAGTCTAATTTTCTGAAAAAAGGAATATAAATGCTTATCCAATTGAAAAGTGCCAATTCTAGTAACCGGACAAAACCCCAATCCCTTATTCAGGAGAGATATTTCAGAGGGGGACAATACATACTTAGACAAGTTGATCATAGCTACTTCCAACATTTGGGATACTGCTGCTTGCGCATATTGATCCCCTCTTCTGCTGTGCCTGTGTTTAATCCCCTCTCTCCTGTACGAGCGTGTCCTCTTTCTGGTAAAAAAGGCGGTGTAGCCAATGCATTCATCGGTGGCTCATCATATCTGTCCTGCCGTAACTCCGAAGCAGAGTGCCAGGTCCTCAGTCTTGGACCGCAATCACTTCCTCGGTCTGGCGTGGTCCAGGCATAGACCAGACCACGATCGTAGTCTCCCTGGTCTCGCGCTAGCTTGTGTCACTTCTGCTCCTCCCCTCTCTGCCGGTACCCGGACATTCGTATAGTGATGTCACTCTTGAGTGCTGTGAGATCTTCGGGGGACATGGTGTTAGCGAGTGTTCGATATTGGTGACCTCTTTCTCCAGGCTAACCAATTCTTTTGCAATAAATTCAATGTTATAATATCTCTGAGCATTTGTTCAAAATCTTGAATTCCTCATTTTCCGGAAACAGAGTGGGTCTGACATGGACCCTGAGCCCACGTGGAATCAATTGCTGTTCATAATATTCTTTTAGGGTAAGTCTGTGCAACTCCAAATCTATTTTCCTTTTATGCAGATTTTAAAACTTTCTCTTCCCAGAAATAGTGGATGAAGTAGCCAAAAAATCACTGGAACCTTCCAGTGATTCCAAAATTCCAAAATGTGCTTTTTCATCAGAATATAAAAATTTGCCACTGATTTGCTGATGTGGATTCATAATGTGTTTCAATTAAGGGTGCACGCTAAACAGCAATATATACAATTCGCATCTATACATTCGTCAAATAGATGAAATGCAGCAAGTTTGAGGAGGGGTTATCCAGAGAAGATACTTCAAATTGCTTATGACAGATGTAGCGGTGATACTACCAGTGGCCGGTTAGAACGGGGTTCTAGGATTCCATTTATGGCAGACTCTCCAATCAGGAGCCCTGCCATCAATGGAATCATTGTAAACACTGGCACCTTCTGAGACAGGCTTATCCGAGTATTTTAGAATTTGAAGAGCCACCATTGGTATCATATAGATGGGGAAAGACCTTAGACAAATCTTGGTACACTCAAATATAACATGAACAAAACAAGGTTGAACAGTGTGGGAGAGTGGGGATGTTCCCCTGTTACAACTGCACACAATGCAGTTGTGCACAGAAGGGCTCCACTTTTACACATGCAGGTAAACAAATGCCTCAGGGTCATTATACGTGTGAATCCAAATTTAATTTATTTGTTATGGTGCCCATGTGGGCTTACATATGTAGGCGAAACCACTCAGATGGTGAATCGCGTATTTCGCAACATAGGTCAGCATACGTGTAGGTAACAGGAAGTTACCGGTATCACAGCATTTTTTAGAGATGGGGCACAATGAGAAACTTTGAGGTACATGGTCATTGACGCGGTAACTCCACCAGTTAGAGGGGATGACCGCATCTTGAAACTAAACAACGCGAAGTGTGGTAGATACACAAATTAGGGACACTGGCCCCACTGGGTATAAACAAGATTATGATCTCCATCTATTTTTGTGATTATCTCGTCGTTGTATGATTTTAGGAACTTTTGTTTGTTTGACCTATGAACAGATGTAGTACATTAAATTCTTAAAACATGTTTTCAAGCTCTTTCATCTAGAATATAGAAGGAGGATGTTTCCTGTGTTTTCTCTCTAGTGGTAAGTCAATAGGAACTGCAGAGACTCTCCCTCAAGTGATGAGTCCATATATATTTCGTTTGTTACAAAGTCCTTTGGGTGCCCTCATATGGTGAGTTGTGTCTAATTATTTGGAGGTGGAGTTCAGCACCGAGGCTTGAAATTTGGATAGGAGTGCGGGCATACAAGTGGATATATATATATATTATTAATATATATATATATATTATATATAAATAAAAGTAGATAATGATAGCACTCACGGGACTTGTTAGAAATATTTCAGATAAGTATTTTATTGTACATCAACATTATCTGATATTTCTAACAAGTCCCCGTGAGTGCTATCATTATCTACTTTTCTATAGACTGTTTCGGATGTGCACCCGGCAGTTGCTTGGATGAAAGGAGTGCTCACCCTGCGTTTTTGTTATATATATAATATATATATATATATATACTATATATATATAGATTTATATACACACAATAGGATTGTGGAAGCCCTCCAATTAGGCTAATTTACAACTACATTTAGCGAAAGTGCTGCTAGTCTGGTCAAACATTCCTAGGCCCCATACAATATTATATTATCTGCACACTGGCATACTTTTAAACAAAAGGGTTTTAGTATACTGTGATCACATGAATGAAAAGCCACGTCAAGGTAACCCCAGTCTGAAAGGTCCTAACTTCTAACCCTTTTTACTTACTTCAATTACCATTAGCAAACTTTTGCATTTCTCATAGTTGTGCACTGGATCCATACAACAGGCTTTCTCACTTCCCCCAGCCCTTTGGCTTTTTAAAATGTAGGGAAGAGGCCATCAACCCAGTCTTTATATTAAATGCTAGGACCTCCCTAAAGGGGGCATGTTGGGGGTGCTATTACCACATGGAATATATTATATATTATATATATATATATCCTATATAATAAAAGCCTAAATGCTGCGTCCTGTGCTATGGTCTGTGTGTGTGTCCTGCCAGTTCTTATGGACTCACCACTAGGGGGAGAGTCTCTGCCGTTCCTATGGACTCGCCACTAGAGAGAGAAACAGGAAACACAGAGGCAGAACAGCATTAAAGTAAGGTTGCTTGGGCCAGATTTAATGAATATACTTTATAACAAAGTGAAGGTGATATCTGTAACTGGCCCAAGAACAGAATATAAATAAGATTATTATATGACCCATATATAATAGAATATATGGATGTATTTGGTCTGAACTTCCCACTGGGCTGGTTCAGTGGTAACCAATTCAAGAACACCCACATGCACCCACCCACCCCTCTTGAAAATCCTGTTCTTGTCCCTTGAGAGCGTATTGGTCAATGGAGCTATATTCGTGTGGGCTAAAGTGGAGTGCCTCAGTGTTGTGTAATAGGTCATTTCTTTTTAATCTGTTTACAAATGATTAGAAGGGGCATTGGAAGCAAGGTTTCTGTCATTGCCGATGACACAAAACTATGCAGAGCTTTGGAAAATTCAAATGATCTGCAATTACTGCAAGCAGACCTAGATAGATTAATAAATGGACAGCAGAACGGCAGATGAGATTCAATGTTGATAAATGTAAGGTGATGCATTTGGGGTTTACAATCCTTGTGCCACCACACCATAAATAACTGTGGAATCTGAATTTGTGAATCTCGAATAGAAAATGATTTGGGGGTTCAATTAGATAACAGGCTTAGCAAAGAATGCCAGAAATCCACGGCTAGAGCTAGAAGATATTGTCTGTATAAAGAGGGGAATAGAAGAAAATGATTTGCAATATAGCTCGTTTGAAATATACCGTGCTGTTTTGTAATCCCTTGTACAAAAGGGACATCTTGGAAATTGAAAGAGTTCAGAGAAGGGCAACTATATAATAAGGGAATGAGTGGCTGACTATGCAGGCAGATTGACAACTTAAGGCTTTTTACATTGGAGAAGTGACGGTTGCGCTGGGATATTATCACTTTATACAAATATTAATGGGCCATACAATAACTCTGGTCATTGATAGGTCATGAATGGTGTGGAAATCCTTAAGATTAGAAAAATATAAATTTCATCTTCGCTGTAAAGAAACCTTTCTAACCTGAAGATAAAATCTTAAAGGATGTCTGTGAGTCCACTGAAATTATTTTAGTGAACAATGCACCAGAAAGCTTACTGTACGGTCCATTAATATATTTGTATAAAGTGACTATATCCTCCCCAAAAGTACAGATTCTGCAGTGTAAAGAGCCTCAACTTGTCTAATCTGCCTGCATAGTCAACCCCCTCCATTCCCCTTATAAATTTAGTTGCCGTTCTCTAAACTGTTTCCATATCCAAGCTGTCCTTTTATATAAGGGATTCCAAAACCATCTTATATTCCAAATGAGGCCCCAAGATCTTTGAGTTCACCCTTTATTTATACTGCTCTTTTAAAAGGCAATATCTTGCTAGCTCTATGAGATTCACTTAGCACAATTGTAGAGATAGGATGGTACTTGTAGCTGGGAGGTAATTCTTTTGGATGGTACGCACCACGTGGGGAGCTCCAGTAAGGTACGAGTGCTGCAACATTTTTATCCATTATACTATATTATATGTACATTCACTTAGCACAGAACCATTTAATAACTTTAAAATTAAACCTTATTAAAACACATTTAGTGTCTAACCTTACTGATGCTCTTGTCTATAAAGAAGAAATGCTATTCCTGTTACAAATCTAGTAAAAGCTTTCCCAGAATGTAACAACAGGAAAGAGAATGTAAACAATTGGAAAAGAGAACCCTCTATATCAGTACCTGATTTCATTAAATTAAACGTTTAACAGGCATGTTTTTTTAAGCACACATACCTTAGGTACAAATACTTTGGGTCCATATATCTAGACCAGGGGTGTCAAACTCAATCACATTAGGGTCCAAAATCAAAAACAGGCTAAGGGTGGGCCAAATTTTTTTATTAAGATCAGGGTTGGGATCCTGTCACGGTTTGTGCCTAGTGCTTGGCCTCAGCAGGGAAAGGGTATGAAGCATACTTTTGGACTGGGACCACTGCCTATGGCAAAATCATGTGCTATGTGGAATGCCAATCTTACTGCAATGGCATGCCCTTTGTCCAGCTCCCCCCAGCGCCGGGCTAGATCTCATCAGCTGTTACAGAGATGACTGATCCAAGCCTTAATATGCTGCTATCCTTTTTGCAAGTCCAATTTGTGCAGTCCCAGCAGCGGTGTAACTATAGATCTGCTGCTAGATACCTTTTTAAACAGCTGATCACCCTATCTTAGTAGGTGCATGCGATCAGCTGATTGTGCTGGTATATAACAGGCAGATATATAGCTATGCCGATGCTTGGGACTGCACAAAAAGATAGCATTGTAGTAAGTCTTGATGCTGTACTGTCCCTGAGGGCCACAAAACACAGCCAGGTGGGCCGGATTCGGCCTGCAGCCTTCAGTTTGACATGTATGTCTAAACAATGTAGAAGGAGAAATACTGAACATAATAAAAAGAGGGTGGGCTTACTATTCTAAAAACAATTAAACAATTCATATCATTGGTGAAGGCAAAGTTGAGGTTTGTACCGTGTTGCGCGTTGTAAGTAAGAGAAGAGAAGTAGAGCTGTGATACCTTTTATTGGCTAACTAAACAAAAAATTAGCAAGCTTTCGGGAGTCCTAAGCCCCCTTCATCAGGCTGGGGCTTAGGACTCCCGAAAGCTTGCTTAATTTTTTGTTTAGTTAGCCATAAAAGGTATCACAGCTCTACTTCTCTTCTCATATCATTAGGCAAAACATAATTAACGGTGGTTCATGTGGCAGTAGCAATATTGCTCTAATCTCAGGGTTGCAAGAAGAAATATTTACATTTATTAAGGGCATGCCCACCCCTGACTAAAGCTAGGTACACACCATACAATAATTCCGCCCGCCCTTTCAGTGTTTCGGCCTTTTGTTCGCCCGAATCAGACGAACGCACAATCGAACAGGTCGGTTACTGTTCTCTTTTTAACAATGTAACTCTGACACAACACACTGTAACACTGACTGCAAAACTAATACTAAGAACTGATACTACACAAAAATGCAAAAAAAAAACCTCAGCCACCAAACTAATTCACCAAATTGAAAAGCTGTAACTCTAAAAAGTAAAGGAGGTAGGGACAAGCCCCTTCCCTGATTACTAAAGATATGGGAACCAAACCTCCATCTAACATTCCCCTCAGACACAATGTAGCGCCCAGCCGATCTCTCCCTAATGTGTCACTCACGTGACTTCACTTCAGGTAGGGTCAGGCCTCCCATTTTACCCGACCCCCAATCAGCCTCAGTTCACATCCGGCAGCTTTGCTCCCCTTATCTGAGCTCGGCGGTTTGAGGTAACCGGTACTAT
Organism: Hymenochirus boettgeri; assembly: GCA_019447015.1. Lineage (NCBI taxonomy): Eukaryota > Metazoa > Chordata > Amphibia > Anura > Pipidae > Hymenochirus > Hymenochirus boettgeri. Next base: position 193,446,658 of record CM033469.1, on the reverse strand, counting down.
GGCTGGGGAAACTCTGGTCGTACTAACTTGTTATTCTCTGCTGTATATGTGTGTTGTGTAGTGTTACAGGCTGTGTGTAGACATGTAGCTATAGTAGTAGTTCCTTACAGCTAGAGATAGTCCTGCTGCAGCCTTTATACACACTATTATTGTAAATAAAGTGTATGTGTGACACTATATATAGAACTGTGCATAGTTTAGTGTGTACGTGCACAGCAGCTTGGTAATAACTACTACCCACAGCCATACAAACTAGTTCTAGACTCGAACACTCGTACAGTAGCAATGCAGGCTACATGTAGGCAGTATATGTTTAAGGAGAAGTTAAGACGCTGACCAGTCCCATGCCTTGTGCTGTATGCAGCCTGAGGTCATAAAAAGTCATCCACACTTGGGAATGCAGCAGCTAGTTAGGACACTTCAAACTGCCCCCTTCTTCATCTGGTCCTGGGGTCTATAAGAGGAGTATAACTTATCTTCCCATAGGTTGGCCTGCCTAGTGAAAGGAGCTGAGACCAGAAGGCAGTGAGAGCAGTGGCAGCTTTTTAGCGTATTCTGTCCGCTGTTTACTCCTAAATTATAAAATGTTTTGACACACCGTGCTGATATAACACGCACCTAACTACTTTTAGGAATGTGTAAACCAAGCAGTACGTATATGTGTTCTGTTTTAAAGCGTTGCGCATCTAAAATCTAGGACCCTGGGATCACCTACCGTCGTATCAAATACAGTGATCATATCTTGTGTGTTAATACAAGCTAGGATCCTGGACGCGGTGGGAAACAGGAGTCATCTTGGGACAATGATGACACACAGGTAGAAACAAGAACTGGTGAAAGGTTACTTTTGGAAATGACTGGGTGACTTTTATTTATTTCTTTTCAGTAGACTAACCACTTAGTTTGGCTTTTAGGGGAATGAGCTGTCATTCCAGGAATTATTGGACTTCTATGGTTACGAAGCTTCTGACCCACTTTCTGATCCAGATGGTGAAAATAATAGCTCTGACACAGAGCAGTGTCTTAGCAGCAAACAATCGGTAGGTACAAAATAGAGAAGTGTTTACTAATGTATATTGCTGTTCTCCATTCCCAGAAGAAGGACATTATATTTACTGTCTTACATAGAATAAGCTTTATGGTATTGCTGTAGATGTCTAAAATGTACTATTCAAAGCAGAATCCTTCCATAAATCAGATTGTTACTTGTTCTATATGCAGAGAAAAATGTCAGACACAGACTACCTTTTCTCTTGTGGCAAGTTGATTATAACCTATGTCAGAAAAAGGAAAGTCATATCATTTACCGAGATTTTCTTTTCCCGGTCCGTAGCACGGCATGGGTTACACTTGGGTATTCACACCTGGCTGGTTGAGTGACAACCTCCCCATAACCTATAAAGGTAGTATCATGAGGCCCCCCCCCTGCCTTAAAGGAGAACTAAACTTCAGTTTTTCAGATCCTATTGTGAAAGTTTTCTCTCCCCAGAACACCTACACGTTGAAAGATTCTTCTCTAGTTATTTGCATTTAGTAGATATAGTAATAGATTCTGTAACAAAGGAGGCTTCCATCTTGTTGCCAGTACAACTCATAGCCCAGTTGGCTTCAAGAGCCACGCCCCCTGACCCCAGCATTCACTGTCTCTATGTGCAGAGTTTCTAGCATCTCTTTCTAGTGAAATAAAGTTTCTAAATGTACCTGGAAATCACAGTTGAGTTGCTGGTGGCCACCATGTAAATGCTGTGTGTTTAGAAAGAATCAGACCAGAAGTCAAAGTTCAAATCCCCTAGTTTACTTATGAAACAATATAACATGGTCTTCTGCCTGAGTTTAGTGCTTTCTGTTTGTTTGTTTCCATGTTTCTAGAAAAATATGAAGTTTGTACATATGTAAAATCTTTATATATAGCAGCTCTGTTATTTATTTACCAACCAGTGTATTGCTGACAGTCTTCCAGTAGCAATACAAAACAGTGAACTGATTTTACTGACATTTACATCTATTGATTGAGAGTTCACCTGTGGTGTGTTCTGCTAAAGTGCTGGGTTAGGAAAAATATCAGACTTTGGGGACTCAGGTTTGATTCCCCATGTTTCCCTTTTTTTTGTTTTTATATGTGCTAGCTAGCAAAGATAAAGACTCTACATGTACGGTTCATTATTTATTATCCTGTGGCCTAGTGGTAGAAGCTTTCTTCTTCGAAAGACACAGAATAGAAGGTTGCTGTTCGATTCCTCCATACTGAATGCTGAAATGTTAAATGTCTGTTCTTTCATCCATGCTGTAAAGACATACCCTGCAAAGATTACTTTTCTTTTTGTATGAAAGCAAAGGAATTTATCATTGTTAGGGACAGAGAGCATTTCTAATGTGTTTACAAAAAACTGCACTGGATCTGTGTTCTGTGTCAGAGGGGGAACTCTGAGCTGTAACATGATTGGCTGTACACAAGCATAAAGTCATGAGAGGGGCACTCTTCTGTGAATATACGTTTCTTTATTGGATCACATAACAGACGTTTCAGGGACACACTGTCCCTTTCATCAGGTGTAACCCACATCCCACATGCACACCTTTTTAAAGACAATCCGGTGATGGACCACACCCCTTTAACCAAGGGGAGGGGCCTGTGCCAAACATGTTATACCATATGTATCAAACAGTCCAAAGTATAATCATATTGTCCATATTTTAATATGAGGATTCCTCCGTATGTGCGTGTTGAGATGAAAACCTTGAAGTGATAAAACATTAGAAACACCCTCCACCTTTTTTGGAAGAGAAGTATACATATATTACATAGTACTGGTATTGTGCTACCTAGATACCACGTACCACGAAACTCATTTGCACACATGATTGGCTGTCAGCTTCCAGGAAGCAAGACTGCAGTTTCCTGTGAAGTGTCGGGCGGACACTTGGCTGGGTGTTTCCAGATAAGGTGAATTAGGGAGCTACCCTTAGTACACACAGTTTATTTTCATAATCACCAGCTCCACAGCAAGGAAGACATGAGACCAAGCTTGTTGTTCGTTTGTGAATGTGCTCTCTCTATTGGGACAATATTGTCTTGGGACTTTAGTTCTCCTTTAAATGGATGTCTGAGCGAGGAAGTAGTTTGTTACTTTGAAGGGGGGGAGCTACCCACTGCCGGGCATGGTCCAGGAAAAGAAAATCTCGGTAATATGATATGGTTTTCCGTTTTCCCTGGTCCTACACGGCAGTGGTTCACTTGGACTTAAAAGCCGGAGAAAGAGGGGAGGGACACAGAATGATGCTTGAAAAATTTAAAGGTTTTTATTTAGGAGTCGATGAGGCGTCTGATAGGACCCTTTTTCCAAGTCTGCTTGAGCCGCAGATGCTAGGTTGACCTTATAGTGTTTGATAAACTAGGACATGGATGACCATGTTGCCGCGTTACAGATTTTCTTCCGGGAATGACGGGCTCGCGTGCCCAGGAGACGCCATTGATCTTGTGGAGTGAGCCGTTACCCTTGAGGGTGTATTGCCTCTGCCTTACCAGTGTATGCCTGTTTAATGCAGGAGGAAATCCGGATGCTATGTTCGTCTTTGCCGCTGTAATCCCCTGCGTTGCCCGTTGAAAAGAATAAAGTGGAAGTCTGTTTTACGGAATTCTCTGGTTTTCTCCAGGTTGATAAATGGATCTACCAACGTCCAAGTGTGTGGAATTGAATCTTGTTCCCCCTGTGGCTGCCTGAAAGTGGGTAGGATTATGTCCTGGTTTAGATGCTAAGGCATATGATGGTAGAAAAAGAGGGGTCCGGTCTTAGTAACACTTTGTTTGGAAAAAAGGTGAGGAAAGGTTCTGAGGCTCGGAGAGATCTGATTTCGGACACTCTTTTTGCCGATGTTATGGCTACCAGAAGGGTGGTTTTGAGAGTGATGTATTTGATTGAGTATGACTCTATAGGTTCGAAGGTTTCCTGAGGGCCTGAAGGCCTATTGATAGGTCCCATGGAGGGACTTTAGTCCGAATTTGGGGTTTTAGATGCCTGACACCTTGGAAAAACTTATTAGTAGAGGGTCTAGAACTCTCTGATGTTGGTTATGGCTGAAATAGCTGTAACCTGAGATTTAAGAGTCGATAGACTAAGGTCTTTGGAGAGGCCTTCTTAAAGAATTCTATCAGAGTTTCTATTTTAACTGATGAAGGAGAAAGACTCCTGCTTTGACACCATGAACTGAATATTTTCCATGTCCTGTAGTAGCTGGTTGAGGTAGTGTTTTTTGCGTGATGCTAACAGTGTATGGATAGTGGCTTCTGATAATCACCTGTTCTTGAAGGAGATGGTTTCAATTTCCAGGCCGTCAGATTCAGGGTTGTTAGGTCGTATGATTGACAGGCCCTTTTGCAGAAGGTCTTGTTTGGGGAGTTTGATTGGTGATGAGATTGACATTTGGAGAGCCCAACTGAACCATGGTCTCCTGGCCACCATGGAAGGATTGCTATGATGTGAGCATTGTCGTCTCTGATTTTCTGGAGAACTTTCTGTATTATTGGGATTGGCGGAAAAACATAAAGGAGGTGATGGTTCCAACTGAATGAGAATGCATCCGTCATCGATGCATTGGGCTCCTTGAATCTGGAGCAGTAATTGTCCAGTTGGGTATTGGATTTGGTCGCCATGAATTCCCCATTCTGAGTTATGTAGGCAATACTTCTGGATGGAGTTTCCACCGTTGGGACATATCCCCCTCTGCTGAGGAATCTGCTTTGGTATTAAGTGTGCCTGGAATATGGCAAGCTTTGCTGTGTGGGTATGTTTCTGTCCAAGTTAGGATTTGCTTCGTTATTGACCAGGACGAGGGCTCCTGGTAACTCCGCTCCTGTTGATGTAGGCCACTACTGTTGCGTTGTCTGTCCGTATCTGGACTGATTGGCCTTTCAGGTACTTTTTGAAGTGCTGCAGGGCCAATTAGTTGGTTTTTGCCCGCCTGAGGCCGAAATTGGTATAGGAAGCATAGCTGTAGATCTCTGCGTGAAGCATCGTCCATTTTTGAATCTGTTTGGAGATTATTTTCCCTAAATTTGTTGGCATTTCCCAGTAGTGGATATTGGGAAGTGCACAAACTTGTGATGTCTCTTGCTATCTCTTCCTTCCGATGATCTGGAAGGATAGAGATAGATTCCTGGAGTCTATCTCTACTCCTAGGAATTGTAGGTTTTGTACTGGGGTTAACATGGATTTTTGTTTGTTTATTATCCAGCCGTGTCAGCAGAACAGGCTAATGATATTTTTAGGTCTTCCACAATAGTTTCTCGGCTGGGGCCTTTATTAGCATATCGTCCAAATAGGAGAATATTTGGGTTCCCATCAGTCTGAGGTGTGCTATTCTGGAATTAGCATTTTCGAAAATCCCCTTGGAGCTGAAGATAGGCCAAAAGGTAAGGCTTTGTATTGCATGTGTTGATTGTATACGTGAACCCTGAGGAATTTCCTGTGGGATGGTAATGTGTAGATAGGCATCTTTTATGTCTTTTTTTATCATCCAGTCCCTCTGTTGATCTGGTCTCCATTTTGAACCTTTTTGTTGAGATAGGTGTTAAGTAGTTTTAGGTTGCTTGTGCGAAACTCTCCTGTTTTTTTTCCTTTTCAGAAAGATGTGGGAGTATATGCCTTGTCTTTCTTGGTTCTTTGGTACTTTTTGTATTACCGTTATACTAGAGTTATAAACCGACCCAGAGTATAAACCGAGGTACCCAATTTCAGCAAAAATCCTAATAATATGTTGACTCGAGTATAAACCGAAGGTAGAAACTTGGCATTCAAGATGTTTTGAAACTACAACTCCCAGCTAATAAAGCATGCTGGGAGTTGTAGTTCCCAAACATCTTGAATGCCACCCTCCCCCTCCCACCCAGTTCAGTACCTGTGGGCTCTTCTCCCTGGGGCCTTCTCCATCCAAGCAAGGGCCAGCATTGAAGAAGCATCTCCTTGGCTCGGCCAGCATTGAAGAAGCATCCTTGGGCCAGCATTGAAGAAGCATCCTTGGGCCAGCATTGAAGAAGCATTGAAGTCTCCTCTGCATTCCGGCAGCCGCACGATCTTCTCTGCACTGGCGCGCCGGGGCTGCGTGACGTCAGGCCGGCGCGCCAGTGCAGAGAAAGATCGTGCGGCTGCCGGAATGGTAAGGTAAGCTGTGACTCGAGTATAAACCGAGTCCAAGTTTTCAGGCTGATTTTTCAGCCTGAAAAACTCTGTTTATACTGAGTATATACGGTATCTGTTTGTTCTGAAGTTCTGTCAGAGTAGAACAGAATGCTGTTCTGGCTGATGTTGTTGAAGGAGCTTTTGAGGAAATAAATCTGTTTTCGGTAGAACTTTGAATCGTATCTTGTATCCATGATTCAGACACTGAGGACCCATGCGTCTGTGTGGTCTGAGCCCACGTCTCCTTGAAAAAGGAAAGCCTTCCCCTACTTTGGTGGTGGACTCTCAGACCTTCATGACGGTCTTTGCTTTGGTCTTCCTTCTCTGCCCAAAGGGCTGACCCCTCCATGATCTTGCTGAGGGAGGGTTTTCCTGGTCTGTATTGTCTTGCTGCCTGGTAACTAGGGCCTTGATAGTTTGAGAAAAAAGGAAGTGAGGGAGGAACCCACTCCTGTTGATTCTTAATTGCGATGGAAGGGTGTTCTTCGCAGAGTCTTTTCAATATTTCCTCTAGTTTTGGCCCAAACAGCAGCTTTCCTTCAAATGGGATAGAGTCAGCTTTGCTTTGACTGTATGTCTGCCTTCCATTGTTTGAGCCATGTGATTCTCTGGCTACCACGCTGCCTCATGGATTTTGCCGAAAGTTTGAGCGAGTCCATGGAGGCTTTGCAGATGTAATCATTTGTAAATTTGATGTCTTTAAGTGCTTTATTAGATCATCACAAGGAATTCCGTTTTTATGTGGCTTCTTCCAGGTCTGATAGCCAATATTGTTTTGCCCTGGCAAGGCTGGTGGTTGCCATGGGAGGCCGAGAGCTGCGCCGGATGGAAAAGATTCTTTAAGTATTGAATCCTGTCTTTTGTCGTGGGACACGTATGCTAACGTATCCTCCGTGGCTAATGTGGTTCTTCTGGCGGCTTGGATATGGCCGTGTCAACTCTAGGGGCAATGTCCCAGGCGTTCGTGATGGCTGGGTTGAATGGGTATGTCTTATTGACGTTCATGGTGATGAAAATTTTTTGTCTGGATTTTCGAACTCCTTTTGGATCGCAGGATGATATGGATGTGAGTGATCTCGAAGGCGGACTTGTCAAGGCGTTTCGGGGCTCCGATATTTGTAGGGTGTCTCTCCTCCTTTTGATTAGGTGAGACAGCACTTCCTGTTCAGAGCATTCTCTGATTGTGTTTCTTCTGGTTGTGTGTCACTTTCGATTGATTCCCTTGTTCCAAAGTTATTTGTTCTGCTGGGGATGGAATCTTTGGTTGTTCTTGAGGATACTTGGTCCATTATGTTCTCTGAGAATTTTGCTAATGATGAGTCCATCATGATTTAACTGATTTAGTAGTTGGTCTTGAGAGGGTGACTAGATTTTGATCTGAATGACAGGCATTCCTCCATAATTTTTGACCATGCGCTGCAGGATTGCAGCACAGGACGCATTCTTGTCTTGTTTTCTTGTGGTGATGTGATGTTCTTCTCCTCTGTGTCTGGAGGTAGACTGGAGGAAGAGAGAGAAAAAAGCGGATTATTATGCAGTGTTTTGTTGTGTTTTCCATTGTTTTGTTTTTGCAGCTCACCCCCTTGATTCCCGAACTCCTGGCTTCCCTGGAACTCATGTGGGCACTAAAAATGAAATGGGCCATGTTTAGCATGTTTGAATAACATGTAAGCAAACATCGTTTTATTTTGGGGTATATTACTCACATTGGTAAGGCAGAAGCTGGCCTGAATAGCTGTTCCCCCTGCTGCAAGCAGGAGGCGGCAGAAAGACATTAAAAGGGACTTACCCTGAGAAAAAGCCGGATTTTTAAAGTTTTTCGCGCCTTCCGGGTCGCGTCTGTGACGTCATTGCGACCGCGGCGAGAGGCTTGTGAGCCTGTGAGAGGACGCGCTGGGCCTCTGCACATCGTGCAAGCACTTAGGTGCAGTGCCCGATCAAGGGGGGAGAGGTCTGTACGTGCTGCTGATTGCTGTGTTACTGTTGTGATTCCTTGCACTCGCGAAGACAGGAATGAAAAGGCAAGAAGGCGGGCCTCATGATACTACCTTATATGTTTAGGGGAGGGGGATTCCTGTCACTCAACCAGCCAGTGTGAATACCCAAGTGTAACCACTGCCGTGTAGGACCAGGGAAATAGTTTGTGTTATTACTACCTACTATTAAAAATCATTCTAGAAGGCATTGTAGAATATTCCAGGGCTTCTGTGGCTGTCTAAATTAATTATTCAGAGCCTGCCTGTTTTTTTTCTTGATTGGTGACCACTGTAGTAGAAGCAAAAGAAAGCAAAAATTGTCATACTTGCCAAAATGTTTAATTTAATTGGCACCCTTCTTTTTTATCCTGCACTTAACAGCAGAACTGGGAAATGGGTGGGGAAAATTTGTATAGGTTGCAAACTTCCCGTCATTCACCGGGGATGGTGATCTTTAAACCAAGCTACTGCCACATGTAGTCCAGGAAATTAAAATGATGTTTATCCTTTGAGCATCAATGATAAGTAATCGTTTTCCAACTTGTAATTTCCTCCTGAATGGCCCACACTGCCACATTTCAACCTAAACTTGGATCAAACACAGACTTTCCATTCTGATGTTGGTATAGTTAAAGAATAACTGTATTGCCTCAATGCATTTTTTAAAATAATGCTTTGAAAGAGTAAGGTATGCACCCTCCCCATACATTTTTTCCTAATTTCGAGCCTCCTCTGCCTCCAATAGCCATGCTCTAATTAGCCATGGGAGGGAGCACAGCTGTAAATGTGAGTAAGTGATTTCAGCTGCTGAAGTGTGGACATGTAATGGGGGTATGTTTTTTTTTTTATATTGTTGTCCTTTAAGTTCACGGCTACCTTGAAGTAACCTTGATCTTTCTCTTCTCTCTAATACATTAAAGGGTATGTCCACCCCCTAAACAAAATTAGCACACTTTTTTAAAAATAACTATTATTACATTGCCCGTGTGTATTTATAGGTGCTATATCATAATTAGTGAGTACAAAAAACCTTTTTGTTTACAGGAAGAACCAGAGCATTTGTCCCTTGAACTGGAAGAGATCCCCCCTTCATTGCTACCTAGCAAATCACCCAATCTCTTTCCTGTTCTCCTGGCATTAAGTTATTGCATAAACAGTCTACCTATATGTTTTAGACCACAATATGCACATATTTTATTTAAATATGATTTTGATCATGATTAGTTATATAATGAAATTTATGCACAGTTGCTATTTTTTAAACCTCATTTTTTGTGTGCTATTTTCATTCATCTAGACATGCTAGATAACATTCACGACAAATGCATCTCCTATTTCTGCATACACCTCACAAGTGAAAAGAGAATGCCAGTGGAGATGCAGTATGGTTTAAATGTATACATTAAACTTAACTTGGTCATGAGAAACTACTAAAAAAAAATCATTGCAATGAAAGGAAACCAGTATCCAGCAAAAGCTTCCAATAACTTGTAGGACACCATTCAGTGTTTTTTTTTCTTTTAAGTCAGGTATCCTATCCCATAGAGAAACAAGTTTTTACCATCTATTTTCATGTAGCCTCTCTTTTTGCATACAATATAATTATCTTGAGTTTTCCAGTGTATGCAAATGGTAATCCAAGTGGTTGGGGGAAGTTTCAGTTTGAAAGGGGGCACCAATGAATACTGCTAAGGGCACAAAATGGCCAGAACTGGCCCTGTTTGTTGGTAGACAGTTACAGAGTTTAACTGTTCTGACTGTGTAAATAAAATTTCCAACCTGAGGATGAAACTCTATACTTTTTCACTTAAAGGATGCCCTTGACGTTATTGTATAATGTGATCCCAACACAAGCGCCTCTTCTCCAGTTTAAATAGCGTTAACCTGTAAAATTTGTCTGCATTCAGCTATGCATACTCCAAATGATGCCTTAATATGCCCACACCCACACAGACTGAAATAAGATGCCTTATGACCAGCCCAACCGAATTGCAAATATTAAAGGGCGGGGGTGCTTGAGACTCAATGTGAGCGGACGCACACCTGAAGAGCTCAGGTACAACTTTAATCCGAGGCTAATAAAGCGTTACCCGAGGTATTTACTCACACCCTACACACACAAGTGAATCCTCTGTAACCAGTGACATGACCCAAAGGGCAGAAGTCCTCTGGAACGGCCCAAAAACTTGAAAGTTTGCCTGGGAGCGCGGCGTATGACAACCAGGCCGTAATGCCTTCTCCTCAAGAAAAAGACTCTGAGTGTCCCTCCAGACCTACCTCCGTCTACAGATGAACCTGACCAGGTTCTAAAACCCACAAACCACGGAGCCTACACTGATGGAGCTACAACAGAGCTATTGGGGGCGATTCAGGACTCCAGGTGTTCCCTGAGGCCATGATTGAGGAAACTCGGTCTGACATCCCCTCTGAGGCACGACTTTCAAAAGATTAGGCACCGTGTCAGTGAGGCCAGGCACGTGTTTCCCACTAGAGACAGGTGCACCTATACCATATACGATTGTAGACCTCAAAAAGAACTGCCCAATACAAAAGGGAACAGGACGACCTGGAGAACCGCTCGTGGTGCCAGAATCTCCGCTTCCTAGGTTTTCCTGAAGGAGCCGAGGGGCAAAGCCGACACAGTTCTTCTTAGAGTCTTGGATTGGACGAAACTTGGCCTGGAAGGCCTATCCCCTCAATTACAATTGAAAGGGCCACCGCATCCCAGCTAAAGCACCGGCGCCCTGAATGCCCGCCAGGGCCCCTCATAGCCAGGTTACTAAATGCAAGGGATCAGGACTGGATCCTGCTAGAACCTTTGACCGACCTCAAATTTGAGAATGCTACAATTAAAATATTCCCCATTATTCACTGGATCTGCAGCGTCGGAGAGCCCACTTTCAATGAAGTTAAAAAACGCATGGCAGCCGCGGAATAGAATATTCCATGCCCCCCGGAGAGACTGAGAGTGGCAACGGATGGTAGATTCAGATTTTTTGAAACCCCTATGGGGCCTGCTCGTGGAGGACTCTCGCTAAAAGTTAGGTAACACAGCTTCATTGCTCCTTCACCCCTCCCTTCTTCATACCCATCCCGCTACCACCAACCCTCCACCCCAAGTGGCAGTAACTCTGACAATAAGGCACTGGAATTTGACTTAGAGTCAACCCAAGTACCCGATCTATGCTACGCCTGACCCAGAAGAGGCTGGCACACATGCAAGGACAACATAAGGGTGACAGAACCACCTGACATCTAAAAAATGAGTCCCTTCCTGGCAAAGTTACCAGGCAAAAAGACATACAACCCTACCATCTGCACAACCCACCCCACTCCATCCTCCTACTGCTGAAAGTGCGACCTACCTGCTGTGCCTGACAAACTGGGCCTATCCAACAGCTGCTAACTCACGGTGGAGCACGAGGCCGATCATCTCGTTTCGAGTCCACACAGGAACCCCTCCATACAAATGGCCATGGAGAAGGAGCCCAGCAGATCCGAGATCTATGGGTAGTCATCCCTCAACTTGAGATTGCACACATCCTAAGTAAGGAGAAGATGAGACCCGGCTTGGGAAACCTCTGAGGGTACCAGATTCCACCGTTACCTAGCCCCCGAAGGTCTTAACACTTGAGTCCACAAAAAGGACTAAACACTTGGAGCACACGACTCCAGGCAACATACAACAAGGGATCTGCATGGGTTACAGCCAACCAGTATACACCTTGACATACCCTGTCCCATGTTGTGCTCTCTCCATATTATCCCCTTTCTTCAACAGAAGTGCGACCTTAAAGAATATCCCTGGAATATTGCTGGGCCAGTGGGACGGCTGAGAACGACAGATTAGAACAGCTAACACTGACAATGGCCCCTACCACTCACTCTACGTGGAGGTTGATGGACCAGATAATAATAGACCTGTACCATGGGACAAACACCTCCAGTAGGCATCCCGAAAACTTCATCCAACAGGTACCAGGTGTAGGGCCCGGGGTTGAAATCCTAGTAGCCTTGGCCTCCTCACCCCCCCACCCCCACATACCCAGAGACTTTGGAACTTGGCACAACACAATGCGCCTCACCCAAACTTATCAGTTAAACCCCCGGTGTACAACCGCTCAACCACCTCCTCCATAGGGCACTAAGGGGACTGGGTTTGCAAACCATTGAGGCACTAAACTAAACATGTGTAACCTAAGTGACACAAGTAGACATACATCAAGTCTTTTGATAACTGTGTTTTTGAGGTTACTCTCTAGAAAGTTGAGAACACTGCTATATTATGTGCAAATATATTATGTTTGACATGACAGAAATATGTATACAATGCCCCAACCCTGTCAGGGTACAGGGTGCAGATGATACTGAAATGCCTTGGGCTATAACCCCCCCCCTTACCCCTCCCAATTCATCCTCTCCTCCCCCCTTCTCCACTACATATAATATTTTCTCAATAGCAATATATACAAAATGTAATAATCATGGTTGAAATAAGACCTAAAGGTATGACTATGCTGAAATGTTGTGGTCTATAATCTTACTTCTCCCTACCCCTTCCATTCCCTCTCTCCTCCCTTACCCCGCCATGTAAAATGTCTGCTAGAATAACAACAGTTACAATAATGTTTAATTTTGGCTGTAAAGAAAGGCTACAGGGTATAGATAATGCTGAAATATGTTGGTATAGAACTGCCCTTTCCCCTCACCGTCCCCTCCCTCCCTTCCTTCCCCACCACGCAAATTGTCGCCAGTATATATATGTAAAAGAATCTATCCTTTGCCTAGAAGTAGGAATATATGGTGTAATGCCTTGAAGTACGATCCTTCTGCTCCCCTCCCTTTTTTTTTCCCCCTAAATGAACTAAGAGGTGGACTCTTTAATGCATATAACTGCCACACATGGGTTATCCCCAAACCCTCCTACCCTAAGGTGTAATTAGCTGGTTGCAGAAACCATACACATTTTAAAAACCATACATGATGTATAGATGGATGTTACAAACAGACATTATTATATCTACACAATGATCTACCTCGGAATGCTAGCTATGATAGTACTGGCGCTTAGGGAAATATTCTTTTCTATGCCTGCAAAACCCTAAATATATCCAGGTATCCTGGTAGTTCAAGTTATTACTTTCAAATTCTATTTGAGAATAAATAGAGCTGTTATGGTCCACTAAGACCAATGTTGTTTTTATTTATATATGTTATTGCTGTTAAGTTTCTTTCTATGCCAAGAATCAAAAATGTGAAATATGCCATTAAACTATGTCTGTCGCAGCCATGGGTTCCACCCTTAAACTGTTAACTTGAATGTAAGGGGCCTGAAATGACCCTAAAAAAAACTAGCGGTATTTACCCAATTGTACTCACCTTAAGATTGACGTAATTTGACCCAGGAGATGCACCTCCTACCTGATACTACCCAGTATGTTCAGAGACCATGGATTGGTTGGACAGCACACAGTACATATTCATCCTACTCTAGGGGGAGGGGGGTCTCGATTCTACTTAATAAGCGCCTTAGATGCACTATACATGGTGAAGTCAGACAAAAGAGGACAATACCTCTGTGTCGCCCTTACCATAGCATACTGCCCTGTATATACTGGTGGGAGTGTATGACACCCCCCCCCCCCCCCCGCTACCCAAAAAACAATACAGGAGGCACTACACTTCATTTCCAAGTACCCATACGCACGCCTAATATGCCTTGGTGATTTAACAAGCACTAATGGACCCACACAAGATAGCACTGCTGGGCTGGGACACCGGGTGTCTCCACTACTGGGACCTCTCCTCTATACAAATTAATCACTGAACTAGCTTGGATAACCATTTGGAGACTTCGAACCCATATATCAAACAATATACATGCCATCCAAGACTCACAACTCACTTTCACACCTATATTGTTTTTTATCAGCAGAAATATCAATTCCTTAGTCAAAAACATAACGCATCTTCCAAGAATCTGGAAACTCCATCCTTTTCTGGCAGACCTTATTCCCTAAACAGGATCCCATTCCGAAACAATAAATATATACCTCAACCTAGACCATGGCTCAGTACCCTAGTGACCCAATGGGACGCCCTTAAGGCTGTGCTAAGGGGTCACCTTCAAAGCACAATAACGCACATCAAAGAACAACAGAACATAACGAAACCAAATTAGCACAAACCCTTCAGAAAGCAGAGTTTTGCTGGAAGGAACTGCTGCCTTTCTTGTGGACCACAGGGGCAAGACTGAGCAAACTTTTCAGTTTGCTTCATGGTAGGCATGCCCCTGCACAGCATTACAAGGAAAGACCTGTCACACACAAACCAAAAAATATATGCATACATTCTGCAACAATTAAGAGATCAGCAGAGAAAAGAAGGAAGAGGGGAGATGGTTGAGCAGTCACAACGTATTATTGTAGCAGACACTACAAAAGAAAGCAGTGAGTAATGGAGGGTGGGGGGCAATACAGAGCACTCACTAAACATTAATAATTTACTGACAAGCAGGCAAAGATAAATATGAGTACCACCATTTTACTTTTCTCAAATTGTAGTTTCAGATAATGTAAAGTAGTTTGTGTGTGTAGTGAGAGTAAGTGAATATTCTTATTTTATACCATACCATGGTGAGAGAGGGAGGGGGTGAAGGCCAGCGTTAGGGGAGCGTTCCGGGATGGGGTGTGGGCAGTTCGGGGGCCGATCCACCCACTCCCCGATTTAACGTAATTTAGGAAGACTCCAGTTTCACCATTCTGGTGGGGGAAGTTGCACAGTGGTACCCAACATTTGGACTACTAGCTAAGTTGACCACACTCCTGGCTGATAACATTACATATGGGGCTCTAACAAAGAATCCACCAGCCACAACAAGAAAAAGATCGTAGACTTACTACAAACAATCTAAAAGGATTATCCATTGATTGAGCAATGTATCATCGCCTCTACCCTAGTGAGTCACATCCATGTATATATGGATTCCCGAAGATACACAAAGAAGGGCCCTACTAAGACCAAATAGTCATCGCATCAACTCGTACACTTAAGGTGGAGAAATCATAGCACATCCTAGGGTCCTTGGTTGTATGTTCTAAGCATCACACTCAGAACTCCCAGGATGCAGAAGAAACTATGGTTTCCTATCATGTGACATCCCTCTTCTCGTATACCCACCACAGAGGCTGTTGAAATGGTGAAAAAATGGCTGTGCCAAGACAAAACCTTGCCAGTAGAACAGATTCTCAATTGGTAAATAAGGGAAGTATCTGATAAGACTTTTTGGAGTTTTTACCAGCCAGCTTGAATTATGTACAACCTTCCTGTGGCAGCAATAATAAATATTCAGCTGATATTTTAGACTTTTTGTTATTTTTCTTAATTTACCTGTGTTTTTGTGAATGCCCTGGTGGCTCGCACAAAACATAAAATTACTGTGGTTTAGTATGAAGTCAGAGGTTTAAATCCCTGGGCTTACTAGTTTAATGCTTCTTTTGTTTTTTTCCATTATTTTATTTTTATATAGAAGCTCTGTTGGGATGGTGGTATAATCTTTGCTTTAGCAGACAGAGTACATGAGGTTGCAGGTTCAATTCCCCAACTTCCCTTTTTTTGAGAGCGTATTTATTCTTTTCTACTTTCTTGCTACCAAGAAATAAACTGGCACCTAGTACCCACAGGTTAAATTTCATAAATCACCCAGCAGTCACGAGAAAAAAGGAGCGGTGAAACAAACCGCACAATCCTGC
This sequence comes from Hymenochirus boettgeri, assembly GCA_019447015.1. Classification (NCBI taxonomy): domain Eukaryota; kingdom Metazoa; phylum Chordata; class Amphibia; order Anura; family Pipidae; genus Hymenochirus; species Hymenochirus boettgeri. Next base: position 193,430,755 of record CM033469.1, on the reverse strand, counting down.
GCGGCAGCACTGAAATTCTGACAGTTTCTTGGTTCTGTTTAAACTATTGCGTGCATTATTGTGCATGCTCACTATTGTTAATCAGAACCAGGAAGCGGTCGGGATCTGGCTGTGCTGCTGCGGGTGGATCATGTGAAAGGTAAGTTTCTTGCAATCTCAGTTCCTGGCTCCACATGCATTGATTGGTGAACGGTCTTCAATCAATGCAAGACAGGAATAGTTCACTTTTGCAGTGAGCTATTCCTTTTAATTTTCGTAAAATCAAGAGTATGGATTTTGTAATTAAATACTTGACAATCATTTGCGGTATAGCATTTTTAGCACATGCAGGTAAACAAATTGCCATCAGGGGTCATTATACGTGTGAATCCAAATTTGTAATTTATTTGTTATGGTGCCCATGTGGGCTTACATATGTAGGCGAAACCACTCAGATGGTGAAGTCGCGTATTTCGCAACATAGGTCAAGCATACGTGTAGGTAACAGGAAGTTACCGGTATCACAGCATTTTTTAGAGATGGGGCACAATGAGAAAACTTTGAGGTACATGGTCATTGACGCGGTAACTCCACCAGTTAGAGGGGATGACCGCATCTTGAAACTAAAACAACGCGAAGTGTGGTAGATACACAAATTAGGGACACTGGCCCCACTGGGTCTAAACAAAGATTATGATCTCCATCTATTTTTGTGATTATCTCGTCGTTGTATGATGTTTAGGTACTTTTGTTTGTTTGACCTATGAACAGATGTAGTACATTAAATTCTTAAAACATGTTTTCAAGCTCTTTCATCTAGAATATAGAAGAAGGATGTTTCCTGTGTTTCTCTCTCTAGTGGTAAGTCAATAGGAACTGCAGAGACTCTCCCTCAAGTGATGAGTCCATATATATTTCGTTTGTTACAAAGTCCTTTGGGTGCCCTCATATGGTGAGTTGTGTCTAATTATTTGGAGGTGGAGGTTCAGCACCGAGGCTATGAAGCTTTGGATAGGAGTTGCGGCATACAAGTGGATATATATATATATTATATATATATATATATATATATTATTATATAAAAGTAGATATATGATAGCACTCACGGGACTTTTGAAATATTTCAGATAAGTATTTTATTGTACATCAACATTATCTGAAATATTTCTAACAAGTCCCGTGAGTGCTATCATTATCTACTTTTCTATAGACTGTTGTATGTGCACCCGGGCAGTTGCTTGGATGAAAGGAGTGCTCACCCTGCTCGTTTTTGTTATTATATATTATAATATATATATAATATATATATATTATATATATATATATATACACAGAGCAATACAAGGATTGTGGAAGCACTCCAATTAGGCTAATTTACAACTACATTTAGCGAAAGTGCTGCTGATCTGGTCAAACATTCCTAGGCCCCATACAATATTATATTATCTGCACACTGGCATACTTTATAAACAAAAGGGTTTTAGTATACTGTGATCACATGAATGAAAAGCCACGTCAAGGTAACCCCAGTCTGAAAGGTCCTAACTTCTAACCCTTTTTACTTCAATTACCATTAGCAAACTTTTGCATTTCTCATAGTTGTGCACTGGATCCATACAACAGGCTTTCTCACTTCCCCCAGCCCTTTGGCTTTTTAAAATGTAGGGAAGAGGCCATCAACCCAGTGCTTTATATTAAATGCATAGGACCTCCCATAAAAGGGGCATGTTGGGGGTGCTATTACCACATGGAATATATATATATATATATATATATATATATATCCTATATAATAAAAGCCTAAATGCTGCGTCCGTGCTATGGTCTGTGTGTGTGTCACTGCAGTTCTTATGGACTCACCACTAGGGGGAGAGTCTCTGCCGTTCCTATTGACTCGCCACTAGAGAGAGAAACAGGAAACACAGAGGCAGAACAGCAATTAAAGTAAGGTTGCTTGGGCCAGATTTAATGAATATACTTTATAACAAAGTGAAGGTGATATCTGTAACTGACCCAAGAACAGAATATAAATAAGATTATTATATGACCCATATATAATAGAATATATGGATGTATTTGGTCATGAACTTCCCTACTGGGCTTGTTCAGTGGTAACCAATTCAAGAACACCCACATGCACCCACCCACCCCTCTTGAAAATCCTGTTCTTGTCCCTTGAGAGCGTATTGGTCAATGGAGCTATATTCGTGTGGGCTAAAGTGGAGTGCCTCAGTGTTGTGTAATAGGGTCATTTCTTTTTAATCTGTTTACAAATGATTTAGAAGGGGCATTGAGAGCAAGGTTTCTGTCATTGCCGATGACACAAAACTATGCAGAGCTTTGGAAAATTCAAATGATCTGCAATTACTGCAAGCAGACCTAGATAGATTATGAAAATGGACAGCAGAACGGCAGATGAGATTCAATGTTGATAAATGTAAGGTGATGCATTTGGGGTTTAACAATCCTTGTGCCACCTACACCATAAATAACTGTGGAATCTGAATTTGTGAATCTCGAATAGAAAATGATTTGGGGGTTCTATTAGATAACAGGCTTAGCAAAGAATGCCAGAAATCCACGGCTAGAGCTAGCAAGATATTGTCTTGTATAAAGAGGGGAATAGAAGAAAATGATTTGCAATATAGCTCGTTTGAAATATACCGTGCTGTTTTGTAATCCCTTGTACAAAAGGGACATCTTGGAAATTGAAAGAGTTCAGAGAAGGGCAACTAATATAATAAAGGGAATAGAGTGGCTTGACTATGCAGGCAGATTAGACAACTTAAGGCTTTTTACATTGGAGAAGTGACGGTTGCGCTGGGATATTATCACTTTATACAAATATATTAATGGGCCATACAATAAACTCTGGTGCATTGATAGGTCATGACATGGTGTGGAAATCCTTTAAGATTAGAAAAATATAAATTTCATCTTCGCTGTAAAGAAACCTTTCTTAACCTGAAGATAAAATCTTAAAGGATGTCTGTGAGTCCACTGAAATTATTTATTAGTGAACAATGCACCAGAAAGCTTACTGTACGGTCCATTAATATATTTGTATAAAGTGACTATATCCTCCCCAAAAGTGCAGATTCTGCAGTGTAAAGAGCCTCAACTTGTCTAATCTGCCTGCATAGTCAACCCCCTCCATTCCCCTTATAAATTTAGTTGCCGTTCTCTAAACTGTTTCCATATCCAAGCTGTCCTTTTATATAAGGGATTCCAAAACCATCTTATATTCCAAATGAGGCCTTACCAGATCTTTGAGTTCACCCTTTAATTTATACTGCTCTTTTTAAAAGGCAATATCTTGCTAGCTCTATGAGATTCACTTAGCACAAAGTGTAGAGATAGGATGGTACTTGTAGCTGGGAGGTAATTCGTTTGGATGGTACGCACCACGTGGGGAGCTCCAGTAAGGTACGAGTGCTGCCACATTTTTATCCATTATACTATATTATATGTACATTCACTTAGCACAGAACCATTTATAAACTTTAAAATTAAACCTTATTAAACACCATTTAGTGTCTAACCTTACTGATGCTCTTGTCTATAAAAGAAGAAATGCTATTCCTGTTACAAAATCTAGTAAAAGCTTTCCCAGAATGTAACAACAGGAAAGAGAATGTAAACAATTGGAAAAGAGAACCAACTCTATATCAGTACCTGATTTCATTAAATTAAACGTTTAACAGGCATGTGTTTTTAAGCACACATACCTTAGGTACAAATACTTTGGGTCCATATATCTTAGACCAGGGGTGTCAAACTCAATCACATTAAGGGTCCAAAATCAAAAAGACAGGCTAAGAGGTGGGCCAAATTTTTTTATTAAGATTAGGGTTGGGATCCTGTCACGGTTGTGCCTAGTGCTTGGCCTCAGCAGGGAAAGGGTATGAAGCATACTTTTGGACTGGGACCACTGCCTATGGCAAAATCATGTGCTAATGTGGAATGCCAATCTTACTGCAATGGCATGCCCTTTGTCACTGCTCCCTCCCCAGCGCCGGGCTAGATACTCAATCAGCTGTTACAGAGATGACTGATCCAAGCCTTAATATGCTGCTATCCATTTTTGCAAGTCCAATTTGTGCAGTCCCAAGCAGCGGTGTAACTATAGATCTGCCTGCTAGATACCTTTTTAAACAGCTGATCACCCATATCTTAGTAAAGGTGCATGCGATCAGCTGATTGTGCTGGTATATAACAGGCAGATATATAGCTATGCCGATGCTTGGGACTGCACAAAAAGATAGCAGTGTAGTAAGTCTTGGATGCTGTACTGTCCCTGCGGGCCACAAAAAACAGCCAGGTGGGCCGGATTCGGCCTGCAGGCCTTCAGTTTGACATGTATGTCTTAAACAATGTAGAAGGAGAAATACTGAACATAATAAAAAGAGGGTGGGCTTACTATTCATAAAAACAATTAAACAGATTCATATCATTGGTGAAGGCAATAGTTGAGGTTTGTACCGTGTTAGCGTTGTAAGTAAGAGAAGAGAAGTAGAGCTGTGATACCTTTTATTGGCTAACTAAACAAAAAATTAAGCAAGCTTTCGGGAGTCCTAAGCCCCCTTCATCAGTGGGGCTTAGACTCCCGAAAGCTTGCTTAATTTTTGTTTAGTTAGCCAATAAAGGTATCACAGCTCTACTTCTCTTCTCATATCATTACGCAATTACATAATTAACGGTGGTTCATGTGGCAGTAGCAATATTGCTCTAATCTCAGGGTTGCAAGAAGAAATATTTACATTTATTAAAGGGCATGCCCACCCCTGACTAAAGCTAGGTACACACCATACAATAATTCCGCCCGCCCTTTCAGTGTTTCGGCCGTTTGTTCGCCCGAATCAGACGAACGCACAATCGAACAGGTCGGTTACTGTTCTCTTTTTAACAATGTAACTCTGAACACAACACACTGTAACACTGACTGCAAAACTAATACTAAGAACTGATACTACACAAAATGCAAAAAAAAAACCCTCAGCCACCAAACTAATTCACCAAAGTGAAAAGCTGTAACTCTAAAAAGTAATGGAAGGAGGTAGGGACAATGCCCCTTCCCTGATTACTAAAGATATGGGAACCAAAACCTCCATCTAACATTCCCCTCAGACACAATGTAGCGCCCAGCCGATCTCTCCCTAATGTGTCACTCACGTGACTTCACTTCAGGTAGGGTCACGCCTCCCATTTTACCCGACACCCAATCAGCCTTCTAGTTCACATCCGGGCAGCTTTGCTCCTCCTTATCTGATGCTCGGCGGTTTGAGGTAACCGGTACTATGGCTGGGGAGAACTCTGGTCGTACTAACTTGTTATTCTCTGCTGTATATGTGTGTTGTGTAGTGTTACAGGCTGTGTGTAGACATGTAGCTATAGTAGTAGTTCCTTACAGCTAGAGATAGTCCTGCCTGCAGCCTTTTACACACTATTATTGTAAATAAAGTGTATGTGTGACACTATATATAGAACTGTGCATAGTTTAGTGTGTACGGTGCACAGCAGCTTGGTAATAACTACTACCCACAGCCATACAAACTAGTTCATAGACTCGAACACTCGTACAGTTAGCAATGCAGGCTACATGTAGGCAGTATATGTTTAAAGGAGAAGTTAAGACGCTGACCAGTCCCATGCCTTGTGCTGTATGCAGCCTGAGGTCATAAAAAGTCATCACACTTGGGAATGCAGCAGCTAGTTAGGACACTTCAAACTGCCCCTCTTCTTCAGTCTGGTCCTGGGGTCTATAAGAGGAGGTATAACTTATCTTCCCATAGGTTGGCCTGCCTAGTGAAAGGAGCTGAGACCAGAAGGCAGTGGAGCAGCAGTGGCAGCTTTTTAGCTGTATTCTGTCCGCTGTTTACTCCTAAATTAATAAAATGTTTTTGACACACCGTGCTGATATAACACAGCACCTAACTACTTTTAGGAATGTGTAAACCAAGCAAGATAGCGCTATATAGTGTGCTGTTTTAAAGCGTTGCGCATCTAAAATCTAGGACCCTGGGATCACCTACCGTCGTATCAAATACAAGTGATCATATCTTGTGGTGTTAATACAAGCTAGGATCCTGGACGCGGTGGAGAAACAGGAGTCATCTTGGGACAATGATGACACACAGGTAGAAAACAGAACTGGTGAAAAGGTTACTTTTGGAAATGACTGGGTGACTTTTATTTATTTCTTTTCAGTAGACTAACCACTTAGTTTGGCTTTTAGGGGAATGAGCTGTCATTCCAGGAATTATTGGACTTCTATGGTTACGAAGCTTCTGACCCACTTTCTGATCCAGATGGTGAAAATAATAGCTCTGACACAGAGCAGTGTCTTAGCAGCAAACAATCGGTAGGTACAAAATAGAGAAGTGTTTACTAATGTATATTGCTGTTCTCCATTCCCAGAAGAAGGACATTATATTTACTGTCTTTACATAGAATAAGCTTTATGGTATTGCTGTAGATGTCTAAAATGTACTATTCAAAGACAGAATCCTTCCATAAATCAGATTGTTTACTTGTTCTATATGCAGAGAAAAAATGTCAGACACAGACTACCTGTTCTCTTGTGGCAAGTTGAATTATAACCTATGTCAGAAAAAGGAAAGTCATATCATACTTACCAAGATTTTCTTTTCCCGGTCCGTAGCACGGCAGTGGTTACACTTGGGTATTCACACCTGGCTGGTTGAGTGACAACCTCTCCCCATACCTATAAAGGTAGTATCATGAGGCCCGCCCCCTTGCCTTAAGAGAACTAAACTTCAGTTTTTCAGATCCTAATGTGAAAGTTTTTCTCCCCAGAACACCTACACTTTGAAAGATTCTTCTCTAGTTATTTGCATTTAGTAGATATGAGTAATAGATTCTGTAACAAAGGAGCTTCCATCTTGTTGCCAGTACAACTCATAGCCCATGTTGGCTTCAAGAGCCACGCCCCCTGACCCCAGCTTCACTGTCTCTATGTGCAGAGTTTCTAGCATCTCTTTCTAGTGAAAGATAAAGTTTCTAAATGTACCTGGAATCAGTTGAGTTGCTGGTGGCACCATGTAAATGCTGTGTTTTTAGAAAGATCAGACCAAGAAGTCATACGTTCAAATCCCCTAGTTTACTTATGAAACAATATAACATGGTCTTCTGCCTGAGTTTAGTGCTTTTTCTGTTTGTTTGTTTCCATGTTTCTAGAAAAATATGAAGTTTGTACATATGTAAAATCTTTATATATAGCAGCTCTGTTATTTATTTACCAACCAGTGTGAATTGCTGACAGTCTTCCAGTAGCAATACAAAACAGTGAACTGATTTTACTGACATTTACATCTATTGATTGAGAGTTCACCTGTGGTGTGTTCTGCTAAAGTGCTGGGTTAGGAAAAATATCAGACTTTTGGGACTCAGGTTTGATTCCCCATGTTCCCTTTTTTTGTTTTTATTATGTGTCTAGCAAAAGATAAAGACTCTACATGTACAGGTTCATTATTTATTATCCCTTGTGGCCTAGTGGTAGAAAGCTTTCTTCTTAGAAAGACACAGAATAGAAGGTTGCTGGTTCGATTCCCCATACTGAATGCTGAAATGTTAAATGTTCTGTTTCTTTCATCCATGCTAGTAAAGACATACACTGCAAAGATTACTTTTCTTTTTGTATGTAAAGCAAAGGAATTTATCATTGTTAGGGACAGGAGCATTTCTAATGTGTTTACAAAAAACTGCACTGGTATCTGTGTTCTGTGTCAGAGGGAGGGAACTCTGAGCTGTAACATGATTGGCTGTAGCACAAGCATAAAAAGTCATGAGAGGGGCACTCTTCTGTGAATATACGTTTCTTTATTGGATCACATAACATGACGTTTCAGGGACACACTGTCCCTTTCATCAGGTGTAACCCACATCCCACATGCACACCTTTTTAAAGACAATCCTGTGATGGACCACACCCCTTTAACCAAGGGGGAGGGGCCTGTGCCAAACATGTTATACCATATGTATCAAACAGTCCAAAGTACATAATAGTCCATATTGTCCATATTTTAATATGATGGATTCCTCCGTATGTGCGTGTTGAGATGAAAACCTATGAAGTGATAAAACATTAGAACAACCTCCACCTTTTTTGGAAGAGAAGTATACATATATTACATAAAGTACGTGGTATTGTGCTACCTAGATACCACGTACCACGAAACTCAATTTGCAACATGATTGGCTGTCAGCTTCCAGGAAGCAAGACTGCAGTTTCCTGTGAAGTGTCGGGCGGACACTTGGCTGGGTGTTTCCAGATAAGGTGAATTATGGGAGCTGACCCTTAGTACACACAGGTTATTTTCATAAATCACCCAGCATCCACAGCAAAGGAAGACATGAGACACAGCTTGTTGTTCGTTTGTGAATGTGCTCTCTCTATTGGGACAATATTGTCTTGGGACTTTAGTTCTCCTTTAAATGGATGTCTGAGCGAGGAAGTAGTTGTTGTTACTTTGAAGGGGGGGAGCTAACCACTGCCGTGCTATGGTCCAGGAAAAGAAAATCTCGGTAAGTATGATATGGTTTTCCGTTTTCCCTGGTCCTACACGGCAGTGGTTACACTTGGGACTTAAAAAGCCGGAGAAAAGAGGGGAGGGACACAGAATGATGCTTGAAAAATAATTAAAGGTTTTTATTTAGGAGTCGATGAGGCGTCTGATAGGACCCTTTTTCCAAAGTCTGCTTGAGCCGCAGATGCTAGGTTGACCTTATAGTGTTTGATAAACTAGGACATGGATGACCATGTTGCCGCGTTACAGATTTCTTCCGGGGATGACTGGGCTCGGCGTGCCCAGGAGACTGCCAGTGATCTTGTGGAGTGAGCCGTTACCCTTGAGGGTGTATTGCCTCTGCCTTACCAGTGTATGCCTGTTTAATGCAGGAGGAAATCCAGGATGCTATGGTCGTCTTTGCCGGCTGTAATCCCCTGCGTTGCCCGTTGAAAAGAATAAAGTGGAAGTCTGTTTTACGGAATTCTCTGGTTTTCTCCAGGTGTGATATAATGGATCTACCAACGTCCAGAGTGTGTGGAATTGAATCTTGTTCCCCCTGTGGCTGACTGAAAGTGGGTAGGATTATGTCCTGGTTTAGATGCTAAGGCATTATGATGGTAGAAAAGAGGGGTCCGGTCTTAGTAACACTTTGTTGTGAAAAAAGGTGAGGAAAGGTTCTGAGGCTCGGAGAGATCTGATTTCGGACACTCTTTTTGCCGATGTTATGGCTACCAGAAGGGTGGTTTTGAGAGTGATGTATTTGATTGAGTATGACTCTATAGGTTCGAAGGGGATTTCCTGAAGGGCCTGAAGGACTATTGATAGGTCCCATGGAGGGACTTTAGTCCGAATTTGGGGTTTTAGATGCCTGACACCTTGGAAAAATCTTATTAGTAGAGGGTCTAGAACTCATCTGATGTTGGTTATGGCTGAAATAGCTGTAACCTGAGATTTAAGAGTCGATAGACTAAGGTCTTTGGAGAGGCCTTCTTAAAGAATTTCTATCAGAGTTTCTATTTTAACTGATGAAGGAGAAAGACTCCTGCTTTGACACCATGAACTGAATATTTTCCATGTCCTGTAGTAGCTGGTTGAGGTAGTGTTTTTGCGTGATGCTAACAGTGTATGGATAGTGGCTTCTGATAATCACCTGTTCTTGAAGGAGATGGTTTCAATTTCCAGGCCGTCAGATTCAGGGTTGTTAGGTCCGTATGATTGACAGGCCCCTGTTGCAGAAGGTCTTGTTTTAGGGGGAGTTTGATTGGTGATGAGATTGACATTTGGAGAGCCCAACTGAACCATGGTCTCCTGGGCCACCATGGAAGGATTGCTATGATGTGAGCATTGTCGTCTCTGATTTTCTGGAGAACTTTCTGTATTATTGGGATTGGCGGAAAAACATAAAGGAGGTGATGGTTCCAACTGAATGAGAATGCATCCGTCATCGATGCATTGGGCTCCTTGAATCTGGAGCAGTAATTGTCCAGTTGGGTATTGGATTTGGTCGCCATGAATTCCCCATTTCTGAGTTATGTAGGCAAATACTTCTGGATGGAGTTTCCACTCGTTGGGACATATCCCCCGTCTGCTGAGGGAATCTGCTTTGGTATTAAGTGTGCCTGGAATATGGCAAGCTTTGATCTGTGTGAGGTATGTTTCTGTCCAAGTTAGGATTTGCTTCGTTATTGACCAGGGACGAGGGCTCCTGGTAACTCCGCTCCTGTTGATGTAGGCCACTACTGTTGCGTTGTCTGTCCGTATCTGGACTGATTGGCCTTTCAGGTACTTTTTGAAGTGCTGCAGGGCCAATTAGTTGGTTTTTGCCCGCCTGAGGCCGAAATTGGTATAGGAAGCATAGCTGTAGATCTCTGGCGTGAAGCATCGTCCATTTTGTTGAATCTGTTGTGGAGATTATTTTCCCTAGAATTTGTTGGCATTTCCCAGTAGTGGATATTGGGAAGTGCACAAACTTGGTGATGTCTCTTGCTATCTCTTCCTTCCGATGATCTGGAAGGGATAGAGATAGATTCCTGGAGTCTATCTCTACTCCTAGGAATTGTAGATTTTGTACTGGGGTTAACATGGATTTTTGTTTGTTTATTATCCAGCCCGTTGTCAGCAGAAGACAGGCTAATGATATTTTTAGGTCTTCCACAATAGTTTCTCGGCTGGGGGCCTTTTATTAGCATATACGTCCAAATGGAGAAATTTGGGTTCCCATCAGTCTGAGGTGTGCTATTACTGGAATTAGCATTTTCGAAAATACCCTTGGAGCTGAAGATAGGCCAAAAGGTAAGCGTTGTATTGCATGTGTTGATTGTATACGTGAAACTGAGGAATTTCCTGTGGGATGGACTATCGGTATGTGTAGATAGGCATCTTTTATGTCTAGTTTTATCATCCAGTCTCCTCTGTTGATCTGGTCTCCATTTTGAACCTTTTTGTTTTGAGATAGGTGTTAAGTAGTTTTAGGTTCAGGATTGTGCGAAACTCTCCTGTTTTTTTCCTTTTCAGAAAGATGTGGGAGTATATGCCTTGTCTTTCTTGGTTCTTTGGTACTTTTTGTATTACCGTATATACTAGAGTATAAACCGACCCGAGTATAAACCGAGGTACCCAATTTCAGCTAAAAATCCTAATAAAGTTGTTGACTCGAGTATAAACCGAAGGTAGAAACTTGGCATTCAAGATGTTTTGAAACTACAACTCCCAGCTAATAAAGCATGCTGGAGTTGTAGTTCCCAAACATCTTGAATGCCACCCTCCCCCTCCCACCCAGTTCAGTACCTGTGGGCTCTTCTCCCTGTGGGCTCTTCTCATCCAAGCAAGGGCCAGCATTGAAGAAGCATCCTTGGGCCAGCATTGAAGAAGCATCCTTGGGCCAGCATTGAAGAAGCATCCTTGGGCCAGCATTGAAGAAGCATTGAAGTCTCCTCTATTCCGGCAGCCGCACGATCTTCTCTGCACTGGCCGCCGGCTGACATCACTGCCCGGCGCCGGCTGTGACGTCAGGCTGGCGCGCCAGTGCAGAGAAAGATCGTGCGGCTGCCGGAATGGTAAGGTAAGCTGTGACTCGAGTATAAACAAGTCCAAGTTTTCAGGCTGATTTTTCAGCCTGAAAAACTCTGTTTATACTTGAGTATATACGGTATCTGTTTGTTCTGAAGTTCTGTCAGAGTAGAACAGAATGCTGTTCTGGCTGATGTTGTTGAGGAGCTTTTGAGGAATAAATCTGTTTTCGGTAGAACTTTGAACGTATCTTGTATCCATGATTCAGGACACTGAGGACCCGCGTCTGATGTGGTCTGAGCCCACGTCTCCTTGAAAAAGGAAAGCCTTCCCCCTACTTTGGAGTGGTGGACTCTCAGACCTTCATGACGGTCTTTGCTTTGGTCTTCCTTCTCTGCCCCGAAAGGGCTGACCCCTCCTGATTCTTGCTGAAGGGAGGGTTTTCCTGGTCTGTATTGTCTTGCTGCCTTGTACTAGGGCCTTGATAGTTTGTGAGGAAATACCCTCACTCTGTTGATTCTTAATTGCGATGGAAGGGTGTTCTTCGCAGAGTTCTTTTCAATAAGTCCTCTAGTTTTGGCCCAAACAGCAGCTTTCCTTCAAATGGGATAGACGTCAGGCTTGGCTTTGACTGTATGTCTGCCTTCCATTGTTTGAGCCATGTGATTCTCCTGGCTACCACCGCTGCGCTCATGGATTTTGCCGAAGTTTAGCGAGTCCATGGAGGCTTTGCAGATGTAATCATTTGTAAATTTGATGTCTTTAAGTTGCTTATTAGATCTCACAAGGAATTCCGTTTTTATGGCTTCTTCCGGGTCTGATAGCCAATATTTGTTTGCCCTGGCAAGGCTTGGTTTGCCATGGGAGGCCGGAGAGCTGCGCCGATAAGAAAAGATTCTTTTAAGTATTGAATCCTGTCTTTTGTCTGTTGGATCACGTAATGCTAACTATCCTCCGTGGCTAATGTGGTTCTTCTGGCGGCTTTGATTATGGCCGTGTCAACTCTAGGGGCAATGTCCCAGGCGTTCGTGATGGCTGGGTTGAATGGGTATGTCTTATTGACGTTCATGGATGATGAAAATTTTTTGTCTGGATTTTCGAACTCCTTTTGGATCAGAAAGGACCCGGTTGTTCGGGGCTCCGATATTTGTAGTGTGTCTCCATCCTTTTGATTAGGTGAGACAGCCTTCCTGTGTCAGAGCATTCTCTGATGTGTTTCTTCTGGTTGTGTGTCACTTTCGATATTTCCCCTTGTTCCAAAGTTATTTGTTCTGCTGGGGATGGAATCTTTGGTTGTATCATTGAGGATACTGGTCCATTATTTTCTCTGAGAATTTTGCTAATGAGAGTCCATCATGGATTTAACTGAATTTAGTAGTTGGTCTTGAGAGGTGACTAGATTTGATCTGAATGACAGGCTTCTTCGCATAATTTTTGACCATGCGCTGCAGGATTGCAGCACAGGACGCATTCTTGTCTTTTTTTTTTGTGGTGATGTGAGTGTTCTTCTCCTCTGGTCTGGAGGTAGAACTGGAGGAAGAGAGAGAAAAAAGCGGATTATTATGCAGTTGTTTGTTTGTTTTCCATTGTTTTGTTTTTTGCAGCTCACCCCCTTGATCCCGAACTCCTGGCTTCCCTGGAACTCATTGTGGGCACTAAAAATGAAATGTGGCCATGTTTAGCATGTTTGAATAACATGTAAGCAAACACGTTTTATTTTGGGGTATATTACTCACATTTGGTAAGCAGAAGCTGGCCTGGAATAGCTGTTCCCCACTGCTGCAAGCAGGAGCGGCAGAAAGACATTAAAGGGACTTACCCTGAGAAAAAGCCGGATTTTTAAAGTTTTTGCGCCTTTCCGGGTCGCGTCTGTGACGTCATTGCGACCGCTCGCGAGAGGCTGTGAGCCTGTGAGAGGACGCGCTGGGCCTCTGCACATCGTGCAAGCACTTAGGTGCAGTGCCCGATCAAGGGGGGAGAGGTCTGTACGTGCTGCTGATTGCTGTGTTACTGTTGTGATTCCCTTGCACTCGCGAAGACAGGAATGAAAAGGCAAGAGGCGGCCTCATGATACTACTTTTATAGGTTTAGGGGAGGGGGATTCCTGTCACTCAACCAGCCAGGTGTGATACCCAAGTGTAACCACGGCCGTGTAGGACCAGGGAATAGTATTGTGTTATTACTACCTACTATTAAAAATCATTCTAGACAGGCAGTAGAATATTCCAGGGCTTCTGTGGCTGTCTAATTAATTATTCAGAGCCTGTTTTTTATTCTTGATTGGTGACCACTGTAGTAGAAGCAAAGAAAACAAAATTGTCATACTTGCCAAAATGTTTAATTTAATTGGCACCCTTCTTTTTATCCTGCCTTGAACAGCAGAACTGGGAAATGTGGGGAAAATTTGTATAGGTTGCAAACTTCCCGTCATTCACCTGGGATGGTGATCTTTACCAAGCTACTGCCACATGTAGTCCAGGAAATTAAAATGATTGTTTATCCTTTGAGATCATAATGATAAGTAAATCGTTTTCCAACTTGTATTTCCTCCTGAATGGCCCACTGCCACATTTCAACCTAAACTTGGATCAAACACAGACTTTTCCATTTCTGATGTTGGTATAGTTAAAGAATAACTGTATTGCCTCAATGCATTTTTTAAAAATAATTGCTTTAGAAAGAGTAAAGGTATGCAGCCCTCCCCATACATTTTTTCCTAATTTCGGCCTCTCTCTGCTCCAATTAGCCATGCTCTAATTAGCCAAGGGAGGGAAGCACAGCTGTAAATGTGAGTAAGTGATTTCAGCTGCTGGAAGTGTGGACATGTAATGGGGGTATGTTTTTTTTTATTGTTGTCCTTTAAGTTCACAGGCTACCTTGAAGTAATACTTGATTCTTCTCTTCTCTCTAATAACATTAAAGGGTATGTCCACCCCCTAAACAAAATTAGCACCATTTTTAATGAAAATAACTATTATTACATTGCCCTTGTGTATTTAATAGGTGCTATATCAATAATTAGTGAGTACAAAAAAACCTTTTTTGTTTACAGGAAGAACCAGAGCATTTGTCCCTTGAACTGGAAGAGATCCCCCCTTCATTGCTACCTAGCAATCACCCAATCTCTTTCCCTGTTCCCTGCAGTAATTTATTTGCATAAACAGTCTACCTATATGTTTTAGACCACAATATGCACATATTTTATTTAAATATGATTTTGATCATGATTAGTTATATAATGAATATTTATGCCAGTTGCTAAATTTTTAAACCTCATTTTTGTTGTGCTATTTTCATTCATCTAGACATGCTAGATAAACAGTCCGACAAATGCATCTCCTATTTCTGCATACACCTCACAAGTGAAAAGAGAATCCAGGTGGAGATGCAGTATGGTTTAAATGTATAATCATTAAACTTGGTCATGAGAAACTACTAAAAAAAAATATGATTGCAAATGAAAGGAACCAGTATCCAGCAAAGCTATCCAATAAACTTGTAGGACACCTTCAGTGTTTTTTTTTCTTTTAAGTCAGGTATCCTATCCCATAGAGAAACAAGTTTTTACCAATCTATTTTCATGTAGCCTCTCTTTTTGCATACAATATAATTATCTTGAGTTTTCCAGTGTATGCAAATGGTAATCCAAGTGGTTGGGGGAAGTTTCAGTTTGAAAGGGGGCACCAATGAATACTTGCTAAGGGCACCAAAATGGCCAGAACTGGCCCTGTTTTTTGGTAGACAGTTACAGAGTTTAACTGTTCTGACTGTAAATAAAAATTGCTCGAGTATAAACCGAGTCCAAGTTTTCAGGCTGATTTTTCAGCCTGAAAAACTCTGTTTATACTCGAGTATATACGGTATCTGTTTGTTCTGAAGTTCTGTCAGAGTAGAACAGAATGCTGTTCTGGCTGATGTTGTTGAAGGAGCTTTTGAGGAAATAAATCTGTTTTCGGTAGAACTTTGAATCGTATCTTGTATCCATGATTCAGGACACTGAGGACCCATGCGTCTGATGTGGTCTGAGCCCACGTCTCCTTGAAAAAGGAAAGCCTTCCCCCTACTTTGGAGTGGTGGACTCTCAGACCTTCATGACGGTCTTTGCTTTGGTCTTCCTTCTCTGCCCCGAAAGGGCTGACCCCTCCATGATTCTTGCTGAAGGGAGGGTTTTCCTGGTCTGTATTGTCTTGCTGCCTTGTAACTAGGGCCTTGATAGTTTGAGAAAAAAGGAAGTGAGGGAGGAAACCCACTCCTGTTGATTCTTAATTGCGATGGAAGGGTGTTCTTCGCAGAGTTCTTTTCAATAAGTTCCTCTAGTTTTGGCCCAAACAGCAGCTTTCCTTCAAATGGGATAGACGTCAGGCTTTGCTTTGACTGTATGTCTGCCTTCCATTGTTTGAGCCATGTGATTCTCCTGGCTACCACCGCTGCGCTCATGGATTTTGCCGAAAGTTTGAGCGAGTCCATGGAGGCTTTGCAGATGTAATCATTTGTAAATTTGATGTCTTTAAGTTGCTTTATTAGATCATCACAAGGAATTCCGTTTTTTATGGCTTCTTCCAGGTCTGATAGCCAATATTTGTTTGCCCTGGCAAGGCTGGTGGTTGCCATGGGAGGCCGGAGAGCTGCGCCGGATAAGGAAAAGATTCTTTTAAGTATTGAATCCTGTCTTTTGTCTGTTGGATCACGTAATGCTAACGTATCCTCCGTGGCTAATGTGGTTCTTCTGAGCGGCTTTGATTATGGCCGTGTCAACTCTAGGGCAATGTCCCAGGCGTTCGTGATGGCTGGGTTGAATGGGTATGTCTTATTGACGTTCATGGATGATGAAAATTTTTTGTCTGGATTTTCGAACTCCTTTGGTCGAGAATGACAGAAGGACCCGGCTTGTCGCGTTTTCGGGCTCCGATATTTGTAGTGTGTCTCTCATCCTTTTGATTAGGTGAGACAGCACTTCCTGTGTCAGACATTCTCTGATTGTGTTTCTTCTTGGTTGTGTGTCACTTTCGATTGATTCCCTTGTTCCAAAGTTATTTGTTCTGCTGGGGATGGAATCTTTGGTTGTATCATTGAGGATACTTGGTCCATTATGTTCTCTGAGAATTTTGCTAATGATGAGTCCATCATGGATTTAACTGAATTTAGTAGTTGGTCTTGAGAGGTGACTAGATTTGATCTGAATGACAGGCATTCTTCGCATAATTTTTGACCATGCGCTGCAGGATTGCAGCACGGACGCATTCTTTTCTTGTTTTGTGGTGATGTGAGTGTTCTTCTCCTCGGTGTCCTGGAGGTAGAACTGGAGGAAGAGAGAGAAAAAAGCGGATTATTATGCAGTTGTTTTGTTTGTTTTCCATTGTTTTGTTTTTTGCAGCTCACCCCCTTGATCCCGAACTCCTGGCTTCCCTGGAACTCATTGTGGGCACTAAAAATGAAATGTGGCCATGTTTAGCATGTTTGAATAACATGTAAGCAAACATCGTTTTATTTTGGGGTATATTACTCACATTTGGTAAGGCAGAAGCTGGCCTGGAATAGCTGTTCCCCACTGCTGCAAGCAGGAGCGGCAGAAAGACATTAAAAGGGACTTACCCTGAGAAAAAGCCGGATTTTTAAAGTTTTTGCGCCCTTCCGGGTCGCGTCTGTGACGTCATTGCGACCGCTCGCGAGAGGCTTGTGAGCCTGTGAGAGGACGCGCTGGGCCTCTGCACATCGTGCAAGCACTTAGGTGCAGTGCCCGATCAAGGGGGGAGAGGTCTGTACGTGCTGCTGATTGCTGTGTTACTGTTGTGATTCCCTTGCACTCGCGAAGACAGGAATGAAAAGGCAAGAAGGCGGGCCTCATGATACTACTTTATAGGTTTAGGGGAGGGGGATTCCTGTCACTCAACCAGCCAGGTGTGAATACCCAAGTGTAACCACTGCCGTGTAGGACCAGGGAAATAGTATTGTGTTATTACTACCTACTATTAAAAATCATTCTAGACAGGCAGTAGAATATTCCAGGGCTTCTGTGGCTGTCTAAATTAATTATTCAGAGCCTGTTTTTTATTCTTGATTGGTGACCACTGTAGTAGAAGCAAAAGAAAAGCAAAAAATTGTCATACTTGCCAAAATGTTTAATTTAATTGGCACCCTTCTTTTTATCCTGCACTTGAACAGCAGAACTGGGAAATGGGTGGGGAAAATTTGTATAGGTTGCAAACTTCCCGTCATTCACCTGGGATGGTGATCTTTAACCAAGCTACTGCCACATGTAGTCCAGGAAATTAAAATGATTGTTTATCCTTTGAGATCATAATGATAAGTAAATCGTTTTCCAACTTGTAATTTCCTCCTGAATGGCCCACACTGCCACATTTCAACCTAAACTTGGATCAAACACAGACTTTTCCATTTCTGATGTTGGTATAGTTAAAGAATAACTGTATTGCCTCAATGCATTTTTTAAAAATAATTGCTTTAGAAAGAGTAAAGGTATGCAGCCCTCCCCATACATTTTTTCCTAATTTCGAGCCTCTCTCTGCCTCCAATTAGCCATGCTCTAATTAGCCATGGGAGGGAAGCACAGCTGTAAATGTGAGTAAGTGATTTCAGCTGCTGGAAGTGTGGACATGTAATGGGGGTAATGTTTTTTTTTATATTGTTGTCCTTTAAGTTCACAGGCTACCTTGAAGTAATACTTGATTCTTCTCTTCTTCTCTAATAACATTAAAGGGTATGTCCACCCCCTAAACAAAATTAGCACCATTTTTAATGAAAATAACTATTATTACATTGCCCTGTGTGTATTTAATAGGTGCTATATCAATAATTAGTGAGTACAAAAAAACCTTTTTTGTTTACAGGAAGAACCAGAGCATTTGTCCCTTGAACTGGAAGAGATCCCCCCTTCATTGCTACCTAGCAAATCACCCAATCTCTTTCCCTGTTCTCCTGGCAGTAAGTTATTTGCATAAACAGTCTACCTATATGTTTTAGACCACAATATGCACATATTTTATTTAAATATGATTTTGATCATTGATTAGTTATATAAATGAATATTTATGCACAGTTGCTAAATTTTTAAACCTCATTTTTGTTGTGCTATTTTCATTCATCTAGACATGCTAGATAAACAGTCACGACAAATGCATCTCCTATTTCTGCATACACCTCACAAGTGAAAAGAGAATGCCAGATGGAGATGCAGTATGGTTTAAATGTATAATCATTAAACTTGGTCATGAGAAACTACTAAAAAAAAAATACGATTGCAAATGAAAGGAAACCAGTATCCAGCAGAAGCTATCCAATAAACTTGTAGGACACCATTCAGTGTTTTTTTTTCTTTTAAGTCAGGTATCCTATCCCATAGAGAAACAAGTTTTTACCAATCTATTTTCATGTAGCCTCTCTTTTTGCATACAATATAATTATCTTGAGTTTTCCAGTGTATGCAAATGGTAATCCAAGTGGTTGGGGGAAGTTTCAGTTTGAAAGGGGGCACCAATGAATACTTGCTAAGGGCACCAAAATGGCCAGAACTGGCCCTGTTTGTTGGTAGACAGTTACAGAGTTTAACTGTTCTGACTGTAAATAAAAATTTCCAAACCTGAGGATGAAACTTCTATACTTTTCATCTTAAAGGATGCCCATTGACGTATTTGTATAATGTGATCCCAACACAAGCGCCTCTTCTCCAGTTTAAATAGCGTTAACCTGTAAAATTTGTCTGCATTTACAAGCTATGCATACTCCAAATGATGCCTTAATATGCCCAACCCACACAGACTGATATAAGATGCCCTTATGACCAGCCCAACCGAATTGCAAATATTAAAGGGCGGGGGTGCTTGAGACTCAATGTGAGCGGACGCACACCTGAAGAGCTCAGGTACACAACTTTAATCCGAGGCTAATAATAGCGTTACCCGAGGTATTTACTCACCACTACTCACACAAGTGAATCCTCTGTAACCAGATGACATGACCCAAAGGGCAGAAGTCCTCTGGAACGGCCCAAAAACTTGAAAAGTTTGCCTGGAGCCGGGCGTATGACAACCAGGCCGTAATGCCTTCTTCCCTCAAGAAAAAGACTCTGAGTGTCCCTCCAGACCTACCTCCGTCTACAGATGAACCTGACCAGGTTCTAAAACCCACAACCACGGAGCCTACACTGATGGAGCTACAACAAGAGCTATTGGGGGCGATTCAGGACTCCAGGTGTTCCCTGGAGGCCATGATTGAGGAAACTCGGTCTGACATCCCCCTCCTGAGGCACGACTTTCAAAAGATTAGGCACCGTGTCAGTGAGGCCAGGACACGTGTTTCCACACTAGAGGACATGGTGCAGCCTATACCATATACGATTGTAGACCTACAAAAAGAACTGCCCAATACAAAAGGGAAACAGGACGACCTGGAGAACCGCTCGTGGTGCCAGAATCTCCGCTTCCTAGGTTTTCCTGAAGGAGCCGAGGGGCAACAGCCGACACAGTTCTTAGAGTCTTGGATTGGACTGAAACTTGGCCTGGAAGGCCTATCCCCTCAATTTACAATTGAAAGGGCCCACCGCATCCCAGCTAAAGCACCGGCGCCCTGAATGCCCGCCAGGCCCCTCATAGCCAGGTTACTAAATGCAAGGGATCAGGACTGGATCCTGCTAGAACCTTTGACCGACCTCAAATTTGAGAATGCTACAATTAAAATATTCCCCAATTATTCACTGGATCTGCAGCGTCGGAGAGCCACTTTCAATGAAGTTAAAAAACGCATGGCAGCCGCGGGAATAGAATATTCCATGGCCCACCCGGCGAGACTGAGAGTGGCAACGGATGGTAGATTCAGATTTTTTGAAACCCCTATGGAGGCCTGCTCGTGGATGGACTCTCGCTAAAAGTTAGGTAACACAGCTTCATTGCTCCTTCACCCCCTCCCTTCTTCCATACCCATCCCTCTACCATCCAACCCTCCACCCCAAAGTGGCAGTAACTCTGACAATAAGGCACTGGAATTTGACTTAGAGTCAACCCAAGTACCCGATCTATGCTACGCCTGACCCAAGAAGAGGCTGTGCACACATGGCAAGGACAACATAAGGGGTGACAGAACCACCTGACATCTAAAAAATGAGTCCCTTCCTGGCAAAGTTACCAGGCAAAATACATACAAACCCTACCATCTGCAACCCACCCCACTCCATCCTCCTACTGCTGAAAGTGCGACCTACCTGCTGTGCCTGACAAACTGGGCCTATCCAACAGCTGCTAACTCACGGGGTGGAGCACGAGGGCCGAGTCATCTCGTTTCGAGTCCACACAGGAACCACTCCATACAAATGGCCATGGAGAAGGAGCCCAGCAGATCCGAGATCTATGGGTAGTCATCCCTCAACTTGAGATTGCACACATCCTAAAGTAAGGAGAAGATGAGACCCGGCTTGGGAAACCTCTGAGGTACCAGATTCCACCGTTACCTAGCCCCCGGAAGGTCTTAACACTTGAGTCCACAAAAAGGACTAAACACTTGGAGCACACTGACTCCAGGCAACCATAAACAACAAGGGATCTGCATGGGTTACAGCCAACCAGTATATACCTTGACATACCCTGTCCCATGTTGTGCTCTCTCCATATTATCCCCTTTCTTCAACAGAAGTGCGACTTAAAGAATATCCCTGGAATATTGCTGGGCCAGTGGGACGGCTGAGAACTGACAGATTAGAACAGCTAACACTGACAATGGCCCCCTACCACTCACTCTACGTGGAGGTTGATGGGACCAGATAAATAATAGACCTGTACCGATGGGACAAACACCTCCAGTAGGCATCCCGAAAACTTCATCCAACAGGTACCAGGTGTAGGGCCCGGGGTTGGAAATCCTAGTAGCCTTGGCCTCCTCACCCCCCCACCCCCACATACCCAGAGACTTTGGAACTTGGACACACACAATGCGCCTCACCCAAACTTATCAGTTAAACCCCGGTGTACAACCGCTCAACCACCTCCTCATAGGGCACTAAGGGGACTGGGTTTGCAAACCATTGAGGCACTAAACTAAACATGTGTAACCTAAGTGACACAAGTAGACATACATCAAGTCTTTTGATAACTGTGTTTTTGATGTTACTCTCTAGAAAGTTGAGAACACTGCTATATTGTGTGCAAATATATTATGTTTGACATGACAGAAATATGTATAACAATGCCCCAACCCTGTCAGGGTACAGGGTGCAGATGATACTGAAATGCCTTGGCGTATAACCCCCCCCCTTACCCCTCCCAATTCATCCTCTCCTCCCCCCTGCTTCCACTACATATAATATTTATCTCAATAGCAATATATACAAAATGTAATAATCATGGTATGAAATAAGACCTAAAGGTATAGACTATGCTGAAATGTTGTGGTCTATAATCTTACTTCTCCCTACCCCTTCCATTCCCTCTCTCCCTCCCTTACCCCGCCATGTAAAATGTCTGCTAGAATAACAACAGTTACAATAATGTTATAATTTTGCTGTAAAGAAAGGCTACAGGGTATAGATAATGCTGAAATATGTTGGTATAGAACTTGCCCTTTCCCCCTCACCCGTCCCCTCCCTCCCTTCCTTCCCCACCACGCAAATTGTCTGCCATGATAGTAATATGTAAAAGAATCTATACCTTTGCCTAGAAGTAGGAATATATGGTGTAATGCCTTGAAGTACGATCCTTCTGCTCCCCCTCCCTTTTTTTTTCCCCCCTAAATGAACTAAGAGGTGGACTCTTTAATGCATATAACTGCCACACATGGGTTATCCCCTAAACCCTCCTACCCTAAGGTGTAATTAGCTGGTTGCAGAACCATACACATTTTAAAAACCATAATGATGTATAGATGGATGTTACAAACAGACATTATTTATATCTACACAATGAATCTACCTTCGGAATGCTAAGCTATGATAGTACTGGGCGCTTAGGGAATATTTCTTTTTCTATGCCTGCAGAAACCCCTAAAATATCCAGGTATCCTGGTAGTTCAAGTTATTACTTTCAAATTCTATTTGAGAATAAATAGAGCTGTTATGGTCCACTAAGACCAATGTTGTTTTATTTATATATGTTATTGCTGTTAAGTTTCTTTCTATGCCAAGAATTCAAAAATGTGAAATATGCCATTAAACTATGTCTGTCGCAGCCATGGGTTCCACCCTTAAACTGTTAACTTGGAATGTAAGGGGCCTGAATGACCCTAAAAAAAACTAGCGGTATTTACCCAATTGTACTCACTTAAGATTGACGTAATTTGAATCCAGGAGATGCACCTCCTACCTGATACTACCCAGTATGTTCAGAGACCATGGATTGGTTGGACAGCACACAGTACATATTCATCCTACTCTAGGGGGAGGGGGTCTCGATTCTACTTAATAAGCGCCTTAGATGCACTATACATGAGGTGAAGTCAGACAAAAGAGGACAATACCTCTGTGTCGCCCTTACCATAGATACTGCCCTGTATATACTGGTGGGAGTGTATGACACCCCCCCCCCCCCCCGCTACCCAAAAAACAATACAGGAGGCACTACACTTCATTTCCAAGTACCCATACGCACGCCTAATATGCCTTGGTGATTTTAACGCACTAATGGACCCAACACAAGATAGGCACTGCTGGGCTGGGACACCGGGTGTCTCCACTACTGGGACCTCTCCTCTATACAAATTAATCACTGAACTAGCTTGGATAGACCATTTGGAGACTTCGAAACCCATATATCAAACAATATACATGCCACTCCAAGACTCACAACTCACTTTCACGACTATATTGTTTTTTATCAGCAGAAATATCAATTCCTTAGTCAAAAACATAACGCATCTTCCAAGAATCTGGAAACTCCATCCTTTTCTGGCAGACCTTATTCCCTAAACAGGATCCCATTCCCGAACAAATAAATATATACCTCAACCTAGACCATGGCTCAGTACCCCTAGTGACCCAATGGGACGCCCTTAAGGCTGTGCTAAGGGGTCACCTTCAAAGCACAATAACGCACATCAAAGAACAACAGAACATAACGAAACCAAATTAGCACAAACCCTTCAGAAAGCAGAGTTTTGCTGGAAGGAACTGCTGCCTTTCTTGTGGACCACAGGGGCAAGACATGAGCAAACTTTTCAGTTTGCTTCATGGTAGGCATGCCCCTGCACAGCATTTACAAGGAAAGACCTGTCACACAAACAAGAAAAAAATATATGCATACATTCTGCAACAATTAAGAGAATCAGCAGAGAAAAGAAGGAAGAGGGGAGATGGTGAGGCAGTGCACAACGTATTATTGTAGCAGACACTACAAGAAAGCAGTGAGTAATGGAGGGTGGGGGGCAATACAGAGCACTCACTAAACATGAATAATTTACTGACAAAGCAGGCAAAGATAAATATGAGTACCACCATTTTACTTTTCTCAAATTGTAGTTTCAGATAATGTAAAGTACCGTAGTTTAAGTGTGTGTAGTGAGAGTAAGTGAATATTCTTATTTTATACCATACCATGGTGAGAGAGGGAGGGGGTGAAGGCAGCGTTAGGGGAGCGTTCCGGGATGGGGTGTGGGCAGTTCGGGGGCCGATCCACCCACTCCCCGCTTTAACGTAATTTAGGGAAGACTCCAGTTTCACCATTCTGGTTGGGGAAGTTGCACAGTGGTACCCAACATTTGGACTACTAAGCTAAGTTGACCACACTCCTGGCTGATAACATTACATATGGGGCTCTAACAAAGAATCCACCAGCCACAACAAGAAAAAGATCGTAGACTTACTACAACAATCTTAAAAGGATATATCCATTGATTGAGCAATGTATCATCGCCTCTACCCTAGTGAGTCACATCCATGTATATATGGATTCCCGAAGATACACAAAGAAGGGCCCTACTAAGACCAATAGTCATCAGCATCAACTCTGTAACACTTAAGGTGGAGAAATACATAGCAAACATCCTAGGGTCCTTGGTTGTATGTTCTAAGCATCACACCCAGAACTCCCAGGATGCAGAAGAAACTATGGTTTCCTATCATGTGACATCCCTCCTCATCTGTATACCCACCACAGAGGCTGTTGAAATGGTGAAAAAATGGCTGTGCCAAGACAAAAACCTTGCCAGTAGAACAGATTCATCAATTGGGTAAATAAGGGAAGTATCTGATAAGACTTTAAAAGGATTTTGAAAGCTGCTTGTTACCCTGGAGTTTATTTACCAGCCAGCTTGAATTATGTACAACCTTCCTGTGGCAGCAATAATAAATATTCAGCTGATATTTTAGACTTTTTGTTATTTTTCTTAATTTACCTGTGTTTTTGTGAATGCCCTGGTGGCTCGCACAAAACATAAAATTACTGTGGTTTTAGTATGAGATCAGAGGTTTAAATCCCTGGGCTTACTAGTTTAATGCTTCTTTTGTTTTTTTTCCATTATATTTTATTTTTATATAGAAGCTCTGTTGGGATGGTGGTATATTACTTTGCTTTTAGCAAGACAGAGTACATGAGGTTGCAGGTTCAATTCCCCAGACTTCCCTTTTTTTATGAAGCGTATTTATTCTTTTTCTACTTTCTTGCTACCTAAGAAATAAACTGGCACCTAGTACCCACAGGTTAATTTCATAAATCACCCAGCAGTCACGAGAAAAAAGGAGCGGTGAAACACACCGCACAATCCTGCGCGGCAGCACTGAAATTCCTGACAGTTTCTTGGTTCTGTTTAACTATTGCGTGCATTATTGTGCATGCTCACTATTGTTAATCAGAACCAGGAAGCGGTCGGGATCTGGCTGTGCTGCTGCGGTGGATCATGTGAAAGGTAAGTTTCTGCAATCTCAGTTCCTGGCTCCACATGCATTGATTGGTGAACGGTCTTCAATCAATGCAAGACAGGAATAGTTCACTTTTGCAGTGAGCTATTCCTTTTAATTTTCTGTAAAATCAAGAGTATGGATTTTGTAATTAAATACTTGACAATCATTTGCGGTATAGCATTTAATTCATGGCTTTAATTTTTAACATTGTTTAACACTGTTTTTAGATAAGGAGCAGCAGACACCAGTGATAGCTGTTGGGGAGAAGGTAAGTTATTTTGTAGTAAATACCATAGCAAATATTAAGAATCCATAATTTTTAATTTTTTATGAATCCCTTATTTGTGTTTTTTGTGTTTACCTCATGACTATTGTAGTATGTTTAAGTCTTTAACGTTAATGCAGATAATTCAAAAGTATTAAACATAGTCAACTGCTCTAATCAGTTAAGAGAAAGGAAAATACCCAAAACCTTCTGTGAATTTCATTTCACATGGGTTATTAAACAAAGCCTATACAAATGTATACGTACACACAGCGAAGCCCAAAGGCACAACATCCAGTGGGACAATAAGGAAGCGGGCAGCCGGTCTTGGATAAAACTCGTAATACTTTTATTTCGGAATCTTTAAAATCATCAGGCCATCACATATAGAGTTGCAAACAAACAAACTAACGGGCAAAGAACATGTGAAACACTCCAGGCTCCGCCCAACGCGTTTCGTGGCCAATAGCCACTTCCTCGGGGGCATGACGGAGTGTCCTCTCCACCTATCCAATTTAAAGCCCAAATAATTAACCCTTTATAGTGTGAACCTTATACCAAAGTACCAAAATAGGGAAAAGACACTCTGCAACAGACATAGTAGAAACATTAAAACCAACTGCAACATTCTTACATGATCATTACTAAAAATACAGTGAGAATACATTAAGATGAAAAGCTACAATAGCTAATATAATTGGCAGAAGTTAATAAATATCAAAAAAGTATATAGAGTTATTATTATATTCATGAAAGGATAGTAGCATATTCATAATCATATATATTCAATCACAGAAGCAGCTTAACTCAAAATCTCTGTTCATACCCCTGGGGGTTAAAGTTTCAAGCGTATAAATCCAAAAAGCCTCCTTACGCAAAAGGATAGATTCTCTATCTCCCTTTCGTACATCTATCTCAGCACTATCAATAATTTGAAATTTAATGTTCAAAACTCCCCCATGTTGTTCAATGATATGGGTTGATATAGCAGAGTCATATTTCCTATTAATCGTCGCATTTACATGTTCTGCTAGTCTTTTGTGGGCAGATCTAATGGTCTTGTCTATATATTGGCTCCCACAGATGCATGTAGCTAAATACACTACATGAGTTGATTTACAATTGTAATAACGACTAATTTAAAAAGTCTTGTTATTACTATGACTCGTAAAAGAGTTAGACACTTCTATATATTTACAAATCTTACATCGTTTGTGTCCACATTGAAAACAACCCTTGTATTTAAGCCATGTCGGTTTGGGTTGTGTCAATTTCTTATCTGTGAACATGCTGGGTGAAACCAAATGTATACAGTACTTCCAAACATCTGATGTAGACCTTATGGTAAAGTTATATAAAGAACTTGTGAAGATTTTCATTCATCCAGTTCATGGTATACAACTGTTATATTCAATTAAAGGGCATCTATACTGAAAAATAGGTTTTTTAAATTGATCATAACTGGAAACTATAATTCTTCCCAACCACCACTGCATAATTTTTTTTCTTTTTCTTTTTTTTTCTATTTCTTTAGGTATCCAATCTAAAACTTCTTAAATTTCAGCTGTTAATTAAGTTTCTTGCTCTCAAAACTATTCTTCTGTGAGTAGTTTTACTATAGCTAGAATGGTGACAGAGTTTTGACAGTTGGAATGCTGTGTGCAGGCTTGACAGTTGGTTTGTGGGAAAAAAGTCAGGTCGAATGGAAGTGGGAGTGGTTAAAAGAGGGAGGGGGGAAATTGCTCCTAAACAAAATGTGTGCTGGGTTGAAGGCATCCAGCAACACATGCAAATCAGAGCAAGTGTTGTAACATGTTTTCAATTTTAGATTAAGATGATGCAAAGTTATTTTTTCAGTATAGTGTCCCTTTAAATCAATTTGAATTGAAGTTTAGTTCTTGAAGACCATTGATCTCCAACTGGCTTTCTCAATTCACAATGACTTGTGAAAGAATCTGTTGGCAATAAATACCCTGAAATGTGTCCCAATCAACATATAACAGAGGTATGCAGGAACCTCTTAAATGCAAGGCGTTTATTGCATTGTAGCTACGAGATGTTATTAAACCTATCCAGGGTAAGGTGTCAAAACAGCATTGTACATGGCAAACAATTGGTGTTGAACCCTTCCACCTCTATTTAGATGGCTTGGATTTTTTATTCTGACATAAATGACCTCCTTAAGGAGTTTGCATATGCTTTTTCGCTTGCGGTTGCGGTCGCAATTTTCGCTCAAATGGAAATCGCGGGAATGCATAAATGGGGGCCGGAAATGGTACGGAAAATGGCAAAATTACATGTGCAAAACGCACAAGAATTGCGCACACAATCGCATGCGATAGCACTGGCGATTGTGTGCGCGATTTGGTGCGTTGTAGTGTGGCCTCAGCCTAACACCACATTTTAAACCAGTTCTGTTGTTTGGCCAAGATGTTGACATTACAATCTGCAAACATATGTCCAGGGAATATATATATATATTGGACTAAAACACTGACCACCTTGTCCTATATATACCATGGTTGAGCTGTGCATACTGTCATTTACACAGCATAGTACAACTACAAATAGAACTTAGACCCATATGCTTTAGGACCACATCGTTTTGCTTCCTGCTCTCTACACCTACTTGTTTTCTGCTTAAAGAGAAACTAAAGTCACTACTTAACATTGTCCCAATAGACCATGTGCTTTTTCACAAAAATACAAGCTGTATTTCACCTCTCCCTTTGTGGTGGCTGATGGTTGATTTATGTGATTAACCTGTGTGTACTAGGGCTCAGCTCCCATAATCCATATGTCTGTGTTGCTGGGAATCTAATTGTATGTCGTGAACAGGATACTGTATCTAGTGCACAGAAGATCAAAACAAGGAAGGTGCATCCTGTCCCTGGATGCTAAAAGCCAATCAAACAAAAGCCAATCTTGCCTCTCTGACACAAAACAGGATTACAGTGTGGTGTGTTTGCAAACATACTATTGTTTCTAAAAAATGCAAATTCCTTTGCTTTTATACAAAAAAAAAGTAATCTTTGTGGTTTATTACCTAACCAGCATGGATGTAAGAAACCATATTTAAATTTGTATAACTAAGTTTGGGGTTTAGAACCTGTAACCTCATGGGTTGTGTCTTTTCTAAAAAACATTAGCACACTAACCCTCCAGATCTAACACATAGAAATTAAGCCCATTATCCTGGGATTTAGCTCAAATACTTGGCCATTTTCAAGATGGGCCATGTTGAGAACGGCCGAAACGCATTTATGGGACGTGCACACTTAATTTAATAAATGTATTTGAGCTAAATCCCAGGAGTGCTCCACTATCGTCTTATATTGTTAAGGCCCCCGGGTTGATACGAGTGTCCCTCCTCTTTCACACTAATGGTAAAAAAATGTTCTTTTAAATATCTTAGGTCAAATAGATTTGACAATTTTTACTTTTTCTTGTTTTCTTGTCACAGGAGATTATTTCTGGCTCTCAGGCCCAAATTCCAAATCTGCACTGTACTCCTCCAACTGAGAGAGGTAAGGGAGACTTATTATGATCAACATGTTTATACAGTTGTTGTGTGGGTGTTTAGTACAATAACAATTAACTAATGTACTAATGTTTAGTAATTACATTGCTTGCATGCTATTGAATTCTTGTTCTTTTTGATTGGCATGTTATTTGCAGACACTGCATGTAATGCCCATGTATAAAGGCATTGTCTTTACAGCATGTCTACACACTGGTACACACAATGCCATGTTTCTGTCTGATTGACTGATAGTTCAGTGTATCAAACGATCGCATGGATGTTTCCGAATCGGACAAAAGGACGATCGAAACATGGTCAAAAACCACGTCTGATCGTGCGGTCCTCTATGGACCGCACGGTCAATCGCAGTAAACTGTTGGCCGGGCTGACTGACAGCCCTTCCCACTGGGCGACTGCTTGGAAGACCTGAACGGTAGGTCAGGAGAAAAAGTTGCTGGTGTGTACCAGCCTTAAAGGATATGTAAACTGGAGCAAATCATTTTTTAATTAATCACTAAGTAATTTGGATTAATTACCACCAATCTTAAATCTGCTTTTGTGTTCTTCTCTGACCTTCCTATCCCTTACTTTTTAGCTCTGGGTGTTTTATTTTTTAAACAGGGCGGGGCACAGCTAGTCAGTGTCAATCCCCCAGCCCCTCCCCCTAGCACACTACATGTAAAACTATCCACTCTATAAAAGTAAAGCTTATTTCTCTGTTACTGTATGGCTAATTGATTCAGCATTAAGATCAGTAAAGGGAATAAGCATTATCTGTTGCTCTGTGCTCTTTCTGTGCATATAATACCCAATCCTGCAGTTAGCTGCCTGCTGTCTGTGTTATTTGAGTCCCAATGTAGCACTGCCTAAATAAATCAATTACAAAGCCCCCCTCTTAATCACACACACCATCAAACTTCTACAGCTAAAAGAAAATCTTACTTGATTCAAGCAGTGATTACAGCTCCCAGTGCAGCTTACCTTCTCATAACAAAGCAGTTTTACTTTCACTATAACACAAAATCACTGGGTAATTGCTATTGGCTGTAGTAAGGCACAGATCCACTGCACATGCTCCACACTCCATTTTTGCCTCAGTATTGGGAGGGGGTGAATACATAGAGAGGAGACATGCATACTAACTAGGAGTGAGCTGAACAGGACATAAGGAGATCTAGTGACAGGGAGCATTGAGAGCAAAAGGAATCAAGTTCCTGACAGTGTTAAAAATATAGAAATGGATAAAAGCAAGTCATTTTTTTCTGTTTAGTGTCCCTTTAATGAAAACTGTTATAGAAGCTTGGTCTCTATAAAGTTTCTCTCAAATTTACCTAATGTAAAGATGATCGCATATCTGCTTTAATCATATAAGGTGCTGTATAGGAGAAATACAATAGAGAGGCCGTTTATGGACAGATTATAATTATCTTATTAGAGGAGGTGTTAGTTTAGAAAGATTACTTGCAAATACATCAAACGAAAACAGAAGAAATTAAACTGCAGAACTCTGTATTAATACCATTAACACTACTTTATTTGTATAAGCAGGGGTAACTTGTTAAAAAGTTTAACATATTGCCTGGCACCTCATATAATAATATGCTAGCTATAACTTTATTAAAGCATATACGTACATGTAATGCCTCTATTTCAGGTATCTGTTCAAGTCTAATGCACATTAAAGGACAACTCCACCCTCATAAAAAAATATTTTAGATAGAATGGCCTCTTTAAAATATGTTGATATATCATACTTTGTCCTATGAATTCATTACTGTATGTCTGCTATGCTTCTGGATGCCTCATGGAAACTGAGCAATTTTGTTACCTGTACTGAGCCTGGGCATGCTCAGAAGAGGCAGACAGAAGATTAACATTCAATCATTGGCTGTAATGTTAACTGTCAAATCCATAACTGACAGTTGCTAACTGGAAGAACCAAGAAGCAGAAACAGGGGCAACAGGACATTGTGCAAGATTTCCGGTTAGACTAATATATTTCAGATTTTAAACTATTACCGTTAGGGTTTTGGGGGGTGATTTACCTGTATGTAAGTTTTCATTTTGGGGCTGGACTTGCCCTTTAAGTCAGTAAATTTTAGAAAAATGTCTGTTTGCCCTATCCAACAGCCAATCGGTAGAAATTACTGTTAGGAACATTTCAAGGTAGTGTTCATTCTGGGAAGAAGGACCGTTACAGAACCTAAAATATCCGCTCATTAAAGGGTATGTCCACCCTTCTAAAAAATTTTTTACATAACATTCCCCCTGTCCCCCCAGCCCCAACCGCTATATTTGTATTATCAGAAAATACCCAAAACATTACTTACCTTTCCTCTGCCGCGCTGCCAGGCCCTCTGCTTGCGAGAAAATGCAAGCAGAGGGGCGGGACTGGCAGTCGCGTCTGTGATTGGCTGAGTGGCAGCCAATCACGGACGCGGCTGCCGGGAGTTCAGTGCGGTGGAGGAAAGAGGAAAGGTAAGTAATGTTTTGGGCATTTTCTGATAATACAAATATAGCGGATGGGGCTGGGGGGACAGGGGGAATGTTATGTAAAAAGATTTTTACACTAGGGGGAGGGAATCCTAATCAGGGAGGGGGAGAAGGGCTGCAGTACAGCATGCCAAACTCTCCGGAGGCCAGGTAGGAGGCAGAGTCCATATGGACTCTGCAATCCTCCTGGTGGGCAGTTTTTGGGACTTTGGGGGGGGACTACAGGAGAACCATATGGAGTGGGATGTGAGGTAAGGATTAAACTACACTACACAATGGGGCCAGTAGTGGGGGGGATTATAGTTTTGGGGGTGGACATGGCCTTTAAAGGGTATCTTTACTCTAAAAAATTGAATTTTCAAAAATAGTACCTTTTAGATTCAGCAATATTCCACTTCACCAAAACTTTTTTCAGATTTTAAATCAGAGCTTTAGAATCTGAGTAATCATCATTTTAATCACATCATTTACAGGGAAAGACCTGTCACTCCAGAAGCAGAAATTATAATATGTAACCCATGCTTGACCTCTTTGTCTGCCTGCCAGCACACTTTCTGCTAAATTTAAGAGAATCAGCAGAGGAAAGACAGCAGCGGGAGATGTGTAAGCAGAGCAGTGTCCATGGTGAGGCTGTGCAGAACACATATGTGTTGCAGACACTAAAATAAGGCAGTGAGTAATGGAGGGTGGGGGGAATTAGGAGTACTGACTAAACATTAATAATTTAATGACAAAGCAAGCACAGATAAATATGTGAGAACCATAATTTTATCATTTGTCTCAAATTGTACTTTTGAAAAGTTGTTTCCGTGAGTATAGTGACCCTTTAATTTCAACAGCAGGGAATAGCAAGGGGTATAAATTCAACTGTTTTTTCAAAATGGAAGAGAATATGTAGAATAACAAGGTATGCATATTCACTTTTAAAGGGCATGTCCATCCTTAAAACAAAAGGCTGGTCACTTGTTGGATATCTGCCCCAATTCCAATTAGATGTTGCCAAAGTGACATCTGATATCCATATAATTTACAGTAGGGGGTACATTATCTTTTACGATGTACTCCTTGTCCCCATTCAGGGGAGCTTTACACCTGACTATATCTGTGTCCTAAATGTCACTATGCTGCTCTTACTCCCCGCTCTTGTCCCCCCTCCCCCATACACATGTAGAAACTGTTTGTGTTAGTCAACATATACATGGTTTGTTTAAAAAAGCATCCTCCGCTTTTATGGATTTTTTTTTTAAATTTCTCTTTAGACATCTATTTCTTTAGTGCTGAAATATGAAGCATATTTCAGCGGTCGTTCAAGTGCCTCATTACCATAAACTATTTTGTTTGCATTTGTGCTGTAACGAGTGGTGACAGTTGATATGTTTAAAGTTCAGCATACACTTAGGCCAGCTTCCCCCCCCCCCCCCCCCCTTTAGCAGACACTGTTAGGTAAGCCCTTCATGTCAGCAGACACAGTTAGGTCAGCCCTCCAGTTCAGCAGTTACTGTTAGGTCAGCCCTCTACCTGACCTAAGCTGACCTACAAGTCTATGTTGACTTAACAGGGAACTGGAGGGCTGACCTAACTGTGTCTGCTGAATGTATTTAATTAATATGCAATTTTTTTGCTGTATACATAAGCTTTTAGTTACATGCTTAGCACAGCTTATAATTGATCAAATGCAAAGAACTTGTGACTTGTTAAATATAATTCATGTATGTAATCTTACTCCAACATATTAGTCAATGTATTGTACTGTATATTACTCTCAGATTGTGAAGGGAAAGATCAGCTTCTTTGGGACCCCAATGTCCTTCCTGAACAAGAGGTTGAAGAATACCTGGTTCAAGTTCACGAGCTTCAGCACAGAGCAAGAGGTGGATATAGCCATGAGGCAGATCTTGTTTGGGATAATGAGCAGGTAAATGGCTAGAAGTTGGTGACATCCTTAAATATTATAATACAGTTTCTGACCATTTTACTACACTATGTCCTATTTCTTCTAGTATTTTATATAAGGGATAATACGCTACCTACAGTGTAATATAAGGATATTATGCCACGTGGAGTTCCCTGACCATATAAAAACACGAGGCTGTTGGGCCTCGTGTTTTTCTAGAGGTCAGGGAACTCCGAGGTGAAGTGATATCCATATATTATTCTGTAGGTAGCGTATTATTCCATATAATACATAAGGTCAAAAAAGAAAAATCTAGCACAGGCGCTCTGTCTCCCCTCTCCCTGTCTCTCCCTCCCAGTATTAGTAATGTAGATAAAAAGCCCGTTTTTGTACATACAAATAATTAACTGCCATTTCTATCTCAAACTAAAAGAAGACAATAAACATCACCTGGTGCTGTTCCGGTTCGTTACACTGACTGACTGAATTACTGTGCTGGTAAGGAGGAGCAAACCTATTCCTGTGAGTCATAATGGACTTGATCGCTTGCTCCTTCTTATCAGCACAGTAATTCAGTCAGTCAATCAGTGTACAAAAACGGCCTTGTTATCTACATTACTAATACAGGCAGGGAGAGATAAATGGGGAGGGGCAGTGGAATACAGGAAGTCACTCTGTGACATCACTGAGTGACTGATTATATAGATTCTCGCCACTGCACCTCCCCATAGAAATACCAGAGCCTTATGTATTATATCATATTTATATATTGGTTTTATATATATATATATATATATAAACATTTTTTTTTTGATAGTTGCTTGAAATGATATGTTTCAATGTCTTCCTTTCAGTCTTATATAACCCCATGTCCTTGCTACTTCTGAAATGGTGTTGTCTTTCAGGCACTCTATGAGTTGGTCAAATGTGAATTTAATATAGAGGAAGCTCTAAGAAGACTATACTTTAACGTAAAAGTTGTGAAGGGTAAGGGACAGGAATAAGGAAAATATATTTTTATAGTATATGTAAATACTAGAGTTTTCTGCTACATTCATTCTCTCTTTCCACTTAGGAGGGCTCAATGCATGGAGTAAAGATGAGCAAAGAAATTTTGAGCATGGGTTTCGTGTTCATGGCAAGAATTTCCACCTTATTCAGGCTAACAAGGTGAATGGTGGCTAAACATGAAAAAGTAATTTTAACCTTATTAAAGGTTAAAGCCATTTAAATATTCCTAAATAATATTTTTAACCATGTAGTGTAGTATTTCACGAAGTACAAGCATGCTAATGAATTAAACAATTTTATTTTTTCTAATTCTATTTTATGGATAATTATTATTGTGTAAGTAGCCTCACTACTATGGGTTAGGGGATTCCAATAAGTTGAGATTTGTTTCAATTCAAAAACCCTAAAATTAGCCTAGGTAACCCAACTCAAGAAGTATCAAGAAAAGCTGGATCACAATAATTAAAGGGGAACTTTGTTCTCCATACATGTGCACTATGTTAAAAACTTCTTTCTACCTTTAAATGGCTCCAGGATCATGCTTGTAGCAGCAATCTATTTATACTTACAGCAGTATAAATGGTGGTGTTTCCTGCTTACACAGTGAGCTGTGACACCACCAGCAAGTCCCTTAAACATGTCCTCTTGTATCATACGCTGAATCAAAGGTCAGCTATGTAAGCATTATCATTTAATTCATCATTAGCCACAAGTATAAAAATGTTTCCCCTTCTACCTAATTTTGAATTATGATAAAAACATAACATTTTTCATAATATTGATAATTTAAAAAAAACAAAACTTTTGATTTCACTATTTTTGCGTAAAGTATGGTTTAGCTAAGAGGAGTGTCATGCTGACTAGTCTTTATTCTGTGCCTTTTATGTATCTAAAAACACCTAACAACATCTGTTGGGAGATATTGGTAGCAGATATACAACAGATAATACTTATCAAGACTTTGTCTATATTTGTGACAATCAGAGATGGATTAAACTCCACCCTCATAAGAGCATCTTTTAGAAAGAATAGCCTCTTTAAAATATGTTGCTATATCATACTTTGTCCTATGAATTCATTACTTTATGCCTGCTATACTTCTGGATGCCTAATGGAAACTGAGCAATTTAGAATCGTGTACTGAGCCTGAGCATGCTCAGAAGAGGCAGACGGGATTAAAAGACAACTATTAAAAAAAATCATCACCCCCATTACAAGTCCACACTTCCAGCAGCTGAAATCACTTTTACACACATTTTAAATCACATTTACAGCCGTGCTGTCCTCCCTTCGATATCACACAGCAAAGATGAGTGCTTAAAGCCCACCTCCTAGACGGCACGGCCATGATTAAACAAACTTGAAATATCCTGTTGCTGCATACATTTACTCTTTTTAAAGCAATTTTTTTTAAAAAATGCATTGAGGCTATACAGTTATCCTTTAACATTGTCATTGGCTGTGATGTCAAACCCATAACTGACAGTTGCTAACTGGAAGAACCAGGAAGCAGAAACAGGGGAAACAGGAAATTGTGCTGGATTTTAGGTTAGACTTATATATTTCAGATTTCAAACTATTACTGTTTAGGGTTTTGGGGGTGATTTACCTGTTTGTAAGTTTTCATTTTAGGGCTGGACTTGCCCTTTTAAGATGACATTTTCATTCATATATATTGTATGGACTATAATAGTGTTACTGCTTCTGAAGCTGAGCCCCCCTTGGCCTTGTGGAAAATCCTTCTCTGTTGACACTATACAAACATTACAACCACCTGATTGTATAATAAATATAGCTGCTATGGTTAACATTGTCTTTGTATACATTGTAAGTAGTTCACATATCTTTGTTATAGTTATGATGAAATAAGTGTTCAGAACCTTTTCCATTCCTTTTGATTAACAGCTAGAGTTAAGGTTCGTACACACTTGCGATTGGACGCAAAAAGTGTATGAATGACTGTTATGGCCAATAATCATCCTGTGTATGGGCACTTTATCGGCCGAAATGGCCATTCGTTCACATTGTGGGTTGGCATCCACGGTCGGACGTGTGTACGAACCTTTACTGCATGTTGTTTATCGATTGCTTAAAATGTGCCTTCTGCCTTTTACACTATACAGTACAGGGGCTATATAGGTAGTTTGTACTTGCAGCACCACACATGGTTCCCATCATTTCTATCACTGAAAAGTCGATATAGTAATTTTTTCTGTTAATCAGTTTGTAAGGACACATTCTCACAAATAAGCTTATTCTTTGTTTCATTTTTTTTCATTATTTTATAAATGGAAAGGCTTTTAAAAGATAATGAACTGGTAATATTAAATTAAGCCCAACTGATTTCCCACCTCATGAAGACATGCATTATAATGTAATATAATGTAATTTTGTAGCTAAACAATGATTTAGTCTTGGAAAGTGTCCCTTTAGAAGAGTAGGGCCATATTCCACTATTTTCAGATCTTTGTATACCTAACTTGATACAAAGTATAACTTGCACCCTTTAGGACTGCTAAAGGGTAATTTATAGTAATATCTCTGTGTCATACTCAGGTGCGAACAAGATCAGTTGGGGAATGTGTTCAGTTCTATTACCTCTGGAAGAAATCTGAACATTATGAGGTTTTTAGACAGACTCGCCTAGGGAAAAGGAAAGCTGGAAACCAAATATCTGTGTAAGTTTTTCTCATTTTCTTTATGACTACACAGAAGCAAATAAATGTGTGCATGTACACAGAGTACCAAGAGACAAATCTATGTAGATATGTATTATGTATATATTAAAGGGTATCTATACAGTAAAATAGGTTATTTTGAATTGACCATAACTAGAAACTATAATTCTTCCCAACTGTATAATTTTTTAGTTGTTGATCTGCCCCCTATTGCTTTAGATATCCAATCTAAAACTTCTTATGTTTCAGCTGTCAATAAAGTTCCTTTCTCTCAAAAACTATTCCTCTGTGAGTAGTTTTACTGTAGCTGGAATGGTGACAGTTTTGACAGTTGGAATGCTGTGTGTAGGCTTGACAGTTGGTTTGTGGGGAAAAAGTCAGATTGGATGGAAGTGGGAGTGGTTAAAAGAGGCAAGGGGGCTACTGCTGGATTGAAGGCATGCAGCAACACACGCAAATCAGAGTAAGTGCTACTTACATGTATTCAATCATAGATTAAGATGAGGCAAAGTCATTTTTTCAGTATAGTGTCCCTTTAATTAAGTCTCCATTAAGATGTACCTACCCTGAGCATCCAACAGGAACCCTGTTAACTGTGCAATCATTTTCACAGCAATTGTTTTGCTAGAAGGTGAGCATGCTAAGGAGAGAGGAGCCCACTGAGGTTGAATGAGAGCAGTTTGTAACTATTCGTACTATTACGCTACATACACAATTTTGATAGCTAGATTCATGTATCTACTTTCTGGTATATCTCCTCTATGGAGAGGGGAGTGACCAGAGACTGAGCCAACATTATATAGTTATCCTGCAAGGAACACTGCAACAGTGTTGGAACCCTGAACACACACTAGCTTTAGGTAAAGTTATGATTAATCTGATACTTTGGCCAAAAATTATGTTTTTTAACCATGTGTCCTTAAAACATAAAATTATATTAACAATAAATCAATTGGTCAATTTTGGCATTTTTGAATCTCCTTTAAGCTCCGCACATCTCTATACATAAAGCAAGTGCTCTAGCAGTCAGTGAAAACCAATTTGTGCATTTTTAATTTTAAAGGGAAAGTTCATTGGAAAATATAATTATTTTTAAAATTGTTAGTTTGTATGCATACATAGTTATTCAACATATTCTCCTACATACCCTTTTATTCCCTGCTGTTGATATTAGTGAGCTGCTATTTCAAGTTCTGTCACGGTCCTTCTTCCCAGGATGCAACACTTTATTGGAATGTTCCTAACAGTAATTTCTAGTAATTGGATGCTGGATCAAACATGTTCAGAATTCTCTACTGAGAAACTGAATCAACCCAGGCACTGTGGCACTGGTTCAAGGTCAAGACAATAACAAAAACTATTAGGGGTCCTGCACAGTCAGGATTATGGTAGCATTTATTTATACACAGTATTTGCACTTGACTTCCCCTTTAACTAATATTTTAATGCCTTCTGTCTTCTAGGGAGTACGAATTTAACCTGCCAGAATCTGAGTGTCCGCTGAAGTTACGTGAATCTTCGATAAGAGGAGGATCAATAGAACAAACAGGTTGGGTATTTCCTATTTTTTTTCCTATTCTTTTTTTCCCTATTGTGTTAGGGAATTACTGTGTATTGACTTGCCACTCTTTTACTCTTAGTGCTGCATGATTTTTTATTAAATCTGCACTAACCTTGTTTGTACCATGTATATATTCAAAAGTAATTGTAAAGTTCCATTGAAGACCAATTTGCTTGGTGTTCGTTTTTTTTCACCAGGACAGGGCAAAAGTAGCATTATTAATACATTACCATGAAAATGTGGTAATGATGATTTGTACGGGATGATTAAAAGAGGAAGGAAGTCTCGCACTCCGAAGTCTTATAAACTAGCATACAAGGCAGTGTCCATTGAATTTTTTTTTATTAGAATAATATTAAAAACAAACCAATGCCTAATTGTGATTTGTACAATAAATGGATTTGAGTACATTATCACTTATATGTGGCTTTCCTGCCCATGTTTTTCTAGAGCTACAATATTCCTAAATATAAGATAGAATAAACACAAGTTAAAGAAACTATGCTAGGGGGGCGGCACATGCGTTGATGGAGTGAGACGCTGTTCGCCTTTTACGAACATACAGTTTTATCATATTGACCAGGAACCTCTTCTCATTCCCACGACCAGATCAAAGGTCCAAAAAGCATCGATTGCAGGCAAAAAAACTACAGAATTTGACTGGCACACTAACCCTGAAGAAAGCATTCCCAAACTTTTTTCAACTTGACCACAACCAGACCTATGGGCTTCCACACCACCAGCTATAGATTCCAATGAGAATCACCATCTCTCCAAGATCAGAGGGTCAATAAGTGGTCCTGGCAGCCATACAGGGGACCAAGGGTACGCTTACCTACCTAATGGAGGAGGGGATATCTGATTTATCTATTATTCTTTAGATAAGACATGCAGAAACCCTGTCAGAAGATTGAAGAGATGGAAGACAGAATCAGTACTATTGAAGATACTGTTGCCTTTATGGTACTTAACATTACTCAACTGATTTAAGAATTAGGGTCCATGTTCCACAAAATTGATGACCTTTAAAATAGGTTATGGAGAATAAAGCTCAGATTTATTGTTTTCACTGAATGGCGCTAGTGGCAAAACCCGGAAGATTAAATAAAGTAATAAGGCATACCTGACTATTCACTGGTGACCCTTAATTTAAGTATCAGCATCCAACCTTACCAGAAATTTATAGCATTCACCCTTTCTGGCTGCCCCTTATACCTGCCCCAGATGATATAGCAGACTAAATTGATCATTACCTCTCATTGGATCATGGCCCAGTTTCCTTAAATATACAATGCGAAGCATTTAAGGTTGTCCTATGGGGCTTTTTAAATACAAAAATAGGTAATATTAAGAGAAGAGCTACTGGAGATGAGAAACAACTTGCTAGGTCACCTATACTAACAACCCCACACCTTAAAATAAAGCTGTATAATATTTTGACTGAAAAGGCAAACAGATCTTTTTTACTAAACATAAACAGTAAATAGAGAAATTCCTCTATAGTATCCCCTATCCAGGACAGGTTCCTTATCCTGGGAAAATACTGGTTTACTATAAGTAACAGTATATAAAAAAAGTAAATAAATATATAGGGGAGACCAATTAAAATATCCAAAGATTATCCCTTTAATCTTATACTGCCTACATAAAGATGTACACTTTAAAAAGACAACGTGACCAGTAAAAATGGCATATAACAGTGCTTGAATAAGATAGTTATTCTCCGATGTAAAGAAAAAATCCTGAAGCTATTTGTAAGTCCGCTTACCCCCAGTACCTTGCGGTGTACAACATCCTGAGGCACAGCACTCTCCCTCCCGTATCTCCGGTGCTAGATCCCACAGTTGGTCTCCACGATTTCTGGTCAGGGCTCATCTACCTGGGCACAGGACGGCAGTCTCCACTCCTCCTCCGTTCTCCTCTCACGGATCCCCTCAGAGGTCATGGGATAGATCTGGCCGTTGTAGCTTCTCCTTGGAAAACCAATAGGGAGGGAGGGCTGCCCACTACTAGAGAGAGCACTCCGCAGGACCGGGATAGATAAGAAAAAAAGACCCAGTACTGAAATAAAGTGGTACAGTGCCGT
Source organism: Hymenochirus boettgeri (assembly GCA_019447015.1). Lineage (NCBI taxonomy): Eukaryota > Metazoa > Chordata > Amphibia > Anura > Pipidae > Hymenochirus > Hymenochirus boettgeri. The sequence goes on along the minus strand of CM033469.1, from coordinate 193,389,894 downwards.
TTAAAGTGCAAAAGTAAAAATAGTGCAAATAAATATTGCAATTGCTAATACAGTGCAAATGTTGCAATTGCTAATACAGTGCTACGCGTTTCGTCGTTTAACGACTTCCTCTGGCATATTTATTACTTTATCCTATTCCTTTATAAGGATATGGGACAAACCATTTTGGACTTAGCCCTTAATTGGGGGGGGAATGAAAAAAAAATCTACATTTATACATAACATACATTTTAAAATCAATTGATCACCTATTCCATATTACTTGTTATTCTGTTTAAATATACACCATTTTTTTTTAATTAAAATGTTTCAAGTGGCAAAGAAAATGTTGTTACATTGTTATAAGAATGGACTCAACTCAACGCAGGACTGTACATGGGAAAGTGGGAAGAGGATCGTATCTATCAAAATGCCTAATTTATCAAGCACGCCAAATTGTGGCGTCGATATATAGATGTTACTGTATATCAATTTGATAAGGATCCAAAGAATCATTGGAAGAATTTGTAATATATTTAAATGTCTAACAATGTAAAATTTGTAAGTAACATAAATAAAAGAACAATTCAGTTTTTAGATCTGGAGATAACGGTAATTAACAACGTACTCGAAACTAAGACATTTTTTAAAGAAGTAGATGCTAATGCATACATACATTCAAATAGTAACCATAATGGTTAGAAAATACACCTTTAGGTGAATTTCTTCGTATAAAGCGGAATTGTTCTTCCAATGATGATTTTGAGAAAAAAGTGCAATTATAGAAAAAAAGGTTCTTAGAAAAAGAATACAACGTAGAAGTGATAGAGAGAGCAAAAGTAAAAGCTAGAAAAAGAGATAGAGGAGCACTATTGGTACCTAAAAAGAGAAAGGGCAACAGAACTATGCAAGAATCACCAAAATAGAATACACAAAAGGTATTGGAAAAATAGTCCACAGTATTAATAAACATTGGCATGTTATTAAGAATGATAAATAACTAAAAGAATGGGTAGGAAATAAACCAAAAATATTTTTTAGAAGACCAAGAAACTTGAAAAGTATAATAGCCCCAAGTGTAAAAAGAAAAAGGTGAAAAGTAACTAATAGGTATGCATAAATGTGGTCATTGCACGATTTGTGAATGTCACCAAAACCCAAGTAATGTTAAATACAAAAGGCAAAGCTGTTGTACAAAGGCTTTTTTAATTGTAAGGCAAAAATGGTGGTTTACCAAATAACCTGCCCATGTGGCCTTAAATATATAGGCAAAACAGAGTTGCAAGTTCGTATAAAAGAAGACATCAGAGAAATAAGAGCTCTCTCAAAATGGAAAATGGTATTACTGTTCCCGAATTATATAAACATTATAACCAGAAAGATAATGCATCATTTAAATATAGCAGTGTGAAAATTATAAGGAACATAAACATAAGAAGTAATGGGAGAGGAGGTGGTCTAAACAAAAAGCTACTCCAATTGGAGCAAAGAATGATTTTTGTTTAGTCCATTCTTTTAACAATATAACAACATTTTATTTGCCATTTAAACAGAATAACAAGTAATATGGAACAGGTGATCAATTGATTTTAAAATGTATGTATAAATGTAGATGTCTTTTTTCATTTCCTCCCCCCCTAATTAAGGACTAAGTCCATAATGGTTCATCCCTTATAAAGGAATAGGATAAAGTAATAACTATGCCCGAGGAAGTTGTTAAATGACGAAATACGCTGCACTGTATTAGCAATTGCAACATTTGAACTGTATTAGCAATTGCAATATTTTTACTTTAAACGGCACTGTACAACTTTATTTTAGTACTGGGACTTTTGTTCTTACCTATCCCAGTCCCATGGAGTGCTCTCTCTAGTAGTGGACAGATATTGGTGTTCCAAGGAGAAGCTACAACGGCTGGATCTATCTCAAGCTAGCCAGGAGTAAGTTTGCCCACGACCTCTGAGGGGATCCGTGAGAGAATAACGGAGGAGGAGTGGAGACCGCCGTTCTGGAGACTGAGCAGTGACCAGAAAGCGTAGAGACCAACTGTGGGATCTAGCACCGGAGATACGGGAGGGAGAGAGTGCTGTGCTGCCAGAGGTTGTACACCACAAGGTACTGGGGGTAAGCAGACTTACAACTAGCTCCAGGATGCACTGTTATATGCTATTTCACTGGTCACATTGTCTTGTACACTTAAATATATTGATAGTTTTATATCTTTTATGTAGACAGTATAAGAGTAAAGGGATATTCTTTGGATATTTAAATTGGTCTCCCCTATATATATTTTACTTTTTTACTAAACAAAGATATTTTGAACAGCTGGCTAAACTGCTGACCAGATTGTCCCACAGCCCAACCGACTGAATTTCTGGGGTAGGCAGGTTGCCAAGATACTATAGACCACAATATGCATCTCCGTTTAATGCTACTATACAAACATTCTCACAATATATGAAGAGATTACATTTTAACTAGATCACCTAGAACTGCACTGGAAGAAGGGATCTCTCCCAGTGAATTGATGGGAGCTATGGGGGATATGGCAGGGGGTAAAAGACCTGGCCCTGACAACCTCCCGGTTGACATTTACAAAAGGTATAGCAAATTTTTTTTACACCATCTGTTAAATACCTATCACAGTTTTCAATGTAGTAGTCTCCCCCCACCCCCCCAATACCGTCTTAATCACTAAGCCTGAGAAGGACTCCTTTGAAGGACTCTTATAGACAAATCTCCCTGCTAAATCTTGATTACAAAATACTGGCAAATCAAATCTTGATTACAAAATACCTCTATAAATGTTAAGAAAACACTAATCAACTGCCTTGCAAATCATGATAACTTATGTGACCTTTGTAAAAAAGATGCTTGGGAGGAAATCCCTCTCAAAAAGAGTCTCCAATCAGCACATTATCAATTTCCAAATAAGTTTTGAAAACCAAAATTTCTAGGTATTATAATTAGCTATTACCACACACAAACCTCCAACCATTGTTGTCCTATTCAATATTATAGTGGTAATCAAACACATCTAGCATAAAGTGCAACCAGTAATAAATATACTATTAAATACATATATACTAAAAACATGGGCAGAATAGATATGGTGTAAAGATCATGATTAGTACTGGTACTAATCATGATCTTTATACCATATCTATTCAACCCTTGTTTTTAGTATATATACTCTTTTTGAGAGGGTTTTTCTACAAACCTTTTTTTTACAATTACGGTATTATAATTTTGTCTCTGAGCACCGCTTGAATTAGCAAGCGTGTTATCATCCTATATATGTTGGTAGTGCGGATCTTCACTTTAATTATAACTCGTGTGACCACCTCATGCTCTCCTGCCAAAAGAGCATTTGACTTGATAGAGTGGCTGTATTTAAGGGAATGTCTGCAGAGATATGGTTTTGGCCCCAAATATATCCAATATATTTTTACGTTAGCCCCCTATTAACCTACCCTAGATTACTTATCTATTGCATTAGCAATTGAACAATTAGCAATGTTACTGAGAAATACCCCTTCCATGCACGTTCTTAGACTAGGTTCCTACTTGTTGCTTAGCATGTACGCAGACAACATGATTCCATATCTAGCCGATCACACCAATTCCCTACAGGCAAGTGTATGGAACCGTTTCAGTTTTTAGTCCCATCTCCAGCCTATATATAAACTAGGATAAATCCTGTATCTTTGCCCTGGATAAAGGACTAGATATTCACCCACTTTTTGACACATTAGTACCAATTGTAAAGAAAATTAGATATTTAGGCATCATAGTAACCTGGTCAGCAGAAGAATTTAGGTCACTCAATGTACTCCCTCTCTTACCTAAATCCTAAACCTGGAAGCAGTTTCCTATTTATTTAACTTAAATATTTTATGGCTTGGGTAAAATCACCCTGACCCCTCGAAACCCCCAGGATTCACCCTTTCCTTCTCTATACGGTAAGAAGGCCTTCCTTCATGCTTATCTCCCGTCACTGCCAATATCTTTCTTGGAATCCCCAATAAATTTATTATTATGTGGAGGTACACCCCTACATATTCAGCAACACAAAATACGTCAAGAAGTTAATTTGCTAATTTTTTTTTTCTATGTCCCCCCTGAGCCTACCTTTCCTAATGTAAAGTTGCTTACATCTTGTATCTGTGTTGTGGACTGTTAAGCTTCGCCCCTCTGAGATTTCCTGGATCTCCTTCTTCTTTAGCCTCAAAAAGCACTGTCCGTTGGGTCTGTGTGCACACGATGTGATGTCAGTGCGTGCACGGATGTGTGCGCGCGATGTCATCGTGCTGTGCATAAGCACGGCAAAGTCACGCTCGCACACGTCTGTGCATGCACTAATGTCACTTTGCATGCGCATTGATGACACGTGCACACGGACCCAAGGGACACTGCTTTTTGAGGCTAAAGAAGGAGATCCAGGAAATCTCAGAGGAGCGGAGCTAAACAGTCTACAATGCAGATACAAGGTGTCAGCAACTTTACATTAGGAATGGTAGGCTCAGGAGGGACATAGAAAAAAAAATAGTTCAAAAGATTTTTTAAAGCTGCTGCTTCCAATTAAACTTAACTTGGTTTTACAGCATACTTATCCTTTAAAGAAACACTAAACTTGTTTTTATAAGTATATTCCATCCGTTTCTATTATTCACAGGGAGGTGAGAACGCTTATTCCCACCTGTGAATAATAGTACGCCCGGCGGACACTGGAACTTACCTTGCCGCCGCTCCACTCGCAAGCCGCTCCTGCGCTGACAGCCGCTCTGTCCCGATCGCGTGGCTATCTTTTGTATTGGCACGCATGCGCCTAAGATAGGCGTTTGGTCGGGACAGCTCTCATTGCAGAAGCAGCTGCGAGTGGAGCAGCGGTAAGGTAAATTCCAGTGTCCCCCGAGCGTCCTATTATTCAGAGGAATAAGCGTTCTCACCTCCCTGTGAATAATAGAAATGGGTGGAATATACTTCTAAAAATAAAATTATGTAATTTAGCGTTCCTTTAACTGAAATTCTGCAACACGTTGTACCACTTGACCTCAAAATATGTTTATTTAGCTTAACTATAGAAAACAACTTGTCCAGATATCACTTTATATTTTAAAGAGAATTTTTATTTTATGCAAGGAATGTACTTATATTGAGCTGGATATCCCCTAACATACCTACCTTTTAATCAATGGAGATCCATAACCACAGCACCACTTATATTATAGTTATTTATAAAGAGAAAGGGAATTTGGATAAATGTAACAAAAGATAGGGCTCATGGTTTGACAATATCCCATTTATGTTTATTTTATATATAAATGCACCATTATCAATGTAATGAAAGGAATGTAATCACTTTTAAAATGCAAATATTACTTAATTATTACTATGTATCAACATATACCACACTTGATTATTGCTGTTGTGTTGTGTCAATAAACCATTTGGTTTAAAAAAGAAAAAAGCTATACTAACATATGTTCTACATTTAGGTTACCATAATGACACTGACACAAACAAAACACCTAATAAAACAATCTCTGTGGTTACTGGGTCTTTTGCAGCTATTTGTTTTAACTTTATAAACGTTTTTATACTGATTTTGAAGACTTCTAGTCTACACATCAAACAAAGTATTCAATAACATAAGACAGGTGTATGAATTTTTAATGCTTGAAGAAGACCAGAACTTAAAAACAAAAATGTTTATACGGTCATTTCTCCTCTTCTGTTATCCTGATTCTTTTTTTTAGTACACATTGATATGCTTTAAATTGCATAGTTTATCAGTTAATTAACTCTTTCTTGGAATTCTGATGTTTCAGGTGATGGTGTAGGGAGTAACTCTCTGAAAGATACCACCTGCAAATGCAACAAAGTACATTGTTCCTGCAGACTGATCCAGGTATCAGGTATTGACTCAACTAAGCATCATCAAGAAGTTCCAACAGTCACTGGTGACCTCATCAACCTCCGATTTTCTCACCAAACTATGCCCTTACTGCCTGGTTTAAAGGCTCAGGATGCATCCTCTTTCTCCATGGCAGAAATGTCGCTATCTGACTTCCTGACACCATCTCTGCTTTGTACAGCTTCTATTCCAAATTTATCTTTTCAGGCAAGTCATATGGACTAAAATATAGTTTTGATATGATCAATACTGGTCTTTGTAGTGGTTTTCAGGATGAAAGAAGTATTATTTTACAATTATTACATTGGACAATGTCCTTTGTTTCTCTTTGCATATTGTTGCACACAGTACTAGAGCCCACATTCTCCTCAGGGAAACTTCTATTTGCTAGGCTTAAGTGATAAAAAATAAATAAAAACACCTTCCCCATGTATGAGGAACACTGCATGTGATAGAAATATCATTTTTATGCAGTGACCATATGGGGTGCTAGTTTAACCACTTTTAGCAGCTATACATTGCTGCTCTCATAAACTAGTTTGCTGTGTTGTTCTCATAAATTGTAGGCCATGGATTTCATCAATGGAAAATTATTTATCATGTGCCCCTTCCAGAGACTTGTGCAAATAGAATAGCTGTTTTTAGTGGGCAAATCAATATATTGAACATTTTTGTTTCTTAAAAGTTATACTTTTGTGACCTGTTGTGATAATTTCCTTTTAGCAAAGATCTTTGGCCTGAATTTCCAGGATGCATATTTTTTTTTTTTTATCTGAACCTCCCGGCTGTACATTCAGATTAAATTTTTTCTTAAAACTTTACTATAAAATATGTTATTTTGCTGTGCATTATTTTGGATTTTTGTGAGAGTGGTCCAGATGCCAGTAGAGATTAATTAAGTAGAGACCTGTGTTATAGATATGACCTATTTTCTTATAACTATTACTGTACCCTGCCACTTTAAGTGGGGGGATAACAAGAGGTTGGGTGAGGCATTAAGGCTGGCATTAAACTGTTTTATACAAAAGTATTGTTATACAGTAAAGCACCGATAATGGATTTTTTTTTTTACATTGCCCATTATTGAAATTATAATTCTTCCCAAACACTACTGTAACACCCCCCCCCATTTCTTTATGAATCCAATTTGAAGCATTTTACATTTCAGCTGTGCAGATATTCATTGCAAGACGTCAAGTAGCTTTAGTAAAGAAAGATTTTGGGGGTGGGACTTATGACACCTACCTGTCACAGGGACACAAACAGATTGATTGGAGAGGTTTGGGTGAGTGGTAGCAGTTTTCTTTAAATTAAACTGAAATTTGGGAGATTCTGTAAAATTTAAATCAATCTGTAAGAGAATTTTGCAGATACATTTCCTCTAACATTCACATTTAAATAGGTACATATGTTTTGCATTGCATAGACCTGTGTTAAGATCAAGTTAACTTCATTATCCTTCCCCTGCAGCTCTGCACTAAATTGTTTATAGTGTAACTATTTAAGGGGAAATGTTAGAAGATACGCAGATGGAAATTTTCAATCTGTAAGAGACTGTAATAGATTGAAACAATATCTAGAAGACTGTGGTAGATTGAACCTAAACAAACACGAAGTCTACATACTGCAAATAAGGAATGAAGAGTTCAGTGAAATTTCCATGGTAGCCTTTTAGGAAAATACTATACTTTCCAATAGGCTTTAAAATGGAACCACAGTAGGAAAATAACCTTTAATTTGAATGCTAGAAATGCTGAAGTTTCATAGTGACAACGTATCTGAAGTTTTTGACTTCAGATAAACTTGCTTGGTAGCTCTGAATTTCCCATGGTGCTTAGTTCCTTAGGGATCATAAACATTTTCACCCTTTACCCAGATTTGCAACTTTCCTAATGCATGTGACAGACTGCATTGGATTCAATGCAAGTGATTAGTTTTAATTGACTAATTAAATACACCTGAAAGGGAGCTGCAGACTTATATATGTATATATTAAAAGGTTATTTATTTTAACAAATCACTGGTGTTGGTTAATTTGGATAGTTTCAAACTAGGTCAAAGGTGTCTAGATTTGAATGTAAAATCTATCAATTTCTTGTTAATTAAAACATAAACCATAAATGCAATATCCTCCAACATATTCCCCTTTAACAGTTAAGGTTCGTACACACGTGCGATTACGGGTCCCGACCGTCGACGCATGATGTGTCCGAAAGTTCATTTCGGGCGATAATCGGCCCGTTCGGTCGGGAATCTTTGCCAAACCGACCAGCCGTTTCGGCCGATAAAGGGCCCATAACCATTTCTGATGGTTAACATATCCGCACAATTTTATGAGTGAGAAGTTTTGATCACAATTTTTTTCTCTAATTTTCCTTTTTTTTTTTGTAAAATTTGAGACAATATCAAATGCAAATTTCAACTAAACTAGATAAATAATATGGCGTCTAGATGCTACTCCATATATTTGAACACCGGAAGTGGGACTACCCATAATCAGGGGGTGCTAGGGGCTAAATACTTCGATATATAACAAATAGGTACAGTCCTAAAAACAGAACCCCTATATAAAGCACTCTATCCCTTGGATTCCAAATTATTAAACCATCGGTCGCATAATCCCATATCAGGAGCTAACAGGAAGGAGCGGATACCCATATCTACCATAAAAAAACATCTTATTATTATTAAACATTGTTAAATGCACATCATAAAGATTATAAAAAAAACATAAAACAATCGGGCGTCCCCGATCACTGACTGGACTTATGACCAAACTCGCAAGTGCTGAGTCACAGAACCGCTGTTTCATTTCGTTAATAGATAGAAAAGAGCCATATGTGGGTTTCCAACATCCAACATTGTATTCCATCCATGTGTGGTACAGTCACAATAAGGTACTGCAATTCAATCCACAAAGTTAATATACTGGTACGTTTTGTCAACCAAGATGAACCAATTTCTCCTGAGATTCAAACAATATTATTTGTCATGTTTTCTCATTCCAAATAAGTCCCAAATGGAATTGATTCAATTTGAAAATACATAAACCTGGCTCACAGGGTGTATCGGGATTTATAGGCATACACAAACCCACCGTCTTAATATATAGAGACTACAACTAGCTGAAATACTTGCAACTCAGCCGTTGGTCACTCGTGTGATGTGTTGCCGCTTCACCCGATTACATTCTTCCTGGTCGAGATTTCTCCTGAGCCATAACGTTCTCTTGGTCCAAACTTACTCCCCACGCTCTGTTTCTAATCAACACGGTCCTGACTCCTCACCACTTGCGTCAACCGACGCACGTTTCGCGGTAATCCCGGCTTCCTCAGGGTCTCGCGTTACTTGCCAGCCAATCTCTTTTAAATGCTAGTCATTACTCGTAATCATTGCCGGTGTACATAATGCAGTCCGGTTTGTTTCCTTTGTGTAATATTTCTGTTGTGTGAGTTTAATTTCTCTGTCGGCTTTAGAGTGTAGTAGTTGTTTGAGTTGTGTACGGAGGGTTAATAAATTTCTGTTGTTTTCCTCTGAGGGAGTGTGTATGTGGGATCTTTCTGCTAGTCTGATTTCTGATGTGAGGGTGTGTAGCTGTTGTAGTATTGTTCGATTGTTTGAAAGATTTCTGTAAGAGTTGGTTGATCTGTTAAAATTGCATCATTTAGTTTCCATCTGTAATTTGTCATTGTTTGGAGAAAATTTGTAAAGTCTGCTGATACGTGGGCGTGATCTGACCAAGAGATGCATGAGATATCTGAGTTGGTGAGTGTGGTAGAAGGGTGCCAGAGCATAAGATATAGTCTATACGTGTATATAGGCTGAGAATATATAGTTTATGGAGGGGTGTTGTAAACCAGACGTCCCATAAGTTGAAGAGTTTCATTAAAGATAAAAGAGGTTTGGGAGATAGTGTCTGGAGTTTGTTTGGCAATTGTCTGGATCTATATATTTGGGGTCTATTGAGATGTTGACGTCTTCTGCCATAATAAGCCTTCAACTCAAGTGTTAAAAGTTTAGCTTCTAGTTCTGTTAGGAAGCAGTTGGTATGTGTGGTAGGGCGTAAACATTAACCAATGTTAACCTGGCTGTTCCGACCGTACCTGTTAGGATAAGATAGTGCCCCTACGGGTCTCTGATACAGTACTCTTCTACAAAATTCACATTTTCATGAAACAATATGGCGACACCGCCCTTCTTGATTGACGCTGATGTATAATAATGGGTGTTAATATTTGCTGAGGAGTTTGGGTTCTTTGGATTTAATAAAATGGGTCTCCTGCAGGAAGAGGATATCGCCGCTTTCTTTTTATAGTATTTTGGAGCTAAGGCCTTTTGGTGGTGCTATTCAATCCCTAAACATTGTGTGTAAGTAGCGGAGCTCAGATTTTGTTTTGAAGGGCATTGTTATAGTATGTTATATTTATTCAGGCGTCGAGTCAGTCTGGGCGGGTTTGGCAACATCACATTCCCAGGCGTAGGCTGATTTACATGGTACATTAATCTATACAGTGTTTGTTGAGATATGGTGATCGGTATGTATTTTAGTAATATAGCTGTGAGCTCTTGTTAATAGATAGATTTTATTCCAAACACACACATATATATCAAACGGCTGTGCCAAAAATCACATGGAGGTGCAACCAAAACGTGGTCTTACGCTTTTCACAGGCGTCACCGCCGCTTCATCAGAGACGAGTCTGATGAAGCGGCGGTGACGCCGTGAAACGCGTAAGACCACGTTTTGTGTGCACCTCCATGTGATTTTTGGCACAACCGTTTGATATATATGTGTGTGTTTGGAATAAAATACAAGTTTATATAATCCGCTGTGACTGACTCCTGGTTTCGGAGCGATCCGCTCCCTGAAGTCTGCCTCTCGTACCTGATATCGTGGACTCTGCTGAAGTCTCGTTCCGGGAGTGAGGATCTGCACGTCGGGACACAGCCCAGCGTTATGTCGGCATGGATTTTTGGTGAGCGCTCCTGACCTGGTCTCCGGTATGTGATCTTCAAGAATATTACACAAATTAAAAAGTATAACCACTTCAGACGGTTAAACAGAATATCTTCCAAATTAACGAAATATCCCCACAAGTGAGATATTTTTAGAAACTACACACCCGCAGGATTTTATGAGTGAGGCAAGTTTTGATCAAAATGCAGATACCTGGGCGCAGCTCTTCGTCAAATTGTAAGTTACTTCTCACATTTCCTTTTTTTCCTCAACTGTAAAATCGGAGACAATCAAATGTGAATTTCAGCTAAAAACTGCAGAGGAAAGTTCAAAGTGCATCTCAAATATGAAAGCCCTCCGAATAAACGGTATGCCACATTCATGTGTATACCCAGAGACACATGGGTACCAACTAACCCAGAGTGTGACCAATGCCAAATGCGTAGTAACAGCAAAAATAAATTAGCCGGTTTGCATTTGAACAGTCTGCAGTTTTTCCCAACACCCCCAACTTAGAATACTCCCCACAAACAATATTCCTGAAATCTACACACCTTCAGCTATGTAACGCATAGTAGTTCATTCATACCACCAATGGTGTAGCCACAGTTCTTTTATAGAGGTTTGCACTTTTTGCAGATTTTCTAAAAAAATGAACATTAAACAACCTTCAAAAGGTAGAAATCATGTCAAAACCTCACGGAATGTAAAAAAAAGTTACTAAATATCATTCCCAAATGTCCTGAATAAAACGGTTATGCCAATGTTGGTTACCCACGCCAGATGTAGAAGTGAAAAACCACAAAGTGAGACAATGCACGATGGCTCAAAAACAGCAAAATATTCAGGCAACTCTGAATTTGAACAGTCTGTAGTTTTTCCCACAAAACACCCCCCACAAAAATATATATTCCTGAAATCACACACCTTCAGCTATGTAAACATGTAGTTTCTTCATTCATACCATCAATGGTGTGGGCGCAGTTCGTCGTAGAATGTCACACTTTCTGAGATTTTCTGAAAAAATTAACAAAAATAAACTTTCAAAGTGTAGAAATCATGCCAAAACTCATGTAATGTAAGAAAAATCAAATCATCCTGAATCAAACGGTAGTGCATATGCGTGGTTACACACGTGCACTAGCCACGAAGTGAGACAAGGCATGATGGCTCAAAAACAGCAAAACATTTCAGCCAACTTTGAATTTGAACAGTCTGCAGTTTTTCCCCACAAAACACCCCCCACAAACTAATATTCCTCGATCTACACACTTTCAACTACGGAATGCTGTGTTTGTTCATTCATACCATCAGTGGTGTGGGCGCAGTTCTTCGTAGAAGTTTGCACTTTTCGCAGATTTTCTGAAAAAAAAATTAACAAAAATCCACTTTCGAAGGTAGAAATCATGCCAAATCCAATGGGATGTAACAAAAAGTTACCAAATACCAATCTCCCAAGTGTCCTGAATCAAACGGTATGCCATATGCATGGGTACATACGTACGAGAAGACTAGCACAAAGTGAGCCAAATCACAGTGTCCCAATTACAGCAACTTTTTAGATTTGTCCGACTAAACGCCCTCTCTATTAGAAATACACCCCAAAACTATAATTCTTGGAATCTACATGCCTTCAGCTACGCAACAGGGTCATTCTTTTATGTGGTGCACACAGAGACGTGGCCACCAACTAGCTCAAATGGGACGATGCCCAAGTGCAATTACAAGAAAAAATCAAGTGCTCTGTAATTTGAATAGCCTCGTTTTTCAAAGGAAACAGCCCACGAAACTTGGAAATACCCCCACAAAATTTATATTTTTTGAATCTACACTCCTTCAGCTACGTTACGTGCCAAGCTTTCATACATACATGAGAAATTCCGGACGCAGTAATCCAAAGAACTCTGTGTCTTTGGGAGATTTTGTGAACAATAAAATTATGATTCAAAGGTTGAAATCCTATTAAACCCACTGACAAGCAAAAAAAAACCCACTAAATGTCAATCTCCCACATGTGCTGAATCAAACGGTATGACATATGCGTGGGTGCATACAGAGACGTGGCAACCAACTAGCTCAAATGGGACAATGCCCAAGTGCAATTACAAGAAAAAATCTAGTGCTCTAACTTTTTCAAAGGAAACAGCCCTGAAACTTGGAAATAACCCCCACAAACTATATATTTTTGGAATCTACACAACTTCACTTACGTAACGTTGTCATGCTTTCATCATACATGAAGAATTCCAGAATAGTACTCCATAGAACTCTGTGCTTTTAGGAGATTTTGTAAAAAATAAAATAAGGGGATTCAAAGGTTGAAATCCTACATAAACCCACTTGACAGCAAAAAACCTGCTAAATGTCAATCTCCCACATGTCTTGAATCAAACGGTATGCCATAGCGTGGGTGCACACAGAGGCGTGGCACCAACTAGCTCAAATGGGACGCATGCAAAAGTACAATTACAAGAAAAAAATCAAAGTGTGCTGTAATTTGAACAGCCTATTCAACTTGGAAATACCCCCCAAAACTATGTATTTTTGGAATCTATACACCTTCAGCTATGTAACGGTGTCATGCTTTTGTATATATATGAAGAATTCCAGACGCTGTTATTCATAGAACTCCGTGCTTTTAGGAGATTTTGGAAAAAATAAAATAAGAGGACTCAAAGGTTGAAATCCTACCTAAACCCACTTGGAAGTAAAAAAACCCCACTAAATGGCAATCTCCCACATGTCCTGAATGTGCAAACAGAGACGGCCACCTACTAGCTCAAAAGGGACCCAGCGCAATTGCAATACAAGAAAAAAATCAAAAAACGCTTGCTCCCGGCTCTGCACTAAAGGGATGTTATCTCCTGATCCCCCCCTCGGATTTGGACAAAACTGAGGGGGGATCGAGGGGGCTAGGGGGGCACTTGAATGCTGTCCCCTTTCACCCCTAGCATGGCCGGATTTTTTTTTTTAAAGGTCAAAAACTGCCACAGATCGTATACACGTCTGTGAGTTTGGTCTTTTCTGCACAGATCGTATATATACGATCTGTGGCCATAAAGGGTTTAGTTGCTGCCGTAACTCTGTGATATCTGAGTCTGTTTGTTCGCAGAAGTGAGACACATGGCCAAAGGAGGATTCTAGTTTCTCCACCCTATCACCTAGGGCTGGGACCTCCGCCTTTACTGCTGAAACCGTCTTTGCTGGGCCTCTGTTATAACCCTTTCTAGATAGTGTAGAGGTTGTATATAGATTGTCAAAACTTTGCGGGATATCGGGTCTGTGGTAGTTTCACTTAGGCCTGACTTGGAGTTCCAGACTGGGCAGGTCTGCACATGGTCCGTTTTTATTAAAGAATCCGGATACGTCACCATTGATCAGACTGCTTTTTCGGTCCCATGAGGAAGGAGGTTTATGGAGAAGGTTACCCTGGTAGGTTATTTGAAGTTTTAACCCTTTCACTGCCACAGATCGTATATTCACGATCTGTGCAGTGAATGCACAAACTGCCACAGATCGTGAATTACGATCTGTGGCTTCCCCCCTCCAAAAATTTTTTTCCCCCCTGCTAGGGCCGATCGGGGGGCAGCATTCAACTGCCCCCTAGTCCCCTCGATCCCCCCTCGGTTTCGTCCAAATCCGAGGGGGGATCAGGAGATATCCTGCATTGAAGTTTTCCCTACTTGAAGCTGTCCGGTCCGGAGGAGGAAGCTGAATGGGAGCCCGGTGACATCACAGAACTTCCTCCTTCACCGGGGTCTTCCATATGGAGGTACACTGCTGCCCCCGTGGTCCAGTGGAGGTAATGCAGCATGATCTATGGAGATCATGCTGCAGTCCCTAAGTATAGTAAAAGCTGTCAAGCTAACAGTTTACTATACATTTTGTAATGGAACTCAAAGTTCCATTCACAAATAGGATTTTTTCTAAGTCTTTGCTACTTAGCGAAGGCTTAGAAAAAAAATGGGGACAGAGATCAAAATTTGGTGATCACCAATTTATGATCTTTGCCAATGAAAAAAATCACTTCCTGGAAAATGATTTCGGGAAGTGATTTTTCCGATCGGATTTCGAATTGGAAAATTCCAAGTTCGGTATCATTCCCTAAGATGATTGATGATCATCTTTGGGAATGATCCCCAAAAAAATAGGGGAAATGCACACAAAATAAATCTTAAAGTGAACACACCACCTTTTTTTTTTAACCTAAAAACTATAAATTAGCAAAAAAAATTGTCTTCTCAAGCTTCCCAATGTCCCCGGGTGATATCGCTAAAGTAAACGCGGATCATTATTTGTTCGATTTCAAGGGAAACAAGCCTATTTAGTAGGGAATTTGCAGAGGTAACAAAAAAAGACCAGATTTAATTTTAGGATCAGTAAAAGTGTGCAAAAACTGTGGGACTCTCGTACTAACTGCTTTTCACAAATACCACTTAAAGGGGGAGTGGGGATAGGGGTGGGGGGTGGGTTGTGGCGTGTTTTTTTTTATTTTCTTGTAATTGCAATTGCGCATGGATCCCATTTGAGCGTAGTTGGTGGCCCCGTCTCTGTTTGCACCCACCCATATGGCATACCGTTTGATTCAGGACATGTGGGAGATTGCCGTTAGTGGTTTTTTTTACTTGCCAAGTGGGTTTAGGTAGGATTCAACCATTGAGCCTCTTATTTTATTTTTTCACAATCTCCTAAAAGCACGGACTTCTTTGGATCAGTGGGTCTGGAATTCTTCATGTTGTATGAAAGCATGGCATGGTAACGTAGATGAAGGTGTGTAGATTCCAAAAATAATAGTTGGGGGGAATTTCCATGTTTTGGGACTTGTTCCTTAGAAAAAGTGTAGGCTGTTCAAATTACAAAGCACTTTGATTCTTTCTTGTAATTGCATTTGTGCAGCGTTCCCATTTGAGCTAGTTGGTGGCCACGTCTCTGTGTGCATCCACGCATATGGCATAACGTTTGATTCAGAACAGTGGGAGAGATATTTAGTGGGGGGATTTATTTGGGGGGGCATTTCCAAGTTGGGGCTGTTTGAAATTGCAGAGCACTTTGATTTTTTCTTGTAATTACATTGTGCATGCGTCCGATTTGAGTAGTGGTGGCCACGTCTCTGTGTACATCCACGCGATATGGCATACTGTTGATTCAGAACATGTGGGAGATTGATATTTAGTGGGTGGGTTTATTTGTGGGGGGCATTTCCAAGTTTTGGGGCTGTTTGAAATTACAGACAAACTTTACTTTTTTCTTGTAATTACACTTGTGCATGGTCCCATTGAGCTAGTTGGGGCCACGTCTCTGTGGCAACCACACATATGGCATACCGTTGATGCAGGATATGTGGGAGATTGACATTGTTAGTGGGTTTTTTTGCTTGTCAAGTTGGTTTAGGTAGGTATTTCAACCTTGAATCATCTTATTTTTTTTCACAAAACCCATAAAACACAGAGTTCTTTGGTCTGGGTCTGGAATTCTTCGTGTATGTATGAAAGCATGGCATCGAACGTAGCTGAAGGTGTGTAGATTCCAAAAATATATAGTTTTTGGGGGAATTTCCATGTTTTCTGGACTGTTTCCTTAGAAAAGTGTAGGCTGTTCAAATTACAGAGCACTTTGATTTTCTTGTAATTGCATTTGTGCATGCGTCCATTTGAGCTAGTTGGTGGCCACGTCTCTGTGGCATCCACACATAGGGGCATACCGTTTGATTCAGAACATGTGGGAGATTGATATTTAGTTGGGAGTTTTATTTGTGGGGGGCATTTTCAAGTTTTGGGGGCTGTTTTAAATTACAGAGCACTTTGATTTTTTTCTTGTAATTACACTTGTGCATGTGGTCCCATTTGAGCTAGTTGGTGGCCATGTCCCTGTGACATCCACGCAATGGCATACCGTTTGATTCAGGGCATTTGGAAGATTGATAATTGACAAGTTTTTTTACATGACATGGAAATTTGCCATGATTTTAACTTTGAATTGTATTTTATAAATTTTTCCTGAAAATCTGGTAAAAAAGCGAAATTTTACATGAAACTCCGCCCACACCATTGGTGGTATGCTAAAGGAATCACACCATTGTGTAGCTGAAGGTGTGTAGATTCCAAGAATATATAGTTTTGGGGGGGTATTTCTAGTATAGAGAGGGTGTTTAGTCTGACAAATCTGAAAAGTGCTGTAATTGGCCATTGTTCATTGGCTCACTTTGTGGCTAGTGATTCCACGTTTGCGGGTGTAACCATACACTAGGGCATACCGTTTGATTCAGGGCATTTGGGAGATTGATATTTGGTAACTTTTTTTTACATTACTTGGGATTTTGGCATGATTTTTACCTTTGAGAGTGTTTTTTTTCAATTTTGTTTAGAAAATCTGCTAAAACTGTGAACTTCTACGAAGAACTGCGCCCACACCATTGATGGTACGAATGAACAAACTACAGAATTTCGTAGATAAAGGTGTTGTGAGGATCGAGAAAAATATGGTTTGTGGGGGTTGTTTTGTGGGGAAAAATTGCAGACTGTTCAAATTCAGATTTGACTGAATATTTTTGCTGTTTCTGAGCCATTGTGCATTGTTTCACTGTTTTGTCTTTTGGCTTCCACGTCACGTGTGTAACCACACATATGCATACGGTTTGATTCCGGACATTTGGGAGATTGATATTAGTAGCTTTTTTTTACATTCCATGGGGTTTTGGCATGATTTCTACCTTTGAAGTTGTTTTGTTCATTTTTTCAGACAAATGCGAATTTTACGAAGAACTGCGCCCACACCATTGATGGTATGAATGAACAAACTACAGCGTTACGTAGTGAAGGTATGTAAATTCTGAGAATATATAGTTTTGCGGGGGTATTTCCAATTTAGGGGGTGTTCAGTTTGAAAAATCTGGGGAAATGCTGTTATTGGGCTCACTGCGCATTGTTACATTTTGACTAGTCGCTTCCACGTCCGTGTGTGTAACCACACATATGGCATACCGTTTGATTCAGGACATTTAGGAGATGATATTTGGTAAGTTTTTTTACATTACATGGGGTTTTGGTGTGATTTTGTAACTTTGAATGTATTTTTCTTATTTTCCAGAAAATTGTGTAGAAATGCGAAATTCTACGAAGAACTGCACCCACAACATTGATGGTATGAATGAACGAACTACAGTGCTACATAGCTGAAGGTGTGTAGATTTCAGGAATATATAGTTTGTGGGGGATATTTCGAGTTATGGGGGTGTTTTGTGGAAAAAATTGTAGACTGTCCAAATTCGGAGTTGGCTAAATATTTTCGCCGTTTCGAGCTATCGTGCATTGTCTCACTTTGTGGCTTTCGCTTCCACGTCCGCGTTGTAACCACACATATGGCATTACCGTTTGATTCAGGACATTTGGGGAGATTGATATAGTAACTTTTTTTTATATCTCATAAAGGTTTTGGCATGATTTTTACCTTTTGAAGTTGTTTTTTTTGTTAATTTTCAGAGAAAAGTGCGAACTTCTACGAAGAACTGCGCCCACACCATTGATGGTATGAATGAACGAACTACAGCGTTACATAGCTGAAGGTGTGTAGATTTCAGGAATATATAGTTTGTGGGGGTTATTTCTGAGTTACGGTGGTTGTTTGTGGAAAAACTGCAGACGTCCCAATTCGGAGTTGGCTAAATATTTTCGCTGTTTCTGAGCCATCGTGCATTGTCTCACTTGTGGCTTTTCGCTTCCACGTCCGCGTGTGTAACCACACATATGGCATACCGTTTGATTCAGGACATTTGGGAGATTGATATTTAGTAACTTTTTTTTAGATTTCATGAGGTTTGGCATGATTTTACCTTTGAAGTTGTTTTTTGTTAATTTTTTCAGAAAAGTGCGAACTTCTACGAAGAACTGTGCCCACACCATTGATGGATGAATGAAAGAACTACAGCGTTACTAGCTGAAGGTGTGTAGATTTCGGAATATATAGTTGTGGGGGTTATTTCTGAGTTACGGGGTGTTTTGTGGAAAAAAACTGCAGACTCGACTGTCCAATTCGGAGTTGGCTAAATATTTTCGCTGTTTCTGAGCCATCGTGCATTGTCTCACTTTGTGGCTTTTTGCTTCCACGTCCGCGTGTGTAACCACACATATGGCATCCGTTTGATTCAGGACATTGGGAGATTGATATTAGTAACTTTTTTTACATTCCAAGAGGTTTTGGCATGATTTCTACCTTTTGAAGTTGTTTTTGTTCATTTTTTTTCAGACAAATGCGAACTTCTACGAAGAACTGCGCCACACCATTGATGGTTTGAATGAATAATCTACTGCTTACAAGTGAAGGTGTGTAGATTTCAGGATATATAGTAGTTTATGGGGGTATTTCTAAGTTACGGGGGTTGTGTTGGGATAAAACTGCAGAGTCCAAATTCGGAGTTGGCTAAATATTTTGCCGTTTCTGAGCCATCGTGCATTGTCTCACTTTGTGGCTTTCGCTTCCACGTCTGCGTGTGTAACCACACAATATGGCATAGTTGATTTTTAGGACATTGGGGATTGATATTTGGTTACTTTTTTTACATTCCATGGGGTTTTGGCATGATTTCTACCTTTTTGAACGTTGTTTGATGTTCATTTTTTTTGAACAGATGGTTAAAGTGCAATTTTACGAAGAACTGCGCCCACCACCATGATGGTATGAATGAACGAACTACAGCGTTACATAGCTGAAGGTGTGTAGATTCAGGAATATATTAGTGTTGTGGGGGGTATTGTGATGTTGAGGGGGGGTGGGTGTTGTGGAAAAACTGCAGATTCCACGTTCAAAACAAAATGGCTAATTTTTTTTGCTGGTACTGAAATTGCACTGGTCACGCTCTAGGTTAGTGGTAGCCATGTCTCTGGTACACCCATGAATGTGGCATACCGTTTTATTCGGGAGGGGTTAGGCTTTCATATTTGAGATGCGTTTGAACTTTCCTCCACAGTTTTTAGACTGAAATTGGCATTGATTTTGTCTCCGATTTTACAGGTTAGGAAAAAAGGAAAATGTGAGAAAGTAACTTACAATTTGACGAAGAGCTGCGTCGGGGTATCTGCATTTTGATCGAAACTAACCTCACTCGTAAAATCCTGCGGGGTGTGTAGTTTCTAAAAATATTCTCACTTGTGGGGATATTTTAGATAATTTGGTAGATATTCTATGTTAACTGTCAGTAGTGGTTAGACATTTTAATTTGGTGTGTAATATTCTAGGAGGTGCAGTTTTAGTTTGGGGGGGTCTCCTGTACAGGAAAAGTGGGGTACCACATATATCTGGTATCGTTGTATTCGGGAGTATCTGAGCTTTTAGAAACATTAAGATTTTTGTGCGTAACCTTAAGATAACTATAAGTAAAAATGGGAGAAAAATCCATGAAAATTTGCAAAATTTTCATTTTTTTTACATATTTTACCCATAATTCCAGGTAAAATTTCCAGAAAAAGTTGCAAAAATTTTGTTACCATGTTAAAGTACACTTTGTGCTGAAAAAAAACATGTAAATATTCCTGATTTACTGAAAGTTTCCTACTGTAAAATTAGTCTTAAGCGATTAAGGACAAAATCCTGCAATTCTTCTGGCAGTTAACGCAAAAAAAAATTGAAATCTCTGGGCAGTGAAAGGGTTAATGGACCCTCGTGTCCTAGGGAGCTCACCTAGTGCACGTCCATCTCCTTCCCTGGTCAGGCCCGCCCCCCTTTGTTCTGTTTCTACTGTGAATGTAGCATAAAAAAATATGTGACAGCAGACACATGTTTATAGTGAAGCATTAGTCACCAAATTGCAGGACTAAACTGACACAAAAACAATTCCCCTGCATGGGCGAGGTGGGAGTTTACCTTGGAATGCAAGACATTACTTCCGGCACAGCCAGACAGAAATAGCAGTAACTTCTCAAAAATGGATTCTATAATTCTGTGGGAGATAGCAGCAGTGATCCTATCATCCCAATTTAATTTGCAAGTGAGATCTGCCTGTGTTAACTTACACGAACCTGCAGTTCTTTTTCCCCTCTGGTGTTGCACATGCAAATATGTAACTCAATTGAGCTAGGGCGGGAGTGCTGCCAACACAGGCAGATCTCAGCTTGTAAATGAATTGGAAACTACAGCTTGTGATCCTATCTCCCACGAATAAATCGAATTTTAAAAAGTTGTTATCTGGGTAGATTGTCCCTTTATAGCAGTTCAAAAGGTTTATAGAAGATGAGATGTTTAAAGGTGCAGTAGTGTATGCTAAAATGTGATTAAGTAAGAGTTCTTATCGTGTAAAAATGGTGCTATTTTGCCCCAGCCAATTAGATCTTATTTAATTTGAATGATAACATCTGATTGGTTGGGGCAAAATAGCACCATTTTAACAATGGTTAAAGAACTTTTTATGAATAACCCGATGGTCCCTAGAGACATTACCATTGACTTGTTTGAAAGGTATGAGTGAAGCCCCATCAATGCACCAAATCGCGCATGCGATTTTGTGCATTGTTGCTCGTCTTCACGTTTGCGCAGGCGTATTTGTAAACATAACGCATAACGGCATACGTTGTGCATAAAAATGGTGCATTTTTGGTCCATTTTAACCAAAATCGCATGTGCAAAAAAAGCGTTTGTGTGGCCTAGCCCTGAGAGAGTGTTCTCAATGATCCTTAAGGGCACTTTTATGGAGACCAGTTTCCCTTAAATGTTTATCCAAAATTTTGAAAGAACTAAAAACTATATAAGTGCTTCAATCACTATTTATTTGTTCACATGACCAGTTAGTGAATAATTTAAAAACCAATATAAAGGTGTGGCACATTATTCTTGATTAAAGAAAGATCAGATATTTTTGCTCATGTATCCGTCCAATTTGGCATTGTCCTCTGTGTTATCGTTCCAAACTCTATATTTGCACCAGGCCACAGACCAAGATTCATTAACATTTAATAAAACACACAAAATGTAGCTGTATATCAGATATATGTAATTAACTAAATATATTTTTAAAAGTAAGTTTTACCAAGGTAAAAATATACCAAGCAGCAAAATAGGTCACATCAAAGGAATTTATTTTTTATCTTGGGGCTGTTTTTTTTTAGTGTTGCTAATGGTTTTTAGCAACACAGCATCCTTTGAGTATAGGCACTTACAAAACACTCAACTATATCTATTGGTTGATATGACTCTTTAGCGCTTATTTTTATTATTTTTTTGGACTCTGAGCCACTGTAAAATGCCAGCCAATTGTGTGTCTGAACCTAGCCCAAGGCCTTTAAAGGGGAACTGTGGTCTCCAAACAGTTAAGTTAAATGAAAGGCCAGCTTCCTACCTTTAAGACGAGCCATCAACCACCTCTCTATGTGCTCCACGCCCAAGATATACAGAAATGACTGACAGAAAGTTAATGGGTGGGAGGCTGACTTGTGACATTCCTGAGGCTTCTCCTGCACAGTGCCACCTGCGAGCACAGCCCCAGACTCCCTCATGTGTGTGAGAGAGACAGGAAGTCCCTCTCCTCTGCTGTTTGAAGTCCTGACAGAGAAGGTAAGGGAATCTACACCCTTCTCTTTCACTGTGTGAAAACAGCCTTTTTAGGCAGAGTTCTCCACTCTGCTGAAAAGGCTGATTCCACAGAGTTTTCTGTAGGGGGGGTTCTGAGATAACACTGCATATGTAAGTGGGGCGGGGCTTAGACACCCGTGGGTGGGGTTTGGGCGCAGATGAGTGGGCGGCTTGGGCACCCGCGAGTGGACAGGGAACTTCACATAGTGGGAGAGAAGGGCTGTAGATTCACTTACCTACTCTGCAGCTGCAGGTCCTTCACACAGCAGGGAAGGGGAGGGACTTCCTGTCTCGCTCACAAACTGAAGGAGTCTGAGGCTGTGCTCGCCGGCGGCACTGTGCAGGAGAAGCCTAGGAATGTCACATGTCAGCCTCCCATCCATTAACTTTTGATCAGTCATTTCTTTATATCTTGGGTGTGGAGCAGATAGAGAGGTGGTTGTGGCTCGTTTTAAAGGTAGGAAATTGGCCTTTCATTTAAGCTTAATTCAATTCAACTGGTTTGGAGACCACAGTTCCCCTTTAATGTATGATTGAAGACCAGGAGGTTAAGGAGCTATGCCTACCTCCGTTTTCAATCAATTGACCAGGAGCCTGCGATCCTTGCAGCAGCACTGAACTGTCCGACCGCTTCCATGTTCAGATTAACTATAGAGCGCATGGGCGACAATGTGCGCTATGTTAATCAAAACTAGAAAGCGGTCTGGAATTTTTAATGCTCCAACGGAGGATTGTGTGTAAGGTAAATATCTTTCATCTTTGTCCGTGGCTCCTGGTCAGTTGATTGAAGAACTCAAGGTAATGCATAGCTCTCTTAACCTCCCAGTCTTCAATCAATGAGTAAAGGAATAGTTCACTTTTCAAGTGAACTATCCTTTAAAGGGCATGTCAACAAAAAATGATAAGTCTATTACCTGCTTCCAACTGACACATTTAACACATTATCAGTGTGTATTATTAACCAGATATTTAAGGATAATTATTGTCTTTATTCTGGCAGAGTAAGATGGCTCCTCCCTCATGTATGCTTGTGAAGGTTCTCCTTCATCCAGGTCATGGTATATCTGTGTATTCAATTAGATAAACTGGACTTGAAGTTTAGTTTTGAAGACGTTTCGCTAGTCATCCGACTGGCTTTCTCAATTCAGAATGACTTGACAAGAATCTTTGGCAATTATGTACCCGGACAATCCCAATTAGCATATCAAGCCAAGTGTTAAGGGAGTGATTGGATAGTGGCTAAGAGGTGTTATAGTAACGCCCAGAGTAGTAGGTGTTAAAACAGCATTGTACATGGCAGACAGTTGTGTCGAACCCCCCAACCCTATTTAGGCTTGGTTCTTTATTTCACATAAATGGCCCTTAACACCTCTCTTGAACCAGTCACGTTCTTTGCCAATATGTTAACACTACAATCTTCAAAGGTATGTCCTTTATCCTAAGATGCAGGTACATGGCTGAGTCCGACCCGAGGAATTGGCTCTTTGTGCTGGGCCATACGTTGATGCAGTTGCTGTTGGTCTCCCCCACATACAAATCAGAACATTCTTAACTGACTGCACGCGTATATGATGTCGCTTTCTTGTGTTTCGGTATTGGGTCTTTTGGATGTACCAATTGCTGCCCCAGTGTGTTGTTGGTTTAAAGCAGGACAGGGATACGGTGTTGTTTTTTGAAAATTCTTCTTAATTTCTCGGAGACCCCTGCTACATATGGGGTGACCATGTTCTTTCTCTGTTTTGCTTTCTTCCTTCACTGTTGGTATCGTGTTCTTTTTTCCTTCTACTTCTTTGACAAAGGCCAGACTGGATATCCACAAGTTTTAAGGGCTCCTCTGAGATGTTTCATTTCTTAGCCTTCGCCTCTGTGCTAGTGGGGATGTTCTCAGCCTGTGTTGCAGGGTTCTGATGACCCCAGCTTGTGATTAAAGTGGGTGGGAGGTCAAACATCAAATACTGATCTGTGTGTGTTGGTTTTCTGTAAACCTCTACTTCAGTTTACCATTTTTCTAACATCTCCAAGCAGTCCAAGAAAGCCAGTTTGTTGTTTTGTACCTCTTCCCTTGTAAATTTGATGTTTTGGTCTACCGCATTGATGTGTTCTGTGAAAGCTGTACTTCCTTCTGATGGATTAACCCGACTGGCTTTCTCAATTCTGAATGGAAAGCCAGTCGGGATGACTAAAGAAACGTCTTCAAGAACTAAACTTCAAGTCCAGTGATCTAATTGAATACAACAGATCTCCTCCATGTAGTCAATCAAAGCTATAACATGCTGACATCACAACCAATAATTGACTGCTGTTTTCCTGCTGCCTCCACTGCACATGCTTAAGCCTATAAAATGCTCTTTGAGCAGAGGGAGGAGGCAGATACCTTTGCACGAAACTGAAGAGAACTTATCATTTAACATCTGGTTACAAAGCATGTAATATACTGGTAAAAATAGCAGTTGGGATTTAAGGTGGACATTTCATCTAATTGTTTACAGTCTCTTCATCAGTGTGAGTCCTAAGAGTGTACTAAAAGATTAGAGCCATCATTAAATGTTTCACCACAGATAGCACATTGTATGACTTTTCTTCACTGTGAACTTACAGTGTCTACTAGACTTGATTTGTCCTAAACCTTTTCCCACATTATTGCATGTATAAGGCCTTTCTTCTGTGTGGACTCTCTGGTGTCTAAACTAAAGCTGAGCTGCCAGTAAAACCTTTCCCACATTTCATGCAGAATAAGGCCCTCTCTTCTGTATGTGTTTTCAGGTGTTTAAGGAGAAGAGAATTGTGGCTAAATCTTTTGCCACAGTCTGTACATGTAAACAGCTTTTCCACTGTATGTACTCTCCAGTGTACAACAAGACTTGAACTTGAGTAAACTCTTTCCACATTCGTGCAACAATAAGGTCTTTCTCCTGTATGAAATCTTGATGAGTTACCAGATTTGAACTATGCTAAAACATTTTCCACATATTTCACATGCATAGGGTTTTTCATTGTGATGGACCCTAAGGTGGGTACGAAGTTGCGAGCTACTGTAAAGCTTTTTCCACAACCTGGGCAGTGCCAAGATTTTTCTCCTGCATGAAATTTCTTATGTTTAACCAAATTTGAACTTCCACCTAAAGGACTTTCCACACTCATTGCCGTTGTACGGTCTTTCACCGGTGTGAATCTCTGATGGGTTACAAGATGGGAATTTTGACTGAAGCTTTTCCCACAGTCTGTGCACATAAAAGGTTTGACTTCTGAGTGAACTCTAAGGTGTCTAGCTAAGCTGGAGCTTTGTTGTAAACTTTTTTCCACATATAGTACATGAATATGGCCTCTCTCCAGTGTGTGTTCGCTGGTGAACCGTATAATCTGGCTTCCTATAAAACATTTTACCACCAACCATACACATATTTTGATAGTTTTTTTTGCAAATATTGCTGGTATTTGAATCCTTTGTAAAGCACTCCCCTTCATCTCAAACATGGGGTCAGTGTCAATATTCCCATTGCTCCCTGGTGCTATTCCATCTCCTTGAGAAATTGACTCTGTGGCAGAATTAGAAGCTTCACTCGAATCAGTTAAAGGAGGTAAAAACTTCATGTTGGTTTCTAATTGTTCCCTAGAATCATGTTTAAATTATAGTTTTCTTCCATTTCCAATGTTGGGAAGATCTAGTATAATCATTCATCAGCAAGCAGAGAATGCCGCTGTTACAAAACAAGTACTCAATGTAAATGATTAGGTATTCAAATTTAGATTTAAAGTATAGCCACTACAACTGTAAAATTAAAGGGTATCTTTACTCTAAAAAAAAAAAATTTCAAAAATTGTACCGATTGACAGTAATTAAGTGTATGGTCGATCGGACAGAAATTATCGCATCCGAATGCAGCCATGTCCGACCAATCGTTCATCCGAACGATCAGTCGCGGGTAACTGTCGGACGCGGCTGCTTTTGCCGACCGGCAGTCCCTCTCCTCTCCTGGCCGACCGGTCGAAAGTATCGAAATGGTCGGTCAGGAGGAAAAAATCGCTAGGTGTGTCCTACGCTTTAGCGGAGCAGGTCCATGGTGAGGCAGGCTTAGAAGGTAGTGAATAAGGGAGGGTGGGGGCAGTTAGGAGCACTCACTAAACAATAATGAAATGACAAAGCAAGCAGATAAATATGGAGTTACCATTATTGTTACTTGTCTCAAATTGTTGTTTCAGAAAATGTTAAGTTGTTTCAGTGAGTATAGTGACTCTTTAATATATTATTTCAATAGACTTAGGGCTAGGTCCCATAAGTAGTGTGTTAGAGTGCAATTTGCGCTCTGTTCACACTTCCGGTTTGCATTGCCAATGCAATGCTACTGGGGCGTTTCCACTATGTGCATTGTGCTCCTGTCCGTTATTGGTTTGCATGGTGCCAATAACATAGAAATGACCTAGAAGCCAGTGCACAGGAGTATTAGCATAGCACGGCATTGCAAAAACCCTGCATGCGTGCTGTGTTGCGATAGTGGGACATAGCCTTAAAAGGGCATGTCCCTTAAAACAAAAAAAACTGGTGAATTGTCCATTATCTGCCTGTAACGCCAACTCTATTTTTACCAGTGTATATGTGCACTTGTAACCAGATATTTAAAGGAACACTAAACCCCAAAAAAGAACTATGTGCCATTCGTTTCTATTATTCACAGGGAATCGAGAACGCTTATTCTCACCTCCCGGTGAATAATAGGATGCTCGGGGGACCTGGAACTTACCTTACGCCGCTCCACTCGCAGCGCTCCTTCACTGACAGCCGCTCTGTCCCAACTGCGCGCCCTATCTTAGGCGCATGCGCGCCAATACAAAAATAGGGCGCGCGAGATCGGGAGAGAACAGCTGTTTAGTGAAGGAGCGCGCAAGGGAGCGGCGGGTAAGTAGTAAGAAGTTGCAGGCCCGAGCATTATTATTCACAGGGAGGTGAGAATAAGCGTTCTACCTCCCTGTGATAATAGAAACGAATGGCACATAGTTCTTTTTGGGGTTTAGGGGGTTTACAGTCCCTATAAAGAGCATGTCCACCCCCAAACTAAAATGAAACCACTGCTGGTCCCACTGTGTAGTGTTAAAAAAATCTCACCTTCTCCTCTGCCCATATGGTTGTCCTGCAGTGGCTTATCAAAGTCCAGGAAACTGAAGAGAAGAAGCCTTTCTGTGTGTAAAAACAGTTTTTGCCTCTTCTTGTCCTCCTGGAGGACTTGGCATGTGCAGGGGAGCTCTCCTAACCCCCTCCTCCATTAGCGCTGCAATGTTTGTTATAAAAATGTGATTTTTTTTTTTCCGTAATGTAGGGACTCCTCCCAACCATATCACGCCAGGTTTAAAAAGTAAAAAAGTGCAGAGAAACAGACTTACCAGACCCGGTCTTGCCACGGTCCAGTCCCCAATGTTACTCTGTTTCAAAAGTAGTATTAGAGGCTGGAGAACGAAAGCTGGTAACTAAGTTTCTGGGCACTTTTTAACAATTTGAACCTGGCGGTTAGGGTTGCGAGAGGGGCCCTACACTACAGCAAAAATTTAATTTTGGGATGGACATACCCTTAATGGTAAGTCTGTTCTATCTGGCAAAGGAATAAAAACATATATCGTTGTGTTGGGGGAAGGTAACTGACAATTGAGCAGTTTTTTTTAAGGGTGAACATTCCCTCTTACATTTAAAATATTGATGCATGGACAATGAATTTGTTTATAATGACTTTTTAGGCATGGGTGCACACCATAAAATATTTCGTCCGACCGATAGTGTCAGATCGAATGGTGTGGGCGGCCAGAACAAGATCGGACGCCGGTTTGTCAGTTTCGGACAACAGGACTGTTGTAAATCCTGGCTTGATTGCGCAAGGTTGGTTGAGCGAACTGCGGCCGCAGCCACTAATGCCATGAACAGCAGTCATTTTGTCCCAGCCGAGCGCTCATTATAGTGAATGCTTGGTCGGGACAAAAAGTACCCCCGTGTGTACCCTGCTTTAAGGTTCGGAACACATGGAAAAAAACCTACCCATCTCCCATTGATCATTTGATTTTAATAAACTGGGGATCAATGTTGAACCTCAGGTTCCGATCAAGATCAGTTGCATAAACGCAGATAAAAGGTGGGTAAACCATGCCCAATCCCAAATGATTTTACCGATTAGCTGTGGCATACCTTCCCGTTCTTCAGTAAATTTTGGCAGTGAGAGAAAGCATAGAACTTATTTGCAAATGGGCAACGCCATGACAGTCTCCGACAATCACACACCAGTCCTCCTTTTTGCGCTTGCACAGTTCGGAAAGGTGCCTGGATGCGTCATGGCTGGCCGTGTAGATCACGCATTTTAGAATGTACATTCATGGTACGTGTCAGTGCTTTTCTCTACTGCAGTGTTTTATTGAAGAATGGGATGTAAGACATAGTTTCTTCAGTAAACCGAACAAAGCAACATTACTTAAAATTGGTGTATAACCCTTTAATCTAATCTTAGTTCTGGGTGACTTCTATAAAATGCAATATTTATTTCTGCAGTTCTGTCATGCTGTTTTTTTTTTTTATACCATTAAACAGCAATCAGATGGGAAAAATAATAAATCATTAAAATTATTGTATATAAGAAATGTTGGTCATATAAAACATGTAAACAATCTTTTCAATTGAAAGATATCAATCAGAATAATGACAGAAAAGGAGAGAAAAAGTATCCAAAGCCTTAAAAAAAATCATGGACCACACAGTAAAGGACAGTAAGTAGTACAACAAGTGGTGAAAATATCTCAGCAGTGACTGTGCCAAGACAAGTTTGTCCCTCCATGTCAAGAGGCCCCTACAAAAATGAAAGAAGTAATATTCTTATATATTGGCAAAATTACAATTACCATTTAAATATTTCTTACATGTGAAACAATCAACCTATTATTCATGTGCCTGGGTGTGGGTTTGGTAGCAAGAAGAAAGTTTAACTTGGAAAAAAAAAAAAGCACCAGCCCAAAGGAATGAAAAAACTGGGAAATGTATTATAGTCTGATAAGACCTTGGTTGAACTATTTGGCCATAAAGGTATGTTTGGTGCAAAAATAACAGCACACTGTCAAAAAATATTATCACCATGTTAAGCATGGCTAAGGCAGCATTATGCTTTGGACTGCTTTTCCTCAGTGGAAAAGTGCTTAAGTCAAGATTGATGGAATCCTCAAAAGCTCTTTAAGCACTTGCTAGCACCTGAAAAAAGTAATTCAGTATGATAGCCAAGCATACGTCTAATTATCAAAGCAATGGTTTCAACCAGGATTTCGTACATTTTTTTTTATAAAAATGGTTTCTACCGATATACTCGACTAAAACTGAGGCACCTACTTTTACCTTAAAATGAGTAAAAGTGATTATTGGTATAAACCGAGGGTAGAAAATATGACCACTAGTGCCTTCTGATTTGCGGTTTTGAGGCTTTAGTTATCCTTAAATGGCAGCAGAAAGTCCCAACAGTAATAGCCATACTGTTTGGCTATTACTGAATGGGGATTATTGTGTCATTTATAAGCCAACTAAAGCCTCATTCCCGGCACTCCAGATGGTTTGGAAACTACAATATCCCGCAAGTTAGTTCTTTGTTTTTGGGAGTTGTAGTGTTCCAAACATCTGCAGTGTCTCCTACCTGCACTGGTTCCCCTGCTCTGGATCTCTTCTTGCTCCGCCGGCACATGCCTCACTTCCTGGCACCGAATAGTGATGTCAGCTAGCAGAGGATGTGGAGCATGCGGCCCTGGAGAAGAGTAAGTCTTTTTGACTTGAGTATAAACACAAGATTCAATTTTCAGGCTATTTTTAGCCTGAAAAATCTCGGTTTTATACTTGAGTATATACGGTATTTGTTTTTGACATCTTGCATCTCTCTATTTTCCACCAGAAGATATTTTCGGCCAACCGACCGATTCATGGCACTTTCGGTCGGTCCATTTGTCCCGATCGGACGTGTCTGAAAATTCCCTATGGGACCGCACGGTCGATCGTTTCGCAAATTCGGCTGCAGCTGAATTTGCTGTGACCGACGAACATTTGTCCCGGCCGAGCACTCGCTCAGGACAAAAAGTCCATCCATGTGTAACCAGCCTTTCTACATAAAGCTGCCCAGCGCATCTGGGTAAAATGGCCATTATATTTTTGTTCCCTTTTTCGGTAGGTGATGCTGATTACATTAAAAGGGCCTGAAAAGGATTTTATGCCAATGGCTTTTATAATTTCTCCAATTTTTATGTTAATGCTATTTTAGTAATCATATGTCAAACACACTCAATTATAATAATATGGCGTCTAGATGCTACTCCATATATTTGAACACCGGAAGTGGGACTACCCATAATCAGGGGGTGCTAGGGGCTAAATACTTCGATATATAACAAATAGGTACAGTCCTAAAAACAGAACCCCTATATAAAGCACTCTATCCCTTGGATTCCAAATTATTAAACCATCGGTCGCATAATCCCCATATCAGGAGCTAACAGGAAGGAGCGGATACCCATATCTACCATAAAAAAACATCTTTATTATTATTAAACATTGTTAAACTGCACATCATAAAGATTATAAAAATACACCATAAAACCAATCGGGCGTCCCCGATCACTGACTGGACTTATGACCAAACTCGCAAGTGCTGAGTCACAGAACCGCTGTTATCATTTCGTTAATAGATAGAAAAGAGCCATATGTGGGTTTCCAACATCCAACATTGTATTCCATCCATGTGTGGTACAGTCACAATAAGGTACTGCAATTCAATCCACAAAGTTAATATACTGGTACGTTTTGTCAACCAAGATGAACCAATTTCTCCTGAGATTCAAACAATATTATTTGTCATGTTTTCTCATTCCAAATAAGTCCCAAATGGAATTGATTCAATTTGAAAATACATAAACCTGGCTCACAGGGTGTATCGGGACTTATATGGCATACACAAACCCACCGTCTTAATATATAGAGACTACAACTAGCTGAAATACTTGCAACTCAGCCGTTGGTCACTCGTGTGATGTGTTGCCGCTTCACCCGATTACATTCTTCCTGGTCGAGATTTCTCCTGAGCCATAACGTTCTCTTGGTCCAAACTTACTCCCCACGCTCTGTTTCTAATCAACACGGTCCTGACTCCTCACCACTTGCGTCAACCGACGCACGTTTCGCGGTAATCCCGGCTTCCTCAGGGTCTCGCGTTACTTGCCAGCCAATCTCTTTTAAATGCTAGTCATTACTCGTAATCATTGCCGGTGTACATAATGCAGTCCGGTTTGTTTCCTTTGTTGTAATATTTCTGTTGTGTGAGTTTAATTTCTCTGTCGGCTTTAGAGTGTAGTAGTTTGTTGAGTTGTGTACGGAGGGTTAATAAATTCTGTTTGTTTTCCTCTGAGGGAGTGTGTATGTGGGATCTTTCTGCTAGTCTGATTTCTGATGTGAGGGTGTGTAGCTGTTGTAGTATTGTTCGATTGTTTGAAAGATTTCTGTAAGAGTTGGTTGATCTGTTAAAATTGCATCATTTAGTTTCCATCTGTAATTTGTCATTGTTTGGAGAAAATTTGTAAAGTCTGCTGATACGTGGGCGTGATCTGACCAAGAGATGCATGAGATATCTGAGTTGGTGAGTGTTGGTAGAAGGGTGCCAGAGCATAAGATATAGTCTATACGTGTATATAGGTCGTGAGAATATATAGTTCTTATTGGAGGGGTGTTGTATACACCAGACGTCCCATAAGTTGAAGAGTTTCATTAAAGATAAAAGAGGTTTGGGAGATAGTGTCTGGAGTTTGTTTGGCAATTGTCTGGATCTATCTATTTTGGGGTCTATTGAGATGTTGACGTCTTCTGCCATAATAAGCCTTCCCAACTCAAGTGTTAAAAGTTTAGCTTCTAGTTCTGTTAGGAAGCAGTTGGTATGTGTGGTAGGGGCGTAAACATTAACCAATGTTAACCTGGCTGTTCCGACCGTACCTGTTAGGATAAGATAGTGCCCCTACGGGTCTCTGATACAGTACTCTTCTACAAAATTCACATTTTCATGAAACAATATGGCGACACCGCCCTTCTTGATTGACGCTGATGTATAATAATGGGTTGTGTAATATTTGCTGAGGAGTTTGGGTTCTTTGGATTTAATAAAATGGGTCTCCTGCAGGAAGAGGATATCGCCGCTTTCTTTTTTATAGTATTTTGGAGCTAAGCGCCTTTTGGTGGTGCTATTCAATCCCTAAACATTGTGTGTAAGTAGGCGAGGCTCAGATTTTGTTTTGAAGGGCATTGTTATAGTATGTTATATTTATTCAGGCGTCGAGTCAGTCTGGGCGGGTTTGGCAACATCACATTCCCAGGCGTAGGCTGATTTACATGGTACATTAATCTATACAGTGTTTTGTTGAGATATGGTGATCGGTATGTATTTTAGTAATATAGCTGTGAGCTCTTGTTAATAGATAGATTTTATTCCAAACACACACATATATATCAAACGGCTGTGCCAAAAATCACATGGAGGTGCAACCAAAACGTGGTCTTACGCTTTTCAAGGCGTCACCGCCGCTTCATCAGAGACGAGTGGATGAAGCGGCGGTGACGCCGTGAAAAGCGTAAGACCACGTTTTGGTTGCACCTCCATGTGATTTTTGGCACAACCGTTTGATATATATGTGTGTGTTTGGAATAAAATACAAGTTTATATAATCCGCTGTGACTGACTCCTGGTTTCGGAGCGATCCGCTCCCTGAAGTCTGCCTCTCGTACCTGATATCGTGAGACTCTGCTGAAGTCTCGTTCCGGGAGTGAGGATCTGCACGTCGGGACACAGCCCAGCGTGATGTCGGCATGGATTTTTGGTGAGCGCTCCTGACCTGGTCTCCGGTATGTGATCTTCAAGAATATTACTACAAATTAAAAAGTATAACCACTTCAGACGGTTAATACAGAATATCTTCCAAATTAACGAAAATATCCCCACAAGTGAGATATTTTTAGAAACTACACACCCGCAGGATTTTATGAGTGAGGCAAGTTTTGATCAAAATGCAGATACCTGGGCGCAGCTCTTCGTCAAATTGTAAGTTTTCTCACATTTTCCTTTTTTTCCTCAACTGTAAAATCGGAGACAATCAAATGTGAATTTCAGCTAAAAACTGCAGAGGAAAGTTCAAAGTGCATCTCAAATATGAAAGCCCTCCCGAATAAAACGGTATGCCACATTCATGTGTATACCCAGAGACATGGGTACCAACTAACCCAGAGTGTGACCAATGCCAAATGTCAGTAACAGCAAAAATAAATTAGCCAGGTTTGCATTTGAACAGTCTGCAGTTTTTCCCAACACCCCCCAACTTAGAAATACTCCCCACAAACAATATATTCCTGAAATCTACACACCTTCAGCTATGTAACGCTATAGTACGTTCATTCATACCACCAATGGTGTAGCCACAGTTCTTTATAGAGGTTTGCACTTTTTGCAGATTTTCTAAAAAAATGAACATTAAACAACCTTCAAAAGGTAGAAATCATGTCAAAACCTCACGGAATGTAAAAAAAAGTTACTAAATATCAATTTCCCAAATGTCCTGAATAAAACGGTATGCCATATGTGTGGTTACCCACGCAGATGTAGAAGTGAAAAACCACAAAGTGAGACAATGCACGATGGCTCAAAAACAGCAAAAATATTCAGGCAACTCTGAATTTGAACAGTCTGTAGTTTTTCCCACAAAACACCCCCCACAAACTATATATTCCTGAAATCTACACACCTTCAGCTATGTAACACTGTAGTTTCTTCATTCATACCATCAATGGTGTGGGCGCAGTTCGTCGTAGAATGTCACACTTTTCTGAGATTTTCTGAAAAAATTAACAAAAATAAACTTTCAAAGGTAGAAATCATGCCAAAACCTCATGTAATGTAAGAAAAATCAAATCATCCTGAATCAAACGGTATGCCATATGCGTGGTTACACACGTGCACTAGCCACGAAGTGAGACAAGGCATGATGGCTCAAAAACAGCAAAACATTTCAGCCAACTTTGAATTTGAACAGTCTGCAGTTTTTCCCCACAAAACACCCCCCACAAACTATATATTCCTCGAATCTACACACTTTCAACTACGGAATGCTGTTGTTTGTTCATTCATACCATCAGTGGTGTGGGCGCAGTTCTTCGTAGAAGTTTGCACTTTTCGCAGATTTTCTGAAAAAAAAATTAACAAAAATCCACTTTCGAAGGTAGAAATCATGCCAAAATCCAATGGGATGTAACAAAAAGTTACCAAATACCAATCTCCCAAGTGTCCTGAATCAAACGGTATGCCATATGCATGGTTACACATACGTACGTAGAATTGACTAGCCACAAAGTGAGCCAAATCACAGTGTCCCAATTACAGCAACTTTTTAGATTTGTCAGACTAAACTCCCCTCTATATTAGAAATACACCCCAAAACTATATATTCTTGGAATCTACATGCCTTCAGCTACGCAACAGTGTCATTCTTTTATGTGGTGCACACAGAGACGTGGCCACCAACTAGCTCAAATGGGACGCATGCCCAAGTGCAATTACAAGAAAAAAATCAAAGTGCTCTGTAATTTGAATAGCCTACGTTTTTCAAAGGAAACAGCCACGAAACTTGGAAATACCCCCCACAAAATTTATATTTTTTGAATCTACACTCCTTCAGCTACGTTACGGTGCCAAGCTTTCATACATACATGAAGAATTCCGGACGCAGTAATCCAAAGAACTCTGTGTCTTTGGGAGATTTTGTGAACAATAAAATTATATGATTCAAAGGTTGAAATCCTATCTAAACCCACTTGACAAGCAAAAAAAACCCACTAAATGTCAATCTCCCACATGTGCTGAATCAAACGGTATGACATATGCGTGGGTGCATACAGAGACGTGGCAACCAACTAGCTCAAATGGGACACATGCCCAAGTGCAATTACAAGAAAAAATCTAAGTGCTCTAACTTTTTCAAAGGAAACAGCCCTGAAACTTGGAAATAACCCCCACAAACTATATATTTTTGGAATCTACACAACTTCACTTACGTAACGTTGTCATGCTTTCATACATACATGAAGAATTCCAGACATAGTACTCCATAGAACTCTGTGCTTTTAGGAGATTTTGTAAAAAATAAAATAAGGGGATTCAAAGGTTGAAATCCTACATAAACCCACTTGACCTGCTAAATGTCAATCTCCCACATGTCTTGAATCAAACGGTATGCCATATGCGTGGGTGCACAGAGGCGTGGCAACCAACTAGCTCAAATGGGACGCATGCAAAAGTACAATTACAAGAAAAAAATCAAAGTGTGCTGTAATTTGAACAGCCTATTCAACTTGGAAATACCCCCCAAAACTATGTATTTTTGGAATCTATACACCTTCAGCTATGTAACGGTGTCATGCTTTTGTATATATATGAAGAATTCCAGGCGCTGTTATTCATAGAACTCCGTGCTTTTAGGAGATTTTGTGAAAAAATAAAATAAGAGGACTCAAAGGTTGAAATCCTACCTAAACCCACTTGGCAAGTAAAAAAACCCCACTAAATGGCAATCTCCCACATGTCCTGAATGTGCAAACAGAGACGGCCACCTACTAGCTCAAAAGGGACCCATGCGCAATTGCAATTACAAGAAAAAAATCAAAAAACGCTGCTCCCGGCTCTGCACTAAAGGTATGTTATCTCCTGATCCCCCCCTCGGATTTGGACAAAACTGAGGGGGGATCGAGGGGGCTAGGGGGGCACTTGAATGCTGTCCCCTTTCACCCCTAGCATGGCCGGATTTTTTTTTTTAAAGGTCAAAACTGCCACAGATCGTATACACGTTCTGTGGCAGTTTGGTCCTTTTCTGCACAGATCGTATATATACGATCTGTGGCACTTAAAGGGTTTAGTTGCTGCCGTAACTCTGTGATATCTGAGTCTGTTTGTTCGCAGAAGTGAGACACATGGCCAAAGGAGGATTCTAGTTTCTCCACCCTATCACCTAGGGCTGGGACCTCCGCCTTTACTGCTGAAACCGTCTTTTGCTGGGCCTCTGTTATAACCCTTTCTAGATTAGTGTAGAGGTTGGTATATAGATTGTCAAAATCTTTGCGGGATATCGGGTCTGTGGTAGTTTCACTTAGGCCTGACTTGGAGTTCCAGACTGTGCAGGTCTGCACATGGTCCGTTTTATTAAAGAATCCGGATACGTCACCATTGAATTCAGACTGCTTTTTCGGTCCCATGATGGAAGGAGGTTTATGGAGAAGGTTTACCCTGGTAGGTTATTTTGAAGCTTTTAATGGACCTCGTGTCCTAGGGAGCTCACCTAGTGCACGTCCATCTCCTTCCCTGGTCAGGCTCCGCCCCCCTTTGTTCTGTTTCTACTGTGAATGTAGCATAAACTAATATGTGACAGCAGACACATGTTTATAGTGAAGCATTAGTCACCAAATTGCAGGACTAACTGACAAAAACAATCTCCCCTGCATGGGCGAGGTGGGAGTTTACCTTGGAATGCAAGACATTACTTCCGGCACAGCCAGACAGAAATAGCAGTAACTTCTCAAAAATGGATTCTATAATTCTGTGGGAGATAGCAGCTAGTGATCCTATCTCCCAATTTAATTTGCAAGATGAGATCTGCCTGTGTTAACTTACACGAACCTGCAGTTCTTTTTCCCCCTCTGGTGTTCTGCACATGCTAACATATGTAACTCAATTGAGCTAGGTCGGGAGTGCTGCCAACACAGGCAGATCTCAGCTTGTGATCCTATCTCCCACTGAATAAATCGACTTTTAAAAAGTTGTTTATCTGGGTAGAGTTACCCTTTAAGTAGCAGTTCAAAAGGTTATAGAAGATGAGATTTAAAGGTGCAGTATTGCTAAAATGTGATTCAAGTAAGAGTTCTTATCGTTTAAAATGGTGCTAATTTTGCCCCAGCCAATTAGATCTTATTTAACATTTGAAAGATAACATCTGATTGGTTGGGGCAAAATTAGCACCATTTTAACAATGGTTAAAGAACTTTTATAGAATAACCCTGATGGTCCCTAGAGACATTACCATTGACTTGTTTGAAAGGTATGAGGCTGAAGCCCCACTACAATGCACCAAATCGCACATGCGATTTCTGTGCATTGTTGCTCGTCCTTTCACGTTTGCGCAGGCGTATTTGTAAACATAACGCATAACGGCATACGTTTGCATAAAAATGGTGCATTTTTGGTCCATTTTAACCAAAATCGCATGTGCAAAAAAAGCGTTTGTGTGGCCTAGCCCTGAGAGAGCTGTTCTCAATGATCCTTAAGGGCACTTTTATGGAGACCAGTTTCCCTTAAATGTTTATCCAAAATTTTGAAAGAACTAAAACTATATAAGTGCTTCAATACACTATTTATTTGTTCACTGACCAGTTAGTGAATAATTTAAAAACCAATATACAGGTGTGGCACATTTATTCTTGATTAAAGAAAGATCAGATATTTTTGCTCATGTATCCGTGCAATTTGGCATTGTCCTCTGATGTTATCGTTCCAAACTCTATATTTTGCACCAGTGCCACAGACCAAGATTCATTAACATTTAATAAACACACACAAAATGTAGCTGTATATCAGATATATGTAATTAACTAAAATATATTTTTAAAAGTAATGTTTTACCAAAGGTAAAATAATATACCAAGCAGCAAAATAGGTCACATCAAAGGAATTTATTTTATGACTTTGGGGCTGTTTTTTTATTAAGTGTTGCTAATGGTTTTTAGCAACACAGCATCCTTTTGAGTATAGGCACTTACAAAACACTCAACTATATCTATTGGTTGATATGACTCTTCTAGCGCTTATTTTTATTTATTTTTTTGGACTTCTGGAGCCACCTGTAAAATGCCAGCAAATTGTGTGTCTGAACCTAGCCCAAGGCCTTTAAAGGGGAACTGTGGTCTCCAAACAAGTTAAGCTTAAATGAAAGGCCAGCTTCCTACCTTTAAGACGAGCCATCAACCACCTCTCTATGTGCTCCACAGCCCAAGATATACAGAAATGACTGACCAGAAAGTTAATGGGTGGGAGGCTGACTTGTGACATTCCTGAGGCTTCTCCTGCACAGTGCCACCTGCGAGCACAGCCCCAGACTCCCTCAGTGTGTGAGAGAGACAGGAAGTCCCTCCTCCTCTCTGCTGTTTGAAGTCCTGACAGAGAAGGTAAGGGAATCTACAGCCCTTCTCTTTCACTGTGTGAAAACAGCCTTTTTAGGCAGAGTTCTCACTCTGCCTGAAAAGGCTGATTCCACAGAGTTTTCTGTAGGGGGGGTTCTGAGTAACCCACTGCATATGTAAGTGGGCGGGGCTTAGACACCCGTGGGTGGGGTTTGGGCGCAGATGAGTGGGCGGGGCTTGGGCACCCGCGAGTGGACAGGGAACTTCACATAGTGGGAGAGAAGGGCTGTAGATTCACTTACCTACTCTGCAGCTGCAGGTCCTTCACACAGCAGGGAAGGGGAGGGACTTCCTGTCTCGCTCACAAACTGAAGGAGTCTGAGGCTGTGCTCGCCGGCGGCACTGTGCAGGAGAAGCCTTAGGAATGTCACATGTCAGCCTCCCATCCATTAACTTTCTGATCAGTCATTTCTTTATATCTTGGGCTGTGGAGCAGATAGAGAGGTGGTTGATGGCTCGTTTTAAAGGTAGGAAATTGGCCTTTCATTTAAGCTTAATTCAATTCAACTGGTTTGGAGACCACAGTTCCCCTTTAATGTATTGATTGAAGACCAGGAGGTTAAGGAGCTATGCCTTACCTTCCGTTCTTCAATCAATTGACCAGGAGCCTGCGATCCTCTGCAGCAGCACTGAACTGTCCTGACCGCTTCCATGTTCAGATTAACTATAGAGCGCATGGGCGACAATGTGCGCTATAGTTAATCAAAACTAGAAAGCGGTCTGGAATTTTTAATGCTCCAACGGAGGATTGTGTGTAAGGTAAATATCTTTCATCTTTGTCCGTGGCTCCTGGTCAGTTGATTGAAGAACTCAAGGTAATGCATAGCTCCTTAACCTCCCAGTCTTCAATCAATAGATTAAAGGAATAGTTCACTTTTCAAGTGAACTATTCCTTTAAAGGGCATGTCAACAAAAAACTGATAAGTCTATTACCTGCTTCCAACTGACACATTTAACACATTATCAGTGTGTATTATTAACCAGATATTTAAGGATAATTATTGTCTTTATTCTGGCAGAGTAAGATGGCTCCTCCCTCCATGTATGCTTGTGAAGGTTCTCATTCATCCAGGTCATGGTATATCTGTTGTATTCAATTAGATCAACTGGACTTGAAGTTTAGTTCTTGAAGACGTTTCGCTAGTCATCCGACTGGCTTTCTCAATTCAGAATGACTTGTACAAGAATCTTTGGCAATTATGTACCCTGGACAATCCCAATTAGCATATCACAGCCAAGTGTTAAGGGCGTGATTGGATAGTGGCTAAGAGGTGTTATAGTAACGCCCAGAGTAAGGTGTTAAAACAGCATTGTACATGGCAGACAGTTGGTGTCGAACCCCCCAACCTCTATTTAGGCTTGGTTTCTTTATTTTCACATAAATGGCCTCCTTAACACCTCTCTTGAACCAGTCACGTTCCTTTGCCAATATGTTAACACTACAATCTTCAAAGGTATGTCCTTTATCCTTAAGATGCAGGTACATGGCTGAGTCCTGACCCGAGGAATTGGCTCTTCTGTGCTGGGCCATACGTTGATGCAGTTGCTGTTTGGTCTCCCCCACATACAAATCAGAACATTCTTAACTGCACTGCACTGCGTATATGATGTCGCTTTTCTTGTGTTTCGGTATTGGGTCTTTTGGATGTACCAATTGCTGCCCCAGTGTGTTGTTCGGTTTAAAGCAGACAGGGATACGGTGTTTTTTGAAAATTCTTCTTAATTTCTCGGAGACCCCTGCTACATATGGGGTGACCATGTTCTTTCTCCTGTTTTGCTTTTCTCCTTCACTGTTGGTATTCGTGTTCTTTTCTTTCCTTCTACTTCTTTTGACAAAGGCCCAGACTGGATATCCACAAGTTTTAAGGGCTCCTCTGAGATGTTTCATTTCTTTAGCCTTCGCCTCTGTGCTAGTGGGGATGTTCTCAGCTCTGTGTTGCAGGGTTCTGATGACCCCCAGCTTGTGATCTAAAGGGTGGTGGGAGTCAAACATCAAATACTGATCTGTGTGTGTTGGTTTTCTGTAAACCTCTACTTCCAGTTTACCATTTTTCTTAACATCTACCAAGCAGTCCAAGAAAGCCAGTTTGTTGTTTTGTACCTCTTCCCTTGTAAATTTGATGTTTTGGTCTACCGCATTGATGTGTTCTGTGAAAGCTTGTACTTCCTTCTGATGGATTTTAACCCGACTGGCTTTCTCAATTCTGAATTGAGAAAGCCAGTCGGATGACTAAAGAAACGTCTTCAAGAACTAAACTTCAAGTCCAGTTGATCTAATTGAATACAACAGATCTCCCTCCATGTAGTCAATCAAAGCTATAACTGCTGACATCACAACCAATAATTGACTGCTGTTTTTCCCTGCTGCCTCCACTGCACATGCTTAAGCCTATAAAATGCTCTTTGAGCAGAGGGAGGAGGCAGATACCTTTGCCAGAACTGAAGAGAACTTATCATTTAACATCTGGTTACAAATGCATGTAATATACTGGTAAAAATAGCAGTTGGGATTTAAAGGTGGACATTTCATCTAATTTGTTACAGTCTCTTCATCAGTGTGAGTCCTAAGATGTACTAAAAGATTAGAGCCATCATTAAATGTTTCACCACAGATAGCACATGTGTATGACTTTTCTTCACTGTGAACTCTACAGTGTCTTACTAGACTTGATTTGTCCTTAAACCTTTTCCCACATTCATTGCATGTATAAGGCCTTTCTTCTGTGTGGACTCTCTGGTGTCTAACTAAAGCTGAGCTGCCAGTAAAACCTTTCCCACATTTCATGCAGACATAAGGCCTCTCTTCTGTATGTGTTTTCAGGTGTTTAAGGAGAAGAGAATTGTGGCTAAATCTTTTGCCACAGTCTGTACATGTAAACAGCTTTTCCACTGTATGTACTCTCCAGTGTACAACAAGACTTGAACTCTGAGTAAACCTCTTTCCACATTCTGTGCAACAATAAGGTCTTTCTCCTGTATGAACTCTTTGATGAGTTACCAGATTTGAACTACTGCTAAAACATTTTCCACATATTTCACATGCATAGGGTTTTTCATTTGTATGGACCCTAAGGTGGGTACGAAGTTGCGAGCTACATGTAAAGCTTTTTCCACAACCTGGGCAGTGCCAAGATTTTTCTCCTGCATGAACTTTCTTATGTTTAACCAAATTTGAACTTCCACTAAAGGACTTTCCACACTCATTGCAGTTGTACGGTCTTTCACCGGTGTGAATTCTCTGATGGGTTACAAGATGGGAATTTTGACTGAAGCTTTTCCCACAGTCTGTGCACATAAAAGGTTTGACTTCTGAGTGAACTCTAAGGTGTCTAGCTAAGCTGGAGCTTTGTGTAAACTTTTTTCCACATATAGTACATGAATATGGCCTCTCTCCAGTGTGTGTTCGCTGGTGAACCGTATAATCTGGCTTCCTATAAAACATTTTACCACAAACCATACACATATATTTTGATAAGTTTTTTTTGCAAATATTGCTGGTATTTGAATCCTTTGTAAAGCACTCCCCTTCATCCTCAAACATGGGGTCAGTGTCAATATTCCCATTGCTCCCTGGTGCTATTCCATCTCCTTGAGAAATTGACTCTGTGGCAGAATTAGAAGCTTCACTCGAATCAGTAGAAGGAGGTAAAACTTCATTGTTGGTTTCTAATTGTTCCCTAGAATCATGTTTAACTTTATAGTTTTCTTCCATTTCCAATGTTGGGAAGATCTAGTATAATCCATTCATCAGCAAGCAGAGAATGCCCTGTTACAAAACAAGTACTCAATGTAAATGATTAGGTATTCAAATTTAGTATTTAAAGTATAGCCACTACAACTGTAAAATTAAAGGGTATCTTTACTCTAAAAAAAAAATTTTCAAAAATTGTACCGATTGACCGATAATTAAGTGTATTGGTCGATCGGACAGAAATTATCGCATCCGAATGCAGCCATGTCCGACCAATCGTTCATCCGAACGATCAGTCGCGGTAACTGTCGGACACGGCTGCTTTTGCCGCAACCGGCAGTCCTTCCTCCTGGCCGACCGGTCGAAAGAATCGAATGGTCGGTCAGGAGGAAAAATCGCTAGGTGTGTCCCTAGCTTTAGCGGAGCAGTGTCCATGGTGAGGCAGGCTTAGAAGGTAGTGAATAAGGGAGGGTGGGGGCAGTTAGGAGCACTCACTAAACAATAATGAAATGACAAAGCAAGCACAGATAAATATGTGAGTTACCATTATTTTACTTGTCTCAAATTGTTGTTTCAGAAAATGTTAAGTTGTTTCAGTGAGTATAGTGACTCTTTAATATATTATTTCAATAGACTTAGGGCTAGGTCCCATAAGTATGTGTTAGAGTGCAATTTGCGCTCTGTTCACACTTCCGGTTTGCATTGCCAATGCAATGCTACTGGGCAGTTTCCACTATGTGCATTGTGCTCCTGTCCGTTATTGGTTTGCATGCGTGCCAATAACATAGAAATGACCTAGAACGCAGTGCA
Source organism: Hymenochirus boettgeri (assembly GCA_019447015.1). Classification (NCBI taxonomy): domain Eukaryota; kingdom Metazoa; phylum Chordata; class Amphibia; order Anura; family Pipidae; genus Hymenochirus; species Hymenochirus boettgeri. The sequence continues at coordinate 193,346,732 of CM033469.1, read as the reverse complement.
CATGGAGTATCATGCATAGCAGTGCATTGCAAAAACCCTGCATGCGCTGCTGTGTGCGATAGTGGGACCTAGCCTTAAAAGGGCATGTCCCTTAAAACAAAAAAACTGGTGAATTGTCCATTATCTGCCTGTAACGCCAACTTCTATTTTTACCAGTGTATTATGTGCACTTGTAACCAGATATTTAAAGGAACACTAAACCCCAAAAAAGAACTATGTGCCATTCGTTTCTATTATTCACAGGGAATCGAGAACGCTTATTCTCACCTCCCGGTGAATAATAGGATGCTCGGGGGACCTGGAACTTACCTTACCGCCGCTCCACTCGCAGCCGCTCCTTCACTGACAGCCGCTCTGTCCCAACTGCGCGCCCTATCTTAGGCGCATGCGCGCCAATACAAAAGATAGGGCGCGCGATCGGGAGAGAACAGCTGTTTAGTGAAGGAGCGGCTGCAAGTGGAGCGGCGGGTAAAGTAAGTTGCAGGTCCCCCGAGCATCCTATTATTCACAGGGAGGTGAGAATAAGCGTTCTCACCTCCCTGTGAATAATAGAAACGAATGGCACATAGTTCTTTTTTGGGGTTTAGGGGAGTTTACAGTCCCTATAAAGAGCATGTCCACCCCCAAAACTAAAATGAAACCCACTGCTGGTCCCACTGTGTAGTGTTAAAAAAATCCTAACCTTTCTCCTCTGCTCCATATGGTTGTCCTGCAGTGGCTTATCAAAGTCCAGGAAACTGAAGAGAAGAAGCCTTTCTGTGTGTAAAAAACGTTTTTGCCTCTTCTCTGTCCTCCTGGAGGACTCTGGCATGTGCAGGGGAGCTCTCCTAACCCCCCCTCCCTCCATTAGCGCTGCAGTGTTTGTTATAAAAATGTGATTTTTTTTTTCCCTGTAATGTAGGGACCTCCTCCCAACCATATCCGCCAGGTTTAAACAGTAAAAAAGTGCAGAGAAACAGACTTACCAGACCACCGGTCTTGCCTACAGGTCCAGTCCCCAATGTTACTCTGTTTCAAAAGTAGTATTAGAGGCTGAGAGAACGAAAGCTGGTAACTAAGTTTCTGGGCACTTTTTAACAATTTGAACCTGGCGGTTAGGGTTGCGAGAGGGTCCCTACACTACAGCAAAAATTTAATTTTGGGATGGACATACCCTTTAATGGTAAGTCCTGTTCCTATCTGGCAAAGGAATATATAAACATATATCCGTTGTGGTTGGGGGAAGGTAACTGACAATTGAGCAGTTTTTTGTTTTAAGGGTGAACATTCCCTCTTTACATTTAAAATAATTTGATGCATGGCAAAATGAATTTGTTTATTAATGACTTTTTAGGCTGGGTGCACACCATAAAATATTTTCGTCCGACCGATAGTGTCAGATCGAATGGTGTGGGGCGGCCAGGACCAAGATCGGACGCCGGTTTGTCAGTTTCGGACAACAGGAACTGTTGGTAAATCCTGGCTGATTGCGCAAGGTTGGTTGAGCGAACTGTCGGCCGCAGCCACTAATGCCATGAACAGCAGTCATTTGTCCCAGCCGAGCGCTCATTAGTAGTGAATGCTTGGTCGGGACAAAAAGTACCCCCGTGTGTACCCTGCTTTAAGGTTCGGAACACATGGAAAAAAAACCTACCCATCTCCCATCTGATCATTTGATTTAATAAACTGGGGGATCAATGTTGAACCATCAGGTTCCGATCAAGATCAGAATTGCATAAAGCAAGATAAAGGTGGGTAAACATGCCCAATCCAAAATGATTTTACCGATTAGCTATGTCATACCTCCCGTTCTTCAGTAAATTTGCAGGAGAGAAAGCAGAACTTATTTGCAAATGGTCCAACGCCACTGACAGTCTCCGACACATCCACAGTCCTTTGCATTGTGCGCACAGTGCAAAGGTGCATGGATGCGTCAGGGACTGTCAGTGAGAAACCGTTCATGTGTAAGTTCTGTCTTCTCTACTGCATGTTTTATTGAAGAATGGGATGTAAGACATAGTTCTTCAGTTAAACCGAACAAAGCAAACTTAAAAAATTGGTGGATATACCCTTTAATCATAATCTTAGCTTGTGGGTGACTTCTATAAAATGCTAATATTTATTTCTGCAGTTCTGTCATGCTGTTTTTTTTTTTTATACATTAAACAGCAATACAGATGGGAAAAAAATAATATATCATTAAAATTAATTTATAATAAGAAATGTTGGTACATATAAAACATGTAAACAATCTTTTCATTGAAAGATATCAATCAGAATAATGACAGAAAAAGGAGAGAAAAAGTATCCAAAGCATTAAAAAAATCAAATGGACCACAGTAAAGGCAGTAATCAACAAGTGGTGAAAATATCTCAGCAGTGACTGTGCCAAGACAAGTCTGTCCCTCCATGTCAAGAGGCCTACAGAAAAATGAAAGAAGTAATATTCTTATATATTGGCAAATATTACCAATTACCATTATAAATATTTCTTACATGTGACAACAATCAACCGTATTATTCATGTGCCTGGGCTGTGGGCTTTGGTAGCAAGAAGAAAGTTTTAACTTGGAAAAAAAAGCACCAAGCCCAAAGGAATGAAAAAACTGGGAAAATGTATTATAGTCTGATAAGACCTTGGTTGAACTATTTGGCCATAAAGGTATGTTTGGTGCAAAAATAACAGCACACTGTCAAAAATATATCTATCCACAGTTAAGCATGGCTAAGGCAGCATTATGCTTTGGACTGCTTTTCCTCAGCTGGAACTAGTGCTTAAGTCAAGATTGATGGAATCCTCAAAAGCTCTTTAAGCACTTGCTAAGCACCTGAAAAAAGTAATTCAGTATGATAGCACAAGCATACGTCTAATTTATCAAAGCAATGGTTTCAACCAGGATTTCGTACATTTTTTTTTTTATAAAACTGTTTCTACCGTATATACTCGACTATAAACTGAGGCACCTACTTTTACCTTTAAAATGAGTAAAAGTGATTATTGGTATAAACCGAGGGTAGAAAATATGACCACTAGTGCCTTCTGATTCTGTTGTTTTGAGGATTTAGTTATCCTTTAAATGGACAGCAGAAGTCCCATACAGTAATAGCCATACTGTATTTGGCTATTACTGAATGGGAATTATTGTGTCCATTTATAAGCCAACTAAAGCCTCATTCCTTGGCACTCCAGATGTTTGTAAACTACAACTCCCAGCCTGCTTTAGTTTTTGGGAGTTGTAGTTTCCAAACATCTGCAGTGCCTTCTCCTACATGCACTGGTTCCCCTGCTCTGGATCCTCTTCTCTGCTCCGGCGGCCACATGCCTCACTTCCTGGCACCGAATAGTGATGTCAGCTAGCAGAGGATGTGGAGCATGCGGCCGCTGGAGCAGCTAAGTCTTTGACTTGAGTATAAACCAAGATTCAATTTTCAGGCTATTTTTTAGCCTGAAAATCTCGGTTTATACTTGAGTATATACGGTATTTTGTTTTTGACATCTTTGCATAGATAACAAAAGTGACTATACATACCACACTATGTCCTCACCCTTGGGTTTTCCATAGATCGCTGGTAATGCGCTTGAAATGTGTGATCGGATTGGCCGGATTTTTTCCCCAAACAGCCAGACGATCATACAATCTGCAGATTGTAGTACCGTGATTGTAGCATCAGTTGCCACCATTACACTTGTGATTGCTGGTCTGCCACATTCTCTGACCCATTGGATGATGCACTCTGCAGCCAAAAAACAAAATGTACAGTAGGAGCACCACTTAATTGGTCACAAAATCATCTGGTTGAAGAACCCCTTTGTACACAATAGGGGGAGGTATAAGCGAAAGGTATAAAGATACTTCGGTCCGATTGACCGATAGTTCAGTGTATCGGTCGATCAGACAGGGTGGAAAACCTCGTCCGATCGTGCGGTCCTCTATGGACCGCACGATCGGTCACGGTGACTATCAGACGCGGCTGCTTTTGCCGCAACCGACAGTCCTTCCTCCTGGCCGACCAGTCGAAAGTATCGAACAGTCGGTCAGGAGGAAAAATCGCTAGGTGTGTACCTAGCTTAAGAAACTTAGAAATAAATAATAGAACTTCTAAACAGCACACACTAAAAACCAGGAATACCTGTAACCTGATATCTTTGTACTACAGTCTGCCACTGATACGCAGATGAGCTTTTGTTCACCTCCATGACCCATGCAAACTTATGAAACGCTAACTCTTGACTTGAGAGGGGTGACTGAAAGTATTATACCAAGCACTGGGTACTTTATTATAACTACTGCTAAAAATGAGTACTAATTATACCATTATTGAGTACGGTAGATAAATTTATAGCATGCTGCACTTTTATTTTGATTAGTAAGAATAAGTGTTACGGGAACCCACTGGGCGTCCAACTCCTCCCTGGCCACCTTATTGCCAGTATATATATCCGATAATTTAATGAAATGAGGGTTGTCCAGTCCTTTAGGATGCAATTTGGGGTGCTCCCATTTATTGGTGCAGACACAGCAAAATACACACAACGTTTCGGCACACAGGCCTTTGTCAAGTGTTACAGTTCAGTGAAACCCACTGCCTTATGTACCCAATGTACACAGTGACACCTAGTGGTGACATAACCATTATAATACACACTCCATAGATATAGCTCCCACCAGTGGTAGCTTCCAATATAACAAATCCTATCTCCTGAATCTGTGAACTCAGTGCGTAATTTTTCATACTCCTGTTTTTTGTAGAAAATTAGGCATGAGGATATATACCTATAACACAGATTTTTACTATTGTCTATTTATATATATATATATCATTTTTAATAATATTCACTTTTTATATTATCAGCACTTTTAAACATTTAATATTTATTCTTAGCGATTTACCATTGTAGTTCATAGTATTTTTATATGCACTTTAGAATATAGCACTTTTATATGTACTGCACTTTATATGAATGGTGGCTATGAGTTACTTTGTTTTATAGGATATGCGAGGGATTGAGCAGGGAGTGAAAACTAGAAGGAAGGCTCCCTTGGCGCTTTGTGAAGAAATGGGAGCACTGAGTTCACAGATTCAGGAGATAGGATTTGTTATATTGGAAGCTACCACTGGTGGGAACTATATCTATGGAGTGTGTATTATAATGGTTATGTCACCACTAGGTGTCACTGTGTACATTGGGTACATAAGGCAGTGGGTTTCACTGAACTGTAACACTTGACAAAGGTCTGTGTGCCGAAACGTTGTGTGTATTTTGCTGTGTCTGCACCAATAAATGGGAGCACCCCAAATTGCATCCTAAAGGAATGGACAACCCTCATTTCATTAAATCACTTTATTTTGATATTTATTCCCATGAGCTGTGTTGTTGGTTCATATATGATTTTTTGGGGGGTGTTTTAAATTGCAATTTCATGCTCTTTGTGTCATTATGATCAACATGCCCATATTGCTAACTATGAATTAAAGGGATTTTTAGACTTTATCTTGCTATGTATTCCTGGTTTTTGGAGTGTGCTGTTACTTTTTGTCCTATTGTTTATTTCTATGATGCACTCTGCACCCTTAAGCCTCGTACACACATCCGATAGGGGGAACGACCGCTAATCGCATGCACACTCACGATGAATGGCTGTTTAGGGCAATAATCTATGTCGTTTGCCAATCTGCCATCGTGGATCAATGAATGACACCTTAGCGAATGCATACATGCCCAACTATTGCCTCAAACGGCTGCTCCGCACTCTAGAGTCGTGCATCGTCCGATAGTGGACGTGTGTACGGACCTTTAGAGAGGCGGTATCGCTGGACCACCAAACAAAATGTAGATATTGAAGGTTGGAGAAAGATACAAACCCTTTAAAGGGGAACTGTGGTTCACTTATTTTGCATAGTTTTGAGGATATTTACATTTTTTTGTGTGATATGCCAGCAGCATCCTCCTCCTCCCCTTGCAGCCACTCTCCTCCCCTGGTCCCTCCCACTCATGGACCCTCCATTTGCAGGCCCTCCTTGGCCCCTTCCCTTACAGCCCAAAGTGGCCCCGCCCACTCATGGATGCCTTGGCCCTGCCCACTTCTGTGGACCACTCAGACCTCCAACCCCTCTACAGAAAACTGTGTGAAAACAGCCTTTTCAGGCAGAGTGAGAACTCTGCCTGAAAAGGCTGTTTTCACATAGTGGGAGAGTAGGGCTGTCTCTTACCTTCTCTGTGGGGATCTTCACACAGCAGGGACTTCCTGTCCTGTCACTGAAGTCCGAGGCTGTGCTCGCCGGCAGCGATGTGAAGGAGTAGCATTAGGAATGTCACATGTCAACCTCCCACCCATTAACTTTCTGGTAAATAATTTCTTTATATCATAGGCTGTGGAGCACAGGGGTGGTTGATGGCTCGTTTTAAAGGTAGGAAACTGGCCTTTCATTTAAACTCAACTTCTTTGGAGACCACAGTTCCCCTTTAAAGGCTTTTCAGAAAAAAAGAGTAGTATTTTTTCATCCCAATTACCTTAATCTACCTTAATCTGCCCATTCAGCATTTTGCCTGTGTATAAATAACTGCAACCGAAATACTGACTTCCTGTTTGTAGGACCCCTTATAGAGACCGTTATGGTCTTGCTTTTGACGCAGCGCCTGGGTTGATTCAGTTGCACAGTAGAGATCTGAACATCTTTGACCCATCCAACAGCCAATCAGTAGAAATTACTGTTAGGAACATTCCAAGGATGTGGTGCATCCTGGGAAGAAGGACTGTTAGAACCTGAAATGTCAGCTCACTAATGTCAACAGCAGGGAACAGCAAAGGGTATGAAATCAACTGATTTTTCAAAATGGGAGAGAATATGTAGAATAACTAAGAAGACATTACACAAACTAACAATATAACAAATATTGATCATTTCCACTGAACTGTCCCTTTAAGCCCTCATTTTGGAGCTGCATTGGATAAACACTGCACAATATGCACCAATGTTTATTACAAAGTCTACATGATGTACAAGGGAAATACTAGAAGGTGTTTTCAGGGATCCCTAGGGTTGCTGCCTGACCGGTAAATTACCTGTCAATGACAAGAAGATTACTAACCGACCAGTATATGTGTCTGTGTCCCCTACATTCCTAGGGTTTTCAGATTTTGAAATCCAAAATAGAGAACAAAGAAAATCTTGTAACCACACCCACTTTCCCAAAACCATGCCCACTTTTTTGAGGTAACACCAACTTTTAGGTAACACCCATTTTAAAGAACCACTATTGCCATTTTACATTGTTGAGCTGACTACACTGACTGAACAATGTTGATAGATAAACTGTGTGTACCTAGTTTAAAGTTCATGTAGTAGGGTTCCTTCCCCCAGCCCAAACCACTATAAAAGATTTTTCAGAAAGTCCCCCGCACTCTACTTAACTTACCTCTCTCCCCCGGCGTTCTGGGCAGCCACGCCCGAGATTGGCTGCCTCTCAGCCAATCAGGGACGCGGCTGCCGTTCCAGCCCCCTGCTTGCAGTTTCATGCAAGCAGAGGGCCGAGCAGTACGACGGAGGAAAGAGGAAAGGTAAGTAGAGTTTTGGGGGACTTTCTGAAAAACCTTTTATGGTGGGTGGGGCTGGGGGAAGGAACCCTACTATGTGCCAAATGTTATTTACAGGGGTGGACATGCCCTTTAAACTGGAACTAGCAAAATGGTTGGCACTCAGACATTGGTAAAATAGTTGGAAAATTGGCAGTGATAAAATGGCACTTGATGCACAGACAATGCCAACCATCTACACCTGCCAATTTTCCAACCATTTTGATTTTACCAATGTCTGTATGCAAAGTTGGCATGCAGACATTGGTAAAATGATTGGCAAATTGGCAGGTATAAATGGTTGGCATGGTCTGTGCATCAAGTCTTGCAGACAAACGCTCTGCTGGGAGGGGATGCTGGGAGTTGTAGTTTCCGAACAATTGTAGATCTAGCCCTACCAAATTATAAATGTACTGTGTTTCTATTGACTTTTATATTAGTACAGGAAATAAAGGCAGAAAGTATAGGAGTGCTGAGCCTGTCACTGTGTACAAATAAAAAATAAAGTCCCAGCCAGACTTAAAGTTTGCCTCTACATTACACAACCCCAGTAGATAACCAGATGTTTAAAAACTACAACTACCAGCATTCCCCTACAAACACCCTGCAGACAAAGAATGCTGGGATTTGTAGTTTCCAAACAATATGTTATCTATCCCTGCCATATAATAATAATAATAATATTAGAAACAAATAAGGAAAGTATAGCAGTGCTGAGCCTGTGCACTGTCTGTCACTGTACTAACAAAAAAGTCCTAACCAGACTCCCAGTTACGAAACTGCACACAAGCACCCCTCCCAAGGACCAGACCTCTAGCTGACAGCTGCTGACCTCCTTGAAGACATGCTTTATGAGAAGGACCCTCCTTAACAGGCACACCATGTAAGCACAGGATCTGCTTGGTTTTTGTTGGGTTTTTTTGCGAAACTTCTGGCCCAGCCCACCTTGTGCTTCACATGCTGCTGCAGGCATCCAGACTCCAGCCCCAGGTTAAAAAGGAAGTACCCGCCCCCTGCACATTCTTCTAGGGGAAAAGGTGCAAATACAAGGGCACTTGGACGGACTCCTCAAAGTGTTGTCAGGGCACGAAACTGGGCGCATCAGCTTAAAGCCTTTTAAAAAAACTGACTTTTTACCTACTTTTAGAAATTCCTTCCAGACCCAATTTAGACTTTTAAAATAGGACGAATCTAGGAAACGCAGGGCGTCTGGAAACCCTATACATTCCTGTTCCTTAACATGGCAGAGGTCACTAATGGGTTGACCCCTTTCCATGCAATGGGACAGGAAACACAATCAATAAAGACTCCCTCCTCCCCCCTCTCCTCAGTCCTTTTTCCTGTCCCTCGTGTGGGTGTAAAAGAAGCACGATCATCTCTAACCCTAATACCTGTTTTTCCTTTGTTCTTTGCCTCTCTTCTCTGATCAGCCGGGTAGCAGTGCAGCTAGTAGCTGTTTAAGCTCACCCAGCCCTTCCCCCATACAGCACAATATTGTGTCTCAATCAGGAGATTCTAGCCCTGCACTTCCTGGTTTGGAGTGATGACATCATCAAGCAAGTTTTAAAGGGCCGGAATTCACTAAGTCTCTCCTTTCAGTTTTTGTTAGGGGGAATTTGTATCCAGAGCAATCCTCCTTAGGTAGCTGTCTTGGGCCACAAAATTGTGATTATACAGGTACCTTTTTGTCCAAGGATCCAATATCAGGTTATATTTAAAAAAAATAATAGCTTTTTTGTTTGGATATTTTTAGGCTGATCATGAGCTCCAGGGGGCATTGATCAAGGTCCAGATCTAGGTCCAGGGGGAGCATCTTTTTGGCGAGTTACTCCTTTTGGGAGGTGGAAATATCCTATTTTAATATTAGTTTATATTTTGTTTTTCAGTGATTCATCTCGCCACTCTGATCAGGATAGAAGACATAGGTCCAGGAGAGGGTGTACTACCTGCCACAATCAGGCACTTCGCAATAATTAGTTCTGTGAAGAATGTTTGGCTATTTACTTTGTTGATAAGGATCAACAAAAACATCTAGTTTCAATATAGGTCAAGGAGTCAATAGCTGAAATGATGGATGGCATGATGTCTCAAGTCAAAGAGACAGTTATGGCTTCTGTCTCAACTTTACAGGCCTCTGCTGGAGTTTCTTGTGAGCCAGTGGTGGGACCATCTTCTACTCTGGTGGGATTAGAGGATAAGGCTCATAAAGGCACAGATTCCAAGGGTGAAGAAATTGAATTATCTTTTTTTCCAGAGTTAATCCAAAATCTCCTTCATCTTATGAGATCAACTTTGTTGCCAGAAGATGTGGCTATTCCTACTGTGATGTCTGACAAAATGTTTTTGGCACCAACACCTAAACTAACCTTTTTTCTGCATGCCATTATAGCAAAATCCACATCTGAGGAATGGGAAAGCCTAGACAAAAGATTTCTTATCTTCTTCACTAGCTGCGAAACACCCCACGCTGGATACAAAATGGTGGGATATGGCTCCCAAATTAGATGCTGCCAAAAAAAAAACAAAAAACCTTACTCCCTGTGGGAGAGGGAATTGTACTGAAAGATTCAATTGCTTAAAAACACGAATCAGTACTCAAAAGAGCATATTTGGTGGCTGGTGCGGCTCTAAGGCCAGCGGTAGCCTCTCTAGATATGGCCAAGGCCTCCAATATATGATAGTGAATTTGAGGAAATGGGTAAAAAGGTTAACCAAAAAAAAAGTGATCATGAACGCCTTAAAAAGATCTACGGTAAGATTGGCTTTGATTTTTCGGCTGATGCAGCTATGCACAGCCTAAAGTTTTCTGCTCGCAGTATGGCTATGTCTGTCCTGGCTAGAAGATTGTTTTGGCTAAAACAATGGCAAGCTGACCTTCCATGAAAATAAGTTTACCTAATTACTTAACAGGTGATCTCCTATTTGGTAAAAAGCTAGAAGAAGCTATAGCAAGGAATTCGGCAAAAAGGTACCGTACCTTTCTCCCTCAGAATAGATCTAGGTTTAAAGGGCATGTCCACCCCCAAAACTATAATCCCCCCAACTACTGGCCCCATCATGTAGTGTAGTTTAATCCGTTTAATCCTTACCTCACATCCCAGCTCCATATGGTTTCTCCTGTTTTCCCCCCCCCAAAGTCCCAAAAAATGCCCACCAGGAGGCTAGCAGGTCCATATAGGACACTGCCTGCTACCTGGCCTCCCGGAGATCTTTGCCATGCTTATTGCATCCCTTCTCCCCCCCTCCTCTCCCTCCCGTTCTGCTATCCCTCTCCCTACATAAAACCCGTTTTATACTGTATTCCCCCATGTCTCCAGCCCAACCGCATATTTTTTTATTTAGAAAGCTCCCCAATCTTTTACTTACCTCTCCGCTTTCCTACGCGGAAGTGAGCTGCCGGCAGCCGCGTCCGTGATTGGCTGCCGCTCAGCCAATCACAGACGCGGCTGCCGGTCCCGCCCCTCTGCTTGCATTTCCTCGCAAGCAGAGGGCCGGGAGCGTGGCGCAGGAAAGAGGGGAGGTAAGTAGAGTTTGGGGCTTTCTAAAAAAAAAATAATGCGGTTGGGGCTGGGAGCCCAGGGGGGATCATATATAAATAAAATCGATTTTAGGGTGGACATACCCTTTAATCTGCCTTCAAAAAGAAAATTTCCTTCACTTAAAGAGGCTAAAAAATATCGCCCAGGAAGACCTATGTTCCAAAGGCAAGTGAAGCCTATTCAACAGCAACAGTCTTTCTTTTCAAAAGGGAAAACGGCCCTTCAAGAAGCCTTCCTGAAGGTGTGCGAGTCCGGCAGGGTAGAATCAGTGCAGGATCAATGGGTCATAGATACTGTTCGTCTTGGATACCATTTACAATTCAGGACTTTTCCTCCAGACAGATTCATGACTTCAAAACTACCATCAACAGAAAATGCAAACATGGCTCTTTCTGCAGTAATATCAGAGCTCCTTCAAAAAGAAGAGGTTCAAGCAGTACGGCCAGAAGAGAGAAACTACGGGGTTTACTCCCATTTCTTTCTAGTAAAAAAACCTTATGGGGAATTTTGAGCAATCCTGGTTCTAAAGTTCTTAAATTCCTTCATGAAGGTAAACTAATTCAAGATGGAAACCCTAAAATCCATACTCTTAAATCTCAGGAAAGAAGACTGGCTTGTTAAATTGAATATTCAGGATGCATATTTACTCATACTTATTTGGCACAATGGAGGATTCAGAATCACACCAACTTCCCCTTTAACGCCTATCGCGCCAACTCCCCCTTTAGCGCCTATCGTGTCCACTCCCCCTTTAGCGCCTATCGCATCAACTCCCCCTTTAGCGCCTATCACATCAACTTCCCCTTTAACAATGGGGTACAACATCTCACATTAATTTATTTTTTAATGCTATCGATCAAATTGAATTATTGACACACAATATCCCCGAGAAGCAAAAAAAAAAAAGGTGAGTGAAAAGAGTGTGTATAAAACTGGGGTTTCAGCAGTTTGTGGGGAAAAGAGACACAAGGTGTGAAGTAAAATTAACCCTTACAGTGCAGTTGTATTGCAGGGTGGGCAGTGTCATCCCATTCACAGCTCTTATTGTCTTTCCTTAAGTAAAATCAAGTTTTTTTACCTTGTGCTATACAAATACATGTCATGGCTATCAGCACCCAGCAATGTGAAACTACATATTTCCTTAGCCGACTGAGATCTGCCTGCCCAACCCCCAGTTCAAGAGACTTATGTTGGATTGGTCAGTTTACCTCTCAATCTTAACTCTGGGCGAACCACAAGTGAGAGGAGGAGACAGTGTGTGGTCACATGACATTGTTACATCACATGGTCTGCTGCTTTTCATGATTGACATCTCTATCCTCCTATCACAGCAACAAAAGAACAATGAAATAAAGCATTGTACTGCCCTGAATAATCTGTGACATTTGGAAGGTGTGCAATTAACTCAATTCACCACCATATGGCAGCACAAAGGTTAACTCAAAAAACTTCCAAAATAGGGGGTACGGAAGCATTTTTAAAAGTTGTAAATTAGCCTATGCTTTTTTCCCAGGTCCTTATACATAAGTGTACCAAGTCTCACGAAAATTGACCCAGCCATTTGGAAGTTTTTTGGAACATACAAACACACATGCATACATACACATATGACTATTATATATTTAGACTAGCAAAAGTGTGCCCGTTGGTGCACAGTGGGAAATATGTGGGTGTATGTTTAGCTAAATGTGGATACAGATGATATAAAATCTTTATACACACTACTATAAAACTTAGGGATTTGTACAAAAAAAATATAAAGGCAAGATGTTAAAAATAAAAGTAATCCTATGAAATCTTGGTTCTATTAGTCTCACATCCCCTAAATGAATATTTTGATCTATCTATTGTAACATTGTTTAGTGTTATAGTTCAGTAGAAACACCACAGTAAAATACAATTGTTGTGCAGAGCATGAATCAATCTTTTCCCTTAAATTTCCAACCAATAATAGATCAATAGGAAATCCATTGGATCATTCTATAATTAGTTATCAATCTGTCTTTCAATACTCCCCATTAACTCACAGCTGTCACCAGGGATTCTGTTACAGAGGGATCACTATTGGTCAATGTGTTAGAATGGGATTACTATTGGTAAATGCGTTAGAGAGGGATCACTATTGGTAAATGTGAGGTCCTATAAAGAACCCAGACTATCCTGTCATGTTTCTTATTACATTTATCAATTCAGGACACAGGTTCGTGGTTTCTATGGGGTCTATTGCTTAAATAATGTAATAAACCATTAACAAACTCACTTCATTATCTCAGAGAAGTGGGCATGGAGATGTTTTCCTATCAGTCCCCCTATCATATAGAGCAGGGATAAGCAACCTCCAGATGTTTGAAAACTACAACTACATTCCTCTACAAGCACTCTGTAATTAGGGAATTCTGGGAGTTGTAGTTTTCAAACATCTGGAGATCTACTGGTTGCCTGATCTATAGATATCCCTTCCTATCAAACAAACAGCAGGTCTCCTTTTTGTCTATTGAGTGGGGAGGGGTGAGAGTGAGAAGAATGTTTTTACTTCCCTACTAACACTCAGAAAATGTTTTGATTGGCTAACACTGCTGTCAATCTAATATTAAGCACACCATTGGATAAAACACTAAAAGGGAAGTGAGAAATATGTTCCTTAAGCTTCTATTGCCCCTCTGTAAAACTTCCTGGGGTGAGGCTTAAAGGGCATGTCCACCCTTCTTAAAAACTTTTCATATAATATTCTCCCTGCTCCCCCCAACCCCAACCGCTATAGTTTTAATATCAGAAAGTGCCCCAAATATTACTTACTTTCCCTCTTTCCTCCGCCGCACTGCCAGGCCCTCTGCTTGCGAGAAAATGCAAGCAGGGGGGCGGGCCCGGCAGTCGGGAGTTCAGTGCGGCAGAGGAAAGAGGGAAGGTAAGTAGTGTTTGGGGCACTTTCTGATATTAAAACTATAGCGGTTGGGGCTGGGGGAACAGGGAGACTATTATATACAAAGGTTTTTACGCTAGGGGGAGGGAATCTAAATCGGGAGGGGAAGGGAGGGGGAGAAGGGCTGCAGTGCGCATGCCAAACTTCTCCCAGAGGGGAGACAGGAGGCAGAGACCTATATGGACTCTGCCGTACTCCTGGTGGGCTTTTTTTGGACTTTAGGGGGGATAGCAGAAGAACCAGATGGAGCTGGGATGTAAGGTAAGGATTAAACTACACTACACAATGGGGCCAGTAGTGGGGGGGATTATAGTTTTGGGGGTGGACATGCCATTTAACAGTCCATTTTGAAGATAACAGGAGTGGAGAGTGGGGACTTTGCAAGTAATTTTATTTATTTATATATTTTGCCTTATTTACATTTCTATAAACTTTAATGTCATTACTATATATTTGTTAATATTGATATAACTATTTATTTAGTGCTTAAACAACACATAAACACTGTCCCTATGTATATTACTTTTACTCACCCCCACCAACATAGTACCTCCGAAAAACCCAATGTATTCCCCATGAAATGATATATTTATTTATATAATATAAGGGATGAAGCTGTAAGGATTAAAACAGCGAAACATGCAGGAACTACCTCACAAGTCATTACCAAGTGGATTTTATCGTTTTTAATTGCTATAATAGTTTGTTGGCAACCTTATTCCTGTGTGCAGAGTTTTTTGGGAGCTATACAGACCAAGCAAGCATCAGAACAGCACAAAGTAAAGTGAGTGTTCTAAGAATTTTAAACAGTTTTTTTTTTTACAGAGATCTTGATCTAAACCTATTTATTTTTTACTTTTTGCTTTAACCCTTCCCCTACCCATACCCCCAAGCGCAAGCAAGATACTTTTAAAGAGGATATCATATTACCTCACTTTGTTTCAAATCCCCAAACAGAGGAAGAAAGCATGTACCACTCATTGTATTTAGCAAGGGATATAAGTATACACATCAAAAGAACTGAATCTCTTCGAAAATGTGATTCTCTTCTAGTTTTGCATTCTGGGGAAAAAGGCTGGTATACAACAGTCAAAGTCATCAGTGGCGAAGGTGGATCACCTCTTGTATAAAACAGACCTATCTGTCATCTAATAAAGATTAACCCTCTGGAGTGAGAGCTCACTCTACGAGAGCAATGGCTACCTCTTGGATGTGTAATGCAGGCGTTTCTATCCAGGATAGTTGCAGGGGCAGCTACCTGGTGTTCTCCTCATACTTTTCTTTTAAAGGAGAACTAAACCCAATTTTTTATACTCCAGAATCTGAAAACAACCCCCCTAAAAACACCAATAAACTATAAAATGCCACTTTAGTAAACTCTGTTAAAGTAAATGTAAGCCTGTTAAGAATTGGATGAAGTATCTGTGTGTATGTGCAGTGTCAGGCCACACCTCCTGACCTCAGTCACATGCTTCCTTGCTTTATCTGTCCTGTAAAAGGATTGGCTAGAGATTATTAATGGGTGTGACCAACTGTAACAAGTTTGTGCCATAGCTAAGGACTGAGCATGAGCAGAACATAATAGTCATTGACCAAACTGTGTGATACTATAATGTTGAGAAGTAAAGCACAAACCATATGTTATTTAGGTAAATTTCCCAGTACCCATATCAAAATGAGAGGTAAGACACAGATTACTGGTTTTATATCAAGGTGTTCTGCCTTCTGGTTAAGTGGTGTTCTGTGGCTTTAGTTGCCCTTTAATCACTACAAATTAAACCTTTCTCAGGCCGCGTTTGATCAGAGGGTTCTTGAATCTGCTTTGTTATAATAAATCTTGCTTTATCCCTCCCTTCTTGTTTTATTTTACAGCTTTGGTATATCCCATTAGTGACCACTGCCATATGAAGGAACAGGAATGTAGAAAATTAAATCATAATTACCAAAATGTAAGCAATTAGTGATCACTGCCATGTTACAGTCCAGGAATAGAAAATTTTGCTGCCTCCTAAATAGTTCACCGTGCGGTGCAGTAGCAGTGCTTATGGTTAACTTATTTAAGTAGCAGCCGGTTATTAAGTCAGAAAAGTTTATGGTGTGTGTCAGCGCAGCCGCCACTGGATTTTTACAGTTTACAGTTCTAGAAATCAATCATTCCCAAACTATTGACAAGCAAGAGAAACAGCTAAAAACCTTATATTTGTTTTGTGATGTCATCAGTTAGTCAATAAGGGGAACAATGCATGGGGACAATGATCTCCGATGGAGTAAGAAGGAGAAGGTCTGCGTTTTTTTTCAGCGTGTGTCTTCTGTATAAAGGAGGTCTTTTCTAAATGTGATTTGGTAGCACTCCAGATGGCAGACATGTGGGCTGCATGGTCATTGGCTGCTGGGACATCAGTAAAAAGAAAATCTTGTGGGAAGGCTAAGGGGTGTTGCCCATACACAGTCAGAAATGGTGATCTACCAGTAGAGGAATGCGTGGCATTATTATGGGCAAATTCTGCCCAAGGTAAAAATTCTGACCAGTCATCTTGGCAAATGGAAACATGACAACAAAGGAATTGTTCAAGTGCCTGATTAAGTCGTTCCGCTGCTCCATTGGATTGGGGGTGATAGGCAGAGGAGAATTGAAGTGAAACCCCTAGGATTTTGCAAAGGGCTCTCCAGAATTTTGCAAATTGGGTTCCCCGGTCAGAGACTATTTCAGCAGGTAGACCATAAGGACGAAAAATGTGGGAGATGAAGAGTTGAGCTAGTTCAGGAGCAGTAGGAAATTTGGGGAGAGGAATAAAGTGCGCCGTTTTACTAAAGCGAACTATCACAATATTTCCTCTAGACGGGGGAAGTTCACCAATAAAATCCATAGCAAGGTGAGTCCATGGGTGTGAAGGAATAGGTAAGGGTCTCAGAAGTCCGGGGGGACGGGAGTGGTTGGATTTAGAAGTAGTACAAACTACACAGGCTCATACAAAGTCTTTGACGTCTTTCTGTATGGATGGCCACCAAACCAGGCGGCAATTGATGATAAAGAATGAGATTCCCTCTTTATGGAAAGGACCAATTTTCAAGGATAATGGATGAGTGGTCATGGAAATAACATCAGTGGAGAGAGGTTTGTCAATGGAAAATACACGGAGAGGATTGGACAGTGTCAATTGGGGAATATTCAGTTGTTTAGCAAAGGTTGTGTCCATAAAATTGCCATCTGAGTCGAGGAATGCCAAGAGTACCAGGTCTGTGGTGGGTTTTATTTGAAGAATTTGAAGGATAAAACGAGAAGAATCTTGTAGGGTGATGTTAGGAATTCTGCCAAGATGAGTCACCCTACGATCTAGACTTGAGAGTTTCCCTGTTTGAGGGAGCAGTTTTTAGCAAAGTGGCCCCTTCCTCCATAGTAGAGGAGGAAGGGCTGGAAACTGGAAAGGTTTTCCCACCATGCAATTTACACATTCCAACTGTAGCTACGGGCCCTATTTATAAAAGTTTGTTATCGAAAAAATAACGATCCTTATTGTAAGATATCGATCGTTATTTTACGATATAGATCGTAATCCTACAAGATCGCTATCGTAAATCTACGCCGATGGCGATATAGTAAAATAACAATCGCTATCTTAAAACGATATCGTAAATTACTGATAATGATCGTTATTTTACAGTATTGATTGCTATTTTACAATAGCGATAGTTATTCTACGATATCGGTATCGTAGATTTATGATAGCAATATTGTAGGATTACGATCGATATCGTAAAATAACGATCAATATCGTACAGTAATGATCGTTAATTTTTCGATAACGAACTTTTAGAAATAGGGCCCATAGCGACAGTTGGAATGTGTAAATTGCATGGTGGGAAAATCTTTCCAGCGCTGACTCATAGTAAATACTGAGCATGCTTGACTTCAAGTCACATCAGATGGAAGAGGAGTCTTAACAGGGAGGGAAAATAGGGAGGGAAAATATTAAGGCTTAACAAAAAAGGTACTGGATTGAAGGCATGCAGCAACACAAACACTTTAGAGTAAGGGCTTCTAATGTATTTGTAGATTAGAACATTTTTACAGCATTACTATGTCATTTCCGTTTTGTGAACAAATAAGTTTTTAGCTTACCTATGTTTGGAAGTTTAGCGGAGTTCATTTCCAGTGTGCGCTACCCAAGCTCAGTGAACGTTTTAAGTTATTGGACCATGTGACCCACCTGGGGCAGACACACCTGGGTCAACCATATGGAAGAGTGAGTACAATATCCTTACATGGTTAGTGCGTTTGTATGATAAAAGGGAATTGTTCCAAGTCTTTATATGTACCACCAGGTGATTAACCTGTTGGCAAAGGGTCAGGGGTTCTCACAACCAGACTATCCTTTTTTTTAAATAAGTGAGTAGAAAACAGCTGAAACTCCCCTAGATATGTGTATATCATAGGAATTGGGAGGATCGCTATACAGACTAAGGTAGGTATAGCATTTATAATATTTTTGTAGTATAGTTGCCCTTTAATAAGTAAAGGAGCAGAACTCGGGGGAACCTAGGAGTAAGAAATTGCTTCTTGTTTCTTAGATTTTGTGGGCAATGCTATTCATATAGCATGAGACTGCAAGATACCTTCTGTTATAAGAAGGCTCTGCTCCAATTTTATGCTCTGTGGAGGGCTTTTTGCTCCTTTTGGCCGACCTCTCCTTAAGCATTTTAGCTGCATTGTCAAGAGTAAAGGATAAACAGGAACTGTCAAAGGAAGCAGTGGAGAAGCGCAGGTAAGTTTATAAGTTTCCCTGCTGGCTTCTGTTTGAACTGAACTGAAGAACAGGAGGTAAGGCATAGCTGCTTTACCTCCTTTTTTTATTAATGTTAAAAAGGAATATTCATTTTCTCAGTTAAAATAGCTTTTAGAATTGTTGTGCATCCTCTAGTAATATAAAGGGTTAAAAGGCAACTGTGGTCTCCAAAGTTGTTAGGGTTAAATGAAAGCCTGCAGCCTTTCATTAAAATGAACCCTAAATCACATCTCTGGATGCAGCCTGTACAAAATAATATTGGGATGAATGTTCAAATTTCCTGCTTCCAGTTGTTTGTGTGACATCACCTAAACTCAGTGCCGCCCCTCTGCCTGAGGGGAGAAGCATGCTCAGTTAAGGCTAAACCAGAAAGATTTTTGAAAAATGACAGACAGGATCTGTAATTTTTTCAAAGATCAGGATACACACAGTCCTGAGTGACTGTATTTCCCTCGACTGTGGCTTACTCCTTCTATAGGGAAACTACAATGGCCGAGGGAAATTTTCGGTCTTTCCCAAATGTCTGCTCGGCCGTCAGGAACGTGCGCTTGTTCGGAAAAGCCACTCCACACATTATCGATAAAGCCCTGATAGACAGCATCGGGGCTTTGTTGCTAGTGTGTATACCTAGCTTTAATGCTGGGGAAAACAGGAAGTACCTGGGGGGGGAAAATTGACAGTTGAGATGAATGACAACAATATAAAAAATTAACATTACCCCATTACATGTCCACACTTCCAGCAGCTGAAATCGCTTACCCACATTTACCGCCGTGCTGCTCTCCCTTAGATATCACACAGAAAGGAGAGTGCTAAAAGCCCGCCTCCTAGACAGCCCAGGGCCATGATTAACATAACACTCATTGGCTGGTGGGATGTCTGTTACAACCGCTCTGCTCCCCCTCTGCCAGTCAAACAAACTTGAACTGTTTGGTTGTTAGGATACAGCCTACATAATCAAGCTGATCAAGGGTTTTCTCTACATTTTTTTTCAGGAAAAAAAAATGTATGGGGAGGGCTGCATACCTTAACTCTTTTGAAAGCAGTTTTAAAAAAAAAAAATGAATTGAGGCAATACAGTTATCCTTTAATACAGGCAGAGACTGGTCACATGACTACAAGCTGGCCACATGGCTGAAAACTGGAAGTACTCAAGCAGGAAGTAATGTAGCTAAACCTTTCTAGCAATAACTTCTCACAAATTTCTTCTCAAGATGTGATTTAGGGTTAATTTTGAAGGTACGGCAGAATGCTTTCCAAGACAACCCTAACTTGTTTGGGAGAATTGGAGACCAGTTACCCTTTAATAAGTTTACTTAATAACGAGAAACAACCAGACAGTGTATCTTACAAACCCTATATATAATTGTGTCACTGCAATAGCTCTTTTACACCTGAAGAAAGGGTGAAAAAAATGAAACATATTCAGGGATATTCAATAAAAGTTCTTATTGTTAAATATGGTGCTAACTTTGCCCCAACCAATCAGATGTTAGCTTTCAAATGTTAAATAAGATCTGATTGGTTGGGGCAAAATTAGCACCATTTTAAATAAGAACGTTTATTGAATCTCTGTTTGTGTTGTGTATTGTTCAGCACAATTAATACATTCTCTACATTTTGCCTGAGTTGCCTTCATATTTGATCTATATTGTTTTGTGTTCCCTTTTGACGTGGTAGAACCTCTAATTGATTCATTTAAAGACTTTCTTTTTTGATTTTCCAGGCTCTTTTTCAGCCTATTCTTTATAATGCCAGCATTGGCAACAAAACCTGTGCTGCTGCTTTGCTAATAAAGTTTGGGAGGTTGGAATACTCAATTGATTCCCCTGTTCTTGTTTCCTATGGTCCCCCACAGCCCTTATTCAAGTCTATCATTTTGAAGTCAAATGAAAATAGGTCCATGCAGGTGCTGCCAGGCACTCATTAGCTTGGAAAGAAACCAGGTCATCATTATAGATGGACTAGAACTCGAACCCAAGTTCAAGTCGAATTATTCGAACGAATTTGGACTTATCCCGGACCTTCGATAAATATGCGAGTAAAACGCCTATTATACCTATACGTGAGCATCGAATCTGCGAGTAAAGTGTCCATGGTATCTAGGCGCAAACATCGAATCGGCGAGTAAAGTGTTCATTAAAACCTATACGCGAGCATCGAATCGGCGAGTAAAATTTCCATGGTATCTAGGCGCGAACATCGAATGGTCAAACGAGAGAGCTCAAGAATAGCGCAAGTAAGAGTAAAATTGATATTTCAATGTCCTGGATATTCAAACATGTTCCCCAGACAATTTCCCAGGTCCCACAGCCATTTACATTAAGTTACCACTAATATTTTATTTGTATTTCATTAGAACTTTTCAAACTATTTGACTCCCATTGACCGTTTTCAAACTTTCCATATAGTTCGAAAACGGACCAACTTTCGAAAGTTCGGCCATCTCTAGTCCTCAATCCAAATCTTTTTAAAGGTTAACTCCAAACTAAAAATAACAACCTATTAAGAAAGATAAACCCCAAAAGCCAATTTTCGTTAACTTTTTCAGATGCTCCCATGCAGAGATATAGCTACTTACACACCGATGATCCCTCACCGTGTCCTCCTCCTATTCCAGGTAATGATTGTCAGTCACAGACAATGTCCAACGGCCATCACTGATTGAGCAGTTCTGATCGTGCTTGTAACCATCTCGCAAAAGGAGTAGAGGAAGAGGGACTTCTGGTGTGGGTTCGGCTGTGTGTAAGTACTATATCTCAGCGTCGGAGCATCTGAGAAATATAAGATTATAACAAAACTGGGCTTTTGGTGGGGTGATCTTTCTAAATAGCTCAAGTTATTTTGGGGCTGGAATTCCCCTTTAAAAAAAAGTTTTACCATTTTTAAGGTGAAAGAGGGAAGGGACTAGAAAGCATGTGCAGACATTTATCTTTTCTACGACCAACACTGTAAGAAACATTCTAGAAGCATTTTAGAATTAAAATGACAATTTTTCTAAAATAATGCTGATTTCAGAGGCTAGACAAAAAGCAGCAGCTAATATACTGTTTAATTTCATGTTTTTTTAAATAAATCAGTTTCATAAATAATGCACTAAACAGAAAAGCCAATGCATATCAATAGTCAAATAAATATGTTTAATACTGCCATACAAATGGTAACATCTGACATTTCATAATGTTTGGTAGCAAGCTATTATTTCAAACATCCTTGCCTGGTATATTACACACTTTTTATTTCTTTTTTTTTTTTGGCGTCAGTTCTTAAATCCAAATACATTTGTTATGTCATTTCTGGATATTTCCATACTGTAAATAGTCCTGATACCAAAATACAAATACATTTTGAAAAACATCTCACAAGCAATATGCATGGCTTGCCCCATTATCCTTTCTTGTTAACTTAGGGCTAGGCCACACTAGCGCGTTTTTCGCGCGTTTGCGCACGCGTTTCGTGCTCACGTCCGCGATTTTCGCTAAAATGGAAATCGCGGGAACGCAAAAATTCCCGTGATTTCCGATGCGCATGCGATTGCGCGTCCGTTCGTGTTTTGGTAACGCATGCGTTCACCATTTTTGGTGCGTTTTCGCGTTATGGACACGCATGCGTTAAGGCGAAACCGCATGCGCAAAACGTGAAAGAATCGTGCACACAACGCTCGCGATTTTGTGCGCGATTCCTGTGCGTTGCAGTGTGGCCTCACCCTTAAGGACTGCTCAGTGGTAATTAAAAGGACAGCAATAACTCCATGGTCTGTCTGCCTTCAATTAAGACTACCCAGGATATGGGCCTAATCCAGGTATCCCACCCCTCCCGTGCATCGCCGGAGTCTCCCTGATTCCGCGACCATAAGGACCAGAAAGATCCGCCCCCAGAACACCACTTACCTGGCCACCATGCCCCCCGGAAATGCCCCTTATGTGTCCCCCACACCCCTGTAATGCCCCTACTGCTTCTCTCCCGTATCTCTACACATAGCACACCCCCTCCCTCACTCAGCCTAGAAGTCTCATTAACTGTGAGGTCCTCACAGGTAATCTTGATGGGAGGGGGTGGGCTGAGGCTTGAGGGGTATTGTTTTATTGCTTTCTATTAAAAAGCTTCCCATTAGTAAAATCAAATGTCCTGACTTTAAATAATAGGTGTCATCCACATGCACGTTTTTTTTTTTTGATTAATGTCAAATAATAATAATCCCTCTAACATTAAAGGGCAGGTCAACCCTTCAAATTTTTTTTATATATGAGTAAATCACCGCCCAAACCTGCAATAGTTAGAAAGCTAAGTTGTAAAACTAGCCTAAAATGCTGCCTGATGTCCAGTTATTAACTGTCAGGCATTGATGTGACAGTCGATATTACAACCAATGACTGAATGCCATTCCCCTAGCTGTCTCCTCTGAGCATGTGCAAGCTTATAACGCATTTAGAGAGCTTGGAGAGGAGGCAAAACAATAGGGGGAAAACCAGCATATTGTTGCATAACATGTTAGTCTAACATCTATCAGCTTTCAAACTATTGTAGTTTATGGGTTGGGAGGGTCTTTATATAAATTTTATTTTGAGGGTTGAACAACTCTGTCTCCTCTGCTGGCTCTCTGTCTCCCCGTTGACAGTAAAATAAAAGGCTTAAAATTAAAGTAAATGTTCACTGAAATTTTTCTCATTAATCGAAGAGGAAGCAGCGGAGGAGTGTGATCATGGGTAAATTATAACAGTCTCACTGCAGACTCCCGTTAGATCAATTAAAGATCGGTAAATAAGACAGTTTCTTTACCTCCCATTCTTCAATTAATGAGAAAAAGGAAGTTCACTTTTTGAGTGAACATATCCTTTAATTATGTGCTGTTCTGATGATTTTTCCCCATAATAATCTTCAGCAACCAATCAAATGTTATCTACCTGCAGTAACCTAGTAAAAATCGAACATCCAAGTGGTTGCTGCAAATTAATAACACAAGTACCTCTTATGACATTGGCTTTTGTGTGTGTTCTAGCATAGGATTGGAGGCAGCTCAAGAGTTAAAATATTATGCCAAGGGTTCTCCAATCAGTTACCTTCTGCTTAATGAGCTATCCATTTTTAGATTTTTTTTTAAATTGTCCAATGCCTTTTGTTGGTTTG
Source organism: Hymenochirus boettgeri (assembly GCA_019447015.1). Lineage (NCBI taxonomy): Eukaryota > Metazoa > Chordata > Amphibia > Anura > Pipidae > Hymenochirus > Hymenochirus boettgeri. Next base: position 193,322,806 of record CM033469.1, on the reverse strand, counting down.
GAGAAGGGGTTCCCAATGTTATATAAATTTTAAATCTCCCATTCAGGACACGCTTGGCAAACCCAGCCCAGGTCCACACCTAATTTATATAAATCGACCCTTCTCAGTGTCCACCCAATGAAGTTATTGGGCAGCTGGTTGGGCACCAATAGTTTGGAGTCTTTGTCCCTAATCTTCAGTTAGCAGTCAAATCAAAACTCAGATCTGGCTGTATGTCAGGAAAGGTTCGAACTAGTAATAGGACTTGCATATTAACCCTGTCCCGCTTGTCTAACTGATGCAGATATATCTATCTATATATAGGGAACAGAGAGGACTCTCCATGCCCCTGGGAGGCATGGGGGCGCACCTGATGCAACAACAAAAAAAGCAGAACACATCTTAAAAAGGAAGGCGTTATGCCGGTGGACCTTATCGGTCAGATTCCCATGCTGCAGTTATCATTGCAGGAATCCTGCAATACATATTACATCTTCCCCTAAAAGTCATTATACAACTGCTGTCTGGTAAGTGTCACATTCTTTTATATACTGTCTAAGTACAACAGACATGCAATGTAAAACTTTACTTTGGACTAGACTTTCCTTTTTAGGCCTGGCGAGCTTATGTTTTTCATACTGATCAGATATACAAGTTTATGCACGGTTATCCAAAAGTATATTTCATTCACACAATGTTTGGCCACAACACTGGTGCATTCAGTGATTGTGAATACAGTGTATATTGCAGTGAAGAAATAAATTTAAATATCTTTACAGGACTACATTCTGATTCTTCAGTTCTTGGTGCTGCCTAAACACTAAGGAGCCTATTTATTAAGGCAAGGTAGTGAAAAACCTTGTATTGTAATATAAAATCCAGACAGCTAAATTGCTATTAATTTGTTCTCTAAACTTGCCATGCTTTTAGGAGGTCAGAGCATTACACCTTAGATGTGGGATTACAGAAAGCAACCAAAGTCAGGACTCCACATGGAAGGTCCGTGTCAGTTAATGGAAAAGTTATCATTAGTGCTACTTTTTAGGTAACAAAATACAATAAAAAATATAAAATTTAGTTACTGAGAATTTTTGATACTTTAACATTAATTGCTTAGTATTTAACATGACAAATACTCAAAATCATGAAGTAAATATCCATAATACTAAGCCATGCAGGAAAATGTGATTCACACAGACGAAAAGTTAGTGGACTCGTCCAAGACCACCATTTTCTGTATTTAATACCAAGGTTTTAAAAAGGGTGATATTTAAAAGTGCTGTTAAAGTTAAAAAAAAGATGTAAACTAGGCCATTCACGGGTTGTCCTATCGATTTTTCAAGATCAAAAAGTTGATGGTAAGAACTGACTGGAATGCACCATGGGTTTCAACAGAAAATTAACTGTCTGACCCAGTCCCTTTTCTCCAATTGGTCACTTGAAAAAAGCAGACATCAATTTTTCAACCAATTTAACTTAATTGGTCAGATTGATCAAAAAATGTACTCCATGCTTAAAAGGCATGTCCACCCCATTTACAAAGTTTTGCTGTAGTGTAGGGCTACCTCCCCCAGCCCCAACCGCTATATTACTTTTTGCAGAAACTCCCCTTATCTATACTTACATAACCTCTCTCCTCCAACATTCTGTCACGGCCCTCTGCTTGCATGAAAATGCAAGCAGGGGGCCAGACTGGCAGCCGCATTCGCGATTGGCTGAGAGGCAGCTAATCACGGACGCGGATTCTGGCTATCCAGAACGCCGGGGGCGTTCTGCAAAAAGTAATATAGCGTTTGGGGCTGGGGGAGGGAGCCCTACACTACAGCAAAGGGGGAGGGAGAGGAAACCGGGTGGGAGAGGGAGGGAGGGATGCAGTGCGCATGGCAAAATTCTCCTGGAGGAGGCAGAGTTCTATATGGACTCTGCCAGGCTCCTGGTGGTCACTTTTTGGGACTTTGGAGGGACATTATAGGAGAACCATTTGGAGCTGGGATGTAAGGTAAGGATTTTACTACACAGTGAGCCAGTAGTGGGTTAAATTCTATTTAAATTTTGGGGGTGGACATGCCCTTTAACTTGTATTTATCCTCCAATACAACCAAATCCCATGTAAAAACTTCACATAAAAATTAATGCATGCATTGTAGATTTCTCTACCCGTCAAAGAACATTTTTTCTATCCCACTGCATCTGCCTGTTCTCAGAGGTAATAGGCCCATTTTTTTATTCAATTTCTCTGCTTGTAGATATTTTTAAACCATCTTATTTTAATGAATAAAATATTTCAATGCAAGCTATAAATTTTAAACAGCCAAAATACATTTTCCTGAATTGTAGCCTAGAATTAACTATTTAAAGGGGAATAAAGTCTCACCACCAGCAACTCAACAATGAGTGCAGGTATATTTAGAAATGTTATCTTTCAGTAGAACATGAGTTGTGCAGGCAACAACATGGTAGCCTTCTTTGTTACAGAATCTATTACTTATATGTACTAAATGCAACTTACTAGAGAAAAATCTTATAACGTATAGGTGTTCTGGGGAGATAAGCTTTCACATTAAGATTTTAAAAATGAAGTTTAGTTCTCCTTTAAAACAATACAAGTTATTTAACCTTAGATCTTTAAGAAAACCCTTTAAAAAACACAATTATTTTAAATATTGCAGAATTCCAACTGACCCCTATGAGTCCGTTTATGCACAGAAAGAGTGGATTTCTGAGCAAATCCTTTCCCACATTCAATGCATTCATATGGTTTCTCTCCAATATGAATTCTTTGATGCTGGACTAATGCAGTGTACCAGGTAAAGTTTTTCCCACACTCTATACATTCATAGGGTCTTTTACCGGTATGAATAATTTGATGTTGAGTGAGATGTGCTTTCATTGCAAAGCACTTTCCACATATAATACATGGGTAAGGTTTCTCTCCTGTGTGCTTCCTCTTATGACTGACCAAATGAGAACTGTCTGTATATGTTTTCCCACAGTCAGAACAGGCATATGGCCTTTCTCCTGTGTGAATTCTCATGTGTCTTAAAAGGTGTGTACTTCCCTTAAAGCTTTTACCACACTTGTTACAAATATAGGGTCTCTCCCCTGTGTGAGTTCTTCTATGTAGTATAAGACCTGCATTATATGTAAAGCTTTTGCCACATTCATTACAGATATAGGGTTTCTCACCAGTATGAGTTCTCTGGTGATTAACTAAATGTGAGCTGTCAGTAAAGCTTTTCCCACATTCTGTACATGTATATGGTTTCTCTCCAGTGTGAGTTCTCATGTGTCTCACTAGGTGTGAGCTGTGATTAAAGCTTTTGTCACATTTATCACAGCTATAAGGTCTTTCCCCAGAGTGAATTCTGCGATGCTGACGAAGGGCTGACTGATGAGTAAACCTTTTTTCACATTCTGTACAGGCAAACAACCTTTCACCTGTGTGGATTCTCCGATGCTGAACAAGGTCTGATCCACGAATGAAGCTTTTTCCGCATTCAGAACATATATAAGGTCTCTCTCCAGTATGAATTCTTCTATGCTGTACAAGATGTGAACTAAGACTGAATGTTCTGTTGCATTCAGAACATGCATATGGTTTTTCTCCTGTGTGAGTTCGTTGGTGTTCAACCAGCTGGGACTTTTGAACAAATGTTTTGCCACATTCATTACACAAGTACGGTTTAACACCAGAGTGAGCTCTTTGATGTCTCCTAAGAACTGAGCTGCGACCAAAGCTTTTACCACAGTGATCACATATATAATGCCTTTTCCGGGGTTTTTTTGAAGTTGACTGCATTACATATTCCTCGTCATCATCATCATCTTCCTCAGTCTCAGGAGAACTTTCCTCCTCTTCACTCTCTTGGTTATTTGGAGGATTATTTTTAATTTCTCTGTTGATCAAGTCCTGACTAGCGAGCTGTTTAATGGAACATATTGTAGGACTTGTTTTGATCTCTGTAGGTTGTATAGTCTGAGATGGATCTGTTTGTTTGACATTTGTAAGATTTTTTGGAAATCCTTTGTCAAACAACTTCTTCTCACTTGCCAACTGTTCCAGTAAACATAATTTAGAAAGACCAATTTTATCTTCTTTATGTGAATCTGTTATAATGTTGACCTTTTTTGACCTTGTATTGCATTTATTTTCTCTATACTGTAGCATTTCATCATCTTTGGAAGGCAAAACTGAAAAATAAAGGTCTGAAGGATGACCTTTTCTGGGGTTTCTTGGCTTTGAAACAGATTTTTCTGTAAAAGGAGTAAAAATGAATAGTAAAGGTTACTCAAGATCCAAGTATATCACATATTTGATGTGACTGCATTTGTAAATTAGTGAATAATTTAACGTTAGTGGTGGCAAAAGAGAACCTCTGACTGACAACTGTTCTTTTCCTAAGTTTTGCGAGTTAAAAATTATATACAGGTAAATCACCCCTGCGCAATAGTAAGAAAGCAGATATAGTACTAACAGATTATGCAGGTTTCAACCTTTTTTCTAAGCTCACACATGCTCAGAGGAGGCATTTAGGGGAATAACATTTAGTAATGGCTGTAAAGTCAATGGTCACATCCATAACTGACAGCTGCTAACCGGAAGACCAGGAAGCAAAAAAAGGGGTAACGGCATCAGGCAGCATTTCATCTCACAACTATTGTAGTTTTTGGGAGGCGAGTTACTGATACACAATTTAATTACCACTCTGTTTCACCTCCCTTTAGTCTCAGATTTAAAAATAGAGTGCTAAGCAGGCATTCCATACTGAAGATCTCATGTCCCTCTACCTTTTACCTTGCTCTCGGATATGTAAGCATTTACACAAATGCATTGTAATGCACCACAAATGGATTGCATACGTGGGAAAAATAATGATTTCCATATGTTTTGTGTAGCTGCATTTTTCAGAATGCAGGGTTTCTACCCCTAGTGTGAACAAACTGGCAGAGAACACACACATATGGATAATGGTGCCCTTAATCCATTTCTTTTAAATCCAGCACTTTGCGATTGGTAATCATATAGCACAATATAAAGATTTAGGGATGTTCGATAGATTAATCTTTGAACACAACATAAAAATGAAGCCACAGATTCTACCTTGCTCACTATCTTTAATCGCATGGCTAAATCTTTTCTCCTACTCTTGGTTTCTCTAGCCATTTCGTTGTGCCCCCAGTTGTGGCTTGTCAATCAAATAACCATATGCACAGCCTTGGTAACCTTGGCACATTACACATTAAGTCACATTGGCAATACTGCTCAAATAACTGGTAGCCAAGGCAAACGGAGAGCAGTGAGGACTAACAAGGTTATTCATTAAAAGTTCTTATCCTTTAAAATTATGCAAATTTTTCCCCAACCAATCAGATGTTAGCTTTCAAATATTAAATAATATTTAATTGGTTGGGGCAAAATTAGCACAATTTTTAATGATAAGCACTTTTATTGAATCTCCCTGAGAGTTGCTTAAATTCATTACAAAGATTTATTGCTCATTTCTTTTCTGTTCACCAACCATGCTAATTACATGCAATTGTTTCTATAACAAATAAAGTCATCAAAGGGGAGGGAGACTCATGCTGTCTACTTCATCCATACAAAATACAAAACTAAGCATGGAGGAGTCTCCAAAAAACGGACATGACAGGTCTCTTGGTCATATGGTCACATACGAATGCGAGTTATGGCTGTTATTTATAATGTGAGCATCAAGTATGTATCTAAGGATAACGCAAGATGTTGTCCTGGGTACTGTTAATGGGAGAGGGGTGATTTTAAACAGTTTTGTTGCCGTTTAAATGCTGGATTTCTGTTTGTTTGGGTTCTCCATTAGCTTCTCAATTGCTTGTTTGTTTTGTCAATTCTTTATTGTTAAGAGAGATTGTTTTATAGTCCTTGTGTTTTTATCCTGCTTTTCCCAGCGGTTTGTCCGTTATAACACTTTGTAAAAGGATTATAGTTTTTGATATCAAAAAATAAAACAGGCATTTATTCTTACTTGCGCTAGAAGGTATAGGGCCTAAATACATTTGTTCTCCTTGTTCAATATTCACGATGATCCTTGGCTTTTCATTGGCACAGCCTATCAAGTAAGAGGTATCATTAGAGAATGTGCAATCAAAACATGTGATAATATTACTTCTTTAAAGGGTAACTGTGGTTTCCAAGCAAGTTAGGGTTACAAGCCTGCAGTATTTAATTTAATATGAGCCAACAATCACATCTCTGGCTGCAGCCTGTGAGAAATTACATTGGGGGGAATGTTGAAATTTCCTGTTTCCAGTAGGTTGAGTGACATCACCAGACCCCTGCCATGCCCTCCACCCCCTGGGGCAAAGCATGCTCAATTAAGACTTAACGCTGGGGGGGGGGACAGTTGAGAAGGGGAGCCTTTTAATGCAGACAGAGACGGTCACATGACTACAAGCTGGCCACATGGCTAAAACCAGGAAGTGTTCAAGCAGGAATTATTATTGCTGATGTTATCTAGAGACGTGATTTAGGTTTTATTTTCAAGGTGCGGTGGAAGGCTTTTTATATAATTCTTACTAGTTTGGAAGAATTGGAGACCACAGTTAACAGAATCATGCAAAATAATCAGTAACATTTTGGAATACCAGGATAAGTTTATATGCAGCACTAAAATGTGCTTATACCTTTTACTGACAATTATAGGAGACAAAGGTGGGGGGGGGGGGGGGAGAATTGTCGTTTTTGTGACTTAATTCTTCCAGTTGATATTTCTGCCCATGTGCAACTAGTCAGGACTCCTTACATTCAAAACAAAAAAATCCAATGCACTTCTGGGTCTCCTTGAAATTCAATATTATTTATTTATAACATAATAAAGTGAAAGGCAACGCTTCGGTCCCAGTTTTAATTTTATATATATATATATATATATATATAATATATATATGTATATACACACACACACACAACATATATACATTCCTATTCTCTTTTATCACTAGCCTTTCTAAGTAATTGCTAACTAGATTTGCAGCTGTGTGTGCCTGTTATGCCTTCCAAATACTTTAAGCCCCTCCTCCTCTTCTCTGTCTAAATTTGGCCATATACATAAAATTTCATCACAAATACACAGCAGATTAAATTGGAATTTACTTGTCAATTTTGAGGATTCGCAAATATACAATAACAATAGATCCCAAAATCCTATATAGGGATGTTGTGCAGTTCCCTCTACATTAAGTACAGGATAATTTTCTATTTTTCTGAACAGATCCTGCAACCAACTACAGTAGTTAACTGTTATCCAGTGGAAGATTTTAAATATTCCAAACAGGTATATCTTAAGTTAGGAATTACTAAAGCAGGTCATATATGGGGTTGATTCTTTCAATTGGACAAATGCAATTGAATCAAACAAAATATCAACAAAAACTTTTGACGATATCAAGCAGGTTAATCGAGAACATTTTCCGTTGACCACTAGAGATGTAACGTGGATTCGAATAGAACCCGGTTTTAAATCAAATCTGAGGGTTTCGAAGTCCCAACAAAACTTTCAGAACTCCCGGATTTCACGGAACCCAGATTTTCCGATTTTTATCAAAATAAGACAATCGAAAACCTCGAATTTGTAATATTGGTAACCCTCAAAAGTAGCGCTCTATTTCGGTAACTTTCGAAAATAGAATGCGGAAGCTTGAAAACAGCCAGATTGTGAGGAAAGATAGTTTTAAATAAGTTTGTTATATATTTACGGGTTCCCCAGACCATTCCCCAGGTCTCCGTGTCATTTACAGTAACCTACTATTACTATTTGTCCCTCAAAATGGACAAACTTTTGAATTTTTTTCTCTCAGACTTCTATGGGTTTGTTTTTAGAAATTCGAAAACGGAACGAAACTCAACCATTTCGAACATCTCTATTGACCACATCTTCCAGCCAACATCTTTCAAGTTGAAATCTGTGGAAGATTGACAGTGTAAGGTGAAACCTTTCAACCATTTTTTCCAAATGACTTTGGAAGAAGCAATTGAAAATTCAATCAGTAAAATCGCCCCCTTGTATGGCCTGCTTTAGAAATGCAAGGGATAGATGTTTAAGGGCTATAAGTCAAGAAATGTGTTTTACCCTGAACTTCTCTTTTAACACTTTGTATATTTCTAAGTTAAAATACTAATTGTGGAGACTCGAATATTGTAATATTATACCTATTTTGCATTATTACGTTTAATTTTTAAAGGTTTATGAAAATTTCTCTTACCAATTGAACTAATAGTTTGGTAATTTTCAATCATGACATTTTTGTAAAGGTTTTTCTGTTCTTCTTCTAAGTAATTCCATTCCTCCTCACTAAAATAAACTGCCACATCATCAAACTTTATAGGGAGCTGAAACAGAAGAAGTTTAATAGCATCAGTTTTGAGTGCAAATATACAGTATCTTAGCCACAAACATTTAAAAGAGAGAGGAAAAAAAAGGGTAGAGTCCAACTCACTTAGGGCTAGGCCACACTAGCCAGTTTCGAACACAATTACAATCAAGTTTTGCAATCCGTTTGTGCATGAGAAATGCATGCCAGTGTAACAGTGTGGGTCCATTTTCAGAGCACACGCACAATTTTTTTTTGCAAATCGCATGGGCTCTGGTAACGGAACATGACCACAAATGCACGGAAAGAACAAGATTGCATTTGCGTGTTACACACGTTGTAGTGTGACCTCACCCTAAGGCAGGATTCACCTGAACATCTTATTTTTGCCATTTTGCTTGGAAAATACAGCACACAACGTTTTCCTGAAAGATCTGAAAATTCTGGTAAAATACTGGTAAACTAACACAAAATGTTCATGCGATTCTAGCCTAAATCATCTTGTACACCTACAAGGAGTGTGTTTATACTTGTTGATTTATTAATAAAGCTAATGACTATTGTTTTTTGGACAGATCATTGTTCTCATTAAAAAAAAAGTTGAAGTACTATTGAACAAGACATTAGTTTAAGAGATTGTTTATGCCCTAATGATTTAACTACCAAAATTAACTCTTCTATGAAGTAAGAAACAGGACAATTTTAGTTCCTAGATGTTCCAGTTAAAATCAAAAGCTTTCTGGTATTTAGTAAAATAAAAACAGCACAGCAAAGGATTTAAATTAAGATGTAAACTTAAAAATCAAGGACATTGATTCTTAAGGTTCGTACACATGCTCGATTTACGAGCAAGGAACGACCCATGGCGGCCGAGCGCTACACGCAATGAACAGCCGTTATGGCCGAGAATCATCCATGTTTATGCGTTCTTTCGGGGGTCGTTCGCCAATCCAACAGGCGGCTCAATGAATGACCCACAATCGAACGCATACACACGGACAATTCTCGAGCAAAACGTCCATTCGTTGCATTTAGTGTGCGGCCATCGGGGGTTGTTCCTTGCTAGTAAATTCAGCGTGTGTACGAACCTTTAAAGGGGATGTCCACCCTTTAAACATAAAACTGTTTAATTGCCAGATACTAGCTCCCAAGCCCATATGATATATTTTGCAAATTATTACCTGCATTAGTAACCAGATATTTAAAGGGGAAGTTCAGTACATATACCTTTAAGAAAAAAAAGAGCAGTATTTTTCCGTGCTAATGACCTTTACGTTCCCATGCAGCATTGTCTGTGTAGAAATAAATGCTTCCAAAATACTGACTTCCTGTTTGCAGGACCCCAATAGAGGCCGTTATGGTCTTGCCCTTGACCCAGCGTCTGGGTTGATTCAGTTGCTCAGTAGAGATCTGAGCATGTTTGACCCATCCAACATCCAATCAGTAGAAATAACTTTTCGGAACATTCCAAGGTAGTGTGCATTCTGGGAAGAGTTACAGAACCTAAAATATCAGCTCAATAATGTCAACACTTAACAGCAGGGAATAGCAAGGGATAATTATTGGCCTCATTCTGGGGCCCCTCCCTCCATGCAGTCAATCAATCAAAACTGTAACAACTGACATCACAGCCAATGAATAATAATGATTTGCTCATTGAGAAAAAGGGAGGCGGCAGATACGGAAGAGAACTTATCATTAAATATCTGGTTACAAAGGCATGTAAAACCGGTAAAAATAGCAGTTGGGGTTGCGGGCAGATAACTGACAAGTCACCAGTTTTTTGTTTTAAAGATGGACGTGCCCCTTAATTTCATGTTTGCCTGTGCTATAAAGGTTCGTACACACCCGCGACGCACGATGTGTACAAACGTTCGTTTCGATAATCGGCCCGTGTGTAGGGCCTTTATCGCCCGAAACAGACGGTCGTTCGGGGATCCGCCAAGTCGGTGGTTCGGCAGTTCCCGACCGAACAACCGTTTCGCCGATAAAGGCCCTACACACGGGCCGATTATCTGCCGAAATGACCGTTCGTACACATCGGGCGTCGCGGGTTGGGACCTGCGATCGCACATGTGTACGAACCTTTAATCTGCAGCAACCAATCAGATGTTACCTAACCATTGTAACCCAGTAAAAAAGCTAAAATCTGATTGTTGCTGCAGATTAATAGCACGGCAAACTTTTGCTCATGAAAATAAAGTTAAATGGAATGCAGCAGATGTGACCAGCACCAGGTATTTAATGTTACAACTTTAAACAATTACAATTTCTTATTTGTGATTTAAATACTTATGTTGCATTTTTGTTGTCCATGTGTCAGAAGCCACAATGGTGAGAAAGAAAAATTTATTTTTTCTTTATATACAAAAGTGGTATCTGAACAAAGACAAGACGGCACATCTGTAAAGGTTACCCTTCAACCAGGAATGATGAGCACTGTTGTCGTCATTTTAGATGCTGCATTAGGAGTTTTTCTGCATCTTTCTTACTTTTCTGAAAGAATGTTTGTTTTTGCTTCCTTTAGGTCTTCCTCGTCTTCTTTTAGAAAAAGTTTTTTTTGAAGCCGTATCCTACCAACAAATCAAAACAAACATAAGAAATATTCAACCTGCTTATCAATGTCTAGACTTTATTGGAAAAACAAAGATCAGGCCAGGTGGAAAATGTTCCGCTGACCAACCCCCCATCTCTCCGCAGATTTCATGGAAAAATCGGAGGCTGAAGGTGGGGAACTTTAAGATTATGTATAGCAATGCACGCTGTGCATGCATGCCCGTTTAGGCCAACAATCATGCTGTGTATGGGTGCTTTATCGGGCGAAATGGCCGTTCGGTCAGGACTCGTTGCCCGATCAATGAGCCACAACCAAACACAGCACGACTGTCAGCTAAAACAGCCATTAATACACATCACGTGTTGGCCCCCACAATTGCACGTGTACTGTATTAACTTATAGATAAGGAAATGGCAAGTCATTTTGCATAGATAATCCATAAATTTGTTCCTTTTCCAGTATACCACATTACATCCAAAACTTTTAATTCAATAACATATAAAATATATAGATACCTTCGCTTTTGCCTTATGTTTCCTTGCAGACATCTCCTCTATCCTTAAACACACATTTACTCAAAACTTGGCATGTAAGAGGGCCCAGCTTCCAATGGTTCTATTCTTTAGCCATGATGCTAATTTCAAAAAAGGTGCAGAAAGACTTGCACAATAAATAAATAGCATTCACATTATCAATAAAAGGAATGAAGCAATTGTTTTATTTTATATTTAACCGAGTTAATAGAACTAATCAATGTAAAAACAATAGAATGCACGATTTACTAGAAGGAAACAGAAACAAACCGTGTATTTCAATAGCAGCAGAAAACACAAACCGTGTAATCTGGATGATCATGGATGAATGGGTGCATTATGTACCTACCAAACCCACACACTTGTTTAATCAGTAAATGTGTCCCCTGGCCAATGAGAAACCGATGTGGTGTCTCTAATGTAGTGTAACCTCTACTGCACAGCTGATTGCTGCAATCTCTTTGGCGTGAAGCAGGATGTAGATAATGGAGATGCCCAGGGACACGGCCAATAAGTACGGATGGTGTGTGGCGATGGCGGGGATACTGGGCGCACAATAGAGTGATAGAGATACCCATTACCTGAAGGCGGGGGGATTGAGATCCGATCAGTTACCAAACGTCCATTTAATCCGACAAGTCCCCATATTTTCTATTACCCGTCCGTTGTTGTGATTTATTTGATCTCCAGGTCTCAACAAGCCCAATGTTTTCCCTACGATCCCTAACCCACCAGATGTCCATACCGCCCTTCTCCCAATCACGTCCAATCATTTTCCCTCCCTCCCCTCCTTACATCATGTGGTTCTTTTGACTGGTCAGCATCCAGTTCGATTCGGATAGGCGGGATGTGATTGGCCCCGGCAGTAAGTGGGTTATACCACTACCTTCTGAGTTTCAACCGTGTAGGAAGACGTAATACTTGTCCCTCCTGGATATGGGTGATCTGTGGGTTAATGCCGGGAATGTCAGCTTGTATTTCGCCAGGTAGCGACTAAGGTGTCCGGTGCTTTACTTATGTGCGATATGTCCCAACCTCCCCCGTTTCAGATCATTCCTTTTGGGAAGGGGAGGGGCGTCTGTGTCCTGGAAAGGGAATTATGTGGAAGGGAGACTGATGACTAGTGATGAACTTGGCATTAGATAGTAGGTGACGATCTGTACTAAGTCTAAAGCTGGCCATACACTAAGCAGACAGTAGATGGATTTCAGATATGGATCTGATGTCTAAAGACCCCATTTTACAAGCAGCGGTATTTATCACGAGATGTTCCAATCTGACCCATTAATTTAGTGATCTCAAATTGATTGTATGAAAGAACGGGCTAGGTGGTTTTATGTTTCGTACACACTATCAATTTGTGAGCGAACAACGAACGACCCCCGAACGAACGCATACACATGGACGATTATCGCACGAAACAGCCATTCGTCGCGTGTATCGCTCATCCGTTGGGGGTCATTGCTCGTTCACAAATTGAGCATGTGTACAAACCTTAAGATAGATTGGACATTAGTCTTATGAGAGAAGGTGCCCATACAGTACTTACATAGTAATTGTGATTGAGGTTGAATAAAGACATACGTCCATAAAGGCGTGTGTGCTGCTTTAGCACAGTACACCAATAGAATAGGGTGGGAATGGTCCCCATTACCTTCACTGCTGACACTTTTCGCAGAGCATGCAATCACCATTTTTGGGGTGTATCAAATGCGTTGCAATAGGGGTTCATCAAAGCGATCACAGCGCACTCATGAATCATGCGACATTGCGATTTCGTTGCGTCACGCAATTCCTGCATTGCTTCCTAGTGGGGCCTAGCCCTAAAAGTTGATCCAGAGGAAGCCAAAAAAACCCGGGGGGGAATTCCTTCCTGACTCCAAATGGCAATAGGAAAGTATCTGGATCATCATGAACTGCAGTATATGTATTAATACCAGTAATTCTCAATATTTTTTTTATTTTTAGTAACGTATCTAGTACAATATTAAAGCTATTCAATGAACTTGCCATTACCACATCTGCTGGAAGACAGTTCCACAGTTTCACCATTCTCACTGTAAAGAAACCTTTTCTAACCTGAAGATGAAACTTCTTTACTTCCAACCTTAAAGGATGTCCACGAGTCCTCTGATATGACCTATTAGTAAACAAGGCACCAGAGAGTTTATTGTATGGCCCATTACTATATTTGTATAAAGTGATCATATCCCCACGCAAACGTCGCTTCTCCAATGTAAACAGCCATAACTTGTCTAATCTGCCTGCATAGTCAAGCCTCTTCATTCCATTTATTAATTTAGTTGCCCTTCTCTGAACTGCTTCCATTTCCAAGATGTCCCTTTTGTATATGGGATTCCAAAACTGCACTGCATATTCCAAATGAGGCCTTACCAGTGCCTTGTAAAGAAGGAGAATAATATTTTTTTCCCTTAAAGCTATTTCCCACTTTATACAGGACAATATCTTGCTAGCTCTAGCTGTGGCTGTCTGGCATTGTTTGCTACGGTTAAGTCTGTTATCTACCAGAACCCCCAAATCTTTTTCCATTAGCGCCATTTAGCACAGAGTTATGGTGTAGGTGGCACCAGGATTGTTAAACCCCAAATGCATCACCTTACATTTATCAACATTGAATCTCATCTGACATTCTGCACAACATTTTAATAATCTATCTAGCTCAGCTTGTAGCAATTGAAAAATTCCTGTGACATACCACTATACTAAAAATCCCTTTATTATATTAAAAAGTTGGGGAAAAACAAATTAATGTCAAGTACTAATTAATTTGGCTTGGAAAAGCCAAATTACTGTTCTTTCTATTTCTTCTTCTTCTTCCGTTTTACTCTTCCGCTTTTTTGGAACGTATCTCCTCCCACAGTTTTTGAGGTAGAGACATGAAATTCGGTACAGATGTGCGGGGCATATAGGAGAAGTGTGCTATCTTCTAGCTAAGGAATCTGCGGAAACGTTACGGCGTTATCGGCAAATTTTCGGACATTTTTTCCCATAGACTATAATGGTAACAATCCTCAAATGTGGATATTTCAAAACAGTTTTTTTCATGGTCATAAATACAAATGGTGATACCCCCAACCCCCCACACAGATCCAGGTACGCCCACCTACTGACCTACCTTTCCATTCCCATGGAAGCCATATTTAAAGGGTAACTAAAGTCAAAAAAACTAATTTAGATTTATCCTCAAAAAAAGATAGTTTTATGGTTATAAACACAAAAAAGACATACCCCCTCAACCAGACCCAGGTACACACACCTACTGATCTACTTATCCATTACGGTGGCAGCCATATTTAAAGGGTAACTAAAGTCAAAAAAACAAATTTAGATTTATCCTCAATAAAAGATAGTTTTATGGTTGTAAACACAAAAATACATACCCCCTCAACCAGACCCAGGTACACACACCTACTGATCTACTTATCCATTACAGTGGCAGCCATACTTAAAGGGTAACTAAAGTAAAAAAACTAATTTAGATTTATCCTCAATAAAAAATAGTTTTATGGTTGTAAACACAAAAAAAGACATACCCCTCAACCAGACCCAGGCACACACACCTACTGATCTACTTATCCATTACTGTGGAAGCCATACTTTAAAGGGTAACTAAAGTCAAAATAGCAAATTTTGATCAATAATCAAAAAATGTTGTTTTTTTAACCCCCAACGTGATACAGGTATACACAGCTACTGACCTACCCCTCCATTACTGTTGCAGCCATACTTAAAGGGTAACTAAAGTCAAAAAAACGAATTTTGACCAATCATCAAAAAAGTTTTTTTTTAACTCTCAACTCGACACGGGTACCTACACCTACTGATCTACTTATCCATTACTGTGGCAGCCATACTTAAAGGGTAACTAAAGTCAAAAAAGCAAATTTTGATCAATAATCAAAAAATGTTGTTTTTTTAACCCCCAACGTGATACAGGTATACACAGCTACTGACCTACCCCTCCATTACTGTTGCAGCCATACTTAAAGGGTAACTAAAGTCAAAAAAAGAATTTTGACCAATCATCAAAAAAGTTTTTTTTTTAACTCTCAACCCGACACGGGTACACACACCTACTGATCTACTTATCCATTACTATGGCAGCCATATGTAAAGGGTAACTAAAGTAAAAAAAACTAATTTTGACCAATCATCAAAAAAGTTAGTATTTTATCCCCCAACCTGATATGAATACACACACACCAACTGACCTACCTTTAATGCATGTGACATATTTAAAGGGTAAGTAAAAAACAACAATGTCCTCATCATTGACATTATTGAGTTTTAAAATCTGCAGCACAAACACACAAATTCCCTTCCAAAATGCAGTCTTTCAAGCCAAATTCAAAGTTTATACTTAAACTTTCCCTTTCTTGTTATCCATTAAAAACTTCTACAACAATCAAGCTGTCACTAAAAATACGTATCATTAATTATAAAAAAAATCATCTTAACATAATCAGAGGATTTCATTAGTACGGTATATCACAGATTCCAATCATAAGCAGGAGAAGCAGCGGTAAAATGTTTATAGGTGTGTGGGTGTACAGATAAAGTGCATAGTGCTTAAAAATCAGAGAGATTTCTTATACTCATCTGTCCCTGTCAGTCAAATTTTCCTGGTGTGATCCATTTCTGACTCTAAGGCTGAAACCACACTGCAACGCGCCAGTATCGCGCACGGAATCATGAGCGTCATCGCATGTGATTGTGTGCACGATTCTTCTGCATTTGCGTTTGGAAAAGCGTGTTAAAGCACAAAAATAGTGAATGCATGCATTTCGGAAATCGCATGAATTTTCGCGTTCCCGCGATTTCTATTTTAAAAAAATCTCATGTGCAAACGTGCAAAAAACACACAAGTGTGGCCTAGCCCTAACTGTTCATCCTAGAGGTTTCTGGCATGAGCAGTGTAGTGGAGTTGATCTCGTGTATTAGTTGACAGCTTACCACTTCCTAATGTTAGATATAGGGGCAGATGACATCACTTGGAGCAAATCACTTTCGGTGTTGCACCCCTCTCAATAGGTTCCTATGGCGTCATGTTCCTGCGATCAGTAGCATCAACATAGAAATCTCTTTATAGGGAATGGTGCATCCTGAGCAGGATTTTCACCCTGCCTACATGTCAGCTCTGGATATGGAGATAGCAATGTACAATTAGTCTGGGCACAGGCCTATAGTATTTGGGTATATTTTATAGTGTATATAGAGAGCAAGGTGCTGAAGAGTAATATATATGACAATTCATAGCAAAAAAGTAGAAGAAATACTCCAGCACACTGTAATTTAGTTCCAAAGATAAAAAATCCCTTTAATGTGCAGTGATGGGGGATATAATCACAGTGATAGTCTATATATGTACTAAAAAACAATTAAAAATAATTCACACATAACAATAGTCCCTTAAAGCAAGCCATTTAGATAACCCACAATCCCAGTCAGTATATTAAACATAGACTGTGCAACTTTTTATACTCATCTGTCCATAGTCAGTATGTCTGTCAACATATACAACGGAGGTATAAAGTAGCCTTTATGAGCTGGGGCTGGCAAGCAAGGGAACACAAACAGCTGGACGCGTTTCGCTGGTATGGCTTTCTCGGCAGCGTGTTGTCTATTAACCGGGGTCGCCTTTTATGACAGTGCCGTTAGTCATTGTCTCGCGAGAACAAGTTTGTCTCAGTAGAACATAACATCCCGCGAGATAAGTAAACATGCGCATATCTCTATAAAGTCAGTTCGGGGGGAATAGTGAAGTCTTGCGAGAAGCGTCCACCACCCGCATATACTGATAGTGTATGAAACTACAAGTCCCATGATTCTATATGTGCCTATCTAAATTTAAGACACTGCCAAAAGTGAAGAGAATCATTGGAACTAATCACAGTGGTGTTTCGGTATCTGTCCTAGAGCGCTGTCCCTGTCAATAAATATAACAATTTATATACATATATATACAATAGTACACTTAATCACAATAATAATGAATATAAAAGTTATCGCCTCTAACTTATATACACATATATATGGCCATATATATTCCAAGTAGGTAGCTGCATACAGAAATATTTATAGAAGATATCTGTTGTATTCAATTAGATCAACTGGACTTGAAAAGTCCAGTTGATCTAATTGAATACAACAGATATACCATGACCTGGATGAATGAGAACCTTCACAAGCATATTTATAGAAGATATGTAGCAAATCTATGGTTCAGTCAAGCCTATAGCTCTATTCCAGTTATCAATGATGGAGTCCTCTTACATTCAGTATATGTCCTGCCATTCAGTTCTTCTTTTGTAAATATAGTGGTTTCCGTAATCCAAGCGAATAAATAGTGAAGCTGTTCCATGATAAATATATAAAGCAATCCGGAAAGGGAGATCAGGTGTTTCCAATGCCGTGTACAAGAATAGAACATATATTTGTTTTTTTTCGTTTTTTTCAGGATCCTATCCTTTAAATAATGGGCCAGAGTTTACCCTTTATCTGTTCTTTAACCAGGTAAGTCTCTCAATAGATGAAAGATCAAGAGTCCAGTTGGAACGATTCACTTCTTATTCTTGTAGTCTTCTTTGATAGTTCTAAAAATATAACCATACATATCAGGCAACAATTCATATGTGAGGAATTAAATAAAGGGGGTAAGATCCCATTCCTCATTAAGTCCCCATGGTGTAAGGCTTTGAAGCTGGAAAATCCAACGACATTCTGTACACAATAATTTATTATCGATGTTTCCTCCCCTCAAGGGAATTTTTATTTTTTCCAAGCCAAAGCATTTTAAGCCACTATAGGAACCTCCGTGTACATGTAGAAAATGTGTTGCAATAGAGGTGTTTTACCAGTCAGTCTATGTTTATGCGCTAACCATATGAAGGGGGTGTTACCCTCGAAACGTTTTATGATTTGTTGATGTTTGGCTTACAATAAACCGTTCACTTTTTGGAGTGCAAGTCTACCTTGGTTTTCTCTAACCTTATGTCAGACAAATGCTTTGAAAGTCTTAAATTTTTTTTGTTGTTTTCCCTACATATAGTAGGTTGCATGAGCATTGTAAGGCATAAATTATATTATCACTATTGCAATTAAAATATTGTTTCAATTTATACCTTTTTAGACCATCAGAGTCTGTCACAAAGTCTTTTTGATGCATAAAGGGGCAGAAGACACAGTTGCCGCATGCGTAAGTTCCCATCAATCTTTGTCCAGTTGTTCTATATTTTGAAGATTGTATGTAATGGCTGCATGTCAATCTATCTCCCAAGTTCTTATTTCTTCTGGCTGTCATTATTGGGGAATCTGTAATGAATTTAGATGTCTTAGTATCACCTTTCAATATATGCCAGTTTTTGGCTAAATTTTGTCTCAATAGATACCATTCGCTATTAAACGTTGATATATATCTTATAGTTTCATCTGTTTTTTTAAATTTGGTTGTTAGTAAATTCCTTTGAGTTTGTTTTCTAGCAAATGCCTGATGTTTTTAAACAATAGTTTTAGGGTATCCCCTCTGGGTAAATCTAGTCTCTAGATCTTGGGCGGTTTTATCATAGTCTTTTTTTTGGGTACAATTTCTGCTAAGCGCAGAGATTGCCCTTTAGGAATTGAATGAATTTGACTTTTTGGATGTGCACTGTCATAATATAATAATGCATTTGATGCATCATTCTTTGTCTGCACAGAAGTAAGTAAGATTTTAGGCTGAGGCCCCACTGCGATGCAACAGAAAAGCATTTGCCATCTCTGTGCACACTGCACTGGCCATTTGGCCAATAGTCCTTAATCGCAACACAAGCCATCGGCACAAAACATAGTGATTGCGTGCATTGTGAAAATGGTCCGGAGTGTAACGCAGCCAGTAGGGCCAGCTACAATCACAATTACAGTAGATTGCAAAATTTTATCAGAATTCTGGCAGTGGAGCCTAGCCTAACCCTTGCAGTCTAAAGGTGGCCATACACGTGCGATCCCACAGCATGTGTGCTGACAGATCACATTTGTATCTGTTGGCACACATGCTTTATATCATCCATGTTATTGTGAAAATTGGGAGCTGTGTATTACAAAGTTAAAAATATATCAGGTATCCAACCCCTCGTGGGAGTCTCCCTATTTTCCACCTTTGGAACGCCTACTCTTGCTGGTCATGCCCCTAGCCAAGCCTCTTATGTACCATAATTTAGCGTGTCCCACCCCTGACTCTGCCCCACCTCTTTTGTCATGTCAGCTTATCACGCCCCCTTCCCACCCATTTCTCCCATCCTGCCTGGAAGCCTGATTTGGAAGGGATGTCTGATATATTGACCAAAACAATTTCAAATTATTTTTTAATAGCACTATTATGAGGACCTCTTTATTATGTGTTAGAAAATGTGTTTCTAGAAAATGCATCACAGGAATAACATGTCATTTTTTAGAAAATAAGAGATAGGAATTTAGGCATATCTTTATTAGCAATTTAACCAGTTAAAAGGTGACTATACATATGAAAGGGAAATTAAAAATGTTGCATTTAATGTTTATGTTATTAAATTTACAACCACTCCTCTGATCCTTGGTATGATCATATTTTATGTGATCTTATTTTACATTTGTTTAAAAAAATTAAATTGGAACTTCAATTTTTATATTCCCAGTCAAGAGTCTAACCTTTGCCCTATGTACGCTGTATAGGAACATTTTTCTCTATGCTGTTTAAAAATAATGTAAAAACCTAAAGAAATAAGGTTGTCATTGAATGTTTTTATTTAATCAAATGTATTGACATTGTTAGATATCTTAAATGATTTAAAACATGTGATGGACTCTTCTGAATGATCCAATTCTGGGCTGCAACAGTAATGGAGGGGTAGGTCAGTAGCTGTGTATACCTGTATCACATTGGGGGTTAAAAAAACAAAGTTTTTTGATTATTGATCAAAATTTGCTTTTTTGACTTTAGTTACCCTTTAAATATGGCTGCCACAGTAATGGATAAGTAGATCAGTAGGTGTAGGTACCCGTGTCGGGTTGAGAGTTAAAAAAAAAACTTTTTTGATGATTGGTCAAAATTAGTTTTTTTGACTTTAGTTACCCTTTAAGTATGGCTGCAACAGTAATGGAGGGGTAGGTCAGTAGCTGTGTATACCTGTGCGGCCTTGAAAGTTCCTGTCCTCGTAGAAGAAGATCTGAAGGAAAAGAATACAGAATAAAATAGTTTTTTGAACTGAGGTGGGGTGTAAAATCAAATGGGAAGGTAGTTTATTTTCCCCTTTGGGTTAAAGCAACTCCAATATTATATATTAAAATAGGAAAATGTTACTTCGAACATATTGTTGTGGGTGTGAAAATTCCCACTGAGGCATCACAAACTTTTAATGTTTGCTTATGAAACATTAACAACACAGGCGTGCCGTGCTAAATAAGCCATGGTCTTAAAAAGTTTAATAAACATTATTCTAGGGAGTGAAAAAATAGACTCAAATATATTATGGTGTCTTAATTTACAGTCTCTGATTTGTGATTATGTGTATGGTTATGTGTGGTTATTTATTATAGTTCTTAGTAAAACAAAGCTTTTGTTTCTTGTGTGATATTGGTTGGCTCATAATTCATAGTGTTCACTCCTGTCTACTAGATAAACCAAAGAAACATTAGTACAATTCTGGTGTTAGTCCTATAAAAGGCTAATCTGTCATTATTCCAAAACATTAACATAATGTATCTGAGAGGAGGGAGCTCAGTCCTGCCTGACCTGGTATTTTATAAAGAATTTGTGACAGTGGAAAAGGGACTTTTTTTCAGCACTCTCCATACTACTCAGCCCATTTCACAGCGCAAGGGAGGACTACTATAAATTACTATAAAATACTATAAAAATGTACCTAATATGATTGTGTTATATATATTTATATGTGCTTATGAATAAAAGTATCTATATATATTTAAAGGGCATCTATAGTGAAAAAAACACATTGCCCCTTTGCAAAGTTAAATTCATGTACTCTGTGCTGCCTTAATCCTATATCTGTCACTGACTCTGTTTAACCACGGTGTCAGATCTATGTGCAGCATTCCCCCCTTCTCCCTCCCCTCTGTTACCTCCTCCATGTCTCAGCTCCGGCTAACCGACAAGCTTTTTATGTGCAGTAGGAGTTAAAAGTTCAACATCCTGAAAAACACACCCACGTACAGTGGCCAATAGAAAGCAAGCTGTCCTGGAGACACGGAAGAAGGAGATCAGTACAGTTTACAATCTCTCACTTTGTGACCCATCATCAATCAGTGAAAGCTATTAAGAAGGGGGGTCAAGTGCAGCCTTATATCTAACATCAAAGCTACCTTTCTCCCCCTGCTAATGCTGTTATCTCTATGTTTATTACAGAGCAGGGAGGGGGGATCAAGTCACAGGGATTTGATTGACAGTCCAAGTAGGAGTAGAGGAATGCAATCACGTATTCTTCTAACTGGTGTATCTCAGGACAGAGAGGGAATCTGAAAAAAGTGAAGACACTCTGGGGGTTGTAGGGAATTATAGAACACATGGAAAGAAAGAAAAAAAAGTTCATTTTCCCACTATAGATGCCCTTTAAGCTTATTTATTTACAATAGCGCGGGTTTCTTTGGTTTTACTGTTGTTTCTTGTCCATAGATCCTCTTGTTCTTGGCATTCCGAGCGCTTCACTACTTATAGTAATGGGATTACTCTAGGTTTATTTATTTTTTCCTCATATAGCACTTTTTTGCCAGCGCGGCTATAAAAAGGTGATCCTGGTGTTTCAGACACTCTTATCGTGTGTGGCCGGTACACACCAGGACCTACACTTTTATAGATAATGTATGATTGCTGGCTTACCTTTCCCATTTCGAATGGATGGACGTTTTCACTGCAGTTAAAGTGTGTGAACAGGCAGCCTATATATATATATATCCTGTATTGCTGATGTCTGCACAGCATCTATAGAATGTTCTCTGCATTGTTGGATGTAATGTAAATATCTTTAGTCTTTTATTGTGTTTATTCTGCTGTGTCAGTTTATGTGTACCTGAATTCAGTATCTCTACCTTCAATAGTATTGTTAGCTTCTGGGTTCTCCCTTACATTACATCTCTGTATGAATTCCTGACTTTGATTTCCACAAGTAACTAGAAAGAGAAAGTTTAAGTATAAACGTTGAAGCTGCACAAAGCTCTATAAGGCTAATTTCACACAAGCTGTGGTTTCTTAGTCATTACCGTTGACAAAACAATGTACCTTTTTTGCTGCTAAACATCTGGATCTGCTCATAAATCGCTACAATACCATTCATGTGAAAGTTTTATGTAAATGTCTGCATGTGCTGTGAGTTTTGAAACCTGTGCTAGTTACACAGGCAATCAAGACAGCTAATCAGCGCTGATTAGGTCTGCACCCGCGCAAGAGACAGGTATTCAGTGTTGATCTATTAAAATCTATGCACAAAAAGTCTGTAAATTCACCAATAAAAAAAAAAAAAAAAGGGTTTTATGGATTCCTTAGCTACAAGAAAAAAACACGCTTCTCCCATGTGTAGTGAATTTAGGGGGAGATTCAATATGGCCCTTTTCCGTCTAAAACCTACGTTAACCCGAAAAAAATTTGGGTTAATGTGGGTTTTGGCCGGATTTTAGAGCACATCGCCATTTCCGAATGTTTTTGGAAATAGCGCTGTGCTAACGATCCAAAACCCGTAGCATTAAGTTTTGCGCTACTTTGTAGCGTAAAACTTAACGCTACGGCTTGTGGAGCTTTAATTTCCCCTCCTTACCTTAGCCCGATCCCGCGATGTAATAACTGACGTAATCTCGTTTACGTCAGTTATTGTATCGCGGGATCGGGCTAAGGTAAGTAACGGGAGCAGCGATATTGAATCCAAAAAAAACCTGCAGCTTCCAAATAAAAGATTTTAGGGTGTACATATGCTTTAATGTGTTTACCCCACTGTGATGGAGCTTAGGGCCATATTTTTTATCCCTAAAAAGCAATACTGCACCTTTAACGATTGCTAAAACGGTTGTTAATTTCTGATCGCTATTGTAAATCTACAATAGCGATTGTAAATGTCCACTAATGATCTTAAATCTAGTCGCAGATTTACAATCTCCCATAATGTACATTTACAGCCACTCTTGTACATTAACGATAACGCACGGTAGCGCAATTTAGCGATGCCACGCTTTATCGTTAATGTACAACAGCATACGTAAATGTGCCTGGTAATGTACAAAAGCGGCCACGGTCGTACGTTGACGTTCGAACGTACAATCGTATTCCATGAAGATCGTAAATTTACGATCGCGTTATTGTAGATTTGCTAAACTGAAATTAGCGGTTAAACCGATCGTTAAAGGCGCTGTATCGCTAAAAAGCAATATAGCGCCTTTACAAATAGGTACATGGTACCTTCCAGGTGTCCAGTCACAAGTTGGCTACCTCACTGCAAATAAAATATAACATTCTTAGAAATTAAAGGGCTTCCCAGTGCTTAGTATAATGAACTGGGAGCTTCCAGTTTTATTTAGCAAAAACAAATAAAAGCATACTAAGGTCTGGGGAGCCCTTTAATTTATAAGAATAGTAAATTGCGGCAGTAATTATATGATTGGGAACATTCTTAATACAGAACGGTTGTTTGATGCAACCACACACAATACGATATTCAAAAAATTCTATCAAATCCGCTACAAGTTGCTGCATAACAGATACTGTATGTGTATTACTAACTTTAGTGTGTAGCAGTGTATGCATATGTGAGTGTGTGGGTTATATAGCAAAGTGTGTGTGAATGCCTAACAGTGTGTGCAGCAATGTATGTATATGTGTGGTAAAGTGAAGAAAAGAGTGATAATAATTACATTGGTGAGTGGGCCCCAGGTATTATGTTCCCTGGTAGGCCTCAAATGCCCAGTCTGACACTGCTTGTGCTGATGTTATTCCGTAGTGACGCTGTGCGCAGGTGACATCTCAAGAGTAAGGATTAAAAGCTAGAAACATTGATGGCATGCAAAGATTGTTTATATGAACCTGTGTAGTCAAAAATCCCCCCAGACACTAGAGATGGACACAAAACTGAATTCGAACCTGAGTTTGAGACAAACTTTATGAGTTCGGACAAACTTGAACTATTTCAACTAGTTCATGTTCAACCTAGTTCGTTTACGATAATTATGGTAAATTCAATAATTATCGAATTTACGGGCCGTTCGCTAACCCTAGAATGTATCGTTCTCTAACCCTCAAATGTATCGTTCATTTTCGGTAACCCTTAAATGTATCATTCGTTTCGGTAACTCTCGAATGTATGGATCGTTTTCGGTAACCCTAGAATGTATTGTTCACTAACCCTCAAATGTATTGTTTGTTTTTGGTAACCCTCGAATGTATGGATCGTTTTTGCTAACACTAGAATGTACCGTTCGTTAACCCTCGATTGTAGCCTTCGATTTTCAGTAACCCTTGAAAGTATTGTTCGTTTTCCGTAACCCACAAATGTACGGATCGTTTTCACTAACCCTAGAATGTATCGTTCACTAACCTTCGAATGTAGCCCTCGATTTTCGGTAACCCTTGAAAGTATTGTTCGTTTTCCGTAACCCACAAATGTACGGATCATTTTCACTAACCCTAGAATGTATCGTTCACTAACCTTCGAATGTAGCCTTTGATTTTCGGTAACCCTCGAAAGTATTGTTCGTTGTTGGTAACCCTTGAATGTATGGATAGTTTTCGCTAACCCTAGCATGTATCGTTCCCTAACCCTCAAAAGAATCAATCATTTTCAGTAACCATCAAAAGTATTGTTCGTTTTCGCTAACCCTCAAATGTATTGTTCTCTAACCCTTGAAAGTATCGTTCGATTATGGTAACCCTCAAATTTATCATTCTAGTTTCGCTAATCCTCGAAAGTAGCGTTCGGTAACCCTCAAATTGGCTGTAACCCTCGAATGTAACTTGTGCAAAACCCGACAATTGCCTGCTCGTGTTTAGGAAGTGTTTTAAAAAGTTTTGGTGATAGTGACGTTCCCTAGACCATTTCCCAGGTGCCACAGCCATTTACAGTAAATTACCATTGTTAGTTTAGCTTTAAATTACCCGGACTTTTACTGAAGTGTGATAGTTCGAAAATGGACCGAACTTTGTGAAGTTCGGCCATCTCTACCAGGCAGCAAGTTCCCATTATAATCATGGTATCTTTAAATTATATGTGCTTCTAATAAATAGAGATGGACAAACTTCCGAAAGTTCAGTACGATTTCGAACTATATGGAACGTTAGAAAGTTTGAAAACGGACCTATTAGTCAATGGGAGTCAAAACGTTTGAAAAGTTCAAATGAAATACAATTAAAATATCAATGGTAACTTAATGTAAATGGCTGTGGGACCTGGTAAATGGTCTGGGGAACAGGTTTGAATATCCAGGACTTTAGAAAAATCAATTTTACTCTCACGCGCGCTACTTTTGAGCTCTCGCATCAGAACATTCGATTTCAGATTTGTTAATTCGATATTTACTCGCGTATAGGTATAATAGACATTTTACTTGCATATTCGTTAATTCGATATTTACTCGCATATTAGTATAATAGACATTTTACTCGGATATTCGTTAAGTTGATATTTACTTGTGTATTGGTACAATAGAAGTTTTACTCGCATATTCCTTTATTCGATATTTACTCGCGTATTGGTATATGGAAATTTTACTTGCATATTCGTTTATTTTAGATTTACTCGCGTATTGGTATAATAGATATTTTACTCGCATATTCGCATGCCTCGAACGTTTGAACATTCGATAATTATCGAAAGTTCGGAAAATATCGACAGTCCGAGAAATCCGGGTCTGGGGTAGTTCGAGAAGTCGTATATTTCGTATATTTCGGCTCAAACTCGGGTTTGAGTTCTAGTCCATCTCTACTAATAAATTGAGGCAGTTTATTCTCCACTGCCTGAAGCATATAAGGTGCATTGGAAGTTCAGTTTTTCAAGAGGTTTTGCTGGTCATCCAAATAAAACAATTAAATAGCAACTGCACCATAAAAAACTATTGGGAGGTAGAGTTATTAGCTTTAACAGTCTTGTCACTGAGTGCTTCCAGCTTTCGGTTTCTCTGGCGGAGTTTCAGGAAAAATATTGTTTTGAATCAGGTGAGCTTCTCCCCTGTCTGACTACTGAATTAACAATATTTGTAATAATACTTTTCACTGAAAAACTCCTAAAGCTACTTACTTTAAAATGAAAGCAAAACATTCTAGATAAAGAGTGGAAAACGTTTTTAGGGTGTAAATTGCTCTTTATTATGGAGCATATTGTCATAGGCCTTCTAAAATATAAAGACCTATTTAAAAACAGGGCTGACTTGTTAATATTAGTCTTACAATCTGTGGTACTACGTAGTATTGTGGTGATTAAAAGCAAATGTGGAATTTGGTAGATTTGTAAAGGTGGCTATACATATGAACGATAATAGGTAAATCCTGTTGTGGAACGATGGCATTTACCTATTATCGCTTGTGTGTAGGGGATATTCCCGACCGATCGGAGTGCCGATAAACGTCCGCAGTCGCCACTCCAACCGATCGGGAAAAACGGAAAACCGCGTATGGTGATCGGTTGGTTCCATGTGTGAAGGTTTCCATCTCAATGTGCCGACAGATACCAATGTGATCTGTCGGCACATTGAGATGGAAATCGCATGTGTATGGCCACCTTAACAAGTGGGAATGTTATTGAATCTATCCTTTTAGATGTAAATTATATATATTTGTTTTATTTCTTTCAATGGTTCTTTTCTCCAGTTTTCTTTTGTTTTTCCCTCCTCTTCCTTTTCCCATTTTCTTTTGGTTGGGTTGTTCATATTGAGTATAGTGTATAGTTGTTGTTTTTTTAAGGGGGTTGTATTTTCTTGCAAATCTGCAAATCTAAATTGTTTTTCTTCCACATACAACAAGGAGAAAATGAAGATAACTAATCTCAACACAGTGGTTCGGTCTCTCTCAGTGACTAAAGTTTACTGCAAGCACACCTGCTTAGATGACATTACCTGCATGAAAAATGCTTAGGAGTAAACCAAGCAGAAGTCTGGGAAAAGCAAATGAAAAGTTCACAAAGCAGCCTCAGTAAATTAACCCACATTTATTGCAATTTAAATGATAAATAGTTTTATTTTTATAAATGATTTAAACTAAAAATAATTTAAAACATGTGATGGACTCTTCTGAATGATCCAATTCTGGCACTTGAGGCTCCCCAGTCAGAGAATCTCCTGTATTCCCCAGGTCTCAGGTAGAACTGGCGCCCCCTGTAGTTGGGTTCCTCATAGAACATCCAATAACCATCAGACACATTGCAGGAGTGAATGTCATGGAAACGGAATCGATCGTAAACATTAGGACAGTCTTCAGAAAAATCCAACATCTGGCCTTGGAAATCTCCTCTTTCATAGATCCTCATTCTATACTGACCATGGTGCTAAAACATACAGTAAAATCCCACAACGAAAAAGTTTACTATAATGTGTTATTATTATAATTTTCTTTATTTGTTTTATCTAATATCTAAGTGCATAGTTACATAATATTGATGGTTAAATAAAGAAATAAAAAAATACGTTCAACTAGTCCAACCTTGCTAGCCAACTCATGAACCCTACCTAACATGTGATCAAAAGGAAAGAAAAAAACCCTTTCTCGTGGCTTTCAGATACGACCCTCTGCTTGCATGAAACTGCAAGCAGGGGGCCGGACCGACAGCCGCCTCCGTGATTGGACGAGAGGCAGCCAATCACAGATGTGGCTTCTAGCAGTGTAGAACGCCGGGGGAAAGAGTCTGTTTAAGTAGAGCTCGGCTTAGTTTTTTTTAAACACAAATACAATGGTTGGGGGTGGGAGAGGGAGCCCTGCACAAGTGGTTACATGCTAGGGCACCAGGCAGCCAACATGGATCGGGAGGGAGGGAGAGAGAGGGGTAAAGGGCTGCACAGAGCAAGCCTGAAAACTCTCAGAGGACACCCAAGAGGCTGAAACATTTTTTCACCCAGCCAGGCTCCTGGTGTTCACTTTCTAGAGCTTTAGGCAGACATTTCAGGAGAACCATTTGGAGCAGAAAGGTATGGTAAAGATTTTTACACACAGCACAGTGGGACCAGTAGTGGGGGAGAATTTAGTTTTGGGGATGGGCAAGCCCTTTAAAAGACAAAACCCTAGGTTTACCTTTAATTCTATGCTTGTGAAGGTTCTCATTCATCCAGGTCAGCTTTAATTCTAGTACTACTAGTAGATGAGAACAACTTACATGAGGAGACAAGCGACAGGACTTGATACAGTCATTGAAGCCC
The DNA here is from genome assembly GCA_019447015.1 of Hymenochirus boettgeri. Classification (NCBI taxonomy): domain Eukaryota; kingdom Metazoa; phylum Chordata; class Amphibia; order Anura; family Pipidae; genus Hymenochirus; species Hymenochirus boettgeri. The sequence goes on along the minus strand of CM033469.1, from coordinate 193,294,024 downwards.
ATCCAGCGATGGAAGTCTGGGTATTCTCCTTTATGTAGGTAATACTGGTGTCCCCTGTAACTGGTGTTTTCATACACGATCCAGTTCCCACTGTCCACCCTGATGGAGTTGCATCGATTGAAGTATGAGGACATGTCGGAACAGTCTGAGCTGCACTCATAGCAGCGACCTTGGAAGTTCCTGTCCTCGTAGAAGAAGATCTAAGAGAAGGGAATTCAAAGTATGCAAAGCTAAGATGAAAACCCATAGTCCGAAAAGCTGCTCATATTCAACACTAAAAAATAGTAGGTCTAATCTTTAAGAGAGTTTAAAAAATATAGAGAATTCTGGGTTTTCATTATTTATTTATACAACCAATAGTCTCTTGATCAGATTCTAGTTAATAACTGTACCGTTCTATTTACCATGCTCCCTGGTCCAACAGATCACTATGAAAAAGGGCTTCTCTGGTTCTTTCTAGTAATCAATAGAATGCTCTTTCCTCATTACTAACTCCAACCTACTACCCCAACCAAATATAAGCACCTACTAACATTAATTTAATAGATTGTTGAATAGCTGAAAAGCACTAAGCCAATACTTTAAGAGCGGCCTGTGGCAGGAACATGGATCTGACACCTTTTTACCCCCCTACCTGCTCTCATCTTCACAATTTTTCTTTCCCACCAATCTTTTTTGGCTCAGCAGTTTTTAGTTTTGTATAGATATTTAATGGAACCAGGTTTGTACATTGAAATGTTGTTGTTTCAACTTGGACCTTTGGTTTCTACATTTGAAGCTACGACCTGGAACTTGTGGACTCGTTCACAGATAGAAACCCAATTTATTCATCATTAGTTTTGTATATGTTATCTACATTTTATTTTGAAAATCAATAAAAATTTAAAAAATGATCAATGACTTACCTTTCCCATTTTGAGTAGAAGGACTTTTCAACTGCAATACAAGTGTGTGAAGTGGCAGCCTTTATATATGTGTGTCCTGTATTGCTGATGTCTGCACAGCCGGTATAGAAGGCTCTCTTCTGTTTAGTAATGTAAAGATCTTTAGTCTTCCATTGTGTTTATTCGGCTGTATCATTTGTTTTTCTTTGCTTATTTGTGCTTGCTTTACCTAGAGTGCTTCACCTATTGTGATTTTCTCTTTGGCTATTATATCAACAAATCAATCACCTTTGGTTTCAGTGTGTCAGCAGCTCCATGATCATAAAAAGCAATGTAGAGAGACGTTAAATCCTTTACAGAAATAAAGATATATTATGCAATATGAACAATATGAACTACCTGCATGAAAAGCTTTTACTCATATTTGTATACAGAAACCAAGTTACCCTGTTGGTCAAATAGACGTGTACATTATCAACCATTTCTGCCTTTCAATTAATTACAGAATCCTGCACCCTTAAAAACCCTTATATATTTGGTTTACAATCTAGTGTGATATTATTCAGATTAAAACCCATCACCTTTGAAAATACTAGACACATTTTTTGTGTTGCCTGTAAAATGCTGATATGTAGTTTACTAGAGGTATGAAATGGAGGAATGGTCACAATACAATTAAAGGAGAACTAAACCCCCAAAAAATCAAAGTTTAAGTTAGAAATCACTTCTCTCAACATCCTTCTCAGCATGGAAGGTTTAACCCAGGGGCCTTTTCTTTACCTCTCTGAGCTCATTTTAGGTTCTGTTTGTTCCCCAACCTGAAGCTGACATTTTCCCTTGCCAGCCAGTACTTTTGCCTTGATTACATTTTCAGCACCTGTGTGATTTCCACTCCCACCTCTTAACCCCATGGATGTAGAAATATATTAAATCATCAATATTCAAATTGGTGGTGCAGCTGATTAACCCTTTCCTAGTAGCAGTGTTGTAGTGTGATATATATAGGTCTGAGTATCTAGTGTGTTCGGATCTGAAATAATGTATGTCTCACCTCCGGATTTCACTCCACCAAATCCCATATATAAACAATAAATTGCAGGTGAAACATACAAAGACACAGGTCTGTAACTGTGAATATTGCAAGTTTATTCCAAAACATGCGTGCTACGTGTTTCAGACCCACTCAAGCACTTGAGGAAGGACAAGTGGGTCAGAAACATGTAGAATGCATGTTTTACAATAAACCTGCACTATTCGCAGTTACAGACTGCGATACCACACCTATGGCCCTTAGTGTGAAGGTCTCTAGCTCTCCCTGTCAGCTGCAGCAATATTAGTGGGAAGTGTAGCTTGTTAAAAGGGAATGTTGGAGGGTAGGAAGAGTGTGTTTTTATAGGAACCACATGGTGCAGAACTGTAGGGGGAGGATAGTGAAGTGAACCTGATATTACCACACCTCTGTGCAATGCATTTCTCATCAGTGTACCTTATTAAAGGGAATGTTGGAGGGTAGGAAGAGTGTTTTTATAGAAAGCACATGGTGCAAAACTGTAGGGGGAGGATAGTGAAGTGAACCTGATTTTAGCACAGCTCTGTGCAATGCATTTCACATCAGTGTACCTTATTTAAGGGAATGTTGGAGGGTAGGAGGGTAGGCTGTCTGTATAAAAAAAACAACCTCTAGTACAGAGCTGTCCTAAGATCAGGGTCATTATATTATCCTCCACCTGCAGCACTGCACCATGCTCTATAAGTGTATCTATTAAAGGGGAATGTTGGAGGGTATGCCACTTGCAGCCCTAAATATACATTGCAGCAATACACACACTAATATAAATGGTAAAGTGCAGAAATAAACACATACAAAGACACACAGGCTAATTTACCCAAGCCATATCGCTGTGGGTAATGTCCTGTTCGCCATTCAATATCACGTTTGTGAATGTATCCACTGCGGGATTTTAACGCCAGCTATTTGCTGGGCTAAAACTAACGCAAAGACTTTAACTCCATATATCTTCCCAGCAAGTCTGGGTAAATGAGCCTGACAGTCTCTTGCAGAAATGCTCACAAATATAAAGGGTTAACAAGTTTGCTTCCGAAATACATATGAAAAGGGTTAACACCTTCCCCCATTCTGTTTAAGCAGGAAAATCGGCAAATAATATTCACTGCTATCTCTGATGATTGGCTGGGAGACAATGGCAGCTTAGCATAAGGGGAGTGGGAACCAAACACAAGGTAGCTAGTTAGCATGTGCAGAAGGAGTTTTGTGTCCAGGACCACCAGGAAGAGGCAACACTAGAAGCCAGCCGTGACATCATAGATTGCCAGTACTCAGAAATGTTCTATAGTTGATTTCTACACTAAGAGGCTGAATTCAGTGGTGAGAAACAAATGGTTTTACTAAGTTATAGTTATAGAGTCTGTGGAGCTGCCTTTGTATTTTGGGTTTAGTTCTCCTTTAATGAAAGATGGTCTAAAATATTTTTTTCAAAGGTGATGGCTTTTAATCTAAACAATATGTCACACTAGATTGTAAACCAAATATATAAGGGGTTTTAAGGGTCCAGGATTCTGTAGTTCATTTGAAGGCAGAACTGAATGATAATCAATACGTTTGTTTTTCAGATCAATACTAAGTTACCACAGCCTGGGGTGTATGTAGTTTCTAAAAATCTGTCACTTATGGGGATATTTTAGTTTATTTAGTTTTCATTCTAAGTTAATCGTTAGAAGTGGTTATAAATTAAAATTTGGTGTAAAAATCAAAAAGTTCTGTTGTCTGGTGCCACTGACATTAGAGTTTTCAACAAAAAAAGGTACAAAAAGACGTTTTGCAAAATGCACTTTTTCTGACATATTTCACCCAAAAATATAGAGAAATTTCCAACAAAGTTACAAAAGTCTGTTATTCTGTTAAAGTACTGTTTGTGCTTCGCTACTATACTTCAATAAACAAAAATCCTGAAAATCCTTTTAGCAAAAAAAGGAAGACTAATTGCAAAACTGGAAATTTTAAAAATATTCAGCCCGATGTTTATTTTATTTCATAGACCCCAGAAATAATTTAGTAAAACAAAAGATAACCAATATCACATCAGGAAGCGTGGGTTTAACTCATTTTTATTTTTGGCCCTTTGCTGACGATATTGCATCTTCCTGATTATGTTCTACATGGTGTTTCTCTGTTTATAAGGTCAGGGGTGACCCTAGGGTTTTTGACACCTGAAACAACTTTTAAATTTCGCCTTTTCTGCAGACAGGTGGCGGCACGATAATTGGGTGTGGCTTCATCAGGAAACATAGGTGCGGCTTGTGGAGGTGGGTGTGGTGGGCTGACTAACACTTACTGGTGGACTGGAGGGCTGACTTAACACTGATTGGTGGAGTGGAGGGCTGACTAAACACTGATTGGAGGACTGGTGCTGAAATGCAGTATTGCAGGAAGGAGGATTTTTTTTAACTGCCGCCTTTTAAGTGCTCTGCAGGGGCGCTTTCAGTTTGTTTCAGTTTGCTGCATGTTAGGGGCACCCCTTTATAAGGTTATATCACATGATTATATGGACAGGTGTGTTATTTTGGGGGAAGTGGGTCACAGAATCTGTGGGTAAATGTTTATCTTTGCTAAGCTAATGAATATACTGATACTATGGCACTACACAATGCATTTATTTACAGAGACTGTATGGTTAACTAATAAGGAATGCGTAAATCCTTTGGGCTTTGTTCCACCAACGTGTCTGTGAAACTAGTCAAAACCAAAAGTTACTACTGAAACTGCAAAATTCCGGTATTAGAATACAGATCCGACAGCCAAAATTTTGGTAGTTCTATGTGAAAATTTAATTGTCAGTATTTGACAAAACTCTGAAAACAGTCAGGTTTGAAGCAAAGTCCTAATGGTGAAGTTTGCAGATAGTCTGTTAAATGAAGGCACATTTACCATAGGACAAATTGGATGGAATTAATTTTCCTATCGCAACTCAGCTGCACATTTTTGCAAAACCCTCACAAACCAGATAACATTGGGTAGAGTTGGTTTTGCACTTATTGTTGTGATTGCACAGGATATTGCATCTCCCTGAATATTTTTTTTGACAGAACGATTACTTTATTTACCTATGAATGTGCTCATGAGATGTGTCTTTGTGTTTGGTCATAGTTATTGACTACCTTAAAACCAATCTAATCATTCACATTTACTTCTTCCTGTGTACCATTAGTACCCTGCAGCTGGTCATGCTAACAACAATTAAAATAAAAAATGTAACTGGAAGGTATTACTGACAGAAAATGGGCTTGTAAGAAAGAATCAGCACTCACATTTGCGTATAAGTTTTTATTTTTTACGAGATGAAAGTATACCCATTATATATGGAATCACCCAAATATAAGTTATCATTAGATGTCCAAGCAAAACATTAACTGACCCATGAGGTGCTACATTCTCCCACCCCACAAAATATATCTTTTAAATCTATTAAAATCAAGGGATATGCATCATGTGCTCACATAATTATTTTATTTAAAAGACATGTCTATCCTCACCCAGCAATTTTAAGAAAAGCCCCCCAGGTATAAATCATGCTATACAACAGCAAAGGAGGATTCCAAGCTGTATATCTGGAAAATGTCACCCATGTCATGTTACCCATGACATAAGTTCAAATGGGATTTTCTGAACTCTGACTTTTCAAACTTTCAAGCATTTTTAAAATTTCGAGGATTTTATTGAATTAGTGGAAATAATCCAGCCATATGTCCCAAATTCACCAATGACAGGTATTTTTACCAGTGCCAACCCCCATGGGTTGCCTTTGTGAAGTGTTACCCTTTGGCCAGCTTTCCCCAAAGGGTAACACTAATTTAAAAGACTAATTTCCCATCCTAATGACCTTAAAGGGCAAGTCCAGCCCAAAAATGACAACTTACATACAAGTAAATCACCCCCCAAAACCCTAAATGGTAATAGTTTGAAATGTGAAATATATAAGTCTAACCTGAAATGCAGCACAATGTCATGTTTCCCCTGTTTCTGCTTCCTGGTTCTTCCAGTTAATAACTCTCAGTTATGGATTTGACAGTTGACATCACAGCCAATGACTGAATGTTAATCCCCTGTCTGCCTCTTCTGAGCATGCCCAGGCTCAGTACAGGCTCAGTACAGGTTTCCAGAAGCATCCAGAAGCATAGCAGGCATACAGTAATGAATTCATAGGACAAACTATGACATATCAAAATATTTTAAAGAGGCCATTCTTTCTAAAAGATGTTATTAAGAGGGTGGAGTTGTCCTTTAACCGCCCCATTCAGCATTTTGTCTGTGTATAAATAAATGCAATCGAAATACTGACTTCTTGTTTGCAGGACCCCTAGTAGAGACCATTATGGTCTTGCCCTTGTCCCAGCGCCTGGGTTGATTCAGTTGCTCAGTAGAGATCTGAGCTTGATTGTCCCATCCAACAGCCAATCAGTAGACTTATAAATTATGCCTATGTCCTCTGCGCTTCAGGATATGTTGGGTAGGATTAGGAAATAGGGGGAGATGCAATATATTTCGCTATCGCAACCTACGTGCACTCATTTCCACAATGTATTAATCACTTTGCGACCATTAATACATTATGAAAACGCTAGCGGTAAGTTGCGACCTTTTGTGCGTATTTTAAAGACACCATTGAAGAGGCGTTAATTGTCGCGCAAAAACTAGCGCAAAAATTATTGCATCGCTTTGCGCTGCGCAAAGAAAAAGAATTGCGACATGGTGCAGGCAGTGCAAAACCTTTGCTAACACGTTAGTACATAGGTTAGCGTGATTTTAAAGCTTATTTTCTTGTTAGCCCAGGATATTGCATCTCCCTGTTGGTGTGTGGTGTCTGCTGCAGAGCCTGGATTCCACTTCTGTGATTTATAAATTAAAGAGATGTAGGCTGCACGAACTCTCTCACACCGTCACATGTAATAAATAAATATATATCCTTCCTTTATATAAAAATATTTTTGTTTTTATAAAAACATTTTGTGGAGATTGCATTGAGTTTTTAGACTGTACTATGTAGGTGGGGGCAGGCTAAAATAATATTATACATGGTTACAGTGTATTGTAATGTGTATTACAGTGTATTGTAATGTAAAAGGTATAACATGAATTAGTTTATTAATCTGTTCTAAATAAAGATATATAAGTGTGTAACAGTGTGTAAATGGCATATGAAATAAAAAATAAAAAAAATTCCTTATTGTCCTTATTATCCAATAGGTGTGCTTCTTGTAGCTGCTGTAGCTGCTGTAGAACATCACATACTGACGCAATGCATGCTTTACAGTAACATCCTTTAGCTTTGCATTGTGGTAGAGACTTACTGAGCATGTGCGAGTTAATGGCCAATCAAAAAAAAGTTATTGTCCTGTCCGCCTGCCCTAATGGCTTGCCGGTGATTAGCCAGGTTCACCTCCCTGCGTGAACGCCTGGCTAATCACCGGCAAGCCATTAGGGCAGGCGGACAGGACAATATGATCACCAGTGCTACATTAGGAGGGGAAGAGGAGAAATTTGGCGAACAGTCAGTCGCACATCACTTCAGACTTGCAAAACACCCTATATCTTCATTTAGGTGGATGGCTATAGACTTTGAACCCCCCAAGGAGGGCTGTGACCGAAAACGAGCCCTCTTACAACGTGAAGCTCGTTGGATAAAGAGGCTCTGCACCTTATCACCTAGAGGAATGAATGAACAATTGGCCCTTAACTGTTTTTTATAAGACACTTCCCAATTATACTAGCCCTACTTTCAAGTACGTTTAGTCAGTGATTTACCTTAGCCTCTCCATTTCCTTCATTACTAGTATTATCTCTTAGTTACTCGGCTTTTGCCGTGGTGGGCACTAGAATAGTTGAATGGTCCCATCACATCCCCTTTTTTGTCCTTCGTTGGCTGGTACATATTTCATTCTGACCATATTGACTTCAGCCAGTTCGACAGATTTAATAGTGATTTTAATATGCTTTTAGATGGAGATTTCAGTATATGTTTTTATTCTGTCCTAGTGGGACCGTTGTGTTTTATTCACTTAGGCACTTTAATACGCACGGAGCACTGTACCTTAATATTGAGACTATGGGTTATTTTATGTCCACAGGGTTGTGGTCACTTTTAGATGGTTTTATCACTATACAGTGTGTATTTATTTAACTTATTTGGATAGGGTTCTGTCCCCTGATGTACTAGTTCATCTTTCTATGTAGCCCAGCACTAGCACTTTTTTCTTATCTTATTTGCACTTGGCACCTTGTTTCCGCAGGTTTCTCCGGACCGCCTTCGTGGCGCCTCCGGGTTTGTCTTTCACACAGATACTTGCCGTGGTGTTCGGCTCTGACCCTTGTGTATAGGAGCTGTTTCTTGTTCTGGCATCGGGGCGTGGCTAGGTGCGGGTGTCACTAATACGTAGCCTTCACATACTTTATCACGTGGGGGGCGGGTAGGGGGTGTGTTAGTGGGAGTTCTGTTAGCTTTAAATGTATCTGTTGCCATTTGTGTGTAACCCTGAAGACGACCCAGTAGCGTCGGGCTGAAACGCGTAGGTTCATTTGGCCTACTACCCTTATAATAAAGTGTTGTTTAGTCCATGGAGTGCGCCTGAATCTCTCTCCTATTAGATATCCCGCTGGCAGCACCCTGGCAATCGTCCTGCAACGGAGTGCATCGGATTCCCACCTATATATATATATATATATATATAATGTAATGCAGGGAAGGTAGCACTCCTCGCCTCTTGCTGTGGGATGCCCGGGTGCCTTCCGTAGGTTATACACGAGAATTTAAACAAATCTGGTAGCACTCCTGGGTCTTAAGTCAAACAGTTTAAATTTATTTAGTGTAACACGCCAACATCAACGCGTTTCGGCCGCCATCTTGGCCGTCATCAGGATGTGATGTCACAACAAAGTTACGTGATTTAAAGTGCCAAAGTGAACCGCCCTCCTACTACTTACTACCTGAACTTTACCTCTGTGCTAGTGATGCGAACTCCTCCTCGTGTTGCCGCTAGTCGCTGTCCACTTGAAAGTGCTGAACTCCTTTGTATATATGTGGGGGTATTACGGGCTGGAAACCCGTATAACACTATAAAAATACTAAAATTCCTAAAGTACTAAAATACAGTGAACTATAATTATATATATTAAAAGTGCTAGAAATGTGATAAGGTGTGAACTGATGCTAAGTTCTAAAAATCTATGAAAGTGATACAGTGCATAACCTGTCTCAATGTTAAAACTAGATAACCCCTTCAATGAGTGGCCCTCTATAATAAATTATTAAATTGCGGGTAGACCAATTAAAATGCTCAAACCGCTATCTTATAAAAAAAATTATTAATAAGGGTACTGACTCGATACCCTCTATATCTGTTCTAACAGGAATGCGGCGCTAGCCGGAGGTATGATGGTGAGGATGGGAAGATAGGGCGATCTTAAATTAACCAATTGGGTACGAGATCCCCTCTATTCAAAAATCTAAAACTAAGTAAATTATAGATAAGTAAGTTAAGGACTAAGAATGTGTATAGAATATTATAAATAATGTTGGTCTCCCCTACGGACTCTCTACTGAATACGGTATTATACTATTCACGCCCAATTGTATAGGTGTCCTAAAGGCAAATTGCTCGATTATAGGCAATCAATTATTCGAGGAATCTTTTTGCATAGAAAACTCTATCACATAAAACTCTGTTATAGAAAACAGGTTAAAGACCACTGTTCATTAAGTCCCTTGGGGGCCAATGTGGCCAGTCTTCGGATCCACCGAGCTTCCCGTTGTAATAATGCTTTATTCCGGTCGATGCCTTCGGTCTCAGGTACGTGGTCGATGATCATCCATCTTAATGTTGCCAGAGAGTGTCCCTTTTCTCTGAAATGTTTGGCGACTGATTGTTCGCCAAACTTAGTTTCATTCCCCTCTGTTTTGTTGTTAATCGCTTTTCTTATGGCCATGCGGTGATTTGCCAGTCTTTCTCTGATGGTAGTAGTTGTTTTGCCAATATAGCATTTGCTACACGGGCATTGGATAAGATAAATGACATACGTACTCAAACATGAGTATCGTCCTTTGATGTAAATTATCTTGCCCGTTTGTGGATGTGGGAAATCTTTACCGCTGATCATGGACCTACAGGCTAAACAGTCGGGACATTTATAACATCCATTTTCTCTTTTGGTAAGCCACTTTGTTTTTAAATTCTCATCATGATCCGATTTTATGTCAGTTATGACTAGGAAGTCCCTTAGGTTCTTTCCTCTTTTAAACAGGAATTGGGGATTGTTCTCGGTAAATGGTAGGGTGGGATCGTTGCTGACTATTTCCCAGTGCTTTTTGATTATTTCTTTGACTTTCCCGGAGTGTGTTGAATGTTGCATAAGATATGGTATATGATTGTTTGATAGGGGTACCTTAGGTTTAACACTTTCTGGATTTATTGCTCGCTGGAGTTGTTTCTTAATAATTTCTTTCCTATATCCTCTTTGTAGGAATTTGGTTGACATTTCTTCCAGTTGGCTCTCCATTATCTTGGGGTCGGTATTGTTCCGTATGACTCGGAGCATCTGGGAGTATATAATGCCCTCCTTTTGTGCCGTCGGGTGGAAACTATTAGCTTCCAATATGGAGTTCTTATCTGTGGGCTTATTGTATAGCGAACTCCCAAACTTGTCCCCTTGTTTAAAGATCCTTAGATCAAGATACTCAATACTATTGGGGTGACTTTTCATAGTAAATTTAATAGGGCTATCCAATGTGTTGATATGGGATAGAAATGTATCACACTCTACCTGTGTACCTTTCCATATTATGAACAAATCGTCAATAAATCTCTTATAGAACAAAATTTGTTTTCCCAAAAAGGGGTACATGTGTTTTGATTCAAATTGTTCCATAAATATGTTGGCGAATGATGGCCCTATATTGGAGCCCATGGCCGTACCTGTATTTTATTTATAAAATTTGTTGCCGAATCTAAAGTAATTATGACTCAATATGAACAGCATGAGATCCATCAAGTATTCAATAGGTGGGGAGTGGTGGTCGTGTTTTAATAATGCTTGTCGACACGCTTCAACCCCTTCTACTTGTGGAATAACCGTATATAAATTCTGAACATCAAGTGTGACCAAGATGGTGCCTTCCAAAGTGTACTCAAAGTTCTTTAGCATCTGTAACAGATGTTGGCTGTCACGTATGTATGACGTCATTTGAGTTACTATGGGTTGCAAAAATGAGTCCAAGTACTGGGCTATGGGCTTGAAGAGTGACCCTCTGGATGCCACAATGGGCCTTCCTGGGGGATGTGTAAGAGATTTATGAATTTTGGGGACACTATATATAATAGGTGTCCTAGGGAATTCTGTGATTAGAAATTCTGCCGTGCTGTTAGTAAGCCACCCCTGTTGCTTTCCGAACTGAATCTTATCATCTATTAGTTTTTTCATATGCGGCGTGGGGTCTTTGTCAAGTAGGCTATATGTGTCATCTTTGTTGAGTTGGTTATCTAGTTCGGTTATATAATAACTTTTATCCAACAAGACTATTGCCCCCCCTTTATCCGCAGGTCTGATGATAAGATCCTTGTCTTCAGCTAAATTTTTAATTGCTTGTCGTTCATCTGGCGTGATGTTCATAAATGGGAGGCATTATATACTCCCAGATGCTCCGAGTCATACGGAACAATACCGACCCCAAGATAATGGAGAGCCAACTGGAAGAAATGTCAACCAAATTCCTACAAAGAGGATATAGGAAAGAAATTATTAAGAAACAACTCCAGCGAGCAATAAATCCAGAAAGTGTTAAACCTAAGGTACCCCTATCAAACAATCATATACCATATCTTATGCAACATTCAACACACTCCGGGAAAGTCAAAGAAATAATCAAAAAGCACTGGGAAATAGTCAGCAACGATCCCACCCTACCATTTACCGAGAACAATCCCCAATTCCTGTTTAAAAGAGGAAAGAACCTAAGGGACTTCCTAGTCATAACTGACATAAAATCGGATCATGATGAGAATTTAAAAACAAAGTGGCTTACCAAAAGAGAAAATGGATGTTATAAATGTCCCGACTGTTTAGCCTGTAGGTCCATGATCAGCGGTAAAGATTTCCCACATCCACAAACGGGCAAGATAATTTACATCAAAGGACGATACTCATGTTTGAGTACGTATGTCATTTATCTTATCCAATGCCCGTGTAGCAAATGCTATATTGGCAAAACAACTACTACCATCAGAGAAAGACTGGCAAATCACCGCATGGCCATAAGAAAAGCGATTAACAACAAAACAGAGGGGAATGAAACTAAGTTTGGCGAACAATCAGTCGCCAAACATTTCAGAGAAAAGGGACACTCTCTGGCAACATTAAGATGGATGATCATCGACCACGTACCTGAGACCGAAGGCATCGACCGGAATAAAGCATTATTACAACGGGAAGCTCGGTGGATCCGAAGACTGGCCACATTGGCCCCCAAGGGACTTAATGAACAGTGGTCTTTAACCTGTTTTCTATAACAGAGTTTTATGTGATAGAGTTTTCTATGCAAAAAGATTCCTCGAATAATTGATTGCCTATAATCGAGCAATTTGCCTTTAGGACACCTATACAATTGGGCGTGAATAGTATAATACCGTATTCAGTAGAGAGTCCGTAGGGGAGACCAACATTATTTATAATATTCTATACACATTCTTAGTCCTTAACTTACTTATCTATAATTTACTTAGTTTTAGATTTTTGAATAGAGGGGATCTCGTACCCAATTGGTTAATTTAAGATCGCCCTATCTTCCCATCCTCACCATCATACCTCCGGCTAGCGCCGCATTCCTGTTAGAACAGATATAGAGGGTATCGAGTCAGTACCCTTATTAAAAAAATTTTTTATAAGATAGCGGTTTGAGCATTTTAATTGGTCTACCCGCAATTTAATAATTTATTATAGAGGGCCACTCATTGAAGGGGTTATCTAGTTTTAACATTGAGACAGGTTATGCACTGTATCACTTTCTTAGATTTTTAGAACTTAGCATCAGTTCACACCTTATCACATTTCTAGCACTTTTAATATATATAATTATAGTTCACTGTATTTTAGTACTTTAGGAATTTTAGTATTTTTATAGTGTTATACGGGTTTCCAGCCCGTTATACCCCCACATATATACAAAGGAGTTCAGCACTTTCAAGTGGACAGCGACTAGCGGCAACACGAGGAGGAGTTCGCATCACTAGCACAGAGGTAAAGTTCAGGTAGTAAGTAGTAGGAGGGCAGTTCACTTTGGCACTTTAAATCACGTAACTTTGTTGTGACATCACATCCTGATGACGGCCAAGATGGCGGCCGAAACGCGTTGATGTTGGCGTGTTACACTAAATAAATTTAAACTGTTTGACTTAAGACCCAGGAGTGCTACCAGATTTGTTTAAATTCTCGTATATATATATATATATATATATATATATAAATATAATTAGGAGTAATAAACCATTAAAATCAGTTTAAATAACCTTAATACGATAACCATATAAAAAACCTATAAAATAGCATAGATCTTAGCAAGCCAGTTTTTGATTACCAGACGAAATTCCATAACTTCCAAATATCATGGATTTGTTCAGAGTAATATACTGCAATAGGGGTCTCTGTGTAATAGGACAGGCATCAAGCGGCTGGTAAAAACTTTCATCTTTATTCGGTAATCAAATCATCGATAATCCACATAGTTTGGTCCGTGGGGTGTAGGAAAAGGTAGGGTAGAAGGGGAAGCAGCCTGACACGTTTCGTGACTACGTCACTTCCTCAAAGGCTGTTGGGATATCCCACTAAGATCCCTTAAATAGGAAAAGATCCCAGGACTAACCCAAATAGGAAACAATGGGAGGGGGAATATAAAAACACAATTTCTACAATATCTTAACATATATACACAAAAAAAATCCTAAAATCAACTAGCAATATAAAGTACAGATACCTACTATGCACATTCTTAATGAGTTTAGAACCTACTACACATCTATGTTTACATAATATAGTAACCTTTCTAAAATTTAATGAACCTACAGTTACGATAGTGTTCCGCAACAATGTATGAACAGATGGAATACCATCTAGCAACCATGTATAATAGGGTATCTGATACATATTATCAAACCCACCATCTAAGGAAAGAGTGTTCCGAGACAGTTCTAGACAACGCCAAATAGCCTACAATTTCCTGCCTAAAGTTAGTGAAACTATCCTAAGACAAGAGGGGAGGAAAAGTTTATTCATCTAAGAAACACGACAATTCAAAGTCCCTATTCAGTCCCTTGGGTGTAATGGTTTCTAATCCAAAAGGCTTCCTTTTTCAAAAGTGCTTTTTCATTTTTGCCTCTACGAGAACTATTTAAAGTTCTATCAATAATCTGGAAACGGACACATGTTCTACTCCCATGCATTTCAATTAAATGTTTAGCTATTGCCGATTTGGTCTCCCCTTTCGGGATAGCTAAAAGATGTTCATAAATTCTTTGGGATTTTTATCTTATTGTTTTGCCCACATATTGAAGGCCACATTCACATGTGGCTAAATAGATAACATAATCGTTTTACAGTTAGCATAATTTGAAATATTTGTCCATTAGAGGTACTACTGAAAAACTTAGTTGGTTGTATAAATGGGCATACTGTTCACCTATTATAGCCACATTTGTAACTCCCTGGTACACGGAGCCAAGAGGGACCTGATGTATTGTTAGACCTGATATGGCTAGGAGCTACAAATGAGCCAATGGTTCTAGCCCTTTTGAAGGAGAATCTCGGTTTGTCTGTTAGAACTTCACCCAAGATCGGGTCGTTCTGAAGTATGGGCCAAAGTTTCTTAACGGCTCTACAGATTTTATGAGACTCTTTAATATAAGTTAATGTTAGATAGGGTGTGTCTGGTATGGATAAATGACCCTTCTTTTTTTCCACCTTTTTCTTAACATTGTTTTCTTGTTAATAAATCCTTTCTATTGCTAAGAACCGCTTTCTCATAGGCCTTTTTAATATTCATGGTATCATAACCTCTCTCACAGAGTTTATCCCACAATGACATAGCTTGTGACTGGAATGCATCCCATGTGGAGCATATCCGTCTGAGTCTAATAAATTCACTATAGGGTATCCCTTCTATAATCGATTTTGGATGACCCGAATCCGGTTGTAACAGCGTATTCCGTGTAATAGGTTTTCTATACAGATTTGTTTCTACATGGTCATCCTTAGCTACCAGTAATATGTCGAGAAATTCAATGAAGATGGGGTTCACATGAGACGTAAAAATGATTCCCCATCCTGTTTGGTTACAATACATCACCAATTGATCTACTGTGTAGTCTCCTTCCTCCCATATCATAATCAAGTCGTCAATGTAACGATAATACAAAATTATTTGATTCTTAAATGGTATATCAGCAGTAAATAGTAACACACGTTCCCAAAATCCCATGAAGAGGTTGGCGTACAATGGAGAGAATTTCACCCCCATTGCCGCTCCCCTCTTCTGGATATAGAACTTTTGATCAAACATAGAGAAATTAGATGTCAATAGGAACTCTAAAGCAGTGATAATAAACATATTTTGATTGTTGCCATACCAAGCCTTTTTATTTAACCAAAACCTTATTGCCTCTATGCCCCTCACATGTTCAATAGATGAATATAATGAGGCAACATCTAAAGTGACCTATTGATAAGATAGTTTCCATACTATTTTTGTAAGCTTGTTTATAGCATCAGTGGAATCTCTTAAAAATGTAGGTAAAGTAAAAACCATTGATAAAAGTAAGTGGTCCACATATTTGGCTAACCTCTCGATCATGGAGTCTAAACCCGTCACAATTGGGTGACCTTTCACATTCGTCAGGGTTTTGTGCACTTTGGGCAACCAGTAAAAAAAAGAGACATGAGCTTTTCCCTAAGGGCACGGGAAGGATCGTTAGATAATAACATATGTCTCAGTATCACTAAGTTGGGCAAGGGACTCCGCCTGGTAATAGGTTTTATCTAACACTGCAATGGAGCCGCCCTTATCTGCGGCCCTCACCACTATTTCATTATTGCTCTGTAACTTTTTTAGAGCTAGATATTCACCCTTCTTTAGATTATTATATTTGTGGACAACTTAAGTTTATTTTTATTTAAATCCTTGTGACTCATGATTTGATCCAAATTATGAGATAACATTCTATAGAATAGGTCTACATTCTGAACCCTACTCTGAATCGGGTAAAAAGTAGATTTATCACAGAGACCTGTATGTACAAGAGTATTAACATTAGAATCATTATTCGAAATACCCGTATCCTTTAAATCCTGTAATAATAAACACGTTACTTGGTCTTGAAAGTTTCAATCCAGCCCTTGATCATAGGGAACAGTATGTGAACTATATAAATCCAGGGTCCCATTTTCAAAAACCCCATCAACAAGAACCCCCGCGTCCCGTATCTGAGGATTATAAAAATGTCTCACTAAGGTAAGTCTCCGAATAAAGTGATAAATCTAGATCATCGTTTCAAATTTATCACCTGTGCCTCTGTTAAGTTAAGACCTTTGTTAAGAAGACTCATTTCCGAGTCATTAAGAGTATAACTCGACAAATTGATGACATTATTTACTTCTTGACTTGTTACATTTAATATCTTTTCCAAGCCTTGGAACTCTTTCTGTGACCCAGACCTCCTCCCTCTTCTGGTTTTGGTTTCAAACTCCTCTCCCTCGCTCATGGATAAATCTCCCTGTAAAAAAAAAGGAAGAGGCCGACGAGGCAGACCTGGTCAATCTCATTGATGATGTAGATTTAGTAGACATATTTGTATCAGAGGAATCACCTCCCCTCTCATTAAATTGTACTTTCTTCAAAATAGACTGATTTCTAGAGGGGGTATATCCTCTACTCCACTCTCTCCTTCTCTGGGGGTATTGATTTCTATAATTGGGGGTACCTTCCTGTTTTCAGCCGTAACCAGGAGATCTTGTGGGATGTCTCTCTTTATCTCCCCATCTAGATTGGAAGTCTTTCCCTCCTCCCATGTTCTCACGCCATAGATATATTCTACCCAGATCATAATCCCTTTTATCCCTTAAATACTTCTGTAGTTTAGTCAACTTCATTTGGGATTCCAATTTGGTCAGCATATTCAACGTTTGTTTAATTTTTTAATTGAAGCTGTCACCCAGGATCTGGGTCAGCTCCTCCGTTAGTTTTACAATATCTTTATTCATGGACTGTAGCTTTTTATTATTCTGGCTTATAATGAGTTTCATTAGTTTAAAAGAGCATTCTGAAAGGGTTTCGTTCCATTTTTCCACAAAGCTTTTATCAATAAGCATAAATGTAGGGAATTTCTTTAAACAAAGACCCTGGGGAACCCTCTTAAGCTAGGTACACACTGTACAGATTTCTGAAAGATGACAGACAGGATCTGCAAGATCCTGTCTGCCATCTTTCAAAGATCTGCATACACACAGTCCCGAGCGTTCTCCTATGTGAGAACGCTCGGGACTGTGTGTTTCCATCGGCCGCGCTAGACTCCTCTATAGGGAGTCTAGCGCGGCCGATGGAAATTTTCGGCCTTTCCCGAACGAGCGTTCGGCCGACCCGATCGTTTGGCGGCCGCGCGCTCGTTCGGGAAATGAACGTACACACGTAACGATTAAGCCCCGATACCGTCGGATCCGACGGTATCGGGGCTTAATCGTTAATGTGTGTACCCAGCTTAAGGGGGTCTCTGGGTTACTCTTCTGTCTAAGCTTTTTGCACAAAGCATGTGAACAAGCAGCAAGAAAAAACCTCATAAAATAGATAAAAAATGCAGTAAAAAGAGACCCGCCAAAATCGCAGTTAAAAGGAGATGCAAACCTAGATGACAGATATACACTCTTGAGAAACTGAGAAAGACAGTGAAATGCGTTGAAATGACAAAGATCTTTAAAGGGTAACAGTGGTCTCCAAACAAGTTGAGTTTAAACGAAAGGCCAGTTTCCTACTTTTAAAATGAGCCATCAACCACCTCTCTACTTGCTTCACAGCCCAAGATATAAAGAAATGACTGACCAGAAAGTTAATGGGTGGGAGGCTGACATGTGACATTCCTAAGGCTTCTCCTGCAGAGTGCCGCCGGTGAGCACAGCCTCAGACTCCCTCAGTGTGTGAGGGAGACAGGAAGTCCCTCCTCCTCTCTGCTGTGTGAAGTCCTGACAGAGAAGGCAAGGGAATCTACAGCCCTTCTTTCCCACTATGTGAAAACAGCCTTTTCAGGCAGAGTTCTCACCTGAAAAGGTTGTTTCCACAGAGTTTTCTGTAGGGGGGGTCTGAGTGGCCCACGGCACGGCGAGTCGGTGGGGCGTATGCACCCGTGAGTGGGCAGGTCTTGAGCACACATGGGTGGGCGGGGCTTATGTACCTGCTGGTGGGCAGGGCTTATGCACCAATGAGTGGGCAGGGCTTGTGCACCCGTGAGTGGGTGGAGCCACATGGAGCTGTAAGAGAATGGGCCAAGGGGGGCCTGCAACTGGAGGGATCATGGGGTCCATGAGTGGGAGGGACCAGGGGGGCTGCAAAGGAGAGGAGGAAACACAGGGCAGATTGACTGATATGGTTTCAGAGCAGGAAGCAGGAAGTGCAGGGGACCTGGTGATGCTGCTGCCATATCACACACAAAAATGTACGTAAATATCTTCAAAACTATGCAAAATAAACAATGAAAATAAATTGAAAAAAATTCTCAGGCGAGCAATTCCTATCAATTTACTCAATGACTCCTATCAGTCATTTTTGGACCACAGTTCCCCTTTAAGGCTTTACATACATGTTACTGGTTCAAAACTGTAATTAGCTTCCACTGTAAGGAGCTACCAAAGATAAAAGTTGTAAATAGTAAATTAAAGGGAATGTTTACCCCTAAAATGAAAACATTATATATAGGTAAACCACCACCCAAAACCACGATAGTTAGAAAGCGGACAGGCATAAGGCTAATATGTGTATGCAGCAAACTTATGCTCTATCTTTCCATCTTCATAGGCAGCTAAGGGAATAACATTCAGTCATTGGCTGTGATTTCATCTGTTACAGCCATGACTGACAGCTGCTAACTGGAAGAACAAAGGAAGCCAAAAGAGTTAAAGAACATCAGGCAGCATTTCAGGGTAGACCTACATCTGTCAGCTTTCTGAATATTGCAGATTTGGAGTGTGATTTACCTATATACAAATAACACTTGAGGAGTGGACTTGCACTTAAAGGGGCTAAGGCCCATGGACCAGTGAATGTGTCTTGAATCTACAGGAATCCTATGTTAGTCAAAAAGGCAGTTTTGTAACAGCTCCGTGTACAAGAGTTGTAATGTGCAAAATGGTATGTAACTGCATGATCATTGCCCTTGTATAAACTGAATCATATTTAAAATAGCCTTAATTTTTCTTTATATATGCAGATATTGTAAAGTCACCACTAAAATACTAGTATGAGAGCGCACAGACATTGAATAAACGAACTGTGGTACTGTTAGAATTGCATTTATGCATTGCACCTGAACCAACATGGGCAATGCACAAGATGTGCAATAATGCAGGAAATGTCACTTATGGGGAAAAACTGAGCGACCAAGCCAGGAATAAATGAACAAGGCAATTTATTAATTGCAAGGAATATAAATGATAATGAAGCAGTTGTAGACATTAACCTCATGCACTACAACATGCATACATACGAAAACGTAATGCAAGACAATCTCCCTGCAGGCAAGTGTATTTAATGAGCATACACCTGCAGTCTGAAGTACATACAATTAGCCTACTCTGCATAAGATATCAATGCAGAGTAATCCAGTGTATATCCAAATGTGTGCACACAGACCCAAAACCCAGGAAGATTAAAATAACAATAAACCAATAATACGCAAAACAAGAGGCAGCAGGCAAACGGGTAGAAGAACAGGAAAAATATACACTGGGAGATAAAATAATACAAGAATCGCTAGGCAGAGAATAGACACAAGGAACACAGGTCAAAACACAGGAGCGCAACCAGAAACAGGATACAGGACTCTAATACAAGGACTGCTAACTCCGGCTAGAAGGGCTAGGACACAGGAAATGTAAGTACAATGAACTAGCACTAAAGCACTGTTCATGCTGGCCTTAAATGCAGACATAGGAAGGTCAGATGACAAATCTCCTCCCAGCAATAGTCTGTAATACACACAGTTCTTAAGGTAGAGAGCCCTCTGGTGGTGGGCAGGTAGAAGTTCCAGACGTGATATCTCTGAGGAGAACAATGACATCTGCTGGTGGAAAGGAGGAAGTTCATGCAGGCAATTCATAAAGTCACAAGCAGATGTTGATCGTGACATGTACACTGTGTACAGCGGTGAATAAAGGGGGAACAAGCTATAAACACTAAAAATGCAGACCAAGAATAGGTGCAAGCTAAAGACCCCTTAAACATAGGCACACCCACTTGAATGTGATTGCTATGAAAACACGCTTGATTAGATTCACATAGAGTATACAGTAAATTTTAATAAACAGTAAAAAAAAAGAAGCAATCAGTCAGGCGTCCCTGATTGTTGAAAAATATATCAGCTGTGCTAAACCCCGTCACTCAATCCCCAAATAGTCCCAAGAAAATCCCAATGGGAGACCCTGATGAAGCCTGTGCACACTGGTGCATTGTGGGTGAAATGTGTGTTGGTGTAGAGTGAGACGAGACAGCTGCTTTGTTCTCCCAGTTCACTGTATTCCCCCTCCCAAGTTTTTCGGCCAAGTATCCGGATCAAATCTAATGCAGATGGAAGTCGGGACAGAATCACTATCATGTCAACTCAGTTGAAGGTGTGTCTCAATGTGGCCGGGTTCCAACAAGGAGCACTAGGTCCGGATGAAGAACTAAAAATGCCTGTTGATCACGTAAGTCCCGGGCAGGGCCGGCCTTTGATATGGGCGACCTGTGCGACCGCAGGGGTTGCATAACAAGGGGGGTGACAGCTGGGAGTCATAGGTCACGGACCTGTAGCTCAAAGTTGTGCATCAGTGCCACAGCCCCTCTAGTTACGGTCCTCCAGATCAAATATATGTATCAGCACCTCACCACATACTAAGCCCCAACACATATAAGCTTTACTTAAGATGTCTGTATGCTGTGCTGTTCTGTCTGTGCATTTAGTATGTTACATGTTACATAATGATGTAAGCACCATATATACAAGCACGCACTGATTTGATTTGAAGGCAAGCAGCATTCAACAGAGTATTGTGTGTGCCCAGGGGGGTGTTTTTTTTTTGGGAGGGGGGGGGGTAGGGTGCTAGGCGTCAGTAACAAATCTTGCACAGAGTGCTATTTATCCTAAGGCCAGCCCTGGTCCTGGGTTCCTAATACAGTGTTGACTTTTGTTTTCATTCATTTGTTTGAATCTGTTTTGAATTATACTAACCAGCTGCTACGTCTGTGAGACACTTACCCAAACCTTGCTACAATACTCAGCTGATTGATCCTATATCTTTGTTGCTATTTATATATACAGCTACACTATCCGGCTTGCCCATGAGACTTATATTTGTGTGATCGTCGGCCTTTGGATTATTTAGCCCATTGGGATTTTCTTGGGACTACTTGGGGATAGAGTGACGGGGTTTAACACAGCTGATATATTTTTGGACAGTGATTACTTCTGTATACTGTATGTGGATTTTTTCTGTGATTTTTCAATTATTAATCAATCTTGATTCAATTTGCACTTGCACTTTGGCTTTTTTTTCACTGTTTATTAAAATTTACTGTATAGGTGAATCTAATCAAGCGTGTTTTTATAGCAATCGGATTCAAGTGCCTATGTTTGAGGGGTCTTTAGCTTGGACCTATTCTTGGTCTGTTTTTGTAGTGTTTAGATATTGTATATTACCTGAAAGTCATGTATTAGCTCAGATTTAATCATGAATAAATATTTTCCTGAAACCCAAATATATTATACATATATGTGGAAGTTGTGTAGTAGTAGTAATATATATTATAAATATAAGTGGTAGTTGTGATAAAATGTGAAAGTCATTGAATCTATTAGAACCTGATGGATTAATTATAGAATGCCAATTTAAAAGGGGTATTGTATTCTGCAAACAAGATAGGGGTATTGTATTCTGCAAACAAGGTAGGGTTAAATAAAAGCCTCCAGTCATACCTTTATAATATGTCCTGCATTAAAGGAAACCTGTGATACGTTATATTGCTGAAAAGTTTCAGCAATATTACTTATTTAACTCTTCCTTCTTTCAACAGCTTGCAGGCATGGGATTTCAGTAAATTTCTCTGCCTTCAGCAAACATTTCTAAAACCACCTAACACTTTTAGGCCACTTATTAATTATTTTGTGCACTGGGGAAAATACCATGGAATTTTCTAACGGTAGTAATGTAATATGGCTTCCCCGTAAAGAAAAGAACCTAAATCCCCCAAAAATTAATCAATGCCATCACAGACTTGCTGAAAAATTCTAGATAATTTTCACAGAAATACCTGTGTGCTTTACAATCACCACAACAGTTTTCAAAAGTTCTCGCAAGTTTTCATAAAACTCAGCAAAAATGCCTTAGAGATGTGAGGTAAAATTTCTTTAACCAACAGCAATAGTCAGATTTATAACTTGCAAGAATCTATTCCTGTTGAAAATAGCTCTACAATTTCACCCATGAATATGGCTCCTAGTTAAAGATAATGAATTGGTATTTTATCCATACCAGTGCAAATTATATGTGTCTTCCGTTAGTCTATTTTCTGGAGGTAGACATCATGATTATTTTGTTATATCATAACTTCACCTACTACAAAAACAATGTTTTTAAAAAGGTGTCAAGGTTCATTTTTTTATATCAATAAATTAAAGTACATTTTGCAATTACCATGTAAACCTATCAAAATCACTTTAACCCAGTCTTATTTAACCTTTATATATCTTTTATTGCAGTTTTAATTTATGCGTTACATTTTTTCCCAAATTATTTAAAACATGTGATGGACTCTTCTGAATGATCCAATTCTGGCACTTGAGGCTCCCCAGTCAGAGAATCTCCTGTATTCCCCAGGTCTCAGGTAGAACTGGCGCCCCCTGTAGTTGGGTTCCTCATAGAACATCCAGTAACCATCAGACACATTGCAGGAGTGAATGTCATGGAAACGGAATCGATCGTAAACATTAGGACAGTCTTCAGAAAAATCCATCATCTGGCCTTGGAAATCTCCTCTTTCATAGATCCTCATTCTATACTGACCATGGTGCTAAAAGCAAAAACAAAACACATATTAAAATTAATTAATTTTAACTATCATTTTTATAATTATTATATTTGTCTACAAAGTATCTAATCACCAATAACACACAGATGTTTGATTTGACCTTATTTGAATTCCTGCAACTCCAATATTGCTATATTATTATTATACTTATTGGGTTTTAGATATTATCTAAGCAGTGTTTTCTTTCTTTTTCTTTATTCTAAAGATTTTACTTATTAAATCAAACCAAGAGTTAGAATCACGTTACAAGAATGAATTTAAAAAAATAATTTCCAGGAGAAGTAAATTCATTTGTGCAGTTTGCAGAAACTGGAATAAACACCAGGTTTACCTTTTATATTTTAATAGTGGCTTAAACTAGCTTAAGTTTAGTCATTTGTTATCTCACATATTATTTTGCTTTGATACTATAGTAGATTAGAACAACATACATTGGGAGACAAGCGACAAGACTTGATGCAGTCATTGAAGCCCATCCAACGATGGAGTCTGGTGTATCTCCTTTATGTAGGTAAACTGGTGTCCCCTGTAACTGGCGTTTTCATACACGATCCAGTTCCCACTGTCCACCCTGATGGAGTTGCAGCGATTGAAGTATGAGGACATGTCGGAACAGTCTGAGCTGCACTCATAGCAGCGGCCTTGGAAGTTCCTGTCCTCGTAGAAGAAGATCTGAAAGAGAATTTAGAAGGAAAAAATGCCAAGAGAAACATTATTCCATGGTGGGTTTTAATTCATGAAATTCTTGGTTTCCATTATTATTCCATGATTACTTATGTTGAAACCTAGAATTTTTATGATATTACATGATCAATGACTTACCTTTCCCATTTTGAGTAGAAGGACTTTTCAACTGCAATACAAGTGTGAAGAGGCAGCCTTTATATATGTGTGTTCCTGTATCTGAGTTGTCTGCACAGGGGGGAAAAAGCGGGTATAGAAGGCTCTCTCTGTTTAGTGAGTAATGTAAAGATGTTTAGTCTTCCATTGTGTTTATTCTGCTGTATCATTTGTTTTTCTTTGCTAATTTGTACCTATGTTCAATAGCTTTAGCTACAGTGCTTCCCCTACTGTGGTTCTCCGTTTAGTTAGTATATCAAATCAGTGGATGGCTTTGGTTTCAGTAGGTCAGCAGCTCCAGGATTATAAAAAGCAATGTACAGAGACATGAAATCCTTAACAGAAATAAAGATATATTGTGCAATATGAACAATATGAACTACCTACATTAAAAGTTTTTACTCATATTAATCTAGTGGGAGATTTTATTCAGATTAAAACCCATCACCTTTGAAAATACTAGACATGTTTTTGTGTTGCCTGTAAAATGCTGATATGTAGTTTGCTATAGCTATGAAATTGGGGGATTTTATTGGTCAGATAGATACAATAAATTAACTCTTTGGTTTACAGAAGATGGTCTAAAATATTAAAAATATTTTCAGAGATGGGTTTTAATCTAAAAAATATATCACACTAGATTGTAACCCACAAATATGAGGGTTTTTAAGGGTGCAGGATTCTGTAGTTAAATGCAGAACTGAATGATAATCAATGGATTTTTTTTCCTGACCAAAACTCACCACATATAACAACCCGGGAGTTACTAAAAATATCACACTTATGGGAATACTTGAGTTTATTTAGTAGTTATTCAATGTTATCTGTTAGCTGTTGGAAGTTCTGTTTTAGTTTTGGGGGCTTCCTGGACAGGAAAAGTGGGGTACCTGGTCTCTGATCTCAGAGAAATCAGAGTGATCTAGAAATAAAAAAAACACAAAATTAAAAACATTTTGCAAAATGCACTTTTTCTGACATATTTCACCCAAAAATATGGAGAAATATCCAACAGAGTTACAAAAGTCAGGAAGCACAGTTTGTATTACTTTTTGTGGGTTTTCCTACCGCTTTGCCACAAAAAGCCAAAATCCTGAAAATTCTTTCAGTAAAAAAAAGCAACAAGCACTGGAAGGGTAAATAATATCCAGCCAAATGTAATACTTCACACTCTTCATTCCGGGAAGGAAGCAGAAATTGTAGATTTACAATCCCCATAGAATACAATTGCAGTGATTTACTACCACATGGTATTCTATGATCTTGCCTTGCTTGCCTACTACGACTTAAAGCAAGCTTCATTGGGGTCTCTCAAGATTCAATACAAGACCATATTTTATGATAATTTTCTTAAAGGGGTAGATAATTCAACCAGATAAAAATTAAAGGCATTGTTAACCGTATAGGTATTTGAACATAAGGCTTTCTTTCCAAACCTTCCAATATTAAACTCCAAACAATTACTGCTCTCAATAATAATTTTCACCTTCTTGCCCTTACTGAAACCTGGCTTTCCCAACATGAGTCTGCTATTGAGGCCTCCCTTGCTCATGGTGGGCTCAGCTTTTCCCATTCACCTCACTCCTCCGGTCGGGGTGGGGGTGTTGGCCTTTTACTTTCCTTCTCCTGTTGATTTACTTTCATTACCTCCCCACCTGACCTTTCATTCACATCTTTTGAGGCTCATTTAATTTAGCTCTCACACCCCTTGTCCCTGTGGTGTACAGATGACTCCGTTTGCATTCCTCTCCGACTTTGAAACTTAGCTTATTTTCTTCCTCTCTGCTGACTGTCCTGTTCTGATTCTGGGGGACTTCAACTGTCACATTGATGACTCCTCCCTCTCCTGGCCCTCTCGCTTCCTACAATTAACCTCCTCGTTCGATCTTCAGCAATGGACTAACACTAGTACTCACAAGGATGGCCACTTCCTGGACCTAGTGTTCACTAAAAACCTCTCTGTCTCGTCTTTTTAATCTAAACCCTTCCCGCTTTCTGATCATCATTACTTTTCAGGCTCAACACCCTCTTCTTTCTTCTGCCCTTCTATCTTGTGCGTCTGTCCGTAACACTAGATCAATAGATCTCCCAACACTCGCCTCATCCCTGTCCTCTAGTCTCTCCTCCTTTTTGACAGTTGATGACCCTGACTCGCTTGCTAATTCCTATAATTCTATCCTGACTAACACGGTAGACTTTTTTGCCCCCTTGCAATCCCGAGGTCGAGGATCCTCTAATTCTCGTCCGTGGCTCAACCCCACTTCCCGTTTTATAAGCAGGTGCGCGTGTCCTGCTGAATGTGCGTGGAGAAAGGCCTGTGTACAAAGGCTGACTTTCTCCATTACAAGTTCATGCTGCAATGTCTCGGCTCTGGGCTCCTGCTGGCAAAACAGAACTATTACCGTAAACCTATAAATAACAACAAATCGAACCCACGCCGCCTGTTCTCCATCTTCAACTCCCTTCTTCGCCCCTCTCCCACTGACCCTCTCCTTTCTCCACACTCTCCCCAGGACCTGTCCTCTTGATCCCATGCCCTCTGTATTACTGAAGCACTGTAATCATGTGCTTACCCCTATACTCGCCCACATATTCAACGCCTCCCTTACATCTGGAATTTTCCCTTCCATCTTTAAGCATGCCCATGTTAAGCCCATACTAAAAAAGCCCTTGCTGGACCCCTCTTGTTTAGCAAATTACCGCCTGGTCTCTCTCTTACCGATAGCCTTTAAACTGCTAGAACGATTAGTCTTCTCCCGTATCGCTAACTACCATCATGTTCATAACCTATTGAATCCTTTGCAGTCTGGATTCCGTCCTGCGCATTGCACCAAGACGGCTCTGTGTAAGGTTGTAAATGATCTGCAGGTTGCAAAGGCCAATGGTCACTATTCTATTCTTATCCTCCTTGACCTCTCCTCTGCTTTCGACACAGTCAATCATTCCCTCCTTATGCATATACTTCATTCTTTGGGCATTCGGAATGAAGTGGCATCCTGGTTTCTATCCTATCCCTCTGACAGAACTTACTCTGTATCTTATGCAATACCTCTTCTCTGGTTCCTCTTGGTGTGGGGGTCCTGCAGGGGTCTTTTCTTGGACCCTTATTGTTCTCCCTCTACACTATTTCCTTGGGAGATGTTATTACCTCTTTTGGCTTCAAATATCATTGCCATCTCCTCCTGGATGTCTCAACGCTACCTCAAATTAAATCTTTCTAAAAACTAAACTGATTGTTTTTCCACCTAAACCTGGTCCTGTCCCATCTTTCTCTATCTCTGTTGAGAATACCCCCATTTCCCCGATCCAATATGCATGCTGCCTAGGGGTAATTATTGACTCCTCTCTCTCCTTTTCTAACCACATTAACTATGTTGCGAAAACCTGCCGCTTTTTCCTTCGCAATATAAGCAAAATCCGCAGGTTTCTTTCTCTTCCAACCACCGCTATGCTTATGCATGCTCTCATCCTATCGTGCCTGGACTATTGCAACCTACTACTTTCTGGTCTTCCTGCTTCCCACCTTTCTCCCCTTCAGTCTATACTTAACTCTGCCACATGTATTGTTTCGCTCTCTAATAAACTGGATCCCAAATCTCCTCTGTACCGGACAACAACCTGGCTCCCTGTTAAACAGCGCATTACATACAAAATCATTCTCCTAACATTTAAATCCCTTCGCTCTGCTGCTCCTCCTTATATTTCCTCTCTAGTCTCCCCATATGTTCCTGCCCGCACCCTCCGCTCATCTCAGAACCAGCTTCTGTAGAGACCCAACACATGGACTGCTTCCTCTCGCCTTAAACCTTTCTCTCTTGTGGCTCCCATCCTCTGGAATTCTATTCCCCTCTCGCTACGTCAAGAAACCTCAATTAGCAGGTTTAAATCTAGCCTTACATCCTACCTACCAGGTAACCAGCACAGTATTTGATTGTTTTATTTGCACTGCATACGTCTCACTCCAGCACTTATACTCATTCCATTGTATCTGTGTGTTACCCACCTAACTAGATTGTAAGCTCTACGGGGCAGGGACCTCATTACCTCTTGTGGCAAAGCCCTAGCACTTCCATTTATATAATTGATATATTTATGTACTGAACTATCTATGTATTTATCCCCCCTTGTATGACTTTATTGTATTTTATTACTGTACAGCGCTACATCCCCAAGTGGCGCTATATAAATAAACATATACATACATACATACAAATTTTTTTATAATTAATTAATTATATATTATTCACATTATTTCAAGAGACTTCCTAAGAGCATTATTGTTATGCATAATTTTTACATATTGTACATTTATACTTTTTATACAGTGCCTTAATAGACATCATAAGGAAGTCTATAGTCTATAGTAGCAGGATTAGGGGCATGAAAGGCACAAATGCAGTATTGACTGTTTAAACTGCTTTATTCCATGTAGATGTAGGATAGGATTATGCTTACAGATTCTAGGATGTAGGATATGTAGGCTTTTATTTAACCGTAACTTGTTACCCTTTTAAGAGTAATCATTAATCATTTCACTTTACATATGATAAAATACTCTTGCCATGGTTCCAGCAAGCTTATTTATATGAGGTTTTGCAATGATGGCTCTGCATTTCACATTAAAATGCTAAATATTATATGTTAAAAAAAAGTGGTTCAGTGCAGTATAAACATTTCATACAGTCTCGAGTGCACAAGAGCAAATAATTTCAAATCATTTTCATATCATTTAGCACTTTCATACGTTGTCCATGTATTAGGCATATATTATCATCACCAGAAACTATAAATCATATATTGTTGAATTAGTTTAAACATTATTGTAAGATTGTGAATACACAATTAATATCTCTGGAATAATGCATCCATTTTTGCAAACCATTTTTAACATGAGTTTCCATTTGCCTCGACAGATTTATACAGAGCATGGTATTTAGGGTATTCCCTTTCTTCCAAGGAAGTATACATGATGGATTAATGCTATTTTGTTTGTGGGCAAGCTTATAATAAACTGAAGGTTGGTTGACACATATAAATATACTTTGTCAAAATGTTTTCCTTTAGTTTGTTATAGTGGTGAATATTTTTATTTTTCACAGCCTATAGTTATGGGTTTACTCCTAAGGGCATATTTATTTAACTTTTTTGCCACACATCACAAAAAAAAAGTGATTTTTTTTTTTTGTTGCTGTATATAAAAAGTAGTGAAATTCAACTATGAAAAATTTTGTCATGGTAAAAATTTTACTTAAAATTGAAAAAAACATGGCAAAGTAGAAAAATTAATCTAAAGCTTATCCCATTACGATCAGGGCTGTATGTGATGATTAAGTAACAGCAGGGAAAAAAAAAAACAGACGTTGAACAGGAGGTAACTCTATATATGAAAATTACTGTAATTGCTACATTTTTAGCAATATTTGTAAAATAACAATTTCTGGTCACTTATTTATTATTTAATTGTACTGGGAAAAATACCCGGGGATTTCCTACAATATGACACCTTTCAGTAAGAAAAGCAGAAAAGGCATTAATGCCGTCTCAGACTTGCTCAAATTTCTAGAATATTTTCAGAGAAAATGTTGAAATTATTTTCAATGCGATTTACATTAAAAAGTTCAACTCAGCAAAAGCCTTAGAGATGTGAGGTGATGAAAAAATCTTTAACCAGCAGCACTAGTCAAAACGTTGCCAATTTCTAACTTGTAATAATGTATTGCTGTTAAAGAAGCTCAAAAAATCAACATGCCTCCTGTCAAAGATGATGAATGAGTGTGAGTAATACGTAATTCCTATGGTTCAAGAGAGGTGTCAAGGAGGCCATTTATGTGAAAATAAAGAACCAAGCCTAAATTGAGGTGGGGGGGTTGAACCAACCACTGCCATA
Source organism: Hymenochirus boettgeri (assembly GCA_019447015.1). Classification (NCBI taxonomy): domain Eukaryota; kingdom Metazoa; phylum Chordata; class Amphibia; order Anura; family Pipidae; genus Hymenochirus; species Hymenochirus boettgeri. The sequence continues at coordinate 193,264,037 of CM033469.1, read as the reverse complement.
TACAATGCTGTTTTGACACCTTACTCTGGGCGTTCCTATAACACCTCTTAGCCACTATCCAATCACACACCTTAACACTTGGCTGTGATATGCTAATTGGGATTCCAGGGTACATATTGCCACAGATTCTTGTACAAGTCATTCTGATTGAGAAAGCCAGTCAGATGGCTAGCAAAACGTCTTCAAGAACTAAACTTCAAGTCCATTTGATCTAATTGAATACAACAGATATACCATGACCTGAATGAATGAGAACCTTCACAAGAACATGTATAAAGTTCCTTGCTCTTAAGGACCTTGATCTCAAGGACATAGAAAAAGAAGGACCTTGGTCTCAAGGACATAGAAAAAGAAGGACCTTGATCTCAAGGACATAGAAAAAGAAGGACCTTGATCTCAAAGACATAGAAAAAGAAGGACCTTGATCTCAAGGACATAGAAAAAGAAGGACATTGAAACAAGAAGGGCAATTAAACAAGGTTTGTGCATCACTGTGCTGTGTGTGTGGTGTATTAGAAGGGACAGTTTTGTTGGTACTATGCAATGGCATCCTGCCACATGTATAGGAACCTGGAGCAGACGTTCCAGGGAACCTATGTCTGTGCAGGTGTGAGTGGGTTGCCCTTTTGGAGCTGAGCTGGAGAGTCTAAGGGGCAGCTTGCAGCATTGCAGGGATGGCAGAAACTGGGGGGTCAGCAGGCACTGACTGGGGTCAGTATAGGGTGGGTGGAAGTGGGACAGGGAAGGTTGAGGGGGGAGGTAGTTTTGTTAGGGTTACTAGGGAAGTGGGGGACGGAAGGGTAGGGTGGTTCTTCCCAGATTGCCCATCCCAACATATTTGCCGCCTTGGTAATGAAGTGGAGGAGGACACCTCGGAATTAGCCTTTATGGAGGGGGCTAGTCCCTTGAGCACCCAGGGGACTGTCATCTCTGATACAAGGGAGGAGGAACAAAGGATCAGGAATGCAAGGCAGGTGGTAGTGGTAGGGGACTCCATTATAAGGAAGGTAGATAGGGTAATCTGCCGCCAGACCCTACATGCCGAACTGTGTGTTGCTGCCTGGTGATAGGTCGGGATGTGGTGTATTGTGTAGACAGAATTATTGGGTGGGGCCGGGTGTGACCGGTGGACTTGGTTCACATTGGTGCTAATGACAAAGTTAGAGGAGGAGGTGAGGTCCTTAAACATGATTTCTGAGGCTAGGGGCCAGTTAAAAGCAAGGACCTCAGGGTAGTGTTTTCAGAAATACTACCGCAGCCACGTGCTAAGCCAGGGAGACAGTGGGAGCTTAGGATCATTTATGCGTAGCTAAGAGAGTGGTTGTAAGGAAGAAGGGTTTGGGTTTATTGAGAACTGGGCAGACTTTGCTGTCGGCTACAGGTTTAGTAGGGCTAAGGCTTTAGTAGGGGTGGGTTGCACCTGACTGATGGACGGTGCAGTGTTTTTAGGGAGAAGATGGCTAGAAGGTTGGAGGAGATTTTTAAACTAGGTTTGGGGGGAGGGTATTAGCGTCTCAGTGGGGTAGATAGCCCAGGAGGAAAGCAGGGAGTAGATAGGCCAGTGGTGGGCAGGAAAGGGGGGTGGGGCTAGCATAGGGGATAGGGAGTCATGTTTATGAAAGTGTACAAATAAATTACAGGATCATAATCTAAATGTATATTTGCAAATGCGAGAAGCCTGGCTGACAAAATGGTGAATGGAAATTATGGCATTGAATGAAGTATGATGTAATAGGTATAGCAGAAACATGGTTGAACAGTTCTCACAACTGGGCTGTAAATTAGAAGGATATTCCTTGTTTAGGCAGAGAGAAAAAAGGAAAGGGGGAGGATTATGTGTTTATGTTAAAAAAGAATTGAAGCCAAATTTAAAAGAAGAGATAAATGGCGATTGGATGTTAAAGTGGAGGCAATATGGGTGGAATTAGGCAACAGTAAAGGGGTAAGGGGGTAATGTAATGGATGAGGCGGGTGCTGTGTGTAAGCATGGGTTAACATCACCATCCAGGGGATATTCCAATAGTCCCCTGTAAACATATAGGGAGTAATGTAATGGATGAGTGCCATGATGAAGGGCATGCCGCTCAAAACATGTTGTGTGTATACCTGTGGGAATAAACACTAATATTTTTTCACAGCACAGCCGTGTGTCAATCTTGGTTTCTCACATCTCCACATCTATTTTTGGACTATAGGAAGGGAGGGTAATGTCATGTTGTTGTGTCTGCTATAAGCCGCCAATTGCTAGCAGAGAGGAGGTGAGTCAACTTCATGCAGTTGGCAAGGGCTGCAAGTTTGGGGAGTGTGCTATTATGGGGGACTTTAATTACCCTGACATTGATTGGTGTAGTGGAACTGCCATCACAGAAAAAGGCGATGCGTTCTGAATTTCCTGATAATTTTCTTCACAGGTGGTTGAGGTTCCTACTAGAAAAGGAGTCTCATTGGATCTGGATATCTAACATCGTACAGCGCATTATAGCTATAAAGGTAACTGGAGGTTAGGGAATAGTGACCATGAAATAGTGGCGTTTGGGGCGATTTAAGTGCACTTTTTGTAACTGAGGATATGGTACAGAAAGAACTAAATAGGTTAATATTAATAAATCTCCTGGACCGGATAAAATACATCCTTGGGTACTTAAGGAGCTAAGTTTGTTTGTCTAGGCCATTGTTTCTTATTTTTGCAGATTCCCTCATGTCCGGTGGTGGTGCCTCTGGATTGGAAAAAGGCTGATGTTATTCCAATATTCAAAAAGGGTAATCATTCACAGCCAGGTAATTACAGGCTGTAAGTTTAACTTCAGTGGTGGGGAAGATCCTGGAAAGTTTAATAAGGGAACCTGTTCTAGAGTATGTTCAAGGACTGAATAAGTAGTAACCAGCAAGGATTTAGGAGGAATAGATCTTTTCAAACTAACTTGCTTGGCTTTTATTAGGAAGTGAGTAGAAATTTAGACTCTGGCATAGCAGTAGATGTAGGATGTTGCAAAGGCTTTTGATACAGCCCCATAGGCGACTAATGTATAAGCTAAAGTCGTTGGTGTGGGGGAGTCACATTTGTACATGGATAGAAAATTGGTTAATGAATAGGATGCAGAGAGTAGTTGTAAAGGGGCTCAAGGTTCTGTGTTGGGGCCGCTTCTATTTAATCTATATTAATGATTTGGAAGTGGGTATTGTCAGCAAGGTTTCTGTGTTTGCTGACGACACAAAACTTGTCGACCATTAAAACTTCAGAGGAATGTGCAATCGTTGCAGGAGGATCTAGATAGTAATAAATGCGTGGCTAAGAGGGTGGTGTAAGGAGATGGGGTTTGGGTTTTTAGAGAACTGTGCTGATTTCTGTTGGCTACAGGTACTTTAGTAGAGACGGATTGCACCTCAATGAAGATGGTGCAGCTGTTTTGGGGGAGAAGATGACTAGGGAGTTGGAGGAGTTTTAAACTAGGTATGGGGGGAGGGTACGTTGGAATACACAGGAGTAGATAGAAAAGGGCTAATGACACAACAGAGGGAGGAGCCAGGGGAGGGGACAGCATAGAGGAGAAGGAGGCATGTACGTCCAAGTATGGAAGTAAATCAATTGATAATCTAAAAGTATGTTTACAAATGCATGAAGTCTGGCTGGAAAACTGGGGAACTAGAACTAATAGCTTTAAAGGAAAGGTATGATGTGATCAGTATAGAAGAAATGTGGCTAAATGATTCACACGACGGACAGTAAATATTGAAGGATACTCCTATTTAGACACTAACAGAGTTAATAAGAAAGGAGGAGGAGTATGTATGTATGTTAAACAGGAATTGACGCCAAATCTAAAAGAGGAATAGATGGGGACATAAACGATATGGCAGAAACAATATGGGTAGATTAATGCCATTAATATAGGTTGAAAAAACTAAAGTGCACTGGGTTAAAACTTTTATATAGGAAAGCTAATTTATGCTGTAAAGGAATCACTCCTGCTCGTAGACTGGGGGAAATTGTTTCTAGGTAAGATACTGAGCAGATTTGGACCACTTTTAAAGGGATATTAAACTATTACATTTCTAAATCTGTACCTTTAGGGACAAGTGTAAAAAAATTAGGTCCAATCCTGCATGGCTTAATGCTCAGGTAAAAAGGGAAATGGAAAAAAAGAAAAAGGCTTTTAAAATTTTTAAATCAGGGGAACAGAACAGCTTACAGGGGTGCGAAGAAAGCAATTAAACTAGTAAAATAAAAATGAAATATGGATATCCCAACAAAGCAAGTCTAACCCCTAAATGTTTTTTAAGTATATAAATGGTAAAAGATAAGGACTGAGAATGTGGGACCATTTAACAATGAGGCTGAGATGGTTGTAGAGGATGCCAAAAGGCTAATATGCTCTAAACCGGTTTTTACATCGGTTTTCACAATAGAGAATCCTAGTCCTTACAGCAGAAATTGTAATAATATGCAGGGGGAAATGAGGAGTATTCACATTGGCTGACGGAGGATATGGTATGGAAACAATAAGAAAATTAAATACAATAAAGCCCCAGGACCAGATGGATTGCATCCCCGGATTTTAAAAGAGTGTGTTCAGTTCTATCTAGACCACTGTTTCTCATCTTTTCAGATTCACTTTGGTCTGGGGATGTGCCGCTGGATTGGAAAAAAGCCACTGTAATACCTATTCAAAAAAAGGTAGTTGTTCACAGCCTGGTAATTACAGACCTGTTAAGCAACATCAGTGGTAGGGAAGGTGCTGGAAACATTGTTACGGGATCATATCCTTGACTTGTCTCCAGAAAATGATCTATTAGTAGTCGTCAGCATGGATTTATGAGAAATAGATCATGCCACACAAAATTTACTTGGTTTTTATGAGGGAAGTAAGTAAGAATTTAGATTCAGGCCCAGCAGTGGAGAGCGGTATACTTCGATTTTGCGAAAGCTCTTGTACTGGCCACATAGGGACTAATGTATAAACTGAGGACTGTTGCTAGAAGAAACATTTGTTCATGGATAGAGATTGGTTATTGAATCGCAAACAGAGAGTGGTGGTAAATGGAGTAATCTATGGGCTAAAGTTCTAAGTGGAGTGCCTCAGGGTTCTGTACTGGGGCTGCTTCTTTTTAACTGTTTATAAATGCTTAGAAGGGGGCATTGAAAGCAAGGTCTCTGTGTTGCTGATGACACAAAACTATGCAGAGCTTTGGAAACTTCAAATGATGTGCAAGTGCTGCAAGCATTTTGATTATCAAAATGGGCAGCAGAATGGCAGATTAGATTAAATGTTGACAAATGTAAGGTGATGCATTTAGGATTTAGTAACCCCTGTGCCACCTACACCATAAAATAACTGTGTGTTAAGATTTGGGGGTTCTGGTTAGATAACAGACTAAGCTGTAGCAAACAATGCCAGACAGCCACGGCGTAGAGCTAGCAGATATTGTCTTGTATAAAGAGGGGAATAGATTCAAGGTTAGGAAAGGTTTCTTTACAGTGAGAGTGGCAGCAGAATGGCAGATGAGATTCTGTTGAAAAATGTATGGTGAGCATTTAGGATTTAATAATCCTTGTGCCACCTACACCATAAATAACTGTGGGTTAAGTGAATCTGTAATGGAAAAAGATTTGGGGGTTCTGGTAAGATAACAGACTAAGCTGTAGCAAACAATGCCAGACAGCCACGGCTAGAGCTAGCAAGATGTTGTCTTGTATAAAGAGGGGAATAGATTCAAGAGAAAAAATATTATTCTCCCTCTTTAAAAGGCACTGGTAAGGCTTCATTGGGAATAGCTGTGCGTCAGTTTGGAATCCATATTAAAGGGACATCTTGGAAATGGAAGCAGTTCAGAGAAAGGCAACTAAATTAATAAGGGGAATGGAGGGGCTAAATATGCAGGCAGATTAGACAAGTTAGGGCTGTTTACATTGGAGAATCGACGTTTGCATGGTGATATGATCACCTTATACAAATATAATAAACTCTCTGGTGCATTGCTCACAAATAAGTCATATCAGAGGATTCGTGGACATCCTTTAAGGTTGGAAGAAAAGAAGTTTCATCTTCAGATTAGGAAAGGTTTCTTTACAGTGAGAACGGTGAAACTGTGGGACTGTTTTCCAGCAGATGTGGTAATGGCAAGTTCATTGAATATCTTTAAAAATGGCCTGGATAAGTTTCTAAAACTAAAAAATATTGAGACTTACTGGTATTAATACATATACGCAGGGCCACATCTACCATTAGGCAGAGTGAGACATTGTCTCAGGCAGCCCATCTTCACTGAAGAAGTAAGGCGGCAGACAAGCAGTGGTGAAAAAAAAATTTCCCTTTAACCGGCAAACATGCACGAGAAGTGTGAGCACTGCCCGCATGACTCCAATACACGGTACCTTGAAGTTGCTTCAACTCCACTTCAACATTTTATATGGCTAGGTTAGCTTTAGTTTGTTAGGCTAGGTAAGTCTAGTTATGCTAGTTAGCTAGTAAGGGCTTGAAGTGGTGGCAGGCTTACAAATCTTTTGTCTAAATTCTTTTATACTACAGAAAGAATGGAATTTCTAATGTATTGTAACAGCTGAACCAACATACATAGCACAGGCTATAAAAGAAGTCATTTTAATCAACTAAAATCTGAAAGTAGCAATATGTTAGTGGCAAAACAAGCAGAGAAAGAGATGTAATACCTGTTTCTAGTACTTTACATTATTGGTAATTGACTGGCTGAGGAACTGTTTAAAATTTAAAGGAATAGTTCACTTCAATAGTGAACTATTCCTTCTCTTCATTGATTGAAGCCCGGGAGGTTAAGGAGCAATGCCATACCTCCTGTTCTTCAATCAATGTTTAGATAGCCAGGAACGAACTTCAGAAGATCTTACCGTTCACGCAATCCAGTGGGGCCTCTCTGACAGTTCCTGACTGCTTCCTGATTCTGTTACGCTATAAAGCGCATGCCAATAGCGTTATAGTGTAACATAAGCAGGAAGCAGTTGGGTATTTCAGAGCGGCCCGCTGGATCACGTGAAAGGTAAGCTTTTCTGAAGTTCGTTCCTGGCTATCTAGGCATTGATTGAAGAATGAGAGGTAAGGGATAGCTCCTTAACCTCCCTAGCTTCAATCAATGTAGAAAAGGGATAGTTCACTATTGCAGTGAACTATTCCTTTAAATACCTATGTGATAGGAATCTTAAAACCACACCCACTTTAACTCGGCGGAGCACAAAGAGTGGCATTCAAAAGTTTGGCTCAGGCAGGAAAAACCCTAGAAGTGCCCCTGCATATACTGTAGATCTGGTTGATCCAGGGATAATTTCCGATTGCCATTTGGAGTCAGGAAGGAATTTCGCCCCCCCCCCCCTTTTTAGCTGGGTTTTTTTTCGGGTCAACTGTTAGGAATTACTATGTTACTATGTTACTACTATGTTACTATCAAGTTTCATTTTTTATATCAAGAAATCAAATAATATTGCAATAACCATGTAAAACTAACAAAATCACTTTAGCAGTTTTCTTATACAACTTTTATTGCATTTTTAATTTATGCATTTATATATATAGATTATATATATATATATATATATATATATATATATATATATATATATAATTTCAAATAATTTAAAACATGTGATGGACTCTTCTGAATGATCCAATTCTGGCACTTGAGGCTCCCCAGTCAGAGAATCTCCTGTATTCCCCAGGTCTCAGGTAGAACTGGCGCCCCCTGTAGTTGGGTTCCTCATAGAACATCCCGTAACCATCAGACACATTGCAGGAGTGGAATGTCATGGAAACGGAATCGATCGTAAACATTAGGACAGTCTTCAGAAAAATCCATCATCTGGCTTGGAAATCTCCTCTTTCATAGATCCTATTCTATACTGACCATGGTGCTAAGCAAACAAAAACACATATTAAAATTATTAATTTTAACTATCATTTTATAATTATTATATTTGTGTACAAAGTATCTAATCACCAATAACACACAGATGTTTGATTTGACCTTATTAAATTCCTGCAAGTCCAATATTGCTATATATTATTATACCTACTGGGTTTTAGATATTATCTAAGCAGTGTTTTCTTTCTTTTTCTTTATTCTAAAGATTTTACTTATTAAATCAAACCAAAAGGCAGGAGTTTGGTCATCATAACAGTTAGAATTATGGTACAAGAAAAAAAAAATTCCATGAGAAGTAAATTCATTTGTGCAGTTTGCAGAAACTGGAATAAACACCAGGTTTACCTTTTATATTTAATAGCGGCTTAAACTAGCTTAAGTTTAGTCATTTGTATCTCACAATTATTTGCTTTGTACTATAGTAGATTAGAACAACATACATTGGGAGACAACGCACCAGACTTGATGCAGTCATTGAAGCCCATCCAACGAGGAAGTCTGGGTATTCTCCTTTATGTAGGTAATACTGGTGTCCCCTGTAACTGGCGTTTTCATACACGATCCAGTTCCCACTGTCCACCCTGATGGAGTTGCAGCGATTGAAGTATGAGGACATGTCGGAACAATCTGAGCTGCACTCATAGCAGCGGCCTTGGAAGTTCCTGTCCTCGTAGAAGAAGATCTGAAGGAAGAGAATACAGAAAATAATTTTGAGCAATAGAAGGAAAAAATGCCGAGAAACATATTATACATGTGGGTCAACCCATTCTGTGGTTTTAATTCATGAAAAATGGGATTCCATTATAACTATACAACCAATAGTCTCTTAATCAGATTCCATATAATACCTCTACACTTCGCTTTCAACTGCTCCCTGATCCTTATAGAAAAGGCTTTTTCTGGTCTTTCTAATAATCAAAAAAAAGCTTTTCCCCCATGACTGGCACAAAACCTACTAACCAAACCAAATAATAAGCATTTACTAAATGAATGAGATATGATTTAAAATGGCTGATATGCCCTATGCCAAAACAATCAAATAAACCTGTGGCAGGACATAAATTTAACACACTTTTACCCTTTCACCTGTTCTCATCTTCAAAACATTCAGAACCCTTACTACTGAGGCTAATTAGAGCCACAGTTGCTATACATGGCTTACTTGTTTGGTATATTGTTACTTTATATCATTTTAAAATGAGAATTTACAACATGATTTTCCAAACCAACATGGGTTGTAAACTCCGAAGTGGACACAGTCTTAGCCAAACATAAACTAATGCAAATAGTTTTTTTTTTATAGGAATTATTATATAGGTGAAAAAGTATGTTTCAGATTTTTCACAGCCATAAAAAGTGAATAACAACATTTCATATACCTGTCAACTCCCACACCCTACACTGTCACCCTCTTTTAAGAGTTAGATAGATAGCAGAGTTAGATAGATAGCAGAGTTAGATAGATAGCAGAGTTAGATAGATAGCAGAGTTAGATAGATAGCAGAGTTAGATAGATAGCAGTTAGATAGATAGATAGCAGTTAGATAGATAGATAGCAGTTAGATAGATAGATAGCAGTTAGATAGATAGATAGATAGATAGCAGAGTTAGATAGATAGCAGAGTTAGATAGATAGCAGAATTAGATAGATAGATAGCAGTTAGATAGATAGATAGCAGAGTTAGGTAGATAGATAGATAGATTATAGATAGATAGCAGAGTTAGACAGATAGATAGCAGAGTTACATAGATAGATAGATAGCAGAGTTAGATAGATAGATAGATAGCAGAGTTAGACAGATAGATAGATAGCAGAGTTACATAGATAGATAGATAGCAGAGTTAGATAGATAGATAGATAGATAGATAGCAGAGTTAGACAGATAGCACGGTGAGGGGGAGAAAGCTGCAGCTTACAAATTACAGTTAAACTTAACGTGCTTTTACAGTGTACTTATCCTTCCATTACCTTGGCAGCCATACTTAAACGGTAACTAAATTAACAAAAACAAATTTTGATCAATATTCAAAAAATCTTGTTTGTTTTTTTAAAGGATAAGTACACTCTAAAAGCAAGTTAAGTTTAACTGTAATTTGTAAGCTGCAGCTTTCTCCCCCTCACCCCCTTTTTCTAGGTCCCTCCTGAGCCTACCTGTGCTGCTGTAAGGTTGCTGACATCTTGGATGTGCAGTGAAGACTGTTGAGCTCCTCCCCTTCGGACTGCTGGCTTTCTTCTGTAGCCTCCAAAAGCTGCGTGTGGTCCGTGCGTGCGACATGATGTTGCGCGTGCACAACGTCATTGCACTGCACTTGTACAAGCAAGGCACGCCGACGTCACATGCGAGTCTGTCCGACGTGACACCACGTCGTGCGCACGAGCACACAATCGCAGCTTTTGGAACTACAGAAGAAGGTGAAAAAAAATATCTTTATTATGTTCAAACAAACACTTGAACATAATAAGATTTTTTTCATACTATATTGGAAGGTTTTCATTTAACATCTTTATTTATTCAGTGTCCCCATGTTTATTTTTCTGGGGCTATATTTCCCTGTTTTATGCCCAAACGAGTGCCTCGTTTTCTGTGTAAGTGGGGTATTCCTGTGAGAGTTTCAGCTCTATCTGACCTCATTTCTTTAAATATTAAAGGGTAACTATAGTCAAAAAAATATTTTGACTAATCTCCACAAAGTTTTGTTTTTTTAACCCCCCAACCTAACCTAGCATACACACCTACTGACCTACTGGATCAATAATCAAAAGTTTGTTTTTTTACTTCCAACTTGACACAGGTATACACACCAGAGCTACCTATCAATCATATGGCAACCATATTTAAAGGGTAAGTAAAGTCAAAACACATTTTGACTATAACTATAGCCCGATAATGCACGCTGTAGCGGAACGTAGCAGAAGCGCTCGGGAATTTCAGAGTGGCCACTCTGGATCACACAAAAGGTACTTTCAGCATTCGTTCCTGGCTCTCCAACAATTGATTGAAGAATGGGAGAAGAGGCATAGCTCCTTAACCTCTCGGTTTTCAATCAATGTAAAGGAATAGTTCACTATTGCAGTGAACTATTCCTTTAAACTTTCCCTTTCTAGTTAAAAATTTTTTTTTTTAATTATTTTTGTGGAGGTAGGAAAAATACTCCCAGGTTCTGCGGGTGCCATGTGGAATGCAGGTTGGGGGATGCCATGTGGAATGCAGGCTGGGGGATGCCTTTGTATTTAATGCAGGCTGGGGAGATTCCATGTGGAATGCAGGCTAGGGGATACCACGTGGAATGCAGGCCTATTGGGTGCCATGTGGAATGCAGGCTGGGGGATGCCATGTGGAATGCAGGCTGAGCAGCTGTGGGATGCTTTGTATTTAATGCAGGCTGGGGAGATTCCATGTGAATGCAGGCTGGGATACCACGTGGAATGCAGGCCTATTGGGTGCCTGTGGAATGCAGGCTGGGGGATGCCATGTGGAATGCAGGTTGGGGGATGCCATGTGGAATGCAGGCTGGGGGATGCCTTTAAATTTAATGCAGGCTGGGGGATGCCATGTGGAAAGCAGGCTGGGGATGCCACGTGGAATGAAGGGTGGGGGATGCCATGTGGGATGCAGGCTTGGGGATGCCATGTGGAATGGAGGCTGGGGATGCCGTGTGGAATGCGGGCTGGGGGATGCCATGGTGAATGCAGGCTGGGTGTTGCACATGTTTGAATGCAGCGGAGGGATGCCATGTGGAATGCAGGCTGGGGGATGCCATGTGGGATGCAGGCTGGGGGATGCCTTTGTATTTAATGCAGGCTGGGGGATGCCTTTGTATTTAATGCAGGCTGGGGATGCCTTTGAATTTAATGCAGGCTGGGGGATGCCATGTGGAATGCAGGCTGGGGGATGCCATGTGGAATGCAGGCTGGGGATGCCTTTGTATTAATGCAGCTGGGGATGCCATGTGGAATGCTTGCTGGGGGGTACCATGTGGAATGCAAGCTGAGGGATGCCACGTGGAAGCGCAGGCTGGGGGGATGCCAAGTGGTATGCAGCTGGGGATGCCATGTGGAATGCTTGCTGGGGTGCCATGTGGAATGAAAGCTGAGGGATGCCACGTGGATGCAGGCTGGGGGGATTCCATGTGGAATGCAGGCTGGGGATGCCATGTGGAATGCAGGCCTATTGGGTGCCATGTGGAATGCAGGCTGGGGGATGCCATGTGGAATGCAGGTTGGGGGATGCCATGAATGCAGCTAGGGTTGCCTTTGTATTTAATGCAGGCTGAGATTCCATGTCGAATGCAGGCTGGGGATACCACTGGAATGCAGGCCTATTGGTTGCCATGTGGAATGCAGGCTGGGGGATGCAATGTGGAATGCAGGTTGGGGTGCCTTTAAATTTAATGCAGGCTGGGGGATGCCATGTGGAAAGCAGGCTGGGGATGCACTGTGGAATGAATGGTGGGGGATGCCATGTGGGATGCAGGCTTGGGGGATGCCATGTGGAATGGAGGCTGGGGGATGCCGTGTGGAAGTCGGGCTGGGGGATGCCATGTGGAATGCAGGCTGGGTGTTGCACATGTTGAATGCAGGCAGGGATGCCATGTGGAATGCAGGCTGGGGGATGCCATGGTGGATGCAGGCTGGGGGAGTCCTTTGTATTAATGCAGGCTGGGGGATGCCTTTGTTATTAATGCAGGCTGGGGGATGCCTTTGAATTTAATGCAGGTGGGATGCCATTTGGAATGCAGGCTGGGGGATGCCATGTGGAATGCAGGCTGAGGCATGCCATGTGAATGCAGGCTGGGGATGCCATGTAGAATGCAGGCTGAGGCATGCCATTTGAATGCAGGCTGGGGGATGCCATGTAAATGCAGGCTGGGGGATGCCATGTGAATGCAGGCTGAGGCATGCCATGTGGAATGCAGGCTGGGGGATGCCATGTGAGCGTGGGGGTGCCATGTGGAATGCAGGCTGGGGGGTGCCATGTGGAATGCAGGCTGGGGGGTGCCATGTGGAATGCAGGCTGGGGGGTGCCATGTGGAATGCAGGCTAGGGGTGCCATGTGGAATGCAGGCTGGGGGATGCCATGTGGAATGCAGGCTGGGGGATGCCATGTGGAATGCAGGCTAGGGGGTGCCATGTGGAATGCAGAAGGAGTAGCAAACTGTGCAATTAGCTGAAATGCCTGACTGAAATGATCCCTCCACGTGTCTGGCAAGGGAACTCTTACTTTATGCCCTATTGGTCAATGTGTTACAGAGGGATCACTATTGGTCAATGTGTTACAGAAGGATCACTCTCACACACTCTCCTTAGCGAGGGATCACTATTGGTCAATTTGTTAGAGAGGGATCACTATTGGTAAATGTGTTAGAGAGGGATCACTATTGGTCAATGTATTAGAGAGGGATCACTATTGGTAAATGTGTTAGAGAGGGATCACTATTGGTCAATGTGTTACAGAGGGATCACTATTGGTCAATGTGTTACAGAGGGATCACTATTGGTCATGATACCATCAGATCTGACGGTATCAGGGCTTTATCAGTACTGTGTGTACCCAGCTTAAGGACGTGTACGTAAAGGAAACTGACCCCAAACTAGGATAGCGGTTGTGGCAACTATAAAGAATGGGCACAGCTTAATTAAAGGAATCCTAGACTAGAAAAAATCTCAAAACTGAATTGCACTGCAATAGGGATGGATTGTACAGTATGCAAAGACCTGACACAAATGTGAGGGTTAAATGCAGCTTGTACCTTAGTATTCCTGCAATCCTGCAATCATATTCCTGCAATCATAGTTCAAGGAATACTGAATGGCAGACCAGAGTATATTTGAGTATCAGCCAAAACTTTTAACAAAGGTATTAGATTATTTGATAAAGGTACAGTATAAAATACTGTTGTTTATTACAATACAGATAGAAACATACAGTGCTTTTAAGTACATCATTAATGGCAGAGGAAACAAGGGGAAAGTATAACAAATACGTATAATGGGAAACCTATTACAGGAACAGAGGAATAATAGTTGTATGTTGTACTGTAGGCTCAACATCCAATGCAGTTTTGCTTGTCAGTCAGAACTGGCCAGAGTCCCAGGGATGTTTTGTTACCATAGAACGGTAGGCTACAGGGGATGGAAGCAGTAACCGACCCCGGAGACAGAATGAACATAAGCACATCATTCTGCATGTATCTATATGGAAATGGTGCATGTTTATGTTTGTAACTGTGTTCATTTATATTCACTATAACAATAAGCTAACTAAATCCATTTACTGTAGCACGCTGGCAACTTACCAGGAAAGAGAGCACCTCTGATAATAGTCAGTGAAACTGTGATATAGTTTAACTGACATTATTTAGTTCATCAGATCAGCTAGTTAAAGGAAGTTTATAATTCTCTCACGTTGATGTTAACAAAATAGCCAGTTTAAAGTGTGTACACTATAGAGTTCAATTAATGATACAATTGAAGATAGACTTCTTCTCCTCATCTGTGAAGCAAAGTGACAGGAGGCAAGAGAGACCATTTCATGGGTCTGCTATAAATAGACCTCCCCCCCCCCCCCCCCCGACTAAAGCACATTCACTGCTTCCTATAATCGCTTTAAAGAAATTACCTGCCTTTGTTTGCACAGGGTGAAGGACAGCTTAGTTTTTCTGTTCCACAAAAGCCAATCATTTCTTAAGGATACAGAAAAAGAAAAGGGGTAATGCGATAAAGAATAGTGATGGTGTTCTTTTATTAGTCTGCATCGAAAGGATTTTTCCTTTGAAAGGTTTCTGGTAGATTTTTGGGGAGTTATGTACTTAAACTAGTACCCTGGGGTACAGTTCAACATGACAAACAGATGAATTTATTTTCAGACTCATATGTGCAAAAAAAAAACCTTTTTTTCTTAATTCCATTCATTTTATTCTAAACATAAAGGCTGTGTTGCATTTAATTTTAAAGCAATTTTATTACTGTAACTGTCCAACTCAGCAGATCAGGCATTTGGGCAAAAACGAATGTTATCTAATGTATAATGTTATTTTAGCTAGCAAGCGCCAATGAGGCCACTTCATAAATGCACTACATATATACTACTTCCTTTAGTATAAGTGTATATATATGTCTTTGGAGATTGTATTAAGTTTTTAGAAGCTACCAATGAGGTGGGAGGTCTAAAATATAACAATAGAATGGTGTAACTGTATTGTGTAATTTCTCACTATTAGATCTTAATTATACTGTCAGGGTTATTCAATAAAAGTTCTTATCGTTTAAAATGGTGCTAAATTTGCCCCAGCCAATCAAATCTTATTAACATTTGAAAGCTAACATCTGATTGGTTGGGGCAAAATAGCACCATTTTAAACGATAAGAACTTTTATTGAATAACCCTGTATATGTATAAATAAATGTATATAAAGTATAGTACTGACATATATTAGGTCCGGGACAAAATTTATAAAGTTCCAAAAGTACTTTTAGAGCTGGTACCCCTATTTAAATGCAATAGTCAAAATGAAAGGTTAGCCACACCTTTGCCCTATAAATGTAGCTTTGTCAACAAACACAATGATTTTAATAAAGACTGTCCTATTATACAAATCTAAATTGTCTTTGCCTATATGTACAGTAAATATCTTTAGTAATAGTGTTACGTAATGACCTATACGTTGTACAAATGTGCACAAGGACAAAATGTACTTGGTGTTTGGTGTTGTGGAACTATAACAGGATACAAATTCAGTAGGCAGAAAGTTTATCTATCTCCAGGGCCTGTATAGTGCCCCATACATAAGGTAACATTTCTCATATAATAGTAGACAAAACTTGCCAAGTCCAATATACCAGTGCTGTAATAAAATTAACAAGTGCTTTAACAAAGTATTAGTTTAGGGTATGTGACAATAAAATAAGCAATATTTGATAGGATTTCTGTAATGCTCCGGACCCCAGAGTATTCCTTCAGCTCTGATACTCTAATCTACAACCACTCATTTCACCAATAGACAAGCACCAGAACAAAACTGTCAGACAGGCATTTCCACTGGAGAGCTGGACAAAGCGAAGTACCAAGGAGAAAGCAGGAATTGGAATCAGTGATGGAACCAAGGTCAGAACACGGGTAGTCAATCAGTGGAGCACTATATCAAGGGTCAAGAGAAAGAGTAGTCAAGTCATGGTCCGAGGTCAAAGCAGGTGGCAAACAATCAGAGGTAAAATACAAGCAGGAATCAGGAACCAGAAAAAGCTAACAGAGAATACAAACCATGAGCTAAGGAAGCACAAGCTATATTGGCAATGCATGAAGGGAAGGCAGGAACTGAAATAGGCAGATCGGACCAATTAGAGACAAGAAACTTAAGCAGGAGGAGATAGACTAGACCGTTTTAATTTGCCAACAAACAAAACAAGGAAAGACAGAGATCCCAACGAACGTTTCCAGAAACCAACAATCATTGTGATGGAATAACCAGAAGATGCGTGAAAAACCGTCAAGGTCGTTGAAGCAGCGTGTGAGCGAGAAAGGGTGAGTTTACAGGCAAATGATGAAATTTCTTTCTTTTTTTAAATGTTAAATATATAAAAAAATAACTCAAAACGTATTCTGTTTGAATAAGAACTATTACAATAGAGTAGTAAATCTGTTCTCGGTTTGTTTTTCGTATTGATATATACGCGAAAGAGAAGGAAGAAAAAGAAAAGGGGGTGGTGGTTTCCGGTTTATTGTTTCTTACATTTTCACATATTTGGTTTTTAACATAACAGATAGTGGCAGAGGATAATAGCTACAGTACAAAGAGCAGAAGCAGATTGAGAGTCTGTATTAAGAGAGTGATTCAATGTATTCATCAAACTGTAGCCACTCAAGAGCAAATTGGTATTCTTTGCCCAGTTTTTGTTGCCTTTACATATTCCATATCGATAAACTTGACTCCACTCTAAGGTCAAACGGATGAGGTGGAGTGTGTCATGGGTTGTTTCCAGTTTTTTGCTTTAATTGATTTAGTGGAGAGTAGCACGAAATTGGCACGTTTTTGCAGTTGCATAATATGGAGGTCTCCAAATGGATTGCCAAGGAGGAATGTGAGAGGATCAAGTGGTAGTGTGATGTGAAAGAAGGACAGAAGAAGCTGGGTATCTTTCCACAGAGATGAACTGAGGAGTAAGCCCACGCATATGCATATATGAGCCCAGATCTTGGCACCTCTAAAGCATAGGGAAGGAGAGATATGTTTATGTAGACGTCAGGTGTAATATACCATTGATATATTACTTTCTAAGTTCTTTCTATATGGGTTGTGCATATGGAGATAGATTTGGCTTGATCCCATATTGATTCCCATTGTGTATTGACAATTCTTCTTAACTTACTTTTTCTCACTTTTTAAAAACTTTTTGCATTTGTTTCTTCTTTTTTTTTATTGTACAAACCCTGAATTTTTATAGGATGTGTAAAGTTTTTTTTATACCCCTGTATCCACACATATAGCTAAGTATACACACAACCACATAATTCCAATGTGCACCAATGTGTGCACTTACCTTCAAAAGTTAATTGCCTAGGTGCTGCTGTATATGATTAATATGTTTCCAACTAAGTAAAATTCCAGTGCAAAACAAACAGGGAGATTCAATAAAATTTCTTAGCATTTAAAATGGTGCTAATTTTGCCCAACAATCAGATCTTATTTAACATTTGTAAGCTTACATGTTTGTGGGGCAAATTAGCACCATTTTAAACGATAAGAACTTTTATTGAATAACCATGAAAATCTTTTATTTCATGTGCAAAAAAACAGATAGCACGTTTCGGTCACCTTCTCAGATCTTTCTCAAGCCATTACTCTAATATACCATTACACTAATATAACCTAAACCCCTCCCTTTCCTTGTGGCATCACAAGTGGGCTAATAATTGCCTCTAATTATAGTGCTAAAGTATTACATCTCTTTAAAGGATAAGTGCACTGTAAAATCAAGTTATGTTCATTTTGAAGCTGCAGCTTTAAAAATACCTTTGCCATATTTTTCTTTTACCTATGTCCCTCCAGAGCCTAGCTTTGTGCCTTGAAAGTTGCTGACATCTTGTTACTGGTTTGCTGAATGTTAAGCTCCGCCCCTCTGAATTTCCTCGCTTTTTCCTGCTTGACCTCAAACAGTAATGCCTGTGAGTTCTGTGCATGTACGTGTGCAAAGAACTCACAGGCATTTCTGTTTGAGGCTCAAGCAGGAGAGTGCACGAACTCACAGCATTACTGTAAAAAACATAGAAATTAGTTGGGTGCGGTTCAAACTAACCCGACCAAATCACAGAAGGTTTTTTACAGGGAATGTCCTCCCTAACAGAAAAAATGTCCTCATGTAGTAGTCCCACAAAACCCTGTTTATTTTACTTAAACTGTTGGCATCTTTGAAGTTTAAGTACTGAAAATGTGGTTTGGGGGACTGAACTTTGTGAGGTAAAAAATTTCTTAGGAGGTGGACATGCCTGCAGGTGACCTGGACAGGGCCCACTTTGGCTCTGGGCCCATAGCAACTGCTAGGCTGCTGTAGTGATTCCTACACCCCTGCATTTAGTTAAGAGCTGGAAAACATTCCCCCCCACCCGCTCAGCACTAACCACCGCTTTGTAGTGAGTTCATGCTGCTACTCATGTGAGCTGGGAATCTCTTATGTCCAGTCTGTGTGAGCTGGGCATGAGGCATCTTATAGTACTAGAGATGTTCAAAACTGTTGAGTTGAAATTGGCTACTTTCGATTTTCGAAAATCGTCTACTTTCGATTTTCGAAAATCATCTATTTTCAAAAATCGTCTACTATTGATTTTCGATTTTCGAAAATTGGCTGCTTTCGATTTTCGAAAATTGGCTACTTTCGATTTTCGAAAATCGGCTACTTTTGATTTTCAAAAATTGTCTCCTTTGATAATTATCTACTTTTGATAATTATCACTTTCGATTTTCGAAAAATTTGGGTTCTGTGAAATTCGGGAGTTCCGAAAGTTTCATCGGAACTTCGAAACCCTCCGATCCATTCTATTTCGAAATTGTTACTTTCGTTTCGAAAATTGTCTCCTTTCGATTTTTGATAATTATCTACTTTTGATAATTATCTACTTCGATTTTCAAAAATTGTCTACTTTCGATTTTCCATAATTTCTACTTTCGATTTTCCATAATTTATCTACTTGTGATTTTAGATTTTCCATAATTATCTACTTTCGATTTTCGATAAAAATCGAAATTAAAAAAATTCGGGTTCCTTGAAATTTGGAAGTTCCGAAAGTTTCATCGGAATTTTGAAACCCTCAG
The DNA here is from genome assembly GCA_019447015.1 of Hymenochirus boettgeri. Taxonomy (NCBI): domain Eukaryota; kingdom Metazoa; phylum Chordata; class Amphibia; order Anura; family Pipidae; genus Hymenochirus; species Hymenochirus boettgeri. Next base: position 193,244,843 of record CM033469.1, on the reverse strand, counting down.
ATTCGATTCGAGATTGGGTTCTAATCAAAGCCACATTACATCTCTAATATATACCTGTCTGTGTAGTTGGGCATGAGGCAACCTTATATGTGCCAGTCTGTGTGAGTTGGGAGTAAGGGTATGTTATAGTACTTATCTGTGTGAGCTGGATATGGGGCATCTTAGATGTTACAGTCTGTGTGGGCTGGGCATGAGGGTATCGAATATGTGCTAATTTGCGTGATATGGGCATGAGGGCATCTACTGTAACAATATGTGTTAGCTGGCATGAGGGCATCTATATATACCAATCTGTGTGAGCTGGGCATGAGGGCATTTTATATGTACCAGTCTGTGTGGGCTGGGCATCAGGGCATCTTATATTTACCAGTATGTGTGGCTGGGCATCAGGGCTAGCCAAATTATTTGTTTTTATATATTAAATATTAAAATTAAATGTATATCTGAAATATGCAGCAATATCAGTTGCAGGTTACAGATGCAGTTTACAGAGGTTAATTGATTTTTTCCCCAACCAATACAAGAGTGCATTGTATCATTTGAAACATTCTTTGTACGAGTTTGCAATTCTGACCTTAGAGACTATTGATCTCTCCAGTTTGATTACAAGCATTTTAATGTACCTTTTGTTGTATCAAATTCTTACTCTTGTTGGTATATTTTGAGAATGTCAAACCATGCCCTTTTACCTGAGGTCAATTTGTTTCTTTAACGCATTGAAGTCAATTCTGCTGTCGATGCCATATGTGCTTTGTAAAGCACAACTCTCAAAATAAGGCTAAAGACACAGATACAAAATCTGTTTCCCAAGCAGTGAGAGGTCTCCCAATTGCTCCTCCTCCCCATTGTACTATACCAGCTGCTTACCAACAGCCTGTCTGTTAGGAATTGGAGATTTGGAGTTAAAGGCTATGTCCCCCGAAAATAAATTTTTAATATTCTGCTCCCCCCATGTCCCCCAGCCCCAACCGCATATTTTTTTTTCAGAAAGCCCCCCAAACTCTTACTTACCTCCCCTCGATCCTCTGCCGCACTGCCGCCCTCTGCTTGCAGAATGCAAGCAAGGGGCGGGACCGGCAGTCGCGTCTGTGATTGGCTGAGCGGCAGCCAATCACGGACGCGGCTGCCGGTCATTCAGTGCAGCAGAGGAAAGGCGAGAGGTAAGTAAGAGTTTGGGGAGCTTTTTAAAAAAAAAAAACATGCGGTTGGGGCTGGGGACATGGGGGAGCGATATTAAGGGTTTTTTTTCGCTAGGGGGAGGGTAGTAGAACGGGAGGAGGGAGGGAGAGGGAGGGGGAGGGAGGGGGGAGAAGGCTGCAGCACGCATGCAGGAATCTCCGGGAGGCCAGGTAGCAGGTAGTGTCCTATATGGACCTGTCAGCCTCCTGGTGGGCAGTTTTTGGAATTTGGGGGGGACTACAGGAGAACCAGATGGAGTTGGGATGTGAGGTAAGGATTAACTACACACATGGTGGGGCCAGTAGTTGGGGGGATTATAGTTTTGGGGGTGGCACTGCCCTTTAAAAAGACATATCTAGTGAGTAAAAGACTTTAGGGATGCTGGTTACTGCAGATTGCAGTTTGACATCTCTGCAAGTATAATGAAGCACATATCCTCAAATAATTAACTTTACAAGTATGTCTATTTCTACTGCATAGAAACCATTCTGTGTATATCCCCGTATATACCGAGTATAAACCGTCCCGAATATAAACCGAGGTAATTACTTTTAACTGATAAACTAGGAAAACTGATTGACTCGTGTATAAACCGAGGATTATCTTTATCCCATAGGCAGCCTATAGAAAGTCCCATACACAGCCCCATAGATAGTTCCACAGACAGTCCTACAGAAAGTCCCATACACAGCCCCATAGAAGTCCCATACACAGATGTGCCCTGCAACACTTTCTGTGCAGCCTGAACACTTAAAGATTGTTTTTTTTTTCCATTTTCCTTGCAGTCTGGGCTGATCTGAGTGAGCAGGACAACAATTGCCTAACCCACTGAAATCAGAGGATTCTCTGTTACAGGTACAGCTTTGTTTTCCCAGGGCTATGTGATTTTGTCCACAACATCCAGACCCGATATAAACTCTGTCTCAAGATGATTTTAAAGGTAAAAAATTTTGCTTTATACCATCATCACCTATATATATGGTACCATATGATAATCTGAGTGCTGCACTTGCGTTTTAACCCTCTGTCCTAACCCTGTCCATACTATATTCAATTTACATAATTGCTACCTCCCCTAGCACTTCTACGGCCTGTCTTTTAACGTGATCCCACTTGCAAGGTGTTGGGCAACCCTCGTATGTAATATGCCAAGTTTTAATTTATAGAATAGAAATCACCAGAAAATTAAATATCCTTATAATCGTCACTTATCTGTGTCACAGATCATGTGACCACTGTCAAGAAGATATTTGTGGCAAAAAAACATGAAACTAAAATAAAATGTTAAACAAAGTCGCAAACACTAAAGAACCACAGCCACAACAAATGCTAAACCAGACAATGCAGTAATTAAAGTTATCAAACACAGAAACAAAAACTTGAATATATAAATATATATATAATATATAATACCAACAAAGTCCAGTGCGCACACAGGAATGCCTTAATTAGCCTTTAATTAGCACACATGCAGGCAACCGAAATGTAGGTATTTTTTAATAAAATTCCCATGTGTGCACTAGTAGCGCCTGGGTACCTAAAGGACATAAATGGATTAAGGTGAGTGTCTACATTGTGAAATATATGTAATAATTAAAAAAAAAAAAAAAAAAAAATATATATTATATATATATATATATATAATATATATATATATATATTGGAATTCCATGTGAAAGACCAATACAAAGTACATGGGAGAAGTGGAACGAAAATCATACTGATTCCAAACATTTTTAACAAATCAATAACTGCAAAGTGGGGCGTAATTATTCAGCCCCCTGAGTCAATACTTTGTAGAAACCACCTTTTGCCGCAATTACAGCTGCCAGTCTTTTAGGGTATGTCTCTACCCTTTGCACATCTAGAGACTGAAATCCTTGCCCATTCTTCATTGCAAAACAGCTCCAGCTCAGTCAGATTAGATGGACAGCATTTGTGAATAGCAGTTTTCAGATCTTGCCACGATTCTCGATTGGATTTAGATCTGGACTTTGACTGGGCCACATGGATATGTTTTGTTTTAAACCATCCCTTGTTGCCCTGGCTTTATGTTTAGGGTCGTTGTCCTGCTGGAAGGTGAACCTCCGCCCCAGTCTCAAGTCTTTGCTGACTCCAAAAGCGTTTTCTTCCAAGATTGCCCTGTATTTGGCTCCATTCATCTTCCCATCACTCTGACTAGCTTCCCTGTCACACAGGTGCACCTCTATTTAGTCATTAGCACTCATCAGGCAATGTCTATGGCAACTGACTGCACTCATACCAAAGGGGGCTGAATAATTACGCACACCCCACTTTGCAGTTTTTAATTTGTTAAAAATGTTTGGAATTATGTATGATTTTCGTTCCACTTCTCCCGTATACACCACTTTGTATTGGTCTTTCATGTGGAATTCCAATAAAATTGATTCATGTTTGTGGCAGTAATGTGACAAAACGTGGAAAACTTCAAGGGGGCCAAGTACTTTTGCCAACCACTGTATATATATATATATATACTAGCAAAGTGTGCCCGTTGGTGCACAGTAGAAAATATGTGGGTGTATGTTTAGCTATATGTGGATACAGATTATAAAAATTCTGCTAAAATCCGTGGATCTGGAAAATGGTCTGGGAAAACGTACATACATCCAGAAGTGTAAAAACAAAACTTTCCTCCTATTTTCAAGGGTCACCGAAATTTAGGATTTTCAAAATTTTGTAATAATTATACAGTAACTTAACGTAAACTCTGGGACCTGGTAATGGTCTGGGGAACAGATAATCCGATTCTTTCAAATCAGAATTGGTTACAATCAGATTTTTTTCGAAAGTAACTGATTGGTATATAACCAGTCAAATTCTTTCTGAAAGAATCTAATTGTAACCAATCTTAATTGGAAAATAACCTGATTGGTTATACTAACAAATCAGAATCTTTCTGAAAGAATCTGAATGTAACAAATAATCTATAATTAGTTACAATCAGATTCTTTTAGAAATAATCTGATTGGTATAGTAACCAATCAGATTCTTTTCTAATGAATTAATCAGGGACGGATTTACACCTCAGGAGCCTATAGGCCCAAAGAGCCTGGCGCCCTTAGCTCCACCCCTATTTTGCACACGATTTTTGTGTAATTTTTTTTTTGCAATTTTGCCATTTTCCATTACGGAAACACATGCGTTAACACACCCAAAATGTGAACACATGCATTACCAAAATGCAAACGGACGCGCAATCGCAGGCGCACCGGAAATCGCAGGAAAACGCGTTAAAAATGTGGGCGCAAACGCACAAAAAGCGCGCTACTGTGGCCTAGCCCTCACAGCTGTCACCAGGGATTGTTACAGAGGGATCACTATTGGTAAATGTGTTAGAGAGGGATCACTATTGGTCAATGTATTAGAGAGGGATCAAGGAGCTACAAAACGTCTATGGAATGTTCAAAAAAAGTCTCGTAAGTGTGCGCACACTGTATCAACAAATGTTCAGGATGGGTGGAGCTGGTAATACAAACAGTTATACTGCACCGTCGTCTAGTTGTAGTCGGAGAGTGAGACAATCCTTCCCGTCCTACTTGTCCCCTGCCCGCACCCGGACGTAAGGTCCGTGGCCTGCGCTGAAGCAACTTGGAATCCGATGAATGTAGGATGGTAGATTAGTCCGTACGGCACGTAACCCCTCACCTCGCGTACCCCACCAATTGTTGGTGCTTGGAAAACCCTTTTTTCAATTTTGGGACATACCTTCGGGCAAGCAAGCCCTTTCCTATCCAGCTCACAACCGGGTCCTGAACAAACCGTCACTTACTTCCTACTCGTTTCGCTGTCACAGGCTTCGTCAATCAATTGGTGGGTACGGAGGTGAGGGGACGCTGCCGTACTGAACTACTTACCATCATACATCACTGGATTCCAAGTTGCTCAGCGGCCCCGGACCTGCTACGTCCGGGACCAGTGGGGAAGGATTGTCTCACTCTCCGACTACAACTAGACGACGGTGCTGTATAACTGTTTGTATTACCAGCTCCACCCATCCTGACATTTGTTGATACAGTGAGCCATACTTACGAGACTTTTTTTGAACATTCCTAGACGTTTTTGTAGCTCCTACACTCACTGCTAGGGACTATACTTCCTCTGGCTATCATTTTTGGTTACAACAGCCCGCATATGATATTCCCCACATTGGTTACGGTGGATATTATTTTAATTCACTGTACCTTTAGGTGGGGTACTTGCAACTATTTATTTAGGGGTTTACTATATATGGTATATTTATTGTGGCTGGCCAGCCATATTATTCCCTATAAGAGATTTTTACAATTTGTAGTTTCTGAATTTTATGATATGGTGTATTAATTATATTTTAGAATATTGGTTCTTATATATTTTTTGTGATGTGTGCCACTAGACGTACTATCTGTTTTAATATATATAATACACTTATATTATATAACAAATTTTATTTTTAGCGAGATTGCATTGAGTTTTTTAGGAACAACTAACTAGGTGGGGGGTATAGGGTATTAAACCTATTCACATAGAAAAGATCTATATGTATAGAGGGTTAATTATACACTATAATATAAAATCACCATCCATATTAAAATCCTGCTGCGCTCGCGTGTAATGTGTGTGTTTGGCACCGTGTGTGCACTGCAGTTCTTTCCCCTGCCATTAGGTGTCTCCACACTCCTCATTACTATCTTAACTGGTGCGAATTTCTGCCTTCTTGACATTGCTGTTCCGTTTGTGGCAGGCATTGCTGACCGCAGATAAGGTAGGTGGGGGGGGGAACGACTGTCACGGGGGGGCTGTCACGGGGAGAACTGTCACAGAGGGGGGACTGTCACGGGGGGGGAGAGGCGTCACAGTGGGAGCTGTTGCGGGGGACTGTCACAGAGGAAGTGCGGACAAAGAGGGGAGACTGTCACAGGGGGGGGTCCACGGGGGGACTGTCACAAGAGGGGGGCTGTCCACAGAGGGGGTACCCTCACAAAGGGGGGACCATCACAGAGGAGGACTTTCACAGAGTGGGACTGTCACAGGGGTGGACTATCACAGAGGGGGGCTGTCACAGAGGGGGACTCTTAGGGGGGACTGTCACAGAGGGGGGCTGTCATGGGGGATTGTCACAGGGGAACTGTGACAGAGGGGTGGGCTGTCACAGAGGGGGGGAGTATCACAGAGGACTGTCACGGGGGACTGTCACAGAGGGGCGACTGTCACAGGTGGTGTCACGAGAGGGAGCTGTCAGGGGGTTGTCACACGGGGGGACTGTCAGTGGGGACTATCACAGGGGGGCTGTCACAAGGGGATGTCACAGGGAGACTTTCACATTGGGGCTCTTATGGGGGGCTATCACGGGGGGGGACTGTCACAGATGATGGGACTGTCACGGGGGGCCTGTCACAGAGAGGGACTGTCACAGTGAGAGGGACTGTCACAGGGGGGACTGTCACAGAGGGGACGGCTGTCACAGAGGGACTGTCACAGGGGGGGGCTGTCACAGAGAGGGACTCTTATGGGGGGACTCTCACTGGGGGACTGTCACAGAGGGGAATGTCACAAGAGGGGGACTGTCACAGAGGGGGCTGTCACAGAGGGGGGGCTTGTCACGGGGGACTGTCACAGGGGGGACTGTCACAGGGGGGACTGTCACAGAGGGGGGACTGTCGGGGGGGACTCTTCACAGACTGTCACTCTAACTTTGGGACAGAAGGGGGGACTCTGGCCTTGGGATACTGAGGGGGTCTCTGTGCTTCTACGCTCGTACCTGTAACAGGCTTAATGTCTAGTAACAAATAACAATACACAATATAGTACTACTACCTACTACTGGATTACAACAAGTGATATACATTGATAAAGTATACTTACTTTACTTGATACCCCTAAGTTTGAATGGAAAACTCAAAATGATAGGTTTAGCCACACCTCCAGGATTTCTACAGGGTCTCCATGTAGACAATAAAAGAAAGTGGAATTTTACTAACATCCAATGAGAGGTTCTGATCTTACACTGCAAATCAAAAAATTTCTTAGGCATTGTACATGACAAACAAGAAAATGTAAGGAATTCCTGTATTACAACACCCAGTTATATGCTGTTTGTAAAACATGTGACAGTCTTAGTCAATTAAAAAAATTTTCAGACTCCCACATTTACTCCCCCCCCCTCTCCATAGAAAGTAATGAGACATCCAGTTTCTGTTTGCTAGACAGGAAGTGATGTTTGTAATGATTAAATGACTTATCATGTCTCTAGAAACTACCCAGCATTCTTAAGAATTTACAGTTTTCCCTTTTCTCTTCCACTATTGATAAATAATATAACTGTGAAGCTGTGGGGTACCTTCTGTATAAGAAGGCTCTACTTCATTTTATACTCTGTGGGAGCTTTTACCATACCTCTCCCAAACTTGTAAAGCTAATCAGTATCCTGTGTTTTCAAGTCCTAACCCTATAGTGATGTAAATTTGGAACTTGCTGTGGTAAATACCAATAAGTTGAACCTAGCATGTTATTCTGATCCTCTATAGGGTCTCAGGATGTCCAATGGTGCTGTTCAGATTGAATTGCACATTATGGCAGGATTGCCTGGATTTGTTTTCAGATCTGCAGGTTAATACCATTTAGGCTGGATACATATAACACTTCATTGTGTCCCAACTGAGCATCTGCTTTGAGTGAGAGCTCTGCCAGGACAAATGACTGTTGGTCACAGTAACAGTGGGCTGAGTAGTATGAAGAGTGCTGCAAAAAGTCCCTTTTTCACTGTATCCTAGCTTACTAGAATAACAAATATGACGGACTGTGCTCCCTCCTCTCAGTGGTGTGAAAAACCCAAGATAGAGATAAAAATATATAAAATAAAAATATAGTATTAACCGCTTATCACTTTAAAATCCTTCAACAATCCCCTATAGAAAACTTTTAAAACCATATATTAAAAAGACCTAACGTTTTTCTCCTCATGTATCCTTTTATTTTCAGGCAGAAACTGCAAAACTGTGCAAAAAGTGCAGAAAAATATAAAATCAATGCCAAGAGTCTTAACAGCACCAGGTGATTTACTTTACTGAGCAATAAGTCAACATCCAGGGTGTTCACCAGTGAAACGCAATATACAGGCCTTTGTGTGAGCAACTATATGGCCAGTTGATGATCCTGTTATAGGTAATGTTTAATCCATCGCTTTGGATAAGTTCCTGTAAGGTCCCACCACGTTTCACCACTCACCTTCTGTGCTTTTTCAAGGTGTGTAGCTTCTTGCCATTGTCCCACTCGTTTTTACTCTATTTGCCGGTTACTTACGGAGTGGCGCGACCGCGCAATGACGTCATGCGTTCCACCCTGCCCTCATGGGTTCCATCGGCCACTTGGATTCGATTCCAGCTAACTTTATGGGTCTCAGCTTCTACTATACCTATTGACAAGAGTTTTTTTGTCCATCCCTACCAGCATAGGATGGATGCCCTATCGATCTGTACTATGCTTATATGCTACAGTTAAATATAACAACCTACAATAAAATAATCATCAATACATGTCAAACCACCATAAAAGTGTATATATACACCACAATAATAAGATCCTATGTATAAAAAAAAGGGGGAATAAAAAAGGGGAGGGAAAGGGTGTAAAAATGGGGGAATAAAACTATTTAGAATGCATATCACCAGGTAAAATATATGAGGAGGATAAAATATTCTAAAAGCAGAGAAATTGCTCAGATTTAATAAGGAGTATCTATAAAAACACTCAGGGACATGAAGTAAAATGGGACAAATTCAGTGGTACTAAAAGAGTTGCAGTAAACCAGTAAAAACATTAAAAACAGCTAATACATAAAATAAAAGAGTATAAATAAAGATCAACAGCAAAAGTAAACCAGTGATGTGTTTATAAAAAACTCCAGAGGTCTATCTCTTTGTTTAATCCTTGGGTGCTTGGTGTCCAATTTGTATATCCATTGGTTTCTAATCTTGATAGTCCCGCTTGCACATCACCCTTTCTTTCAGGTACCAATAAATTAGAATTTTTTATTTTTAAACCCCTTACAATTGTGGCAATGGTTTGGCAGCGTTAAGGTCTTCTTTTTGGTAGTTATTAATGTGCTCTTTCTTCCCAGATTTTAGTTGTCTCCCTGTTTTACAACAATTTTTTACACAACCGCATACTATAATGTATATCATATCGTATAACGTATATTTTTACACACACAACGAGAAGAGGGAGCGCAGTCCTGTCATACTTGTTATTATAGTAGAGTTTAAATCATTCCACCATTCACATGTGTGTTGTAGTGTTGTGTGTGTGTATGTGTATGTGTGTGCACAGCCAAATTATCAGAGCTGTGGTTTTCCTGCACAGTTAAAGAAGAATTATATTCACACCCCCAGACCACAGTTTATTGGTACCCAGTGTAGGGCCCTAAACCACTAGGTCCTTACCTCTGGGTTCTTCTTAGAGCTGCAGTGTTACTTGTCATGTGCCACTTGCCAATGAGAAGGTACATCTGCCAAGGAGTCATTAAGTCAAAAAGTTACCTATCCATGTCCCTTTATTGTTTAAGTTCAATGTCAATCATCATGGAGGTGAATGTAGTATAAACAATTTGGGGCAGGGTTTGGTAGCAAGAGTCAAAGAGGCAGGCAAAAAAAGAGCAGCCAAGTAGGACATTTTTGTTCCAACAATTGTATGGAGTCTCCTCGACTACTATACACATAGCAGGCAGAAGAGGAACAGGAGGGGGGTGAGTGTAATTCTCTTTTAATGCACCATCAGTGTCCTAAATAAGCGTACAAGCTATTATGTATGTATACTATCTATTATGGGACTAAACATTTACTCCTGTTTCAAGATGGTGATCTGCAGGAAATATAGTCTATTAAAAATAAAATTCAGAAATTGCTTAATACGTAAGCCTATTAGAATATTTTTCATTTGTTTCTAGGGCAACGACCAGATATGCTAAGTAAATTAACCCTTTGCACTATCCCTTTAGTTTTTAAATTATTCTAACAGAGGCCTCATAACATTAGCAACGGAAATGTAATCACCATTCATCAAATGACTTGAAACCATCAAATAGAATCAAGATATTTCCTAGAGTAAAAGCCTGTTTTATATGCATGGAAGAAAATATAATTTCTGCATGCAGTTTTTTATAATTTTTGACAAATACCAGTGACATTAATTATACTTTTTTTTTGTGCTTGCTATTTTTATTGGAAACTAAGTGCTTTTATGAATGATAATAGCCCCTAATGACAATCAGTCTAAAAAAATATTTGTGCCAAAGATATAACAGGTAGCTCTTTATATGCTCAAGTAAATAGGTACTATTCAGGGAGATGAAATCTCCACGGGAAATATAACGGGAAAATAACCGCTAAATTCACTCTACCTTATGTAGTACGTGTTAGCAAGGTTTTGCACTACCTTGCGCCATGTTGAGTTTTTTTTACTTTTGCGCAGTGCAAAAATGTGGCTTTATAGCGCGCAAAAGGTTGCAACATTACCCTAGTGTTTTCACATGATTATTAACGGTGACAAAGGGTTAATCCATTGCGGAAACGAGTGCAGGTATTTGCAATCAAAATTTTTGCATCTCCCCCTATATGCTTAGCTTGTCATTTTACACTCTGAAATGTTGCACCAGTATTCCCCCTAATCTGCCATCGTTTTAAAATCAACCTAAAGCAGGGTACACTATATCCTGAAAGGCTGATCATTCGGTACCTTGGGTAATGGGTGTACTGGCATGCGCATAAAGACAGATGTCCGCCGGACCTGTCACACTACGCGCTGACTGAGGGTATTTAGCTTACTTTCTCTCCTGCTCCTGATCATTTTTTGAAGAACGATAGGAAGACAACCGCTCTTTACCTCACATTCTTCAATAAAACTAAATGGCCAAACTTTTTTTTTCGGTGGAAATACCCTTAAGATTCTCATCTTTTAAGATTTGGACATGTATACCTACAGCAGGGTATAACACAAAAATGTGAATAATAGATTTTTTTTTTAAATTACAATAATATTAAGAATACCTAGTATGTGTACTAGAATAATACATACATTTTAAATAGGGCATATTCTGTTTACCGGGCTGGGCATGAGGGCATCTTATATGTACTATCATGGCTGGGCATGAGGGCATCTTATATGTACCAGTCTGGGATGGGCATAAGGGCATCTTATATGTAACAGTCTTGGCTGGGCATGAGGGCATCTTATATGTACAGCTGGGCATGAGGGCACCTTATATTTTAGCAGTCTATATGGGCTGGGTATGAGGGCATCTTATATTTGCCAGTTTGGGCTAAGCACAAGGGCATGTTATATTAACCAGTCTGTTTGGGCTGGGCATGAGGGCATCTTATATTTACCAGGCTGGGCATCTTAGATTTACAAGTCTGTGTAGGCTGGGCACTTATATTTACCTGTCTGTGTTGTGGGCACACTCAGCACTCCATTCACCAGCCAGTGAAAAGTCAGCACCCCGGTATTTACCGATAACGACCGGTATAACGATAACGACCGTTATTTACCGAAACGACCGGTATTTACCGATAATAACCGGTATTTAACGATATCGTAAATACCGGTCGTTATCGGTAATAATGGTCGTTATCGGTAAATAACGGCGTTATCGGTAAATACCGGTCGTTATCGTAAAAAAACGGTCGTTATTTTACGATAACGATCGTTTTTCGATAACGATACTGATCTTTTTATAAATAGGGCCCTTTGTTCTTTGCGCAGACAACGATGCAATAAATTTTGCGCCGGTTTTTCGTGCTAGTTTTTTGTACGACAATTAACGCCTCTTCAATGGTGTCTTAAATTATGCGCAAAAGGTTGCAAATTACCGCTAGCTTTTTCGCAATGTATTAACGGCCGCAAAGTGGTAATACATTGCGAAAACAATGCACGTAGGTTGTGATAGCGAAATATATTGCATCTCCAACATGTCTTTAAGCTTTTGAAAAAGCATCTTGACATTGAGAACTCCAAACAACCGTTATCTTAGATTTTTCTTAGTAACGATCTGATTATGCTTAGATCTCAGAGAAATTTGGCAAAATCTTCTATAATAACCTACTAAACCTAGAAGTGAGCTTACCCTCTTTCTTTGTTTTGGGTGGGAGTTTTTCACTGATAGCTTTAATATTATCTTTCACAGGCTTTACTTCTCCATTTCCCAGTATATAACCCAAATATCAATATCTAGTTTCTGTAAAACCAAGGGCACTTTTTATGGGTTAATAGTAAGGCCAGACGATTTAATCAGTGAAAAAACATCTAGATAAGCAGATGACGTTCTGTCATGGTCCTCTGCTTCCATGAAACTGCAAGAAGGGGGCCGGACCGGCACCCGCGTCCATGATTGGCTGAGAGGCACCCATCATGGACGCTGCTCCAGCTATCCAGACATCAAGGAGAGAGGTAATGTAAGTAAGCACTAGCTTGCATGAAGAAGGGTGTTCCTGTCATTGCGTTTTCTACAGTATATATACAACTGAGTGGGTGCCCACACTCACCAATGAAGGGAAACTGTAAGGATATTACTCCCTCCAAAAAGTAATAAATAGCAGGGATAAAAGCAATAACACTTCAATATAGGAATGTTCCACCAAACACTATGAGACAAACAATGTAATCACAACATAAAATAGTACAACCACATGTCTAAAATGACCACAAATAAAATATTCCAATATGGATACAAAGAGTCCAGTAGTAACAAAGTCCAAATATTTTTCCCCTAGTCGACTTGACCGATAAAAGTTGTAAATAAATACAGATAAAAAGTTGTAAATAAATACCTAACTGTCCGGTCCCACGGACACCAAACAGCAGTGACCTAAACCCACTCCTAGGAAAGCCCGCTTTTGCAACAGGAACATTGAAGCTGGCCATGATCTCCACCATCCAGACACAAGAACGCTCTAGTCGCTCCTCCTCCACTCCCCACAACGCGTGCACTTGGTATCCGCCATTCATGTGACGGGTCACAGAAAAGGCTGGACCAATCACAGGGAGAAAATATATATATGCTGCCTTGTTAAGCATATATTTAAATTATATTTTTTTTATTGTAATTACTTATTGTGGTTTTTATATCTATATTTTGCCCTCTGCAGTTGTCATCCCTGTTGCCGACGGTCCTGCGAATCTGAGTGTATGACCGAACCTCTCCCTGTGATTGGTGCAAGGACTAGGTTATGAGGGTTTCAGTAGGCACAAAAGTTGTTTAGGGAGTGGAATACCCTTCAATTCTTGAGGTTTGTCTTGGCTAGATTGAGTTTATATAGCTTTGTAGGTATATATAACTGGATATTGGATGGAGATCCATATTGGCAACATTTTTGTGGGTAAACATTGAAGCTTTTAATACATATTAAATATAACCAAGAAAGATGAAAGGAGAAATTAGGAAATGAAGAAAGAAAAAATAAAGTACAATAATCCTTAATAAGTCATAGTAAAATACATATACCTTCTTTGGTATGTGGCAATCCGTGCTATTGACCACTCTGCTGGCAGGTGTACATTGTTCTGAAGGGATAGGCTCATCTCTCATAATAATTATTTATGAAGGGGAGGTGCCGACCTTTATTAATCTAATCCATCACCACATACCATGGGGACCAAATTTTTGTAAACCTTTCCATTTGATCTAGAATTATAGCTGTCAGGTTTTTCCATGGTGTGCATTTCTGCTATAGATTGCAATAGGTCTTCCCTTTGAGAGGCAGTGTCTGTTTCCAGAACATGTAATCAGGTGTCTTGTAGCCACTTGAATAGGGACACATAATTTAGTAAGGTTTTGGAGAGTCCTTTAATGGGAGGCCTAGTATCCAATGTATGGGTTATAGGAAGAGCTATATTTGGTTTGACAATTTAGAAGCTTGATTATAAGGGGGCAGTCCTTAAATCCTTTTTTCTCACCACACCCCCTCGGCACCTATCGACACCTCTGGCCATATCCTATGGCATTTTTTCTGGAGTGTAGACTACTCCAGAAGTATTTTATATGAATTTCTTTTCTACATATGGAAGCCTGGATTCTTGTTCCCATAGTTGTCTATTTAAGATTTTGCTACCAGTGAGTCTATTATTTGTGTATTGTCTCTTGTCTGTTGAAACTGGGGATTTAGTATTTATAAATTTGGGAAATCATTTTTCTGTTGCTGGGGGCCTCTTCTTACTATATGTTCAAAAGGGGTTTTGAGGTAAAGTCAGTCCTAATATTTGGTAGGTATTATAATGTTGTATTTGTAGGTAGGAGAAGAACATATTGTTATTTTCTTTTTTGAGATTAATGTAGTGAAGTCATTTAGTGTATGGGTTATAGAATCTTCCATCACAGCGAGTCCCTGCCTTCGTCCAGTTTCTTTGTATGGTGTGCAGTTAGACTAGGAGGTTTCAGGATTTTCAACCACAGGGGTCAAACCTGATACATCTGTCCACAATCTGACATTTCCACAAACATCTCCATATTACTTTAGTACTGTGCATGGGCCTAGTATTTTGTTTGTTTTAGTGGTATGTTTAGAGTCTGAGGGTTCTAGAAGAATTGTTGCAAGGTGTATGGAGAAGTCCAGTCCTGCCCCAGCTGGACCCAAAGGGCTCCAGGGTTGGCATAAACCAATTGACAGCGTGGAGGAGTTGAGGTAGTATTTGAATGTGTTAAACACGCAGCACAACCCCACCCCTGCATCCGTCCAGACAAACAACCTGTTTGGATAGTCTATGAGTTTTGTGGCCCCATAAAAGTCTAAAATCTCTCTATGGAGGTTGTGGTTGTATTTAAATGGGCAAGCTCTCAAATTGGTAATCCCATTTCAGCAATATGGACATTTTAATGGTTATTTTACCAAACCATGATAAAGTGAGTTTTCCAGGACTTCAGTTGTCTAGTTTCTTTCAAAAGTGGTTGATTTTATATCCAATAGATCACTGTATCTAGTTATTTCTTCATGTAGATTTGGTAGGGAAATTATTGGGTTAGTAATGGAGAAAAGCACATCATTAGCAATTATGATCCCTGTGATATCCGGGTTATTCTTATATGGCAGCTAAAGGTTCAAAAGAAAGGGCATATAGTAACGGCGACAGGGACATCCCTGTCTCATACTTTTAGATATGGTAAACGGTTGGATGGAAGGTCATGGGGAATTTTGACAGAGCGCTGTGGAGTATATGTTGGTTATGGCTGTCAGGAATTCCCCCTTTAGTATCCTTAATCCATTGTGGAAACGAAAAGGCCTACTGAGCCTGCTCGAAGGCTTTTCAGCTCCGACTCAGAAGTACTGCTTCCTGTGATTGTTTGTTGAGGACATCTATCAAGTCATATTTTATGAGTATTATCTTTTGTCTTTTTTTATAGTGTATAAAGCCCACCTGGTCTCTGCATTACACCTAGCAAAGCGGGGCTAGCCTACTCGCAAGGAGTTTAGTACAGATCTTAAGGAGAACAATTGATTTGTAGCTAGAGCAGAGTGTGGTTTTTTTTCCTGGTTTAGGGATGACCACCATGTGAGAATTAGTGACGGTTGAAGGAACTTGCAGGGAGATTCAATAAAAGTTCTTATCCATTTAAAATGGTGCTAATTTTGCCCCAACCAATCAGATGTTATTTAACATTTGAAAGCTACCATCTGATTGGTTGGGGCAAATTAGCACCATTTTAAACAATAAGAACTTTTATGGAATAACCCTGTAGATCTCATTGAATTATAACAATTAGATTAGTATTATTAACCAGATATTTAAGAATAATTATTGCCTCCATTCTAGCAGAGTAAGCTGGCTCCCTCCTACTGTGCAGTCAATCAGGTTGTGACTGCTGAGATCACAACCAATGATTGACTGCTGATTCCCCTGCTGCCTCCTCTGCAAATGCTGAAGCTTATAAAAAGCTTACTGAGCAGAGGGAGAAGGCTGATACCTTTTCCAGATAGAAATACTTGATCAGATATCTTGGTTACTATGCATGTAATACAATGGTGGCAGATAACTAACAAGTCTAGGGTAAAAGGTTTTAAAGCTTCCAAAACAGAGATGCTATATGAAACACTAGCAGGGAGATTCAATAAAAGTTTTTCATTAAAATGGTGCTAATTTTGCCCCAACACAGATATTTTTTAAAGGGCACCTAGTAGGAAATTTACACTTTTTTTTTTCCCTTCTTTCCATGAGTTCTATAATTTCCCCCACCCCCAGAGTGTTTTTGTTTTTTTTTATCCTGAGATAACACAAATTAGAAGAAGACATGATTGCATTCCTCTACTCCTACTTTACTGTCAATCAATGCCTGTGAGGTGACCCTCTTCCTGCTCAAGTCCCTCCCTCCTCCTAATAAACATAGAGATAGAGCAATTAGTGGGAAGAGATGTAGCTTTGACTGCAGAGATAAGGCTGCACTTGACCCCCCTTCTTGATAGACTTCACTGATTGATGATGGGTCACAAAGACCCTTCCGTACCTACTCCAGGACGGCTTGCTTTCTTTGGCCACTGTGCGGGGGTGTTTTTAAGGACGTTGAACTTTTAACTCCTACTGCACATGATAGCTTGTCGGTAAGCCGGTGTTTAGACATGGAGGAGGTAACAGAGGGGAGGGGGAAGAGGGGAGTGCTGTAAAGAGATCAAACCTTGGAAAAACAGTCACTGACAGAGGTAGGAGAAAGGCAGCACAGAGTACATGAATTTAACTTTGCAATGGAGCAAATGTTTTTTTCAATATAGATGCCCTGATAACATTTGAAAGCTTACATCTGATTGGTTAGGGCAAAATTAGCATCATTTTAATAATAATAACTTTATTGAATAACCCTGTAGAAATCTTTATCTTTCTGCTAGTAACATAATGGAAACCAAAAAAAAAGTATGGGGATTTGAACCTGTGACCTTTTGGACTGTGTGTTTCTAAAACATGTGTTAACCAGTTGAGCCACCACTGTGTGCATACTGGGGTCAGGTGGCGTGTCTCTTTGACTACATGGGCTGTGGGTGTACTGGCAACAACATGGAAGTCTTTTTAGTTACAGAATCTATTTATAATCCTTTAAAATATATAAGTGCATAAATATGCAAATTACCAATTAATCCGATGTTAAAAAATATGGGGGTGCCCCGTAGATTTGCGAGGAGCTATCACCCTTAAAAAGAATTTAAAATAAAAAAATAGTATTGTTTTGTCCTTAAAGGGCAACTCCGCCCTCATAAGAATATCTTTGGAAAGAATGGCCTCTTTAAAATATGTTGATATATCATACTTTGTCCTATGAATTAATTACTGGTGCCTGCTATGCTTCTGATGCCTCATGGAAACTGAGCAATTTAGAAACCGTACGTGACTGAGCCTGGGCATGCTCAGAAGAGGCACAACTGCCGGCTGCTAACTGGAAAAACCAGGAAGCAGAAACAGGGGCAACAGGACATTGTACAGGTATTTCAGGTTAGACTTTTATATTTCAGATTTCAAACTATTATCGTTTAGGGAGGTGATTTACCTGTATGTAAGTTTTCATTTTGGGGCTGGACTTGCCCTGTAAAGTTTATGCTTTAGTTAATTTCCCATAGATAGGCCCTGAAGAGACTTACCAGACCTGGTCCTTGTGCGGTCTCCATTGGGCTACACATATTTTACACTTCATTTTACTACAAAAAATGAAGTTTTTTTTTTAATCCTTTACACAAAAAGCATGACAATGCCTAATTAAACTGATGACTTACACCTATAGGAATGAGTCTCCACTGTGTTGCCACTAAAATTAACTTGGTTACAATAAATGTGATATTAAAGTCTGAGAGCAAGAGCCTGAATATGTTATCAATTTGATTAAGGGCAGGTCCACACTTAAACACAAAAAACTGGTGATTGTTTTCTGTTTCTCAATCATAACTGCTATTTTAACCAGTTTATTACATGCATTTATATCCAGGGAATAAGCAGAATCATTTGGTTGTGATCTCAGCAGTCACGTCATGATTGGGTTTGGAGGGGCCAGCTTAATTTGCCAGAAAGGAAATAATTATCCTTAAAAATCTGGCTAGTACACAGGTATAAAGTGCAAAATAAATCTGTTGGGGACAGGTAACTGAAAATTGGACCAGCTGTTTTTATTTTAAGGGTGGACGTGCCCATTAATGCAAATCTGTAATGTTTGGGCAGTACTAGACTGGAGTGGTATGTGTAGTAAAATATGTTGTTGTCTTATTTTAGTGCCCAAGACGAACATCCTAAATACCCAGCATGATTTGCCTGTTGAAAGACCAGTTCCAACATCTGCCTTCATGCACAAGCTTCAGATCGATTTTGTGCAACTTGCTCCCAGCCCTCGCAGGACAGTAAGAGTGTATGACAAATCACAAGATAGTCAGACACCTCTAGTATCCTGAAAATATGCACACCTCCCAGCTTGCTGCAGGCATATTCAGAAGGATGTTCTACTACTGCTAATAAAAATATATGGTTTCCAATGGCTCAGATTATACTTGCAGTACATACTGTATATATGAAAAGAATGCAAGGCTCTCTGTTTTTACAATATTTTGCATTTTATTTTATATTTTCTGCAAATAATTCATATTAAACACAATGAATACAGGTATACTCTTAAATTATTTATAGAAAATGTAATTATTATGGCAAGCCTAATGCTATAGGTCGTAGTACCTATAAATGGATACACTGTTTCTAAACACTCTTGTACATTAAATTGACAGAATAAAAACATTTTAATTTAGTTATGCATTTTATGTATAGCTCTGTCCAAATCTATAACTTAGATAGCCACAGTTCACTTATTTGCTTATTCCCACCTCCCTGTGAATAATAGGAATGCCGGATTACATAGATAACTTACCTACTGGTACTCCACTTGCATCTTCCCCCAGTAGATGGTGCTCTGTCCTTACCGTGCTCCTATCCTTTTGTGTATGCGTGCTAATATTAAAGATAGAAGAGCTGGAGAGAAAGCTGCCAGTGGGCACTAGTGGTAAGTTTTTCTGAGTAATCCTGGCTTTCTATTATTCACAGGGGGGGGAATAAGCAACCTCACCTTCCTGTTAACTTAAAATGCTGCCTAATGTTCTATATATTTCTCTGCTTCCTGGTTCTACCAGATAGCATTTGTTACTCATGGGTGTAACATGACATCACAGCCAATGATCAATGCTATTCCCCTAGCTGCCTCAGTTAAGCATGGAAAGCTTAGAGAGCTTAGAAGAGGGGGTTATATAACAGTTTTGCTGCATAACAGATTAGTTGCCTGTCAACTTTCTAATTATTAAAGTTTTGGGGATAGTTTACCCATATACAGTTCCTTTATTTGAGGATAATGCTTTCCCTTAAACAACCCATACATCCCTACCCTGCTTACAACTTAATGGACAACTATAAGTTTCCTTCGTTGATCACCTCACAACCCCCTTTATCCATCAGCGTAGAATGTGAAATTGTGCTCTGAAGGAGGGAACGAGCACAAAAAAAAGTAACAGCTCCCTTAACTAAGACAAATGCAGGGGAAAAGAACTGGTGGTTTGTCCTCACCCCAGGTAACAATTTAGGAAGAAGGGGAGTATGCTTGTAAGTTTCTCATTCATCCAGGTCATGGTATGTCTGTTGCTTCAATTCAGATCAACTGGACTTGAAGTTTATGTTCTTGAAGACGTTTTGCCTAGTCATCCGACTGGCTTTCTCATTCAGAAGACTTGTACAGCAGTCTGTGCCATTATTTACCCTGGAAAATCCCAATTAGCATATCACATCCAGTGTTAAGTGCGTGATTGCATAGTGGCTAAGAGGTGTTAAAGGAACGCCCATATAAGGTGTCAAAACAGCATTGTAATGGCAGTCAGTTGGTGTCGAATCCCCCACCTCTATTTAAGCTTTGGTTTCTTTATTTTCACATAAATGGCCTCCTTGACACCTCTCTTGAACCAGTCACATTCCTTTGCCAATATGTTAACATTACAATCTTCAAGGTATCCTTTATCCTTAAGAGCAGGTACATGGCTGAGTCCTGACCCGAGGAATTGGCTCTTTTGTGCGGGCCATACATTGAAGCGTTTTGCGTTTGGGTCTCCCCCACATCAAATCAGAGCATACTGCCTGCGTATATGATGTCGCTTATTTGTGTTTCGGTATTGGGTCTTTCGGATGTACATGTTGCCCAGTGTGTTGTTTGGTTTAAGCAGACAGGGATACAGTTTTTTTTGAAAATTCTTCTAAGGCATGTCCACCACCAAACTATAATCCCCCCCACTACTGGCCCCATTGTGTAGTGTAGTTTTAATCCTTACCTCCACTCCCGCTCCATCTGGTTCTCCTGTAGTCCCCCCCCAAATGTCCCAATAACTGCCCACCGGAGGATAGCAGAGGTCCATATAGAACTCTGCCTCCTACCTGGCCCGGGAGTTTGGCATGCGTACTGCAGCCCCTTCTCCCCCTCCCTCTCCCTCCCGATGATGTTCCTCCCCTAGTTGAAAAACCCTTTGCTATAATAATTCCCTCCCCCCAGCCCAACCGCATGTTATTTATAGAAAGTGCCCAAATTACTTACCGACCCCTCTTCCTCCGCCGCTGAATGACAGGCACCGCGTCGTGATTGGCTGCCGCTCACGCAATCACAGACGCGACTGCCGGTCCCGCCCCTCTGCTTGCATGTTTTCTCGCAAGCAGAGGCCCGGCACGCGCGGAGGAAAGAAGGAAGGTAGTAAAGTTTTGGGGAACTTTCTAATAAAATAATATAGCGGTTGGGTGGCTGGGACAGGGGGATTGTTATAGCAAAAATTATTTCAAGGGTGGACATACCCTTTATTCTCAGAGACCCCGCTACATATGGGATGACCAGTTCTTTCCTTCTGTCTTGCTTTTCCCCTTCACTGTTGGTATACCTGTTCTTTTCTTTCTTCTACTTCTTTTTGACAAACACAGTCTGGATATCCACAAGTTTTAAGGGCTCCAATGAGATGTGTGGTGTTGGTTATATATGCTCTATATAACCCTCTACTTCCAGTTAAATATTCTCTCTGCTGCTCTATCAAGCAGTCCAAGAAAGCCAGTTTTGTGTTTTGTCCCCTCTTCCCTTGTAATTTTGATGTTTTGTGTCTACCGCATTGATGTGTTCTGTGAAAGCTTTTACGTTCCTTCTGGTGGATTTTAACCCAGGTGTCATCCACTATCGACCAGTGGCTGGTGAAAGAAGGGGAGGTGAATAATAAGCCCACTATACACGCACATACAAGAATCATTACTAAGCAAATGTACATTTATGCCTTGCAATTTAATTCCACAAAACTAAACTATTTACTTTGGGGTAAAAAAATACAGGTGTGGCAATTAAATTAAACGGGGATGCATTAGAAGCTCTGATTCTTCTATTAATTTAATTAATCATTGATAACACTATTATTTTTTTTTATATCAATAAAGAGTATATAACTTATTATCCCCATACAATTAATTTAAAGGGCAACTGTGGTCTCAAACAAGTTAGGGTTGAATGAAGCCTGCAGTATTTCCTTTAAAATGATCTGCCAATCACAAACTCTGGCTGGAGCCTGTGAGACATTACATTGGGGTGAATGTTCAAAATACATTTACTTTACTCGAGTAAAAAGTAAATGAGAAAAAAGAAAATGGCTTTTAACATTTTTGGAAATCAGAGGACAAAAAGGCTTACAGGAAGATAAAATATGTAAAAAGGAATTGAAAGCAATTAAACTAGCTAAATAGAAAGTGAAATATGGATAGCCCACAAAGCAAGTCCAACCCCAAAATGTTTTATATATCAATGGTTAAAAGATAGGACTGAATGTAGGACCATGAAATAATAAGTTTATATATATTATATATAGTATATATATCATATATATATATAATATATCATAAAGAAACGAACAGGGGCACTCCATGGACTGCAACCCTTTGTTATTATAACGTCAACGGAATCGACGCGTTTCAGCACACCGCGGCCGTCGTCAGGATACGCATATTGAAAAGGTAAGTGTCAAAATAGAAAAAACCCCTCCCACAAACCCTCCCACCCTCCCCACCCACCTGAATCCTCATTAACTGCACCAAGTGATACAAAAGTGTAAATATAACATAAAAAACTAATTAAAAAAGACCGAAGGAAAGTATACATAGTAATACAATTATGACATAAACAGCAACAAGACTTACTCCAGTTTATCTTGTTCTGAATGTACTGCCTATGTGAGTACACGGCTCAATAGAAGATCTATGGCCTAATAGTAACTATGATCTAAAACCATCTATCAAGTGTGGAATAAGTAACAATATAGGACGTACCTAACACTATAGTTCGCCATACAGCTGTCTGTCTAATAAACCACAACTGGATAATGTGGTAACAGTAACACAGAGACATGTAATATTAGTAACACCTTATCTCCAAAGGAAAAAGGAACGCTCAAAGGCTCAAAAGACCACCCACAGATAGTAATCATAGACTATGTGTTCAATATATGTGACTCCAAATATGATATCAATAGTCTAAATAGCCATAAAAGATATAAAAAGGTATATCAAAAACACATATAAACACATAAAAAAAGTGCACAGTGTTGTAAAAGTGCATAGCTTACTACAAGCTATTAATAATAATGAGGCCAGGCCATGACGAGCCTACTCTAAGGTACACTAGTTGCCAATACAGGGGTTATGATAACATGATAATACCTTGGCTCATTAAGTCCCCTGGGGGCAGTGTGTCCAGAGTCCTGATCCATCGGCTTCTCATCTAAGAAGGGCCTATTACGGTCTATGGCCATCCATTGAAGCATGACCTTGGTGCCCAGCTTCTTTAAATGTTTAGCAACTGACACTTCCCCACCTCCAAGGGCCTGTCCTGAGAGACTGCCTATGATTGGCCCTTCTTTCCTCGGTGGGTGGTGGGTTTTAACCTGTATCGTAGAAGACCAATGGACCTATAATAATGTATACAACTAATTAGCTCGTACATGCTAACCTATATTGTATGTTATACCGTCGACCATTGTAGGATGCGAAAATTGGACCGCTGATCATAGATCGGCATGCCTGCAACCCCACACTTGTAACAATCCTTTCTTACATTCAGGTAACCATAATGGGGGCCTTAGATCTACTACTTAAGTCCAGTTTTGACTAATAAATTGCGTAAATTTTTGCCCCTTGTAGCCAAACATAGGTTGACAGTAACCAAATGGTAGTCCTCGGTCACTATAACAATATCCGAATTGGTTTTTATAGTCCTCACTACTACTCTACTATGAGGGAATATTGCAGTGAGATAGGCATCCGTCTATCCTCTCTCCGACTAGCCTCCATCTGTCCTAATTGGCCTTAACGTTCTCCTTACGAGTATTGTTAGATATCATATCACGTATCTTATCTAGTTGTTTCATTAACCATTTGGACTATAGCCTCTAGAGAGGACCTGGAGCTCAGCCATCTCAATGTTCGAGTTTATTTTTCATGACTTTCCATAAAATTTGGAAAAGATAACACCCTTTTTAAGTTGGAAAAGGGATTGCAGCTCCCAATGCACGGATGGTATTTTTATCGTGGCTTTTTAAAGAGACTAGTCTCAAACTTATTTGTAGAATGTCAATTCCTCAGGTCCAAAAGTCATTTTGTAGCATTGGATACCGCATAAATTTAATGGGGGAGTCTAAGCATGCATTTCCGACACAAAGTCTGTGCATCTTCCAGAAGATCCCCCCAGAGGATAAGCCATCATCGCGTATAGCGTGGTCAATACCAAATGGTCTCCATAATGGGGATAAATGTAACGAGACTCCAAGTCCCTCAGTAGATGTTTGCAAAGGAGGCCCTACAATGGGTCCCCATTGCTGTACCGGAGATCCTGTTGAAAAAAGGTATCACCAAGCGGAAATAATTTTCCCCTAAAATAAAATTCAGACTGTCCATAAGCCATTCGATAGGTGGTCCTTCATGCGTTGGAAGTAATAAGAGCTTGTCTACATATTTCAATTCCCTGGTGAGTGGATAACGGTATCGACTCGCTCACGTCCATGTGATATTACATATCAATAATTTCCGGTATGGTGGATAGGGATGTCCCAGTAGATGTCCACTATCACGGAGATATCGATCATATTACGTACAATAGGCCTGTAAAAAATGATCTACATATGCCGATAATGAACTAAAAATGGACCTCTCGTGGCAACAATCGCGACCAGGGGTGGGCTTTTAGAGAGTTGTGTATCTTGGGTACACTGTAGATATAAAGCACTTAGGTGCTTCAAATTTTGCAACTTCATTAGTGATCCAATTAGCCGCTCTAGCTGATCGTATGAGGTTATCAGCTCTACTTTTTAAGCCTCATAGTAGGATCTGCATGGATTTGCTTATATGTGTTAGTATCAAAAGTTGCCCTAATAATTCCTGAGTTAGTATGTTTTGTCAAATCCACAACAGCTCCCCCCTTGTCGGCGGGGCGGAAATTATCTCTGGTCCATCTTGTAATGCTTTTAATGCCCCTTTTCTCCAGGAGATAGATTGGACCACTTAAGGTATTTTTATTGATACTTTTAAAATTTTTCCATTAGCTCTGTGTTGGTTTTATTATTAAATACTTTATGGCAGAGGAGTAGTAGGGGGTTCGGAGCTGCTTTTTGGTCTAAACTTATTAGATATTGTGCAAGTTGAATTATCATACCAAACATGGCTTTCAATTTTAACATCCTAGTCAACTTGTATATCAATTTTCATCTTGAAATAGTTATGTACTGGTGTTTGTACAAAGATAGTCCCCAATGGAGAAGCAATAATTCACTCTATTAAGGGACGGAGATTAATTGTATACTACGTTTTCCTCGGATTCTGGTCGTGGGGGTTTATTTTATATATATATATATATAAACTGATATATAACAAACCAACCCTTAATAATTATTTATTTTCAAGGGGAGCAGGGATTGAGGATTTTAGATATTCATTGGACCATGTACCCACTTACAAGTGGTAGTATAGATCTTTACCATTTAATTACCATCAGTAACTGCTATTCGATCAAGAATAGCACTGAACTTATATTAGGTACAACATAGGCTAATACTATTCAAAATAAGGCTATTTCTAGAGCCGATTGAGATCCTTCTATTTCAACTATGGTTAATGGATCTAAATAGATAAGAAGACCTTTACACACTCCTGTGTCCGCTCCAAGTTACACAGGGAGCGTGTAATCACAGACAATATTTACTGTTCTGTTCGGTTTTTGCTATCACAGGAGGTGTGCTATGTGTATTGTACATGGATCATATACACCAAAGGGCTCCTTATATACCACCTCCAGTCTGCATAATAAAAGAGATCCGCTGCTCTGTCTATGGCTAGGAGGCACAAAGTGAAACGTGTTGGTGGTGTGTTTCTTTGAGTTATATTGACTGCAACACCAAGATCCTGTTATAAGATCCTGTTACCTACCTTTTTGAGGAGCAGTTATTATTGGACATACCATTCTCCTTATTGGATACAAACTCATAGGCACAGATAAGTGTACCCCAACGTAAGGACACACAAATTACAAGCCTGGTCATATTCAAATGTGTGTACCATAGACAGGAACCCCCTGTTAATGGCAATATGGAGCCCTTTTTATGTGCACTCTGCTTGCCATACCACCAGAGTAACCCTGTGTGCAGCTAACCCAAATCCTTCCATCAACGTGTCTGTACCAATTGGGGCAGCATTACCATTTATTCTCTCTGTTTCCTTTGTGTTTGTTTGTTCTCTGTATTAAGCTATAGAGGCTTTACTGAATATTGATGAATCTCTCCTGTCTTTGTACCTGCAGATGAAATCCCCCAATTAGACTCATCAGCTCTACCAGGCCTAATTGCCAAACCTATTTTTAAACCTGCCATTTGTGATAGGGTAACTAGGAGTGACTGATGGCTAGATAATTTGAATTGGCAGCCACATTAAGTTGGGAAAGGGCTCGCTTGCAGTCCTTTTGCTTATGGTACAGCCAGGCAGGTAACCAGGTATTTTACTGTAACTGAAATAAAAGCCGTTATCAGTTATTAAAATTGCCTCTGAGCAATTTTTATTGATATCTGTATCAAGAGTCATTAACGGATAATACATTTCTTTTAGTAACTGGGAATGAGAAATGTTGTTTTACGTTAAGTTATTAGGGCAATGCTTTTATAACACTGATGCTGTGAGTTACATTCGTTAAATATGATTGGTACCATCATCCATCGGCAGGCCGGGTGATACTAAATATTCCACCTAGCATGTTAGTTTCAGCCAAACAGATGGTGGCAGGAGCCTGGGTCTACTCTTGACCTGCATGTTAATCTATTTAATGCCTCAGTGTAACCTGGTATGCACTGAGTTTACAGTTTAAAATAGTACCTGTGATAGATTCGAGTATCGCACGTACTATGCAAACTACCACGCTAATTGGCCATTGTCACTATATGGGGGTATGTGGTAAACCTGCATGAATGGGCTGGTCACTACCAACGTGAATCCAAAATGTCAATAAAAAAACCCGGTGCTACCATTTTTTAATATAAAAAGTATTTCATTCCAGTCACACATGGCTTTATGACAAAAAACCTGTTATTGGCATAGCAATGTTTTCGGCCCTTAGTGTTTGGCCTTTCCTCCTGTGCAAACATTTAATACCATTACTTCATGACCTTATATCCGTGTTTTCTAATAAAGCTCAATCTCCTCAATGTACTCAGCATATTCCTTGGATTCTCTATTAAAACAACTTTCATGTGTAAATACCTTAACATCTGTCTCATAATATCCTACACTGGCACGTATAAAAACATAGTATATAGAATAAAATTGCTAGTGCCGTCTAGTAATAATTATGGGCTATATTTTCACAGTCGCTGGTTATAATGCACTTATGATATTATTACATTGACTATCGTCCTCATTTTAAACGAAACCTTTCATTGAGGCCTTTAGTGACTGGTTTCATTCAGGGTTTTAATCCAATAAGGCTCTCTTTGGAGAAGTTTTTTAGAAAGGTCTCCTCCCCTGGGATGCTTGTGGTAACATGTTCATTCCCAACCTATCTCATGGAGTCCAATTATGACCCTTTTCTAGGATGCTTAGCAACTGGCTTAATTGATTTTCCCATCCCTAACTGCACCTTATTCGATCATGTCCAATCTATACATTTATTCTAAGCCTTAAGTCGGTTTTGCCAATATACGATAGACCGAACGGGCATATGATTAAATAAATCACATGTGTAGTTGTGCATTGAGGGAAATTTTATCTCGATTCTTTTTCTTGTGTGACGGATGTGCAAAGGAAGGCCTGGTGTCATGAAACAACATGATAAATCATATCCCACAGTTGTAAGACCTTCTTTTCGCCGTTGTAACCATGTCGGTTTAGGATTATATGAAAGTACGGGGTCTGTCCTTACTAATAGCTCCTAAGGTTTTCCCTCTACGATAACCTATTGGTTGGCTTTGGGGGTTATGTAGCCAATTTGTGGTCAGCCTGTATAATGTCACAATTTTTTCTGTTATTTCTTAGCTATGGCTTGCATAGCGGCTTAAATCAATGGTGCATACATTTTTTATCTTTATTGGTGTCTTGCTACCAATAAATTAGGTTCTTCCAAGGCCTTTTTCATGGCCTTCCAGTGTTTAGTTTGTTGTTACCGCCTAGATAAGACTTCCCCACATTTCTTTCAATTGTATATCTCGTTTGATTTGTCAGAATTGTATTTCTGATCACACAGCAAACTGTGCCACTGGGAGCGACCTCTAAGAGATAAGGGGTGACAACTTTTGAAATGTAACAATGTGTTCCAATCTGTTTGTTTTTTAAAAACCAATATTCACCGCTTTTGCATCACACATAAAATTTAACATCAGAATTCAATTTCACATTTACTTTTCGTTATGTGTAATCTGACTGGAGATTCCAATGTGTTAAGAGTTGAATCATATTATTAATCGATTCCTCACTCCCCTGCCAAATGCAAAACACGTCATCAATAAAATGGACATAAACAGATAATATATGTTCTCTTTAACATCGTGACTGTACAATTTGCATATACAGGGCCATGGCCGCCCCCTTTGCTGTCCCCGAGCACTGTACATAAAATGTTTTTTCGAAGCGGAAGTAAATATTGTGCATGTTAAGATAACAATTCTATTAGGAATTCCCTCCACTTGTGTTCCTACTTCTCCTCTAATTTTTCTGCATAACTTCAATACCTTGTTGATATGGGATTATATGTGTCGAGACTGGTAACGTCCATTGAAATTAACCATACCCATAGGACTTCAGTATCTGTATTGTAAATAACCTTGATAAAAGATGCATGGTGTTCAAACACACTCCCTCTACTGGACAGATGGGTCTTCCTGGTAGGTGTCACTACTTTAGTATTTTCGACAAGGAGCAAAAATAAGGCTAATGGGGTATTTTGGTACCAAATAATCCCCTAATTCTTATCTAAACCCCTAAAGACACCGCTATCCACACTGCCTGTAGGATCACACGTTAATGGTATATATGTCTCTGTGTCTGATAGCTGTATTATAATTCCTTCTTATAGTCCAATAATTCATCAGTGCTATCCCACCCCACTTTGTGATCATTGATCATTCTGCAATGTTTTATAAGCTGATCTTCCCCTTTAGTTAGGTTCATCTCAGTTTCTTACCTTGACTATGTATTCTGTCAACATCAGCTGTATTGTTTGCTTGAACACACTGATGGTAGCGTTATTCATAGGGGGACAAATGTGCTGTCGAATGGTGAGTGCTGTCTCTGCATACTGGTGAGATTACTTGCACACTGGTCTATTAATGAAAGGTAATGGCACATTTTATACAATCTACCTCCCATTTAAATGTGTCAAACAAGTGAACGGAACATAAGTCAAACCTTTACGTACATGAAATTCATTGATGAAGTTAACTCATGTGAGAACATATTTAATATCGGGATCATTTCCGTCTGCATAGTCCTTGCGCTTACCACCTCATCGATCGGATATCTTACCTTGCTGTTCGGGACCTATTGGGGGCTTTTTTAATTCGGCTTGGAAGGCCCACACTAAGTGCCGAAACGTTGTCTGCTATACACTGCCAATAAGGCTTTTTTTGTTCACTGGACTGAATACTTATATTATCTTGGTTAAGGGGATGTTTCAGTGCAAATACATGTTCTTTTCAATAAAAGGCAGTTTTTTTCATCCCAATGACCTTAATCTGCCATCCCAGAATTTTTGTCTGTGTATAATAAAATGCAACCGAAATACTGACTCCTTTTGTTTGTAGGACCCCTATTAGAGACGTTATGGTCTTGCCCTTGACCCAATTGCCTGGTTGATTCAGTTGTTCACTAGAGATTTGAGCATCTTTGAGCCATCACAAAGCCATCATAGAAATAACTGTTGGAACTTCCAAGGAGTGGTGCATCCTGGGAAGAAAGGACCATTAGAACCTGAAATGTCAGCTCACTAATGTCACACAGGGAATAGCAAAGGGTATGAAATCAATCTAATTTTCACAAATGGAAGAGATAGTCATATAACTAAGTATGCTTACACAAACTATAATTAATACAAATATTGTAATCCACGAACTGTCCTTTAACAGCAGCACTCCCTCAATCTTAAAATGCCCTGGTGCTGTCTGGTAAATATACAATGATGCAGGATCGGGGGACGCACTCACGGGTCTTTTTAATGAAGATACTTTAATGTGAGTTTACATGTTTCTGCCCGTCAAGCCGGGCTGTCTTCAGAAACATCTGAAAGGCTGACGTAACATCCTTAAAACGGAACCTGACCCCCCCCCGCAGGTAACGTGTCTGGATTGACCTATACGAGTTTAAAGCAGTAGAGTGCTGGGGACACCCCCCCATCCCAAACTACAGTGCACAGGTGTGATACACCAAAGAATGCCTCAAGTGAATACAGAGGATGCTGACAGTAAAGTTAAAGGTTCTGAACCCCTAAAACATAAAAGGCAATGGAAGCTTAGATAAAAGACCCATAATCCGAATAGTCCATGAAAGTGCTTAGTGCCCTGATAAATAGAAATACTAAAAAAGTACAAATGCAGAGAATAAATACATACGACTATATGAGAGATACCATTTAAGACCACTAGTGGCAGAATCGAAACAGCAATATATAAACATTTCACTATACTAAGAAAACAGCAGCAATAATGAACATACAGCCTATAACCTAAGCTAAAGTTTCGTTTTATGTCAAAGCTAAAATCGGCTCCCATGCTACGCTAATGATACTGTACCTGCTCCTCCTCGCTCCAACCGCCGCAGCTCTGCACTTCCCGGGTAAGGCTGTCAGGATCGGCGTGACAGTGACGCACGGCCAATCACTGACTGCCATTCCCGAGCATCTCCACGTGCGCTGCTTGGGAACACAAAAGAACCGAAGCAGCCACATGGAGACTGAGGAAGAACCCGGAACGGCGGTGGGCCGTGGAGCTTCTAGTTTATAATCATGGCTGGTACCTATTTCTAGCTTTGATTGACTAAAACAAACTTTAGTTTTTGGGAGGTTATCTACAATATATGTATTTTTTGAAAAGAGGGGTGGACAGCCCTTACTCGTTTGAGAATGGAGTTTTTCAGAATGTACATCTGTGCTGGACTAATAGAGAACCTAAGATATTGCCCTTCTGTGACATGTCTTATGCTAGGTATTTTTGAAACAGCAAATGTCTTGTCTTGTTGTACCATATGCCAGTTGGTAACTCATAGGATTTCCTGTAGTGCTTTCTTTAGACTGACTGATGTAGAAATTCACTATTTTGACCATTTTTGTTTTGTCGAGGTTTGAGGCTCTCTGTATAACTTTTTCTAAGTTTTTGTGATTTCCTGTGACCGTAGCCGCTCTGTATAACCTATGTTTGAGTTCATTAATTTTATGTTAGTATTATTTTTGATCGCTGTTTGTTGCGGATACTCTTTAAAAAACTGTCCTGTGGATCATCTTTTAAGAGTTCGAGATGACACTTCCACGGTGCCAGATGGTTTTTATCTGTAGCACTTTCTAAAACAATGTGTATGGAAGGCATTGTTAGTTTGTGGATCCTCAGATCCAAAAGTCCACATGTTGCAACTGATATGTGCTGTGATCTTGATAGGAATTGTTTCAAGGAGTGTTGATATCCTTAAAAAAATATTTCACACAAAAGTGAACTATTTCCTTTTAAAGCAGTGGATTGAAAGACCGGGAGTAAAAGACCTATTCCTCACCTTCCGTTCTTCATCACTTCACCATAATCAATCACTGCTTTAAAGAAATGTTCACTTTTGTGTGACTATTCCTTGTACATTCGATAGCAGACTCCTCACTTTCATCATGCCACACAATAGCATATTCTCATACACGCATTTGTACAAGACTATATTTAGACGAGTACGTGCATGACAATTGTTTGATAGTTCAAATTTTTCCATATTAGGGTTGGCTACGTGAGGGAGCTACATGGGACCCATTGCAGCTGCCCGAATTGCTGGGTAGAAGTTCTTATCTGCTCGAAAATATTATTAGTTAGTTGACATTACAGCTCAGTAATGCTTCATTGGGGTGAAACAGATGGCCTATTGGTTTTCAATGCTGCTTTGCATCACCTCAACCCCAATCCACTGGGTAATAACAGTGTAGAGGTGCTACATCGAAAGTCCATAGTAACATTCCGAATTGCATCAATAATTTCCAAATTGGCAGGGTACTTACCTTGCCGGGGGCCGGGGTCATCCGCCGGCGTCGCGAGCTGGAGCGCGCCGATGAAGCGCGCCCGCCCGCATCGCACCTCCCGCCTCACGTACCCGCGCTTCCTCAGGTTACCGAGTGACGTGGGCGGGGCAGCTTTTTCCCTGCTTGCAGCCGTTCCTTTCCGGGGCCACGGCCAGCATGGGGAGGTCACAGGGGCCTATTTGCTCTCTGGCCGCCTGGCCTCTTGCTGCCAGTCAAGTTGCTTGCTCTGGACTCCGAGCTCCCTGTGTACTCTATTGTTTGTTTCCTGTTGGTCCTTACGTCCTACCTCCGTTCGCATATCTACCACACTACTACCTCCAGTTATCTCCGGTCTGCATATCCTCCACAGCTCCTACCTCCGTCCGATATCTACCACAGCTCTTACCTCCAGTTATCTCCGGTCTGCATATCCCACCGCTCCCCTACCTCCGTTCCAATATCTACCACAGCTCCTACCTCCATTTCTCCGGTCTTGCAATATCCTCCACAGCTCCTACCTCCGTTCGCGAATATCTACCACAGCTCCTACCTCCAGTTATCTCCGGTCTGGCATATCCTCCCAGTGCTACGCCGTCCGAATTCTACCACAGCTCTTACCTCCAGTTTCTCCGGTCTGCTATCCTCCCATCCCCCCCCACCGCTCCTACTCCGGTCCCCGAATATCTACCACAGCTCCTACCTCCATTTGAGCTCCGTCGTGCATATCCGCCACAGTCCACCTCCGTCCCGACTATCTACCACAGCTCCTACCTCCATTAATCGTCCGGTCCTGCCTATCCTCCACAGCTCCTACCCTCCGGTCCCGAATATCTACCACAGCTCCTACCTCCGTTATCTCCCGTCTGCTATCCCTCCACGCTTCCTACCTCCGGTCCCGAATTCTACCACAGCTCCCTACCTCCAGTTATCTCCGGTCTGCATATCCTCCACAGCTCCTACTTCGTCCGAATATCTACCACAGCTCCTCCCTCCAGTTATCTCCGTTCTGCCTATCCTCCACCGCTCCTACTTGCCGATCCGAATAGCATCCCCAGGTCCTACTTCCTGTTTCACCTGTATCTGTCTGCTGCCTCTCCACATTTTGGAGGCTTTGTGGTTCTCTTCTCTGAGCCGCGACCTGGTCCTGTCCGCCGCAAAACATCCTCACCATTAGAGTCCTCTGGTGAAAACCGGCTGGTACTTAGATTCCGCGTCCAAGGGGGTCTCACGGGGGTCTTTTCCCTGAAGATCTCGTAACAGTAACTGGCAGCCCATTGATCCCCTGTGAGATGTCATCCACAGAAGACCTGTACCGTCCAAGTCGCGAACTTCGTGGAGCTTTGCAAGAATCTAGCAGGGCATCTGTCCAACTAGACGCTAAACTGAATGCCCATGTCCCCCTGCACTCCTCATTACCCTGCTATTGCGGAGCCTAAGATCCGATCCTGACCGGTTTCCGGTGATCGTTCCAATTTGGCCAATTTCAAAAGCCCTGCAATTTGTACTTTTTCCTTCCCCTAAAAGTTTCACTGAAGAAAGGGTAAGTAGGGTTCATTATTCATTTCTTCAGAATGACCCGCAAGCTTGGGCCCTTCGCTTGTATCAGAACAGCCCTGCAGTAGCCTCTGTAGGTACCCTTTTTTCTCTGCCTCTAGGAGAATTTACGATGATCCTCGTAGATGCTTTCCCTCACTGAGCGGCCCCTTCGAACCTGTCCTCCAGGAAAGACAGGTGAAGATGAGGTGGCCGATTTCCGCAGAATCAGTGTTAGAACCCTCAATGGAACGATCGGTCTCTTATACATCAGTTTTCGAATCGACTGTGAGAACTCTTAAAGATGAGTTAGCACGACTGGAGTCCCCGGGAAGCTGAAAGATCTTATTGATCTAGCGGTCCAAAATCGATCGCCGACAATAGAAGGAGATTATAAAAAG
This sequence comes from Hymenochirus boettgeri, assembly GCA_019447015.1. Lineage (NCBI taxonomy): Eukaryota > Metazoa > Chordata > Amphibia > Anura > Pipidae > Hymenochirus > Hymenochirus boettgeri. The sequence goes on along the minus strand of CM033469.1, from coordinate 193,210,967 downwards.
GTTGGGTGCTTCCCGTCCTGTCCTGTGATACCTTTTGCTGCACCTGCTTTCAGGATTTTCTGGAACCGTCCCTATGCATTAGGGTTAACTCTTCCTTCTCTCTCTCCTGAAAGAAAGGATCCGAAGGCCGCAGCTTAAACATGTGTCTCTACGCGGAGAGTCTGGTCATCTTCTTCAGGGATGCCCAATCCGGCCCCTATAAGGTCCTACTATGCATTCTAGCACGTCTCTTTCCGGCTTCGCACCTTACCTATCTGTTAGTCTCATTACAGGGAACCGGCCGAGGTTCACAAAACCGTCAAGCCGTTATTGATTCCGTGGCCTGTATGCTGTTTTTATTTTGGATCCCTAACCCAGGAATGGAAGATTCCCACCGTCCCAACTCTTCTCTCTTTTCATTCATCTGGCAGACGGGTCTAAAATTTCGATCTGTCCTGTACTACGAGAGACTTTCCCAGTATGATCAAATCAAATCATCATTCAGAATTATATGTTTTGTGTCTGCCTTTTTCTCTTTTTCCCCTTAGTTCTAGGTTGCCATGGTTGAAAACCACAAAAACCTCTCAATAAATTGGTCGCTGGAGAGTTTTTTCTTGTCCCTCATCGCCTGTCTGCCTGTCATGTATTTTCTCTTCATTGTTAATATTAATCAAGTCCATTCTGAATCTTTGTTAACCCAGTGTAACTATCAAACTTCGCAGATGTTTTTGATAAGAAGGCTGCTACATCTTCCACCACCCGCATTACATTGCCCAGTTGAACTGTACCGGTGCGGAGATTCCTTTTTGGGCGTTATATCCGTTTTCCGAACCTGAGCAAAGGTTCTTAAAGGAATATATAGACGAATCTTCAGAGGGCTTCAGTCGCCATTTCCACGTCCTCAGCAGGGGCTGGTATATTTTTCGTGGAGAAACAAGACGTTCGCTTTATACCCTGTAATTGACTACCGGCCTCTCATATAATTATACATTAAGAATAGGTACCCGCTTCCATTATTCCCCTTAATATTTCAACGTTGATGCCGCCAAAATTTTACCAAGTTGGATCTTCTGTGAGCCTATAGACTTAATTCGAATAAAGGAAGGGGATAATGGAAGACGGCTGCCGCTCCAGATATGTCACTTCGAATATTGGTCATGCATTTCGGTCTGTGCAACGCACCGCCACATTCCCACATTTTGTCAATGACATCATTTCGTACGTTGTTTTGCTGCATTTCTGGCCCGTTGTATCTAGAGTGATATTTGAATTTTTTTCTTCTAACCTAGAGATCATCGTACCCACGGTTAAGAAGTTCTTTCTCGTCTTAGAATTTCATGGGTATACGACCAACTGGGGAAATGTGAGTTTGAAAAACCTTCAATAACCGTCTTGGGTTTATCATCCCTCCCAGGGTTATTATGGATCCTCAAAAGGTTTTCCGCTATTCAGGATTGGCCTACTCCACTACCCAAGCCGTTCAAAAATTCATTGTTTTGCTAACTTCTAACGTAGATTCATTAAGAATTTTTTCTACTATCATACTGCTTGACCGCTCTGCCAGAACCCATTTCCCATTCGTTGGACGAAGCCGCTCAAATTGCTTTTGGCGTCTGAAATCTCTTTTTAGAACTTCAGCACCCATCCTTATCCATCCCGAATCCAACTTGTCGTTTTCAATAGAGGGGATGCTTCACTAAGTTGCTCTAGGAGCGATACCTCGCACTTAACGTTCTAAGCTTTACTACTCCGTTGCTTTTTTTTCAAGAAAACTTTCTGACTCTGAGAGAATTTATGATGTATGAGCACCGTGAGTTGTTGGCCATAAATCGGCCCTGGAAGATGGCGATATTTACTTGAGGGCGCCAATCAATCCTATTACCATCGTCCTGATCATAACATCTGGAATATTTGCAAACTGCCAAAAGATTTAAAACCCCATCCCAAGCTAGATGGGCTCTTTTTCTTTACACGATTTAACTTCCATATAACCTGTTCGTCCAGGTTCAAGAAATGGCAATGCCGACGCCCTTTCTAGACATTTTTGTGAAGGTCAATAAGTCTGACAAACTATTGTTTCTTTCCAACTCAATTTTCTGCTGTTTCCATACTAATATAGCCAAAACCATCAAAAGGAAGGCACTCTCAGTCTACCTCTCGTTTCCCAAATGGGTTTATCTAACCAAAATAACAAATATTTGTTTCCGACCGGGCCGGTCTCAGTACTTCAGTATTGGGTCATTCTCAGGCTTTGGCTGTCATTTGTTGGGGGGGGGGTGTTCACAAGACCGTTGAGTTTGGTTTAACAGCTTTTTTTTTGGCCCAGTATGTCTAAAGCTTGGAACAGTTTGGTGTCTTCTTGTCTTCCTTGGCTAGAATTCAAACTACTGAGACAGAGACCGTACGGGTTTCTGTCTCCTCGGCCGTTTCCTGACCGCCCTTGGGGCATGATTCCATGGACTTCCTTTTGAGTTCCCTCGCATCCAAGGTTTCAACACAATCTTTGTGGTTGTTGATCGGTTAAACGAAGATGCTCCTTTTATTCCTTAAAAGAATTCCCTCCTCCATTACTGCAGATGTGTTCATTAGAAGAGATTGTGCGGGTCTTCATGTGGTTCCCGATGATATCGATCAATAGAGGGTACAATTCACTTCGAAATTTGAGGGAGTTTGTGCAGTGTTTGCATATCCACAATTCCTTTTTCCTCCGGATCCATCCACAAGCTAATTTACAAACAGAAAGACAACCAAACACTTGAACAATATCTCCGGTGTTTACTCCTCTGCCACACAAGAAGATTGGTCTTCTCTTTTACCGCTTGCGGAGTTTGCTATAAAACCGCTGTCCATTCCTCCATCAGTGTTCCCCCTTTGATGCGACTATGGATTAATCCAACTTCCTTACCGGTATTCCTTCCAAGATCACTATTCCTGACCTTATCACCAGACGACATCGTATAGGAGAAGACTTGTAGAGCTTAAAAGACCTTCATCGCTGAAGCCAAGACAAGCCCGTTAAGTCAGCTAATCCTTTTAAGAAAAGATTCTCGGTATTTAAGGTGGGAGACTTGGTCGGTTGTCTACTCGTAATTTGAAATTGAGATTCCCTCTGCTAATTTGGGTCCCCGGTTTCATCGGGCCATTTCGTATTGGAAATCTATCCAACACGGTCGCCTTTGACTGACTCCCCAATTCATTAAGATACATCCATGTTTTTTTTTTGTTTTTCATGTATCCTGTTTTCAAAAGAGAGTTTCCGACGCTGCCCTGAAGCCGTCCTCCGTGCCTGTTTTGTTGATGGGACTGACGAATATCGAGGTTGAAAATATTTTAGATGCCAAGATTTCTGCTGGAGTTTTTAGATATCTGATTCATGGAAAGGAGTTGGTCCCGAAGAAATTCTTGGAACCGGCAGACAGATCACGCTCCTCGTTTGGTCAAGAATTTTCATTCCAAACACCCTGCAAGCTAACCGCAAGGGCATCCGTAGGTTGCCGTGGGGGGGGGCAATGTCCTGTACTTACCTTGCCGCGTCCGGGGTCCATTACGTGCCGCGATGACGCGCGCCGCCCGCCTCGCACCCCGCCCTTCACGTACCCGCGCGTCCTCAGTGACGCGAGGACGTGGGCGGGCAGGCTTTTCCTGCCTTGCAGCCGGTCCCTTCCGGGCACGGCCAGCAGGGAGGAGGTCACGGGGCCCTATTTTTGCTCCCCTGGCACTGCCTCTTCTGCCAAGTTCATAGTTGCTTGCTCTGGCTCCTAGCTCCTGTGTTCCTCCATTTATCTCGGTCTGCCTATCCTCCACAGCTCCTACCTCCGGTCCGAAATCACCACAGCTCCTACCTCCAGTTTATCTCCGGTTCTGCATATCCTCCACAATCTCCTACCTCCGTTCCCCGAATATCTACCACAGCTCTACCTCCCATTTTATCTCCGTACTGCTATCCTCCACAGTTCCTACCTCCGGTCCGAATATCTACCACAGCCTCTTACCTCCAGTTATCTCCGTCTGCATATCCTGCCACACTCCTACCTCCGGTCCCGAATCTCACCACAGCTCCTACCTCCAGTTATCTCCGGTCTGCATATCTCCCACTCTCCTACCTCCGGTCCGAATATCTCCCACAGCTCCTACCTCCAGTTTCTCCGTCTGCCTATCTCCCCAGCTCCTACCTCCGGTTTCCCGAATATCTACCACAGCTCCTACCTCCAGTTATCTCCGGTCTGCATATCGCCCCAGCCCTACCTCCAGTCCGATATCTCCACGCTCCTACCTCCAGTTATCTCCTTCTGCATATCCTCCACAGCTCCTACCTCCCGGTCCCGAATATCTACCACAGCTCCTACCTCCAGTTATCTCCGGTCCTGTATACCTCCACAGCTCCTACCTTCGGTCGCGAATAATCTACCACAGTCTCCTACCTCCGTTATCTCCGTCCTGCCTATCCTCCACAGCGTCTACTTCCGATCCGAATATCATCCCCAGGTCCCTACTTCCTGTTTCACCTTATCTGTTCTGCTGCCCTCCACATTGTGGGTTGGCCCTTTTGTGGTTCTCTTCTCTGGAGCCCGCGACCTGGTATCTGTCCGCCGCAAACATCCTCACCATTAGAGGCTCTGGTGAAAACCGCTGGTACTAGAATCCGCGTCCATAGGGGGTCTCACGTGGGTCCTTTTCCTGAAGATCTCGTAACACAAATTTGTAATTACAGGGAACTGTCCCTTACATATAGTATATGTACAGAGTTTTCTATTCTGACATATAGGGGGAGATGCAGATATTTCGCTATCGCAACCCTACGTGCACTCATTTCCACAATGTATTAATCATTTGCGACCGTTAACTTGCGAAATCTAGCCGTATGCAACTTTTTGTCTCATATTCTAAAGACACCATTGAAGAGGCGTAATTGTCACACCAAAAAATAGGGCGCGAAACACCCCAAAATTTATTGCATAGCCTTTGGCGCTGCCGCAAAGAAAAAAAATTGGCAACATGGTGGCAGCATGCAAAACCTTTGCTACACGTTAGTACTAGTTAGCGTGATTTTATGCTTCTTGCATCTCCTGCATAGGTTTCTTATGTAATCGTTATCATTTCATATAGTATGTATTATTGATCTGCATTTGTACTTTTTTAGTATTTTCTATTTATCAGGGTCACTAGCAATTTCATGGACTATTTCTAGATATGGGTTTCGTTTATCAAGCTTCCATTGCCTTTTTTAGGTTTTTAGGTGTTCAGCACCTGGTTCTTTACTTCAGCTCATCTGGCTATTCACTTTCAGCATTTCTTCCTGTATATCACACTGTGCACTGGTCATTTGGTGACTGGGGGTGGGCCCCAGCGTCTACGTTGCTTCACTCTGCTATAGCGTCAGTCCATGTACCTTGGGGGGGTTTCGGGGTTTCAGTTGTAAGATGTGACGTAAGCCCTTTCAGATGTTTCTGAAGACGGGGCCCGTTTTTAACGACGAAACATGTCAAACTCACATTAAACGTTATATCTTATTTAAAAAGACCCGTAGTGCGTCCCTCGTTTTGACCTCGATCCGCATCATTTATTTATAATATAGATATATATTACGAATCCCTGTTACAGATAGCGAAGCAACTCATGTGTCTCAAATAATCAAAGTTTATTAATACACTTGGTAGGTCTGTGGTACCTCCGCGTTTCGGCCCAATGGCGCGTGTCTCAGGGTCGAACCTGACGACGGCGCCCATTGGGTCCGAAACGCGTAGTAACCAGACCTACCAAGGTATTAATAAACTTTGATTTTTAGCCATGGAGTGGCTCGCTATCTTGTGTAACGGATCGATATAGTGATGTTCGCGTAGCACCCGGCATTGGAGAGGACCGGAGTGCGAGGATTGACAAGTTTGGTTCCATTATAATATGATATTATAGATATATATTATATATACCACGTGGACACAGCACTAGTTTGCTTTAATTTATTAGTCACAGAGTCTGACGCGTTTCGAAGGACGCAGCCTTCTGTTTTAAAGCAACATGGTATGTTTGCACTTACAAAAAGACACCTTTTAAACCCAACTCACAGGAAATGGTCACTATTCACCAATGTATATGCATATGCTCATTATTACATACCCACAAAAATCCTTAAAGAGGATGTCTTAAAGGTGGTACTCTCTTTCTATATTCTGGTGAAAGAGCTTGAAAACATGCTTTAAGAATTCCAATGTACTAATCTGTTTCATAGGTCAAACAAACAAATAATACCTAACATCTCCACGACAAATATTCACAAAAATATGATGGAGAGCATAATCTTGTTTAGACCCATGGGCCAGGTCCCTAATTTGTGTATCCACCACACTTCGCGTTGGTTTTAGTGTTTAAGATGCGGTCATCACCTCTAACTGGTGGAGTGTTACGCGTCAATGAACCATGTACCTACAACGTTTTCTCATTGTGCCCCATCTCCTAAAAGATTCTGTGATACCGTTAACTTCTGTTACCCCTACACGTATGCTTGACCTATTGTTGCGAAATATGCGACTCATTCACCATCTGAGTGGTTTGCCCTACGTATGTAGACCCCACATGGGCAGCACTAACAAATAAATCAAATTTGGATTTCACACTTATAAATGACCCCTGATGGATATGTTTTAACTGCATGTGTAATAGTTAAGCCCTTCTGTGGCAAAACTGCATTGTGTGTCGGTTAACGAGAACATACCCAATCCCACCTCGGTTCAACCTTGTTTTTGTTTATGTTATATTTGAGTGTCCCAAAGATTTGTCTAAGGCTCTTTCCCTTTGATATGATACAATGGGAACTCTTCAAATTTTAAAATACTGGATAAGCCTGCTTCCAGAAGGTTGGCCAGTATTATACGATGATCCATTGAAGTGGCAGGGCTCCGATTGAGTATCTGCATTAAAGAATCCTAGAACCCCGTTCTAGACCGGCCCACTGATCGTATCACCCATACTCTTCATAAGCAATTTGAAGTATCTTTCTCTGGATAACCCTGCCATTCTAAAACTTGCTCTGCATTTCATTTATTTGACGCTTCCTACATTACTTCCTGGCTAGCAATTCTATTACTCTGTTATTTGACTAAAGCACAAGATTTTTTCAAATGGGACGTGGTGAAAGCTTACTATACAATAACACTGATTCCTATCGTGGTTTGTGAGTAGTTCCGTGAGAAAAACATCCCCCATCTTTCCTAATCTTTCACATCCAGGGAAGTGTATCTCTTGGTAGTCCTAATTTAAGGGGAAGTTCAGTGAAAATACATATACTATTTCCAGAAAACAAGAGTATATTTTTCTTCCCAATGACCTTAACCTGCCCTTTAGCATTTTGTCTGAGTATACATAAAGTGCACCGAAATACTGACTTATCTGACCCCTATTAGAGGCCTCTATGGTCTTGCCCTTAACCCAGCGCCTGGGTTCATTCAGTTGCTCAAGATCTGAGCATGTTTGACGCATCCAACACAGCCCCCCAATCATATACACAACTGTAGGAACATTTCTAAGGATGTGGTGCACCTGGGAAGCAAATGTGGGTGAGGAAAGGAGGGCGGGTGAGTGGGGGAGGGGACTTTAACCTGAAATGGAAGTTACTAATTGTCAACAGCAGGGGAACAGCAAAGGGTAGTGAAAATCACTGATTTGTAAAATGGAAGAGGTAATATGTAGAATACACCAAAGGCATTATGCAACTAACCAATTTAACAAATGTTGATCAGTTTTCCACTGAACTGTCCTTTAAAGTGTACTAAATTGTTATGTCATGATTAATTTCTTCATGAAAATCCATAAGGGATCCAATGTCACCCCGCCACTAAGAAGATCCCCGTCTATATATCTTCTCCATGCCAGGCAATGTGTGGAAAGATGGTAACTTATAGACGACAGTCCTCCTCTTGCCAAAGCATAAAGCTTATTGGCATATGCTTGGAGCACATTGACCCCAGGGCAGTTCCTCTCCATTGGGCATGTTCTCATTATTTAAACTATAAAGAAAAAAAAACTTATGTAAGATAATTGCAAACCTCTAACAATAATTTCTGTATAATTGACTTTGAATTAAGCAGCCTTTTTGGCACTCCCTGAACCCCATCACTGATGGGTAGCGAGGGTGTACAATGAGGGAAACGTCCCAACGTAGCAAGTCTCAACCTTGGTCACCATGAGTGACGCTTGATACCTGTTCACTTTTCAAAAATTCAAGTGTCCTATATGAGTACCTGGTGCCTGTACAAAGGTGGCAAGACCTGTCCAGCATGGAACCTACGCCTGACACATATCGGCCGACAGGCGGCTGGAGGGTTCTTGTGAACTGGGCAGGGTGTACACACTGGGTTTAAAGAAATTCTAACACAATATTCTTTAAGTTGAACTGAATATCACGGGTGTGTTAAGCATATCTACGCCCAGAATATTCCACTTTTTTCTTTATGTCTTTTTAATATACTTGGGTATCCGCCTAATGTTCTATAGATTTTCTTCATGTGATATTCTTGCTAAGTAACGATGCGACCCCCTTAGCGGTAGGGCTTGGTTGTTATCTCGAATGTTTTTTTGTATCCCCTAATGCAGTTCTTTCATGCACCTCTAAATTAAATAATACACTTTGTGCTTTTTATTCCAACATTCATAAAGTCAGTTTTAACTTTAGTTATATAAGTCTTCCACTACGGAATAAGTAGAGGGAGGAACAAAATTTACTTCTTGTATCTTAGTCCCACAAGTCTTAACAAAATACACTATCCTGTTCTTGGCTAATTGATAGATTGTCTTAGGCCAAAATGGACTTAAGGGCAACCTCCACCCTCTAATAACATCTTTTAGAAAGAATGGCTCTTTAAAATATCGTTGTAATATCCCTGTGGGAATTGCCTGCCTCAGTAGGCTTTCTGGACGGCCTCAAGAAAGCTTGTACTGAGCCTGTACTGAGCATGGGCATGCTCGCAAGAGGTAGCTAGGGGATTAACATTCAGTCATGTTTGATTGTCCAACTGTCAAATCCATAAACTGACAGTTACTAACTGGAAGAACCAGGAAGCAAAACAGGGGCAACAGGACATGTGTGCAGGATTTCAGATGAACTATATATTTCACATTTCAAAACTATCCCTTTTAGGGTTTTGGGGGGTGATTTACCAGTAGAGTTTTTCATTTTGGGGCGGACTTCGCCTTTAAGTCTAATTTTCTGAAAAAAGGAATATAAATCCTTATCCAATTGAAAAGCTGCCAATTCTAGTAACCGGACAAAACCCCAATCCCTTATTCCGGAGAGATATTTCAGAGGGGGAACAATACTACTTAACAAGTTGATCATAGCACTTCCAATGGTGGGATACTGCTCTTGCGCATATTGATCCCCCTTCTGCTGTGCCTGTGTTTAATCCCCTCTCTCCTGTACGGGTGTCCTCTTTCTGGTAAAAGGCGGTTAGCCAATGCATGTCATCGTGTGGCTCATATCTGTCCGCGTACTCCGAAAGCAGGTGCAGTGTCCTCCAGTCTTGACCCGCATCCTTTCCTCGGTCTGGCGTGGTCCGGCACTAGACCAACCACGTAGTTAGTCTCCCTGTGTCTGGCGCTAGCTTGTTCTCTGTCTCCCCCTCACTGCGCCGTACCCGGCCTGGACATTCGTTATGCGTGATGTCACTCTGAGTGCTGTGAGATCTGGCGGGGGACATGGTGTTGGTAGGAGTGTTGTTCGTATGGTGACATCTGTCTCAGGCTTACCAATAAAAAAATTTCTGTGCCAATAAATTCATGTTATATATAATCTTTCTTGAGCCATTTGTTTCAAATCTTGAATTCCTCATTTTCCGGCGGCAAACAAGTGGGTTGACATGGACCCTGAGCCCACTGGAATCAATGCTGTTCATAAGTATTCGTTTAGGGTAAGTCTGGAATGAACTCCAAATCTATTCTTCTTTATGCAGATTTAAAACTTTTCTCTTCCCAGAAATAGTGGTAAGTAGCCAAAAAATCACTGGAACCTTCATGATTTTCCAAAATTCCAAAATGTGCTTTCATCAGAATATAAAAATTTGCCACTGATTTGAGCGATGTGAATTCATATGGTGTTTCAATTAGGGTGCACTAAACGCAATATTACAATTCGTAAGATAGATGAAATGACAGAGCCAAGTTAGAAGAGGGGTTATCCAAGAAGATACTTCAAATGATTATGACAGATGTAGCGGTATACTCAGTGGCCGGTTGAGAAACGGGGTTCTAGGATCCATTTAGTGCAACGTACTCCAATCAGGAGCCCTGCCATCAAGTAATCATTGTAAACAATGCGCATCCCCCATTCGAGACAGGCTTTATCATGATTTTAGAATTTGAAGAGGTCCACCATTGGTATCATATAGAGGGGAAAGACCTTTAGACAAATCTTTGCAATCAATATAAACATGAACAAAAACAGGTTGAATGAACAGGTGGGAGAGTGGGGGATGTTCCCTGTGTACAACTGCAACACAATGCGTGTGCACCGAAGGGCGCTCCACTTTTTACACATTGCAGGTAAAAACAAATGCCATGCAGGGGTCATTATACCGTGTGAATCCAAATTTTGTAATTTATTTGTTATGGTGCCACATGTGGGCTTACATATGGAGGACCGAAACCACTCAGAGGTAAGTCGCGAGTTTCGCAACATAGGTCACAGCAGTGTAGGGGGGGAGTAACAGAAGTTTACCGGTATCACAGCATTTTTTTAGAGGATGGGCACATGAGAAAACTTGCAGGTACATGTCATGACGCGGTAACTCCACCGTTAGAGGGGATGACACGCATCTTTCAACTAAAACAACGCGAAGTGTGGTAGTATACACAAATAGGGACACTGGCCCCACGGGTCTATAACAAAGATTATGATCTCCATCTATTTTTTGTGATTATCTCGCGTTGTATGATGTTTAGGTTATCTGTTTTTTGTTTTGACCTATGAACAGATGTAGTACCATTAAATTCTTAAAAACATGTTTTCACAGCCTCTTATCTTAGGAATATAGAAGGGGATGTTTCCTGTGTTCTCTTCTAGGTGGTAATCAAGGAAATCGAGCGACTCTCCCTAATGATGATGCCATTATTTGTTTGTTACAAAAGGTCCTTTGGGGTGGCCGCTAATATGGTGAGTGTGTCCAATGTATTGGAGGTGGATGGTTCAGCACCGAGGCTATGAAGATTGAATAGGTTATGCGGGCATACAAGTGGATATATATATCTATATTATATATATATATATATATATCTATAATATAAAGTAGATAATGAAGCATCACGGGACTTGTTAGAAATATTTCAGAATATTATTGTATCTTTCAACCACTTGGCTCATCGTTCAACACCGAGCTGGGTGAACGTTACATAGAAATATTATCTAAAGTTCTACAAGGTCCCGTGTTAGTCTATCATATCTCTGTTTCTATAGCTTTCTGAGTGCACCCGGGTGCAGTTGGCTGTGGATGAAGGAGTGCTCACCCTGCTCTTTTTGTTATATATATATAATATTATATATCTATAATACTATAAATATATATTCAATAAGGATTGTTGAAGCACTCCAAAATTGGTCTATTTACAAACTACAATTTAGCGAAAGTGCTCTGACTGGTTCAACATTCCTAGGCCCTTCAATACTATATTTACTGCACACTGGCTACTTTAATAACAAAAGGGTTTTAGTATACTGTGATCACATGAATGAAAGCCACGTCCAGGTCACCCCAGTCTGAAGGTCCTAACTTCTAACCTTTTTTACTTCAATTACATTAGCAAACTTGTTGCATTTCTCATAGTTGTGCCTGGATCCATACAAACAGGCTTTCTCACTTCCCCCACCCTTGTTGTGCTGTTTTAAATATGTGTGGGATGGAGGTGACGGCTAGTCAACCCAGTTGCTTTATATTAAATGCAGTGGGACCTTCCATAAGGGGCGATGCATCGGGGGGCATGTTGGGGTGTCTACTTACACATGGAATCTATATTATATATATTATATAATATTATCCTATATAATAAAGCCCTAAATGCCTGCCTTCAGCTGTGCGATGGATGTGTGTGTGTGTCGCATGCAGTTCTTATGGACTCACCACTAGGGGGAGTTCCTCGGCCGTTCCGATTGACTCGCCACTACGAGAGAGAAACAGGAAACACAGCAGGAACAAGAACAGCCAATTCAAGTAAGGTTGCTTGGGCGCCAGATTTAATGAATATACTTTATAACAAAGTGAAGTGATACTGTAAACTGCCTCAATAACAGAATATAAATAGATTAATTATATGACCCATAATAATAAATAGATGCGATGTATTTGTCTGAACTTCCTACTGGGCTGTTCAGTCGGTAAACAATTCAAGAACACCCACATCACCCACCAACCCTCTTGAAAATCCTGTTCTTGTCCCCCGTTCCGATGAGCTATTGGTCAACTGGAGCTTATTCGGGTGGGCTATGGAGTGCCTCGTGTTGTGTTAATGGGTCATTCTGTTTTAATCTGGTTTTACAAATGATTTAGATAGGGGCATTAGAGGCAAGGTTTCTGTCAATTGCCGATGACACAAAACTATGCAGTGCTTGGGAACAATTCAAAGTGATCTTGCAATTACTGCACAGGTACCTAGATAGATTCTGAAAATGGAAGCGAAAGACGTGAGATGGAGATTCAATGTTGAATAATGTAAGGGTGATGCATTGGGGTTTAAACACTCCTTGTGCCACCTACACCATCAAATAACTGTGGAAATCTGATTGTGAATCTCGAATAGAAAATGTTTGGGGTTCTATTAGATAAACAGGCTTCGCAACAGAATGCCGAGAAATCCAACGGCTAAGCTAGCAGATATGTCCTTGTTAAAGAGGGGAATAGAAGAAAAGCTTTGCAAATTAGCTCGTTGAAAATAAGGTCCGTGGCTCGCTGAGCAACTTGGAATCCAGTGATGTATGATGGTAAGTAGTTCAGTACGGCAGCGTCCCCTCACCTCCGTACCCACCAATTGTTGGTGCTTGGAAAACCCTTTTTCAATTTTGGGACAATCCTTCGGGCAAGCAAGCCCTTTTCCTATCCAGCTCACACCGGGTCCTGGAACAAACACGTCACTTCCGCTACGCGTTTCGCTGTCACAGGCTTCGTCACCATCATACATCACTGGATTCCAAGTTGCTCAGCGAGCCACGGACCTGCTACGTCCGGGGGACCAGTGGGGAAGGATTGTCTCACTCTCCGACTACAACTAGACGACGGTGAGTGGGGAAGGATTGTCTCACTCTCCGACTACAACTAGACGACGGTGCTGTATAACTGTTTGTATTACCAGCTCCACCCATCCTGATCATTTGTTGATACAGTGTGCGCATACTTACGAGACTTTTTTTGAACATTCCATAGACGTTTTGTAGCTCCTACTTACGAGACTTTTTTTGAACATTCCATAGACGTTTTGTAGCTCCTACACTCACTGCTAGGGACTATACTTCCTCTGGCTATCATTTTTGGTTACACAGACTGCTAGGGACTATACTTCCTCTGGCTATCATTTTTGGTTACACAGCCCGCATATGATATTCCCACATATGGTTACGGTGGATATTATATTTTAATTCACTGTATCTTTAGGTGGGGTACTTGCAACTATTTTATTTAGGGGGTTTACTATATATGTGTATTTATTGTGGCTGGCCAGCCATATTATTCCCTATAAGAGATTTTTACAATTTGTAGATTTCTGAATTTTGCTGGCCAGCCACAATAAATACACATATATAGTAAACCCCCTAAATAAAATAGTTGCAATACCCCACCTAAAGGTACAGTGAATTAAAATATAATATCCACCGTAACCATATGTGGGAATATCATATGCGGGCGCTGTGTAACCAAAATGATAGCCAGAGGAAGTATAGTCCCTAGCAGTTGAGTGTAGGAGCTACAAAAACGTCTATGGAATGTTCAAAAAAAGTCTCGTAAGTATGCGCTCACTGTATCAACAAATGATCAGGATGGGTGGAGCTGGTAATACAACAGTTTATACAGCACCGTCGTCTAGTTGTAGTCGGAGAGTGAGACAATCCTTCCCCACTGGTCCCCCGGACGTAGCAGGTCCGTGGCTCGCTGAGCAACTTGGAATCCAGTGATGTATATGGTAAGTAGTTCAGTACGGCAGCGTCCCCTCACCTCCGTACCCACCAATTGATGACGAAGCCTGTGACAGCGAAACGCGTAGCGGAAGTGACGTGTTTGTTCCAGGACCCGGTGTGAGCTGGATAGGAAAAGGGCTGCTTGCCCGAAGGATTGTCCCAAAATTGAAAAAGGGTTTTCCAAGCACCAACAATTGGTGGGTACGGAGGTGAGGGGACGCTGCCGTACTGAACACTTACCATCATACATCACTGGATTCCAAGTTGCTCAGCGAGCCACGGACCTTCTCGTCCGGGGACCAGTGGGGAAGGATTGTCTCACTCTCCGACTACAACTAGACGACGGTGCAGTATAACTGTGTATTACCAGCTCCACCCATCCTGAACATTTGTTGATACAGTGTGCGCACACTTACGAGACTTTTTTTGAACATTCCATAGACGTTTGTGTAGCTCCTACACTCACATGCTAGGGACTATACTTCCTCTGGCTATCATTTTTGGTTACACAGCCCGCATATGATATTCCCACATATGGTTACGGTGGATATTATATTTAATTCACTGTATCTTTAGGTGGGGTACTTGCAACTATTTTATTAGGGGGTTTACTATATATGTGTATTTATTGTGGCTGGCCAGCCATATTATTCCCTTAAGAGATTTTTACAATTTGTAGATTTCTGAATTCTATGATATGGTGTATTAAATTTATATTTTAGAGATATGGGTTCTTATATATTTTTTGTATGTGTGCACTAGCAGGATACTATCTGTATTTATTATTGATAGGGTCGTACCCCTAGGGAATTCTTCCTTGTTTCTGAGTAGGGGAACTCAGAAGTACCTGTATGATAGTGTTACTTTTGTACAATACTTGTTTTTGATATATATATATATATATATATATATATAATATATATATATATATATATATATGGGATAATGCACCCCTTACAGTGTAATATAAGGATATTACGTCACCGAGGAGTTCCCTGATGTCCTTATATTATAATGTGAAGGGGCGCATTATTTCTTATAATACATAAGTATTGGATTCCTTCACCCATTCACTTTTAAATTCTAGCCTTGTCCCTATTTCCACCTTAAATCCCCCAAGCTACCTTCTGTAACTTAAACCCAGTAGAAAGGAACATCCCAGCCCAGCATCTATACGGTTAAACAAATCTTTGTGGAGGAGGAGATTGGTTATTGTCCAGTCATTGCTGAGTCATTGTCCAGGCATGAACACTGAAATGGGCGTAGTGGGATATAAGAAATATAAGAAATGAGTCACTTAGTGACATAGCTGAGGATTTTTATAAGGAATAACCACTGCAGCTCCCATTATAAATATCGCACTTATGTATTATATATATATATATATATATATATATATATATATATATATACCCGTATATACTCGAGTATAAGTCGATCCGAGTATAAGTCGAGTTACCTATTTTTACCTGAAAAATTTGTAAAAACTGATTGACTCGAGTATAAGTCGAGGGTAGACATTATCACCACTACTGCCTTCTGATTCTGTGTTGCTTTTAGGCTTTAGTTGCCCTTTAAATGGACAGCAGAATTCCTATACATGAATCCCATACAGTAATAGCCAAATCCAGTACCATAACCTCCAATCTTTGGCACTCCAGATGTTGGAAACTGCAACTCCAGGATGCTTTGGTTGCTGGGAGTTGTAGTTTCTAAACATGTGGAGGGCAAGGTTCAGTAAACTTTTAATTAGCTTACCATCATTACATTCCTGAACCCCATATAGTAAAGGGCCCTCTGACCCCCTATATAGTAACGGGAACTCTGACCCCTATAATAGGATTCTCTGACCCCAATAGTTAAAAATGTCACCTGAGAGTTGTAGTTAAGGCTGTCCTTTGCATTGTACTGTACTGTAGTGTTTTTTGCCCCAAACTGAGGAGACCCATCAGATTTACAGCATCCAGTGACAGGCGGAGTGAGTCCAGAATACAGGAAGCAGGAAGTTAAAGGCAGATCAGCTCTGTAACTTTCTATGCAGGTTAACACAAACAGCGCCACCTACTGGTTACTATCTGTAATTGCAGAATTTGGATCTAAATTAGGACTTGACCCGAGTATAGTCGAGGTTAGGTTTTCAGGCTAATTTTAAGCCTGAAAAATTCGATTATACTGAGTATACTATATAATATATAGAAAAAACAGCAAAGAGAATGATTGCAAGTTTTCACCCTGTGCAATTTATCTTACATGCCAGAGCTTCGGTCCTTCAGAGGGAGCAGATCTTGCCTGGACGTTTTCTTGTCTTCTGTTTCGTCTTGCTTGTGTCACAGGTAAGAAAGGAAGTCCGTGTTCTTGGCTGGGCCAGTTGTATAACTCGTGATGTTGCTGTTGCTTTCTTAGCTCCTTCAGAAACCTAGTTCCAGAAAATTATAGCATGAAATGGATATGTCAAAAGTAAATAATGTATCTGTACCGTTCCACTCACTTTGCTGTAGGCAGTCCGATCCTCCCTCCATTCCTGATTAACCCTCTTTGGTTCTGCTAGTTGTCCTACCCGAGCAGAAGGAACAGCCAAAAAGCACTGGAGCTAACTGGCCAGAGGGGTGAGGGTCTGAAGGAATTGCATTAAAAGAGAAATTATTTTTAATTTGTACTTTGCCTTGAAATCTATATACCTAACTCTAGGATACCTTGCTTGCTGTCTTGCCTATGAAGCACAAAATTTTGGATTTCCTAAATGCATTTTCTAGACAGGGACATTTAATAAATCCTAAGGTTTATCATATATGTGTTGTTTTATATATATATTTTTAAAAGAGTTGTCCATCCCATAATAATATGCAGAGTGGTCTTAAACTATACTATTAACCCAGCTAGCAACCACTGTACTTTTATCCTTTTGCTTAACTCTAGTGCTCTATAGTTCAGATGCACTTTTTATACCACTGAATCTGGCTCCAATACTTACTAACCTTACCTCTTTCCCCCGCCGCACAATCCCGGCCCCCTGCTTCCATTGAACTACAAGCAGGGGGCGGGACTGGAAGCCGCGTCCCTGATTGGCAATCACGGACGCGGCTGCTGGCAGTTCAGAACGCCGTGGGAAAGAGGTAAGGTAAGTAACTATTGGGGGAGTCTCTGTAAAATGTAATAATGTGTTGGGGCTGGGGGAAGGCAACCTACTACTGGAGAAAGGGTTTTAATGGTAGGAGGAGGGCTTGTAAAACGGGTGGGAGAGGGAGGGGGGAGGCCTGCAGTGCACAGGACAAAATTCTCACGGAGCAGAGACCGGAGGCAGAGTCCTAAATAGACTCTGCTATCCTCCTGGTGGCCAGTTTTTTAGACTTTGGGGGAGGGATCCAGTAGAACCTTTGTAGCTGGGATGTGAGGTAAGGATTTTATTACACTACAGAGTGGGACCAGTAGTGGGGGGGATTTTAGTTTTGGGGGTGGACATGCCCTTTAAAGTTCATGATTTATACTTTCCGTAGATTTTACAATACTCATACACACTGTACTTAGAAAGCACAACATGTCTAATGCTCCTGGCTACAAACTGTTACAGATTTTATGCAGGGATTTTTTGTTTAAATTTTAGCAATGGCTTCATTTAAATAGCAGAAATCTCACCTGTCCTCGTTTGTACTTATAACTCTCTTGGGCTTTGCGAGCTCCTCTTGCCTCTGACTTATTTCTATTATTAGTAAAGTAAGATGGTTAATATAAGAATGAGTTATAAAATAAAGCCTGGTAATGAATAAATTATTATTTCTTAAAGGGCATCTATACCGAAAAATAGGTTATTTTAATTGACCTTGACTGTAAACTATAATTCTTCCCAACTACCATTGTATCATTTATTTGTTGATTTGCCCTCTAATTCTTTGATATCCAATCATAAAACTACTTATATTTCAGCTGTCAATCAAGTTCCTTGCTCTCAAAAACTGTTCCTCTGTGAGTAGTTTTACTGTAGCTGGAATGGTGACAGAGTTTTGACAGTTGAATGCTGTATGCAGGTTTGACAGTGGTTTGAGGGAAAAAAAGTCAGGTCGGATGGAAGTGGTTAAAAGAGGGAGGGGGGATACTGCTCCTAAACAAAATGTGGGCTGGATTGAAGGCATGCAGAAACACACGCAAATCAGAGGAAGTGCTACTTATATGTATTTAATTATAGATTAAAGGGGAACTAAAGTCTCCAGACAACATTGTCCCAATAGACAGAGCACATTCACAAACATACAACAAGCTGTGTCTCACCTTTCCCTTTGCTGTGGCCATTGGGTGATTTATGAAAATAATCTGTGAGTACTAGGGGTCACCTCCCACAATCCACCTTAGCTGGGTAAACCAGCTGCATACAGGCACATGCTCTGTAGAGCTCAACAGATCAAAACAAGGAAGTGCAGCCTTGCTTCCTAAGAGCTACAGATTCTAGGAAGATCACATTACAGCACAGAGATCCTCCCTCCCCGGACAAGAACAGGGATTTCAGTGTTTTATTTTCAAAAACTTCAAGGCTCCTGTCCTAACAATGATATAATTCTTTACTTTTCATACAAAAGGAAAAGTAATCTTTGCAGTGTATTTCAAAGATAGCATGTATGTAAGAAACAAAATACTTACATTTCAGCAAACATTTTTTACTCTGTCTTGCTAAAAGCAGAGTCTTACCTCTAGGACTATAATGATTGGTGCGTGTATAATATTGTACTAGGAACTTAATGGAAACAAAAAATAAAGGTAAGTTTGGGGATTCAAACTCATGAACTTCTGAACTGTAGTTGTAAACCAGGCATTTTACAAGGTGAGCCACACTGAATAAGCTGAAAGCTTAGGTATATCTGGGGTATTGAACTTGTGACCTTCTGAATTGTGTATTTTTTAAACCCAGTGCCTTACCCGGTACGCCAACACAGAATAAGCAGAGAATCCAGCTACATTTGGAAGCTTATCTTTTGCTAGGAAAATAATTATTTTTTTAAAAAAGGAATATGTTAGTCCCTGATAAGACTTTAAAAGATGCTTGATACCTTCAGTTTATTTTCCAGCAATTCACACTGGTAAATAAAAATGCAGGGTAACAAGCAGCTTTCAAAGTCTTATCAGGGATTCCATATTGGTGTGGAGACATCTGTATAAGAAAACACTCTGTGAATAGAGACAGTGAGTACTGGGGTCAGGGGGCGTAGTTCTTTGATGACTTCATGGCTGTGGGTTGTACTGGTAACAACATGGAAGCCTTCTTATTTACAGAATCTATTTCTCACATATACTAAATGCAACTTACCAGAGAATAATCTTAACAATGTATAGGTGTTCTGGGTACAAAAACTTTCACATTAGTTTTTAAAAAATGTAAGTTTAGTTCTCCGTTAAAATGAGGCAAAGTAATTTTTTCAGTATAGTGTCCCTTTAATTTATTCTTATTATGCTTCCGGTACTTTGCTTTAACATTTGCATTTTTGTCTCATTAGAAAGTGAAAGCACTGTTTATATTACTAAGCAATTTGCATCATGCATAGGATCAGAACAACCCATTATTGTAAAAAATATATTACTTTAAGCACTCTTAATTTACCCCACTTCCATTTACTTACCTTTTCCAAAGATAGGAGCTAAAGGGACTTGCAAGACCCGGTCCTTCGTCGCTCTGCTGCATCTCCCTTTCTGCTTTCTTGTCTTGACTGTCAGTCAAAGGTGAACAGAGATGTCACACCCAATAGCTGACAGCCGCGACCGGGAAGTGCCTCACTCTGCTGTTCTTGCTCGACACAAGCTTGCAACAGCAGCAGTGGGCAAGAGGGGATTGTAAGTTCCTTTAGCTGCATCTTTGGGAGAGGTAAACCGGAAGTGGGGTTTAGGGGGGGACCTGCATCAGTAAGTAAATTTAAAATTTGTGGGTGGACATGTCCATTAATATACCCACCCTCCCATATGTGTATGTAAATCTGATCAATATCAAGTATTGCAAAGGTGGTATCCCTGATCAATTTCATAACAAGGAGTAATTGACCATTATGCGGAAATCAGATGCAGATGGGCAAAACTTACAAATATCTCTCCACTAGCAATTATGCAGAAACTAGGCTTGTTACATTTTTTAAGGGGTTTGTTAGATTTCCATGTAGGGAACCTGCCAGCTTATAGATGTTAATAAACTCCTAAAACACTCTGGCTGCCTTCTGCTGTTGTAGAGTTCTTGTAGAGGAATGTTGGGAATTGTTACTTTCAAACATTGAAAGCCTATGGTTGGAGATCGCTAGTCTACGGAACAGTTCTACCAAAAAAATATGTTTCTAAAAGTCAATAAATTATTTGTTCACCTCCGGGTTAGGATATGTCAAAATAAAGCAATAATTGCAAAACAGAGGTATCTCATGTATATAAAATAGCTTGTAATGCTCATTAAGTTAGGGGTTTGTTTATAGGTCAGATAAAACTGTGCTAACGGGGCTATATACCATGCCGGTATTGCACAAATCCCATTGGATCAGACAGAATTTGCATAATATCCATGGGTTTATAGGACAAAAATTACCACCCATTAAGCCAACAAACTACTGCTTTAAAGGACAACTAAAGCCGGAGAAACAACATTGAATCAGAAGGTAGAACACCTTAATATAAAAACAGTAATCTGTGTCTCTCATTTCATGTGGCTGTTTGAAAATTCACCTTTCTAATATGGGGTTGTGTTTAATTTTCCATCATTCCAGTATCCCACATGTAGTGGCTGACTATTAGGTTCTTTACACATGCTCAGCCCTAAAATATTGCAGGAACTTGTTACAGTTGGTTACACCCACTAGTAGCCTTTAGCCAATCCTTAAATGGTACAGATTATTCAAAGTTTATTGCTGTTTTTAGAATAGGATATTTTCAGATTCTGAAATCTAAAACTTTGGGTTTAGTTCTCCTTTAAGTAGAGGGAGCCAATACCCTCTATACAATACCATGTATAGGCACCTGACCCTCACACAGAGGTGTGGGAGGTTGGTCAGGTGTAAATATGTGGTTAGCACTGCATATTGCCAACAGATTATATATGTGAAAGAAGTGTCATATATGGGGCCTTAAACTTATCAAAATTTAAAAAGGTGGTAAACCCAGCAGATTCTGGGTTCAAAAGCATGGATCATTAATAGTGGCTTTGTTACAATTAGGATGAAACATAAAGCATTAGACATAAATTAGAAGGTAGAGATAGATAGATCGATTTTTACTCTATTTGCCCAAAGTAAATTGCTTATATACTGTAGCAAACAGAAGAAAGAGTAATTAATTCAGGAACAACATACTTTAAAATATACAAATACATAGCGCATGTTTATAAGGCAATGTATTGCTATTTTATGTATTTTGCCGCATTTTGGCTGTATGTAACTAAGGTACTTTTAAAACCAACATAAAACATTCCCTAGTATTAGGTGGCATCAATGTATTTTTGTGACTTTTCTTGTCTGGATATAGTATTTTTCTTAATAGAAGGAATTATTATTTTAGTACTGACTATCAAAATTCACCATGGTTTTTCTTATATCAACAGCTGCAGGTAAATGTCCAGGGGGTGACATGGACTTGGTATTCTGAAATTTTCTCATTTAGTTTCTCTATTTAACTGCATTTTCCTGCAAATTTATATGTACCGTATATACTCAAATATAAGTCAATCCGAGTATAAGTCGAGGTACCTATTTCTCCTACCTAACAATTAGTAAAAGTGATTGACTTGCGTATAAGTCGAGGGTAGAAAATATGACCACTACTGCCTTCTGATTCCGTTTTGTTTTGAGGCTTTAGTTGCCCTTTAAATGGACAGCAGAATTCCCATACAGTAGTCCCATACAGTAATAACCATACTGTATTTAGCTATTACTGTATGTGACTACTGTATGGGAATGCTGCTGTCCATTTAAAGGGCAACTAAAGCCTCAAAACAATAGAGAATCAGAAGGCAATCTATTAACAATAGATACCATCCTCCTGATTCACTATTGTTTTCAGGCATTAGTTTCCCTTTATATTAAGAGTAATCCCCAATTCTTTGGTGTTTGTAAACTACAACTTCCAGCATGCTTTAGTTATAAAAACAAATAATATTAAAAAAAACACTGGGAATTTGCTGTGATGTCTGCTCCTTTAAAAATATGCATTTAAGAGTGTTATATAAGAAAAATAAAATAAAATAAAATAGTATTTGCAACTTGAGTTTCTGATAATAAGGCACTTGATGACGACTGAAATGCAAGATTTTCAGACTGGATATCTAAAAAAAGGGTGCAGATTAACAAAAAAGGTTCAGTCATAAGTTTCCAGTAATGGGCAATTAAAAAAAATATTTATCCAGTGTAGAGACTCTTTTAAAGGTAGTAAGTAAACATTCTAAATATCACAGCAATTTTCAAAAAGCAATTATGCAGTTTTATAGTAAGTCACATAATTACTGTTTGTACATATATTTCACAATATTATGCATTTATTATTATAATATGATTAAATAAAAATCAAATGTCACACTTTTGTAGCTTAAAACCGCTTGTACTGAAGCAGGTCAATATCTCCCCAACTATC
Source organism: Hymenochirus boettgeri (assembly GCA_019447015.1). Lineage (NCBI taxonomy): Eukaryota > Metazoa > Chordata > Amphibia > Anura > Pipidae > Hymenochirus > Hymenochirus boettgeri. Next base: position 193,188,265 of record CM033469.1, on the reverse strand, counting down.
CACACTGATGTAAGATTTACCTTACTTACCCCCAAAACTTCATCCTCCCAATAACAGTTCCCACAATTGCACTGCACAGTTACCAAGTTAGAAATGGCCACGGCCCCACGAAATTAGTGAAAACCTCATGCTATTATATATTTTATCAGGTGGGTTTTACACTCATTTGGGTGATAGCTAACTATATTGCATTGCCTTGCAAAAGCATACATTTACTTTGTGTGGTAACCAATAAAAAACTTTCAGTGGCTAACTGAGCAGATGTGCTCCAATGGTCTCCATGGAAAAATCCAGGCCACAGGCGCTTTTAGTAATGTGTGCGAATGATAACATCACAGGGGCATGTCTGCCATGAAGCAAACTACTTTTGCTCACGGCGTTCCACTGAGATACACGCGCAATCTGGAGTAAGGGGGTGGCAGTGAGCAGGAGTCTTAAGACAGTAAGTTAACACAATTTACAAGTCTATGTGTACTGAGCATGGGGGCATCTTAAAGTCTGTGTATACTGGGAATAGGGCATCTTCTATTTACCAGTCTGGGCATGGGGGCATCTTCTATTTACCAGTCTGGGCTACGCATGAGATCATCTGTTATTTACCAGTCTCGCTGCTATGGATGAGGTCATCTTATATTTACCATTCTATATGGGCTGGGCAGAGTGCATCTTACAGTTTTGCCAGTTTAGGGTGAGCCTGAGGGCACCTTATATTTATCAGTCTTTGTGGGCTGGGCATTAGGGCATCATATTAACCAGTTTGGTGTGGGCATGAGGGCATCCTATATTGATAAGCCTTGGTAGGCATGAGGGAATCTTATATTTACAAGTAATGTTGGCCACACTGCCTAGGCCAAACACATCCAATAAAATATATTTCAAATTTTAGCAGTCCAGACGATGATTCATGCTTAAAGTGCATATTTTATAATCCAGTTGAGTAAAACAAAAAAAGCAACATTTCAGGCCCAAACTCAGCCCTTTATCAAGCCTGAATTAAGTGTAAGAAAGGCCTGTAGGTATGCAATCTACAGTGAAAGGGACACTTGGGTGTATTTGCCCCCCAGGCCAAAAGATCCCAGTCCTCCCCTGAACACTTCAACAGGTCAGTGCTAATTATCTAAAGCTTGGTATGAATTATTTATTCAAGATAAGACAATAAAGCAGAATACTACCGTAACTGTAATGCTGCGTTATTCATAAAAATAAAACATATTCAGCAGATAAAGCATAAACAGCAATATATACATTTGTTAGATTAGAATCTCGAAACAATTATCCAGTACTTACCACGTATAGTGCCTGTAGTCACATTATCTACCCAATATACAGATGGTCTGCAATACAAAAAAAACGCTAATTATGTAAAAAATTCTGCAACAAATTAAGCAGAGGATAATGGTTGATATACACACTTTTTTTGGCCAAATGTTCCACTAAGTAAACCTACAATAATATATTATTACAGGCTGCTGTTTTAAAAATGCACAGCTTGCATGGCATGATAACTGGATATACATTAGTGTTCTCTTATTCATGTCCAACTTTTAACTACAAACATATCCCACATAGGGTTAGTACACTTCAATTGAGTCAGGCCTGATCATTGGCCAACAGAACAAAGCTGATATTCAGCCATTTGTTAGGAGGCACTAAATATTGTCTCAATCAATTACCCAGACCTTTTGGTTGGATCAGCCAGGTAATTGCCTATAATTTAATGACACTTTCAATAGTATATTTTTTAATGAAAAAGATCAGTCATGCAGCACATCCCTATTGATCTCCAAGCCAATATATCTGATCAAAATGTTGGCCCGGTTGATCAGACTGACTCAGTTTGCTTTTTCATCTTTAAAAGTGGTCACTGCATTACACAGCCTTCATTGGCATACATGAATCGGTTAGTAACAAGATGCCATAAGCCCCCTAGTCCACCTTTTTAGATGTTCATAGGAAAAAAACAAGTACTGTGGTTCAAATTATTTTTTCACACACTTTACCCTTTTTAAAATATTTTTATTTTTACTAAACAGCAAACTGTGTGCTGCCTTCTCCAAAGAATTTTAGGGAACCTTAGCATTTATAAACTTTTGTAGTTTTAAAGACTAGAAAACAATACAAAAGCAAAAGTTGTAATGATAGAAAATTTAAAGGGCAGTCCAGCCCCAAAATGAAACTTACATACAGGTAAATCACCCCCCCAAACACTAAAGGGTAATAGTTTGAAATGTGAAATATATAAGTCTAACCTGAAAATCCTGCACAATGTCTGTTTCCCTGTTTCTTGCTTCCTGGTTCTTCCAGTTAGTAACTGTCAGTTATGGATTTGACAGTTGACATCACAGCCAATGACTGAATGTTAATCCCCTGTCTGTCCTTTCTGAGCATGCCCAGCTCAGTACAGGTTTCAAAGGCTCAATTTCCATAGGCATCCAGAAGCCTAGCGGGCATACAGTAATGAATTCATAGGACAAAGTAGGATATATCAACATATTTAAAGAGGCCATTCTTTCTAAAAGATGTTCTTATGAGGTTGGGTTGCCCTTAAAGCTAAAGAATGGTCATGAAACACAAAAGGCTATAAAGCAAAGCAAGCAAAAAGAAAATAAAATCTCCAAAAATCAGTCAATTTCATTGCTAATTGTACTTATGTTTTAATACTTTGATCAGAAAATACACTCAGAAACAGGATCACACTCTTCCCAACTTCCCAGCCCCTTCCCAACAAGCTGCTACTGCAATAGCTCAATAATATGATGGTTTTGCGCCATGTCTACTTTACAAAACCATGTCAATGTTTTACATGTCCAGTTTTATGTATAACTACACTAACTATACCAAAAAAAACCTAAACCTGGTTGTTTCTCCTAAAACTCAGGGGGCTCATTTACCCAGAGCTGCTATTGCTCTGGGTAAATGTCCTTTCGAGATTCAATATCGCATTTGCGAATGTGGGTAAATCCCTGTAAGGGATTTACTCACTGTGGGATTTTAACGCCAGCTGTTTGCTGCCGTTAAATCCTACGTTAAAACTAGCGCAAGCGCAATATTAAATCGTGAGCCGCAGATGCGCTGGTGATTTTTGTGTAAACCGAGCATCCGCGGTAATATGGAGTTAAAGTGCGCTAACTGGTAGCAAAACCATTTAGCGCAACTTTAACTTATATATTTGCCCAGCGAGTCTGGGTTAATGAGGCCCAGAGACTACAGTACATACGCCGTAGTCTCCCCAAACCGTTCACTTTATTTAGCTCTTGAAGTTTCCCTTGTTCAGGGGGACAAGGACTTTCAATTTCACATACCCTTTGCATGCCCCCAGCCCCTCCCCTGCACACTTTCTTGAGTTTTCTGCAGCACAGTCCCAATGCAGCAACTGCAATTAAAGAAATCAATTTCAAAGCGCCCCCCCCACATACACAACAGTACACCTCTCCTTTTAATGTCTTATTCTTGTTAATAGCCAAAAAAGAAAGAATGACTAAAAAAAACTCACATAACTCCAATCAAACTATATACCCTGGCCTGCACCATCTATATTGGGCAGATTTCAGCTTCAACACCTCTGACCTACTAATAAATAAAGGTCAGGGATGTTTGTATTAAATACAATCATGTAAAAAAAATAGGACACTCTCATTAAATATTCAACTCTGCACCTTGTTTTTACTTATCTCTGGAAAAGAAAGTGATTTAAAGGGACAGTTCAGTGGAAATTATCAATATTTGTTAAATTTGTGTAATGCCTTCTTAGTTATTCTACATATTCTTTCCCATTTTGAAAAATCAGTGATTCATACCCTTTGCTGTTCCCTGCGTTGACATTAGTGAGCTAACATCTATGTTCTTCTTCCAGGATGCACCACTTCCTTGGAATGTCCTAACAGTTAATTTCTACTGATTGGCTGTTGGATGGTCAAAGATGCTCAGATCTCTACTGATCAACTAAATCAACCCAGGCGCTGGGTCAAGGGGCAAGACCATAACGGTCTCTACTAGGGGTCCTGCAAACAGGAAGTCAGTATTTCGGTTGCATTTATTATACAACAGACAAAATGCTGAATTGGCAGATTAAGGTCATTGGGGTGAAAAAAATACTAATCTATTTCTGAAAAGCATATGTATTGCACTGAACTTCCCCTTTAACTGCAGTTAAAACCACAAAATTAACATGGTTTTATTAAACAAAAGATATAAACAAACATATGTATTCTAACTGAGGAAAAAGATTTGTACACCCTACCACCTAATAATAGTTTGGCTGAAAAAAACTGGCAGTAGAGCCTTTTTGTAGCCATCTACCATTCTCTTGACATTGTCACTAAAGAAAGTTTGCAGAATTCTTCCACCTTACAGTTGGTCTCACGTGTTCCTCAAGCACCCTCTCATGCCCAGAAGAATTCATGGTGGATTCTATGATGGTGTAACTGGCCAGGTCCTACTGCAGCAAAGCATCCCAAAACCAGGAACACTTCCACCTCCATGCTTTACAGTTGATATGATCAGGGGTGTTTCCAGACCTTGGCCACCCCTGTACTGAGCAGCGCACAAAGGAGGTGGCTTGGCTTGTGGAGGTGGGTGTGGTGGGCTGAATAACACTGGCTGGGGAATTGGAGAGCTGACAGCTCTGGTTAGTGAATTGGAGGTTCACTGGCTGGTGAATTGGAGAGCTGACTTAGGTCTGGTTAGTGAATTGGAGGGCTGACTTAATACTGACTGGTGAACTGGGTGTGTGTGTGTGTGTGTGTGTGTGTGTGTGTGATTTATACTGGCTGGTGAACTGAAGGGCTGACTTCACACTGGTGGTGAAACTGGGGGCTGACTTTACACTGGCTGGTGAAATGGAGAGCTGATTTACACAGACTGGTAAATATTTTCTCAGACTGGAAATAAAAGATGGTGCCCACACAGACTTTTAAATAAAGATGTGCCCCATACTGGTAAATGGGGGGCTGATTTTACACTGGCTGTGAATTGGAGGGCTGACTTAACACAGAGGGAGAACTGAGGGGCTGATTTTACACTGAATGGTAAATGGGGGGCTCACTTTACAACACTATGGTGAACTGTCATTAGTGCCCACAACACCGACTTGTAAATATAGGATACCCCACAGTGCCACACAGACTATAAATAAATAAATACCCACAGTGCTTCACAGACTTGTAAATATAACTTGCCCACAGTGCCACACGATTTGTAATATAAAATGCCCACAGTGCCACTAGACCTGTAAATATAAAATGTCCACAGTGCCACACAGCCTGTAAATATAAAATGCCCACAGTGCAATAGACTTGGAAATATAAAATGCCCACAGTGCCACACGCTTGGTAAATATAAAGATAACCGGCGTTCGTGCAATGGCATAAGTGACCGTATATTATTCCCTATAAGAGATTTTTACAATTTGTAGATTTCTGAATTTTATGATATGGTGTATTAAATTTATATTTTAGAGATATTGGTTCTTATATATTTTTTGTATGTGTGCCACTAGCAGGATACTATCTGTATTTAATATATATATATATCCCTTATATTATATAACAAATTTATATTTTTACGGAGATTGCATTGAGTTTTTAGGAACAACTAACTAGGTGGGGGTATAGGGGTATATAACACTATTACACATAGAAAAGATCTATATGTATGAGGGTAATTATCACTATTTAATTAAAATCACCATCCTATATTATAAAATCCTGCTGCGTCCGTGTAATGTGTGTGTTTGGCACCATGTGTGTCACTGCAGTTCTTTCCCCTGGCCATTAGGTGTCTCCACACTCCTCATTACTATCTTAACTGGTGCGAATTTCTGCCTTCTTGACATTGCTGTTCCGTTTGTGGCAGGCATTGCTGACCGCAGATAAGGTAGGTGGGGGGGGAGACTGTACGGCTGTCCACGGGGGGGCTGTCACAGGGGAGAACTGTCACAGAGGGGGGACTGTCACGGGGGGGGGCTGTCACAGTGGGAGCTGTTGCGGGGGAGTCACACAGAGGAAGTGCGGACAAAGAGGGGGAGACTGTCACAGGGGGGGACTGTCACGGGGGGACTGTCACAGAGGGGGGGCTGTCACAGAGGGGGGTACCCTCACAAAGGGGGGGACCATCACAGAGGGGAGGACTTTCACAGATGGGGACTGTCACAGGGGTGGACTATCACAGGGGGGCTGTCACAGAGGGGGGACTCTTATGGGGGACTGTCACAGAGGGGGGCTGTGCTGCTGGGGGATTGTCACAGGGGAACTGTGACAGAGGGGGCTGTCACAGAGGGGGGGAGTATCACAGAGAGACTGTCACGGGGGGACTGTCACGAGGGGGGACTGTCACAGGTGGCTGTCACAGAGGGGGGACTGTCCGGGGGGATTGTCCACAGCGGGGGGCTGTCACAGAGGGGGGCTGTCACAGGGGAAGACTTTCACATTGGGGCTCTTATGGGGGGCTATCACGGGGGGGGTGGACTGTCACAGATGATGGGACTGTCACGGGGGGCGACTGTCACAGAGAGGGACGTCACTGAGAGGGGACTGTCACAGGGGGGACTGTCACAGAGGGACGGCTGTCACAGAGGGGACTGTCACAGGGGGGGGCTGTCACAGAGAGGGACTCTTATGGGGGGACTCTCACTGGGGGACTGTCACAGAGGGGGGAATGTCACAAGAGGGGGACTGTCACAGGGGGGCTGTCACAGAGGAGGGGGGCTGTCACGGGGGGACTGTCACGGGGGACTGTCACAGTGGGGGTGAACTGTCACAAGGGGGGACTGTCCACGTTGGGGTGAAGAGAAAAAAAGAAAAAGGAAACGCTGACTTCATCAACGGGGAGAGGTAGAGGGAGTACCGACTCCCCCTCGACCGTACCCCGTGTATTATAGCGCCTTTTCCTTGTCTTCGTTTCCCGCGCTCTACCCCTCTCTCCCCTTCCTTCATCTTCTCTCCTCGCTATTGCCCTCGGCATGCCTCTCCTCAAATAGATGAAATGCAGAGCAAGTTTAGGAGGGGTTATCCAGAGAAGATACTTCAAATTGCTTATGACAGATGTAGCGGTGATACTACCAGTGGCCGGTTAGAACGGGGTTCTAGGATTCCATTTATGGCAGACTACTCCAATCAGGAGCCCTGCCATCAATGGAATCATTCGTAAATACTGGCACCTTCTGAGACAGGCTTATCCGAGTATTTTAGAATTTGAAGAGTTACCATTGGTATCATATAGATGGGGAAAGACCTTAGACAAATCTTTGGTACACTCAAATATAAACATGAACAAAAACAAGGTTGAACAGTGTGGGAGAGTGGGGATGTTCCCCTGTTACAACTGCACACAATGCAGTTGTGCACAGAAGGGCTCCACTTTTACACATGCAGGTAAAACAAATGCCATCAGGGGTCATTATACGTGTGAATCCAAATTTGTAATTTATTTGTTATGGTGCCCATGTGGGCTTACATATGTAGGCGAAACCACTCAGATGGTGAATCGCGTATTTCGCAACATAGGTCAGCATACGTGTAGGTAACAGGAAGTTACCGGTATCACAGCATTTTTTAGAGATGGGGCACAATGAGAAACTTTGAGGTACATGGTCATTGACGCGGTAACCTCCACCAGTTAGAGGGGATGACCGCATCTTGAAACTAAACAACGCGAAGTGTGGTAGATACACAAATTAGGGACACTGGCCCCACTGGGTATAAACAAGATTATGATCTCCATCTATTTTTGTGATTATCTCGTCGTTGTATGATGTTTAGGACTTTTGTTTGTTTGACCTATGAACAGATGTAGTACATTAAATTCTTAAAACATGTTTTCAAGCTCTTTCATCTAGAATATAGAAGGAGGATGTTTCCTGTGTTTTCTCTCTAGTGGTAAGTCAATAGGAACTGCAGAGACTCTCCCTCAAGTGATGAGTCCATATATATTTCGTTTGTTACAAAGTCCTTTGGGTGCCCTCATATGGTGAGTTGTGTCTAATTATTTGGAGGTGGAGTTCAGCACCGAGGCTTGAAATTTGGATAGGAGTGCGGGCATACAAGTGGATATAATATATATATTATTAAATATATATATATATATTATATATAAATAAAAGTAGATAATGATAGCACTCACGGGACTTGTTAGAAATATTCAGATAAGTATTTTATTGTAACATCAACATTATCTGACATATTTCTAACAAATCCCCGTGAGTGCTATCATTATCTACTTTTCTATAGACTGTTTCGGATGTGCACCCGGCAGTTGCTTGGATGAAAGGAGTGCTCACCCTGCGTTTTTGTTATATATATATATATATATATAATATACAAATAAGATTCAAGGATTGTGGAAGCCCTCCAATTAGGCTAATTTACAACTACATTTAGCGAAAGTGCTGCTAGTCTGGTCAAACATTCCTAGGCCCCATACAATATTATATTATCTGCACACTGGCATACTTTTAAACAAAAGGGTTTTAGTATACTGTGATCACATGAATGAAAAGCCACGTCAAGGTAACCCCAGTCTGAAAGGTCCTAACTTCTAACCCTTTTTACTTACTCAATTACCATTAGCAAACTTTTGCATTTCTCATAGTTGTGCACTGGATCCATACAACAGCTTTCTCACTTCCCCCAGCCCTTTGGCTTTTTAAAATGTAGGGAAGAGGCCATCAACCCAGTGCTTTATATTAAATGCTAGGACCTCCCATAAAGGGGCATGTTGGGGGTGCTATTACCACATGGAATATATTATATATTATATATATATATATCCTATATAATAAAAGCCTAAATGCTGCGTCCTTGCTATGGTCTGTGTGTGTGTCCTGCCAGTTCTTATGGACTCACCACTAGGGGGAGAGTCTCTGCCGTTCCTATGGACTCGCCACTAGAGAGAGAAACAGGAAACACAGAGGCAGAACAGCAATTAAAGTAAGGTTGCTTGGGCCAGATTTAATGAATATACTTTATAACAAAGTGAAGGTGATATCTGTAACTGGCCCAAGAACAGAATATAAATAAGATTATTATATGACCCATATATAATAGAATATATGGATGTATTTGGTCATGAACTTCCCACTGGGCGGTTCAGTGGTAACCAATTCAAGAACACCCACATGCACCCACCCACCCCTCTTGAAAATCCTGTTCTTGTCCCTTGAGAGCGTATTGGTCAATGGAGCTATATTCGTGTGGGCTAAAGTGGAGTGCCTCAGTGTTGTGTAATAGGTCATTTCTTTTTAATCTGTTTACAAATGATTAGAAGGGGCATTGGAAGCAAGGTTTCTGTCATTGCCGATGACACAAAACTATGCAGAGCTTTGGAAAATTCAAATGATCTGCAATTACTGCAAGCAGACCTAGATAGATTAATAAATGGACAGCAGAACGGCAGATGAGATTCAATGTTGATAAATGTAAGGTGATGCATTTGGGGTTTACAATCCTTGTGCCACCACACCATAAATAACTGTGGAATCTGAATTTGTGAATCTCGAATAGAAAATGATTTGGGGGTTCAATTAGATAACAGGGCTTAGCAAAGAATGCCAGAAATCCACGCTAGAGCTAGAAGATATTGTCTGTATAAAGAGGGGAATAGAAGAAAATGATTTGCAATATAGCTCGTTTGAAATATACCGTGCTGTTTTGTAATCCCTTGTACAAAAGGGACATCTTGGAAATTGAAAGAGTTCAGAGAAGGGCAACTATATAATAGGGAATGAGTGGCTGACTATGCAGGCAGATTGACAACTTAAGGCTTTTTACATTGGAGAAGTGACGGTTGCGCTGGGATATTATCACTTTATACAAAATATTAATGGGCCATACAATAACTCTGGTCATTGATAGGTCATGAATGGTGTGGAAATCCTTAAGATTAGAAAAATATAAATTTCATCTTCGCTGTAAAGAAACCTTTCTACCTGAAGATAAAATCTTAAAGGATGTCTGTGAGTCCACTGAAATTATTTTAGTGAACAATGCACCAGAAAGCTTACTGTACGGTCCATTAATATATTTGTATAAAGTGACTATATCCTCCCCAAAAGTCAGATTCTGCAGTGTAAAGAGCCTCAACTTGTCTAATCTGCCTGCATAGTCAACCCCCTCCATTCCCCTTATAAATTTAGTTGCCGTTCTCTAAACTGTTTCCATATCCAAGCTGTCCTTTTATATAAGGGATTCCAAAACCATCTTATATTCCAAATGAGGCCCCAAGATCTTTGAGTTCACCCTTTATTTATACTGCTCTTTTAAAAGGCAATATCTTGCTAGCTCTATAGATTCACTTAGCACAATTGTAGAGATAGGATGGTACTTGTAGCTGGGAGGTAATTCTTTTGGATGGTACGCACCACGTGGGGAGCTCCAGTAAGGTACGAGTGCTGCCACATTTTTATCCATTATACTATATTATATGTACATTCACTTAGCACAGAACCATTTAATAACTTTAAAATTAAACCTTATTAAAACACATTTAGTGTCTAACCTTACTGATGCTCTTGTCTATAAAGAAGAAATGCTATTCCTGTTACAAATCTAGTAAAAGCTTTCCCAGAATGTAACAACAGGAAAGAGAATGTAAACAATTGGAAAAGAGAACCCCTCTATATCAGTACCTGATTTCATTAAATTAAACGTTTAACAGGCATGTTTTTTTAAGCACACATACCTTAGGTACAAATACTTTGGGTCCATATATCTAGACCAGGGGTGTCAAACTCAATCACATTAGGGTCCAAAATCAAAAACAGGCTAAGGGTGGGCCAAATTTTTTATTAAGATAGGGTTGGGATCCTGTCACGGTTTGTGCCTAGTGCTTGGCCTCAGCAGGGAAAGGGTATGAAGCATACTTTTGGACTGGGACCACTGCCTATGGCAAAATCATGTGCTATGTGGAATGCCAATCTTACTGCAATGGCATGCCCTTTGTCCAGCTCCCCCCAGCGCCGGGCTAGATACTCAATCAGCTGTTACAGAGATGACTGATCCAAGCCTTAATATGCTGCTATCCTTTTTGCAAGTCCAATTTGTGCAGTCCCAGCAGCGGTGTAACTATAGATCTGCTGCTAGATACCTTTTTAAACAGCTGATCACCCTATCTTAGTAAGGTGCATGCGATCAGCTGATTGTGCTGGTATATAACAGGCAGATATATAGCTATGCCGATGCTTGGGACTGCACAAAAAGATAGCAGTTGTAGTAAGTCTTGGATGCTGTACTGTCCCTGAGGGCCACAAAACAGCCAGGTGGGCCGGATTCGGCCTGCAGCCTTCAGTTTGACATGTATGTCTAAACAATGTAGAAGGAGAAATACTGAACATAATAAAAAGAGGGTGGGCTTACTATTCATAAAAACAATTAAACAATTCATATCATTGGTGAAGGCAAGTTGAGGTTTGTACCGTGTTGCGCTTGTAAGTAAGAGAAGAGAAGTAGAGCTGTGATACCTTTTATTGGCTAACTAAACAAAAAATTAGCAAGCTTTCGGGAGTCCTAAGCCCCCTTCATCAGGCTGGGGCTTAGGACTCCCGAAAGCTTGCTTAATTTTTTGTTTAGTTAGCCATAAAAGGTATCACAGCTCTACTTCTCTTCTCATATCATTAGGCAAAACATAATTAACGGTGGTTCATGTGGCAGTAGCAATATTGCTCTAATCTCAGGGTTGCAAGAAGAAATATTTACATTTATTAAGGGCATGCCCCCCCCTGACTAAAGCTAGGTACACACCATACAATAATTCCGCCCGCCCTTTCAGTGTTTCGGCCGTTTGTTCGCCCGAATCAGACGAACGCACAATCGAACAGGTCGGTTACTGTTCTCTTTTTAACAATGTAACTCTGACACAACACACTGTAACACTGACTGCAAAACTAATACTAAGAACTGATACTACACAAAAATGCAAAAAAAAAACCTCAGCCACCAAACTAATTCACCAAATTGAAAGCTGTAACTCTAAAAAGATGGAAGGAGGTAGGGACAAGCCCCTTCCCTGATTACTAAAGATATGGGAACCAAACCTCCATCTAACATTCCCCTCAGACACATGTAGCGCCCAGCCGATCTCTCCCTAATGTGTCACTCACGTGACTTCACTTCAGGTAGGGTCACGCCTCCCATTTTACCCGACCCCCAATCAGCCTCAGTTCACATCCGGGCAGCTTTGCTCCCCTTATCTGAGCTCGGCGGTTTGAGGTAACCGGTACTATGGCTGGGGAAACTCTGGTCGTACTAACTTGTTATTCTCTGCTGTATATGTGTGTTGTGTATTGTTACAGCTGTGTGTAGACATGTAGCTATAGTAGTAGTTCCTTACAGCTAGAGATAGTCCTGCTGCAGCCTTTAACACACTATTATTGTAAATAAAGTGTATGTGTGACACTATATATAGAACTGTGCATAGTTTAGTGTGTACGGTGCACAGCAGCTTGGTAATAACTACTACCCACAGCCATACAAACTAGTTCTAGACTCGAACACTCGTACAGTAGCAATGCAGGCTACATGTAGGCAGTATATGTTTAAGGAGAAGTTAAGACGCTGACCAGTCCCATGCCTGTGCTGTATGCAGCCTGAGGTCATAAAAAGTCATCCACACTTGGGAATGCAGCAGCTAGTTAGGACACTTCAAACTGCCCCCTTCTTCATCTGGTCCTGGGGTCTATAAGAGGAGTATAACTTATCTTCCCATAGGTTGGCCTGCCTAGTGAAAGGAGCTGAGACCAGAAGGCAGTGAGCAGCAGTGGCAGCTTTTTAGCGTATTCTGTCCGCTGTTTACTCCTAAATTATAAAATGTTTTGACACACCGTGCTGATATAACACGCACCTAACTACTTTTAGGAATGTGTAAACCAAGCAGTAGTATATGTGTTCGTTTTAAAGCGTTGCGCATCTAAAATCTAGGACCCTGGGATCACCTACCGTCGTATCAAATACAGTGATCATATCTTGTGGTGTTAATACAAGCTAGGATCCTGGACGCGGTGGAGAAACAGGAGTCATCTTGGGACAATGATGACACACAGGTAGAAACAAGAACTGGTGAAAGGTTACTTTGGAAATGACTGGGTGACTTTTATTTATTTCTTTTCAGTAGACTAACCACTTAGTTTGGCTTTTAGGGGAATGAGCTGTCATTCCAGGAATTATTGGACTTCTATGGTTACGAAGCTTCTGACCCACTTTCTGATCCAGATGGTGAAAATAATAGCTCTGACACAGAGCAGTGTCTTAGCAGCAAACAATCGGTAGGTACAAAATAGAGAAGTGTTTACTAATGTATATTGCTGTTCTCCATTCCCAGAAGAAGGACATTATATTTACTGTCTTACATAGAATAAGCTTTATGGTATTGCTGTAGATGTCTAAAATGTACTATTCAAAGCAGAATCCTTCCATAAATCAGATTGTTACTTGTTCTATATGCAGAGAAAAATGTCAGACACAGACTACCTGTTTCTCTTGTGGCAAGTTGAATTATAACCTATGTCAGAAAAAGGAAAGTCATATCATTTACCGAGATTTTCTTTTCCCGGTCCGTAGCACGGCAGTGGGTTACACTTGGGTATTCACACCTGGCTGGTTGAGTGACAACCTCCCCATAACCTATAAAGGTAGTATCATGAGGCCCCCCCCTGCCTTAAAGGAGAACTAAACTTCAGTTTTTCAGATCCTATGTGAAAGTTTTCCTCCCCAGAACACCTACACGTTGAAAGATTCTTCTCTAGTTATTTGCATTTAGTAGATATGAGTAATAGATTCTGTAACAAAGGAGGCTTCCATCTTGTTGCCAGTACAACTCATAGCCCAGTTGGCTTCAAAGAGCCACGCCCCCTGACCCCAGCATTCACTGTCTCTATGTGCAGAGTTTCTAGCATCTCTTTCTAGTGAAGATAAAGTTTCTAAATGTACCTGGAATCACAGTTGAGTTGCTGGTGGCCACCATGTAAATGCTGTGTGTTTAGAAAGAATCAGACCAGAAGTCAAAGTTCAAATCCCCTAGTTTACTTATGAAACAATATAACATGGTCTTCTGCCTGAGTTTAGTGCTTTCTGTTTGTTTGTTTCATGTTTCTAGAAAAATATGAAGTTTGTACATATGTAAAATCTTTATATATAGCAGCTCTGTTATTTATTTACCAACCAGTGTATTGCTGACAGTCTTCCAGTAGCAATACAAAACAGTGAACTGATTTTACTGACATTTACATCTATTGATTGAGAGTTCACCTGTGGTGTGTTCTGCTAAAGTGCTGGGTTAGGAAAAATATCAGACTTTGGGACTCAGGTTTGATTCCCCATGTTTCCCTTTTTTTGTTTTTTATGTGCTAGCACAAAGATAAAGACTCTACATGTACGGTTCATTATTTATTATCCTGTGGCCTAGTGGTAGAAGCTTTCTTCTTGAAAGACACGAATAGAAGGTTGCTGTTCGATTCCCCATACTGAATGCTGAAATGTTAAATGTCTGTTCTTTCATCCATGCTGTAAAGACATACCTGCAAAGATTACTTTTCTTTTTGTATGTAAAGCAAAGGAATTATCATTGTTAGGGACAGAGGAGCATTTCTAATGTGTTTACAAAAAACTGCACTGGATCTGTGTTCTGTGTCAGAGGGGGAACTCTGAGCTGTAACATGATTGGCTGTACACAAGCAAAAGTCATGAGAGGGGCACTCTTCTGTGAATTACGTTTCTTTATTGGATCACATAACAGACGTTTCAGGGACACACTTCCCTTTCATCAGGTTAACCCACATCCCACATGCACACCTTTTTAAAGACAATCCGTGATGGACCACACCCCTTTAACCAAGGGGAGGGGCCTGTGCCAAACATGTTATACCATATGTATCAAACAGTCCAAAGTATAAGTCATATGTCCATATTTTAATATGGATTCCTCCTGTATGTGCGTGTGAGATGAAAACCTTGAAGTGATAAAACATTAGAAACACCCTCCACCTTTTTTGGAAGAGAAGTATACATATATTACATAGGTACTGGTATTGTGCTACCTAGATACCACGTACCACGAAACTCAATTTGCACACATGATTGGCTGTCAGCTTCCAGGAAGCAAGACTGCAGTTTCCTGTGAAGTGTCGGGCGGACACTTGGCTGGGTGTTTCCAGATAAGGTGAATTAGGGAGCTACCCTTAGTACACACAGTTTATTTTCATAATCACAGCTCCACAGCAAGGAAGACATGAGACCAGCTTGTTGTTCGTTTGTGAATGTGCTCTCTCTATTGGGACAATATTGTCTTGGGACTTTAGTTCTCCTTTAAATGGATGTCTGAGCGAGGAAGTAGTTTGTTACTTTGAAGGGGGGGAGCTACCCACTGCCGTGGCATGGTCCAGGAAAAGAAAATCTCGGTAAGTATGATATGGTTTTCCGTTTTCCCTGGTCCTACACGGCAGTGGTTCACTTGGACTTAAAAGCCGGAGAAAAGAGGGGAGGGACACAGAATGATGCTTGAAAAATTTAAGGTTTTTATTTAGGAGTCGATGAGGCGTCTGATAGGACCCTTTTTCCAAGTCTGCTTGAGCCGCAGATGCTAGGTTGACCTTATAGTGTTTGATAAACTAGGACATGGATGACCATGTTGCCGCGTTACAGATTTTCTTCCGGGATGACGGGCTCGCGTGCCCAGGAGACTGCCATGATCTTGTGGAGTGAGCCGTTACCCTTGAGGGTGTATTGCCTCTGCCTTACCAGTGTATGCCTGTTTAATGCAGGAGGAAATCCGGATGCTATGTTCGTCTTTGCCGCTGTAATCCCCTGCGTTGCCCGTTGAAAAGAATAAAGTGGAAGTCTGTTTTACGGAATTCTCTGGTTTTCTCCAGGTTGATAAATGGATCTACCAACGTCCAAGTGTGTGGAATTGAATCTTGTTCCCCCTGTGGCTGCCTGAAAGTGGGTAGGATTATGTCCTGGTTTAGATGCTAAGGCATTATGATGGTAGAAAAGAGGGGTCCGGTCTTAGTAACACTTTGTTTGGAAAAAAGGTGAGGAAAGGTTCTGAGGCTCGGAGAGATCTGATTTCGGACACTCTTTTTGCCGATGTTATGGCTACCAGAGGGTGGTTTTGAGAGTGATGTATTTGATTGAGTATGACTCTATAGGTTCGAAGGGTTTCCTGAGGGCCTGAAGGCTATTGATAGGTCCCATGGAGGGACTTTAGTCCGAATTTGGGGTTTTAGATGCCTGACACCTTGGAAAAACTTATTAGTAGAGGGTCTAGAACTCTCTGATGTTGGTTATGGCTGAAATAGCTGTAACCTGAGATTTAAGAGTCGATAGACTAAGGTCTTTGGAGAGGCCTCTTAAAGAATTCTATCAGAGTTTCTATTTAACTGATGAAGGAGAAAGACTCCTGCTTTGACACCATGAACTGAATATTTTCCATGTCCTGTAGTAGCTGGTTGAGGTAGTGTTTTTTGCGTGATGCTAACAGTGTATGGATAGTGGCTTCTGATAATCACCTGTTCTTGAAGGAGATGGTTTCAATTTCCAGGCCGTCAGATTCAGGGTTGTTAGGTCGTATGATTGACAGGCCCTGTTTGCAGAAGGTCTTGTTTAGGGGAGTTTGATTGGTGATGAGATTGACATTTGGAGAGCCCAACTGAACCATGGTCTCCTGGCCACCATGGAAGGATTGCTATGATGTGAGCATTGTCGTCTCTGATTTTCTGGAGAACTTTCTGTATTATTGGGATTGGCGGAAACATAAAGGAGGTGATGGTTCCAACTGAATGAGAATGCATCCGTCATCGATGCATTGGGCTCCTTGAATCTGGAGCAGTAATTGTCCAGTTGGGTATTGGATTTGGTCGCCATGAATTCCCCATTCTGAGTTATGTAGGAATACTTCTGGATGGAGTTTCCACCGTTGGGACATATCCCCCTCTGCTGAGGAATCTGCTTTGGTATTAAGTGTGCCTGGAATATGGCAAGCTTTGTGTGTGGGTATGTTTCTTTCCAAGTTAGGATTTGCTTCGTTATTGACCAGGACGAGGGCTCCTGGTAACTCCGCTCCTGTTGATGTAGGCCACTACTGTTGCGTTGTCTGTCCGTATCTGGACTGATTGGCCTTTCGGTACTTTTTGAAGTGCTGCAGGGCCAATTAGTTGGTTTTTGCCCGCCTGAGGCCGAAATTGGTATAGGAAGCATAGCTGTAGATCTCTGCGTGAAGCATCGTCCATTTTTGAATCTGTTTGGAGATTATTTTCCCTAAATTTGTTGGCATTTCCCAGTAGTGGATATTGGGAAGTGCACAAACTTGTGATGTCTCTTGCTATCTCTTCCTTCCGATGATCTGGAAGGGATAGAGATAGATTCCTGGAGTCTATCTCTACTCCTAGGAATTGTAGGTTTTGTACTGGGGTTAACATGGATTTTTGTTTGTTTATTATCCAGCCGTGTCAGCAGAACAGGCTAATGATATTTTTAGGTCTTCCACAATAGTTTCTCGGCTGGGGCCTTTATTAGCATATCGTCCAAATAGGAGAATATTTGGGTTCCCATCAGTCTGAGGTGTGCTATTCTGGAATTAGCATTTTCGAAAATCCCTTGGAGCTGAAGATAGGCCAAAAGGTAAGGCTTTGTATTGCATGTGTGATTGTATACGTGAACCTGAGGAATTTCCTGTGGGATGGTAATGTGTAGATAGGCATCTTTTATGTCTTTTTTTATCATCCAGTCCCCTCTGTTGATCTGGTCTCCATTTTGAACCTTTTTGTTGAGATAGGTGTTAAGTAGTTTTAGGTTGCTTGTGCGAAACTCTCCTGTTTTTTCCTTTTCAGAAAGATGTGGGAGTATATGCCTGTCTTTCTTGGTTCTTTGGTACTTTTTGTATTACCGTTATACTAGAGTATAAACCGACCCAGGTATAAACCGAGGTACCCAATTTCAGCTAAAAATCCTAATAATTGTTGACTCGAGTATAACCGAAGGTAGAAACTTGGCATTCAAGATGTTTTGAAACTACAACTCCCAGCTAATAAAGCATGCTGGGAGTTGTAGTTCCCAAACTCTTGAATGCCACCCTCCCCCTCCCACCCAGTTCAGTACCTGTGGGCTCTTCTCCCGTGGGGGCCTTCTCCATCCAAGCAAGGGCCAGCATTGAAGAAGCATCTGCCTTGGCATCGGCCAGCATGAAGAAGCATCCTTGGGCCAGCATTGAAGAAGCATCCTTGGGCCAGCATTGAAGAAGCATTGAAGTCTCCTCTGCATTCCGGCAGCCGCACGATCTTCTCTGCACTGGCGCGCCGGGGCTGGTGACGTCAGGCGGCGCGCCAGTGCAGAGAAAGATCGTGCGGCTGCCGGAATGGTAAGGTAAGCTGTGACTCGAGTATAAACCGAGTCCAAGTTTTCAGGCTGATTTTTCAGCCTGAAAAACTCTGTTTATACTGAGTATATACGGTATCTGTTTGTTCTGAAGTTCTGTCAGAGTAGAACAGAATGCTGTTCTGGCTGATGTTGTTGAAGGAGCTTTTGAGGAAATAAATCTGTTTTCGGTAGAACTTTGAATCGTATCTTGTATCCATGATTCAGACACTGAGGACCCATGCGTCTGTGTGGTCTGAGCCCACGTCTCCTTGAAAAAGAAAGCCTTCCCCCTACTTTGGTGGTGGACTCTCAGACCTTCATGACGGTCTTTGCTTTGGTCTTCCTTCTCTGCCCAAAGGGCTGACCCCTCCATGATCTTGCTGAGGAGGGTTTTCCTGGTCTGTATTGTCTTGCTGCCTGTAACTAGGGCCTTGATAGTTTGAGAAAAAAGGAAGTGAGGGAGGAAACCCACTCCTGTTGATTCTTAATTGCGATGGAAGGGTGTTCTTCGCAGAGTCTTTTCAATATTTCCCTAGTTTTGGCCCAAACAGCAGCTTTCCTTCAAATGGGATAGAGTCAGCTTTGCTTTGACTGTATGTCTGCCTTCCATTGTTTGAGCCATGTGATTCTCTGGCTACCACGCTGCCTCATGGATTTTGCCGAAAGTTTGAGCGAGTCCATGGAGGCTTTGCAGATGTAATCATTTGTAAATTTGATGTCTTTAAGTTGCTTTATTAGATCATCACAAGGAATTCCGTTTTTATGGCTTCTTCCAGGTCTGATAGCCAATATTGTTTTGCCCTGGCAAGGCTGGTGGTTGCCATGGGAGGCCGAGAGCTGCGCCGGATGGAAAAGATTCTTTAAGTATTGAATCCTGTCTTTTGTCGTGGGACACGTATGCTAACGTATCCTCCGTGGCTAATGTGGTTCTTCTGGCGGCTTGATATGGCCGTGTCAACCTAGGGGCAATGTCCCGCGTTCGTGATGGCTGGGTTGAATGGGTATGTCTTATTGACGTTCATGGTGATGAAAATTTTTTGTCTGGATTTTCGAACTCCTTTTGGATCGAGGATGATTGGATGTGAGTGTGCTCGAAGGTTTCGGACTTGTCAAGGCGTTTCGGGCTCCGATATTTGTAGTGTCTCTCCTCCTTTTGATTAGGTGAGACAGCACTTCCTGTGTCAGAGCATTCTCTGATTGTGTTTCTTCTGGTTGTGTGTCACTTTCGATTGATTCCCTTGTTCCAAAGTTATTTGTTCTGCTGGGGATGGAACTTTGGTTGTTCTTGAGGATACTTGGTCCATTATGTTCTCTGAGAATTTTGCTAATGATGAGTCCATCATGATTTAACTGATTTAGTAGTTGGTCTTGAGAGGGGACTAGATTTGATCTGAATGACAGGCATTCTCTCATAATTTTTGACCATGCGCTGCAGGATTGCAGCACAGGACGCATTCTTGTCTTGTTTTTTGTGGTGATGTGAGATGTTCTTCTCCTCTGTGTCTGGAGGTAGACTGGAGGAAGAGAGAGAAAAAAGCGGATTATTATGCAGTGTTTTGTTGTGTTTTCCATTGTTTTGTTTTTGCAGCTCACCCCCTTGATTCCCAACTCCTGGCTTCCCTGGAACTCATGTGGGCACTAAAAATGAAATGTGGCCATGTTTAGCATGTTTGAATAACATGTAAGCAAACATCGTTTTATTTTGGGGTATATTACTCACATTGGTAAGGCAGAAGCTGGCCTGGAATAGCTGTTCCCCCTGCTGCAAGCAGGAGGCGGCAGAAAGACATTAAAAGGGACTTACCCTGAGAAAAAGCCGGATTTTTAAAGTTTTTCGCGCCTTCCGGGTCGCGTCTGTGACGTCATTGCGACCGCGGCGAGAGGCTTGTGAGCCTGTGAGAGGACGCGCTGGGCCTCTGCACATCGTGCAAAGCACTTAGGTGCAGTGCCCGATCAAGGGGGGAGAGGTCTGTACGTGCTGCTGATTGCTGTGTTACTGTTGTGATTCCCTTGCACTCGCGAAGACAGGAATGAAAAGGCAAGAAGGCGGGCCTCATGATACTACTTATATGTTTAGGGGAGGGGGATTCCTGTCACTCAACCAGCCAGGTGTGAATACCCAAGTGTAACCACTGCCGTGTAGGACCAGGGAAATAGTTTGTGTTATTACTACCTACTATTAAAAATCATTCTAGACAGGCAGTAGAATATTCCAGGGCTTCTGTGGCTGTCTAAATTAATTATTCAGAGCCTGTGTTTTTTCTTCTGATTGGTGACCACTGTAGTAGAAGCAAAAGAAAAGCAAAAATTGTCATACTTGCCAAAATGTTTAATTTAATTGGCACCCTTCTTTTTTATCCTGCACTTAACAGCAGAACTGGGAAATGGGTGGGGAAAATTTGTATAGGTTGCAAACTTCCCGTCATTCACCGGGATGGTGATCTTTAAACCAAGCTACTGCCACATGTAGTCCAGGAAATTAAAATGATGTTTATCCTTGGAGCATCAATGATAAGTAATCGTTTTCCAACTTGTAATTTCCTCCTGAATGGCCCACACTGCCACATTTCAACCTAAACTTGGATCAAACACAGACTTTCCATTCTGATGTTGGTATAGTTAAAGAATAACTGTATTGCCTCAATGCATTTTTTAAAAATAATGCTTTGAAAGAGTAAGGTATGCACCCTCCCCATACATTTTTTCCTAATTTCGAGCCTCCTCTGCCTCCAATTAGCCATGCTCTAATTAGCCAGGAGGGAGCACAGCTGTAAATGTGAGTAAGTGATTTCAGCTGCTGGAAGTGTGGACATGTAATGGGGGTAATGTTTTTTTTATATTGTTGTCCTTTAAGTTCACGGCTACCTTGAAGTAACCTTGATCTTTCTCTTCTCTCTAATAACATTAAAGGGTATGTCCACCCCCTAAACAAAATTAGCACCATTTTATGAAAATAACTATTATTACATTGCCCGTGTGTATTTATAGGTGCTATATCAATAATTAGTGAGTACAAAAAAACCTTTTTTGTTTACAGGAAGAACCAGAGCATTTGTCCCTTGAACTGGAAGAGATCCCCCCTTCATTGCTACCTAGCAAATCACCCAATCTCTTTCCTGTTCTCCTGGCAGTAAGTTATTGCATAAACAGTCTACCTATATGTTTTAGACCACAATATGCACATATTTTATTTAAATATGATTTTGATCATGATTAGTTATATAATGAAATTTATGCACAGTTGCTATTTTTTAAACCTCATTTTTGTGGCTATTTTCATTCATCTAGACATGCTAGATAAACAGTCACGACAAATGCATCTCCTATTTCTGCATACACCTCACAAGTGAAAAGAGAATGCCAGTGGAGATGCAGTATGGTTTAAATGTATACATTAAACTTAACTTGGTCATGAGAAACTACTAAAAAAAAATGATTGCAATGAAAGGAAACCAGTATCCAGCAAAAGCTATCCAATAACTTGTAGGACACCATTCAGTGTTTTTTTTTCTTTTAAGTCAGGTATCCTATCCCAATAGAGAAACAAGTTTTTACCAATCTATTTTCATGTAGCCTCTCTTTTTGCATACAATATAATTATCTTGAGTTTTCCAGTGTATGCAATGGTAATCCAAGTGGTTGGGGGAAGTTTCAGTTTAAAGGGGGCACCAATGAATACTGCTAAGGGCACCAAAATGGCCAGAACTGGCCCTGTTTGTTGGTAGACAGTTACAGAGTTTAACTGTTCTGACTGTGTAAAATAAAATTTCCAAACCTGAGGATGAAACTTCTATACTTTTTCATCTTAAAGGATGCCCTTGACGTTATTGTATAACGTGATCCCAACACAAGCGCCTCTTCTCCAGTTTAAATAGCGTTAACCTGTAAAATTTGTCTGCATTTCAGCTATGCATACTCCAAATGATGCCTTAATATGCCCAACCCACACAGACTGAAATAAGATGCCTTATGACCAGCCCAACCGAATTGCAAATATTAAAGGGCGGGGGTGCTTGAGACTCAATGTGAGCGGACGCACACCTGAAGAGCTCAGGTACACAACTTTAATCCGAGGCTAATAAAGCGTTACCCGAGGTATTTACTCACCCTACCACACAAGTGAATCCTCTGTAACCAGTGACATGACCCAAAGGGCAGAAGTCCTCTGGAACGGCCCAAAAACTTGAAAAGTTTGCCTGGAGCGCGGCGTATGACAACCAGGCCGTAATGCCTTCTCCTCAAGAAAAAGACTCTGAGTGTCCCTCCAGACCTACCTCCGTCTACAGATGAACCTGACCAGGTTCTAAAACCCACAAACCACGGAGCCTACACTGATGGAGCTACAACAAGAGCTATTGGGGGCGATTCAGGACTCCAGGTGTTCCCTGGAGGCCATGATTGAGGAAACTCGGTCTGACATCCCCTCTGAGGCACGACTTTCAAAAGATTAGGCACCGTGTCAGTGAGGCCAGGACACGTGTTTCCCACTAGGACAGGTGCAGCCTATACCATATACGATTGTAGACCTCAAAAAGAACTGCCCAATACAAAAGGGAAACAGGACGACCTGGAGAACCGCTCGTGGTGCCAGAATCTCCGCTTCCTAGGTTTTCCTGAAGGAGCCGAGGGGCAAAGCCGACACAGTTCTTAGAGTCTTGGATTGGACTGAAACTTGGCCTGGAAGGCCTATCCCCTCAATTACAATTGAAAGGGCCCACCGCATCCCAGCTAAAGCACCGGCGCCCTGAATGCCCGCCAGGCCCCTCATAGCCAGGTTACTAAATGCAAGGGATCAGGACTGGATCCTGCTAGAACCTTTGACCGACCTCAAATTGAGAATGCTACAATTAAAATATTCCCCATTATTCACTGGATCTGCAGCGTCGGAGAGCCCACTTTCAATGAAGTTAAAAAACGCATGGCAGCCGCGGGAATAGAATATTCCATGCCCACCCGGAGAGACTGAGAGTGGCAACGGATGGTAGATTCAGATTTTTGAAACCCCTATGGAGGCCTGCTCGTGGATGGACTCTCGCTAAAAGTTAGGTAACACAGCTTCATTGCTCCTTCACCCCCTCCCTTCTTCATACCCATCCCTCTACCATCCAACCCTCCACCCCAAGTGGCAGTAACTCTGACAATAAGGCACTGGAATTTGACTTAGAGTCAACCCAAGTACCCGATCTATGCTACGCCTGACCCAGAAGAGGCTGGCACACATGCAAGGACAACATAAGGGGTGACAGAAACACCTGACATCTAAAAAATGAGTCCCTTCCTGGCAAAGTTACCAGGCAAAAGACATACAACCCTACCATCTGCACACCCACCCCACTCCATCCTCCTACTGCTGAAAGTGCGACCTACCTGCTGTGCCTGACAAACTGGGCCTATCCAACAGCTGCTAACTCACGGTGGAGCACGAGGCCGAGTCATCTCGTTTCGAGTCCACACAGGAACCACCTCCATACAAATGGCCATGGAGAAGGAGCCCAGCAGATCCGAGATCTATGGGTAGTCATCCCTCAACTTGAGATTGCACACATCCTAAAGTAAGGAGAAGATGAGACCCGGCTTGGGAAACCTCTGAGGGTACCAGATTCCACCGTTACCTAGCCCCCGGAAGGTCTTAACACTTGAGTCCACAAAAAGGACTAAACACTTGGAGCACACGACTCCAGGCAACCATAAACAACAAGGGATCTGCATGGGTTACAGCCAACCAGTATACACTTGACATACCCTGTCCCATGTTGTGCTCTCTCCATATTATCCCCTTTCTTCAACAGAAGTGCGACCTTAAAGAATATCCCTGGAATATTGCTGGGCCAGTGGGACGGCTGAGAACTGACAGATTAGAACAGCTAACACTGACAATGGCCCCTACCACTCACTCTACGTGGAGGTTGATGGGACCAGATAATAATAGACTGTACCATGGGACAAACACCTCCAGTAGGCATCCCGAAAAACTTCATCCAACAGGTACCAGGTGTAGGGCCCGGGGTTGAAATCCTAGTAGCCTTGGCCTCCTCACCCCCCCACCCCCACATACCCGAGACTTTGGAACTTGGCACACACACAATGCGCCTCACCCAAACTTATCAGTTAAACCCCCGGTGTACAACCGCTCAACCACCTCCTCTCATAGGGCACTAAGGGGACTGGGTTTGCAAACCATTGAGGCACTAAACTAAACATGTGTAACCTAAGTGACACAAGTAGACATACATCAAGTCTTTTGATAACTGTGTTTTTGAGTTACTCTCTAGAAAGTTAGAAACTGCTATATTATGTGCAAATATATTATGTTTGACATGACAGAAATATGTATACAATGCCCCAACCTGTCAGGGTACAGGGTGCAGATGATACTGAAATGCCTTGGGCTATAACCCCCCCCTTACCCCTCCCAATTCATCCTCTCCTCCCCCCTCTTCCACTACATATAATATTTTCTCAATAGCAATATATACAAAATGTAATAATCATGGTATGAAATAAGACCTAAAGGTATAGACTATGCTGAAATGTTGTGGTCTATAATCTTACTTCTCCCTACCCCTTCCATTCCCTCTCTCCTCCCTTACCCCGCCATGTAAAATGTCTGCTAGAATAACAACAGTTACAATAATGTTATAATTTTGGCTGTAAAGAAAGGCTACAGGGTATAGATAATGCTGAAATATGTTGGTATAGAACTTGCCCTTTCCCCTCACCCGTCCCCTCCCTCCCTTCCTTCCCCACCACGCAAATTGTCGCCATATAGTATATGTAAAAGAATCTATTCCTTTGCCTAGAAGTAGGAATATTGGTGTAATGCCTTGAAGTACGATCCTTCTGCTCCCCCTCCCTTTTTTTTTCCCCCTAAATGAACTAAGAGGTGGACTCTTTAATGCATATAACTGCCACACATGGGTTATCCCCAAACCCTCCTACCCTAAGGTGTAATTAGCTGGTTGCAGAAACCATACACATTTTAAAAACCATAATGATGTATAGATGGATGTTACAAACAGACATTATTATATCTACACAATGAATCTACCTCGGAATGCTAAGCTATGATAGTACTGGCGCTTAGGGAAATATTCTTTTCTATGCCTGCAGAAACCCTAAAATATCCAGTGTATCCTGGTAGTTCAAGTTATTACTTTCAAATTCTATTTGAGAATAAATAGAGCTGTTATGGTCCACTAAGACCAATGTTGTTTTTATTTATATATGTTATTGCTGTTAAGTTTCTTTCTATGCAAGAATCAAAAATGTGAAATATGCCATTAAACTATGTCTGTCGCAGCCATGGGTTCCACCCTTAAACTGTTAACTTGGAATGTAAGGGGCCTGAATGACCCTAAAAAAAACTAGCGGTATTTACCCAATTGTACTCACTTAAGATTGACGTAATTTGACCAGGAGATGCACCTCCTACCTGATACTACCCAGTATGTTCAGAGACCATGGATTGGTTGGACAGCACACAGTACATATTCATCCTACTCTAGGGGGAGGGGGTCTCGATTCTACTTAATAAGCGCCTTAGATGCACTATACATGAGGTGAAGTCAGACAAAAGAGGACAATACCTCTGTGTCGCCCTTACCATAGATACTGCCCTGTATATACTGGTGGGAGTGTATGACACCCCCCCCCCCCCGCCCGCTACCCAAAAAACAATACAGGAGGCACTACACTTCATTTCCAAGTACCCATACGCACGCCTAATATGCCTTGGTGATTTAACAGCACTAATGGACCCACACAAGATAGGCACTGCTGGGCTGGGACACCGGGTGTCTCCACTACTGGGACCTCTCCTCTATACAAATTAATCACTGAACTAGCTTGGATAGACCATTGGAGACTTCGAAACCATATATCAAACATATACATGCCACTCCAAGACTCACAACTCACTTTCACACCTATATTGTTTTTATCAGCAGAAATATCAATTCCTTAGTCAAAAACATAACGCATCTTCCAAGAATCTGGAAACTCCATCCTTTTCTGGCAGACCTTATTCCCTAAACAGGATCCCATTCCGAAACAATAAATATATACCTCAACCTAGACCATGGCTCAGTACCCTAGTGACCCAATGGGACGCCCTTAAGGCTGTGCTAAGGGGTCACCTTCAAAGCACAATAACGCACATCAAAGAACAACAGAACATAACGAAACCAAATTAGCACAAACCCTTCAGAAAGCAGAGTTTTGCTGGAAGGAACTGCTGCCTTTCTTGTGGACCACAGGGGCAAGACATGAGCAAACTTTCAGTTTGCTTCATGGTAGGCATGCCCCTGCACAGCATTACAAGGAAAGACCTGTCACACACAAACAAAAAATATATGCATACATTCTGCAACAATTAAGAGATCAGCAGAGAAAAGAAGGAAGAGGGGAGATGGTTGAGCAGTGCACAACGTATTATTGTAGCAGACACTACAAAAGAAAGCAGTGAGTAATGGAGGGTGGGGGGCAATACAGAGCACTCACTAAACATTAATAATTTACTGACAAGCAGGCAAAGATAAATATGAGTACCACCATTTTACTTTTCTCAAATTGTAGTTTCAGATAATGTAAAGTAGTTTAGTGTGTGTAGTGAGAGTAAGTGAATATTCTTATTTTATACCATACCATGGTGAGAGAGGGAGGGGGTGAAGGCAGCGTTAGGGGAGCGTTCCGGGATGGGGTGTGGGCAGTTCGGGGGCCGATCCACCCACTCCCCGATTTAACGTAATTTAGGGAAGACTCCAGTTTCACCATTCTGGTGGGGGAAGTTGCACAGTGGTACCCAACATTTGGACTACTAGCTAAGTTGACCACACTCCTGGCTGATAACATTACATATGGGGCTCTAACAAAGAATCCACCAGCCACAACAAGAAAAAGATCGTAGACTTACTACAAACAATCTTAAAAGGATATATCCATTGATTGAGCAATGTATCATCGCCTCTACCCTAGTGAGTCACATCCATGTATATATGGATTCCCGAAGATACACAAAGAAGGGCCCTACTAAGACCAAATAGTCATCGCATCAACTGACACTAATGAGAAACATACACATCCTAGGGTCCTTGGTTGTATGTTCTAAGCATCACACCAGAACTCCCAGGATGCAGAAGAAAACTATGGTTTCCTATCATGTGACATCCCTCATTCTCGTATACCCACCACAGAGGCTGTTGAAATGGTGAAAAAATGGCTGTGCCAAGACAAAAACCTTGCCAGTAGAACAGATTCTCAATTGGTAAATAAGGGAAGTATCTGATAAGACTTTTTGGAGTTTATTTACCAGCCAGCTTGAATTATGTACAACCTTCCTGTGGCAGCAATAATAAATATTCAGCTGATATTTAGACTTTTTGTTATTTTTCTTAATTTACCTGTGTTTTTGTGAATGCCCTGGTGGCTCGCACAAAACATAAAATTACTGTGGTTTAGTATTGAGATCAGAGGTTTAAATCCCTGGGCTTACTAGTTTAATGCTTCTTTTGTTTTTTTCCATTATATTTATTTTTATATAGAAGCTCTGTTGGGATGGTGGTATATACTTTGCTTTAGCAAGACAGAGTACATGAGGTTGCAGGTTCAATTCCCCAGACTTCCCTTTTTTTGAAGCGTATTTATTCTTTTCTACTTTCTTGCTACCAAGAAATAAACTGGCACCTAGTACCCACAGGTTAATTTCATAAATCACCCAGCAGTCACGAGAAAAAAGGAGCGGTGAAAACACACCGCACAATCCTGCGCGGCAGCACTGAAATTCCTGACAGTTTCTTGGTTCTGTTTAACTATTGCGTGCATTATTGTGCTGCTCACTATTGTTAATCAGAACCAGGAAGCGGTCGGGATCTGGCTGTGCTGCTGCGGGTGGATCATGTGAAAGGTAAGTTTCTGCAATCTCAGTTCCTGGCTCCACATGCATTGATTGGTGAACGGTCTTCAATCAATGCAAGACAGGAATAGTTCACTTTTGCAGTGAGCTATTCCTTTTAATTTTCTGTAAAATCAAGAGTATGGATTTTGTAATTAAATACTTGACAATCATTTGCGGTATAGCATTTAGTATTGACTGTTTAAACTGCTTTATTCCATGTAGATGTAGGATGTATGATACATATTCTAGGATGTAGGATATGTAGGCTTTTATTTAAGCAACTTGTTACCCTTTTAAGAGTAATCATTAATCATTTCACTTTACATATTTGCAAAACCTCATATAAATAAGCTTGCTGGAACCATGGCAAGAGTATTTTATCATATGTAAAGTGAAATGATTAATGATTACTCTTAAAAGGGTAACAAGTTACGGTTAAATAAAAGCCTACATATCCTACATCCTAGAATATGTATCATACATCCTACATCTACATGGAATAAAGCAGTTTAAACAGTCAATACTGCATTTGTGCCTTTCATGCCCCTAATCCTGCTACTATAGACTATAGACTTCCTTATGATGTCTATTAAGGCACTGTATAAAAAGTATAAATGTACAATATGTAAAATTATGCATAACAATAATGCCTTAGGAAGTCCTTGAAATAATGTGAATAATATATAATTAATTAATTATAAAAAAATTTGTATGTATGTTGTATATATGTTTATTTATATAGCGCCACTTGGGGATGTACGCTGTACAGTAATAAAATACAATAAAGTCATACAGGGGGGATAAATACATAGATAGTTCAGTACATAATATATCAATTATATAAATGAAGTGCTAGGCTTTGCCACAAGAGGTAATGAGGTCCCTGCCCCGTAAGACTTACAATCTAGTTAGGTGGGTAACACACAGATACAATGAATGAGTATAAGTGCTGGAGTGAGACGTATGCAGTGCAAATAAAAAATCAAATACTGTGCTGGTTACCTGGTAGGTAGGATGTAAGGCTAGATTTAAACCTGAATTGAGGTTTCTTGACGTAGCGAGAGGGGAATAGAATTCCAGAGGATGGGAGCCACAAGAGAGAAAGGTTTAAGGCGAGAGAGAAGCAGTCCATGTGTTGGGTCTCTACAGAAGCTGGTTCTGAGATGAGCGAGGGTGCGGCAGGAACATATGGGGACTAGAGAGGAAATATAAGGAGGAGCAGCAGAGCGAAGGATTTAAATGTTAGGAGAATGATTTTGTATGTAATGCGCTGTTTAACAGGGAGCCAGTTGTTGTCCGGTACAGAGGAGATTTGGGATCCAGTTTATTAGAAGCGAAACAATACATGTGCAGAGTTAAGTATAGACTGAAGGGGAGAAAGGTGGAACAGGAAGACCAGAAAGTAGTAGTTTGCAATAGTCCAGGCACGATAGGATAGAGAGCATGCATAAGCATAGCGGTGGTTGGAGAGAAAGAAACCTGCGGATTTTGCTTATATTGCGAAGGAAAAAGCGGCAGTTTTTCGCAACATAGTTAATGTGGTTAGAAAAGGAGAGAGAGGAGTCAATAATTACCCCTAGGCAGCATGCATATTGGATCGGGGAAATGGGGGTATTCTCAACAGAGATAAAAATGGGACAGACCAGGTTTAGGTGGAAAAACAATCAGTTTAGTTTTTAGAAAGATTTAATTTGGGTAGCGTTGAGACATCCGAGGAGATGGCAATGATATTGAAGCCAAAAGAGGTAATAACATCTCCCAAGGAAATAGTGTAGAGGGAGAACAATAAGGGTCCAGAAAAGACCCCTGCAGGACCCCCACACCAAGGGACACCAGAGAAGAGGTATTGCATAAGATACAGAGTAAGTTCTGTCAGAGGATAGGATAGAAACCAGGATGCCACTTCATTCCGAATGCCCAAAGAATGAAGTATAGCATAAGGAGGAATGATTGACTGTGTCGAAAGCAGAGGAGAGTCAAGGAGATAAGAATAGAATAGTGACCATTGGCCTTTGCAACCTGCAGATCATTTACAACCTTAACAAGAGCCGTCTTGGTGCAATGCGCAGGACGGAATCCAGACTGCAAAGGATTCAATAGGTTATGAACTGATGGTATTTACGATACGGGAGAAGACTAATCGTTCTAGCAGTTTAAAGGCTATCGGTAAGAGAGAGACCAGGCGGTAATTTGCTAAACAAGAGGGGTCCAGCAAGGGCTTTTTAGTATGGGCTTAACATGGGCATGCTTAAAGATGGAAGGGAAAATTCCAGATGTAAGGGAGGCTTGAATATGTGGGCGAGTATAGGGGGTAAGCACATGATTACAGTGCTTCAGTAATACGAGGGCATGGAATCAAGAGGACAGGTCCTGGGGAGAGTGTGGAGAAAGGAGAGGGTCAGTGGAGAGAGGGGCGAAGAAGGGAGTTGAAGATGGAGAACAGGCGGCGTGGGTTCGATTTGTTGTTATTTATAGGTTTACGGTAATAGTTCTGTTTTGCCAGCAGGAGCCAGAGCCGAGACATTGCAGCATGAACTTGTAATGGAGAAAGTCAGCCTTTGTACCAGGCCTTTCTCCACGCACATTCACAGGACCCGCGCACCTGCTTATAAAACGGAAGTGGGGTTGAGCCACGGACGAGAATTAGAGATCCTCGACCTCGGGATTGCAAGGGGGCAAAAAAGTCTACCGTGTTAGTCAGGATAGAATTATAGGAATTAGCAAGCGAGTCAGGTCATCAACTGTCAAAAAGGAGGAGAGACTAGAGGACAGGGATGAGCCGAGTGTTGGGAGATCTATTGATCTAGTGTTACGGACAGACGCACAAGATAGAAGGGCAGAAAAAGAAGAGGGTTTTGAGCCTGAAAAGTAATGATGATCAGAAGCGGAAGGTTTAGATTAAAAAGACGAGACAAGAGGTTTTTAGTGAACACTAGGTCCAGGAAGTGGCCATCCTTGTGATTACTAGTGTTAGTCCATTGCTGAAGATCGAACGAGGAGGTTAATTGTAGAAGCGAAGGGCCAGGAGAGGGAGGAGTCATCAATGTGCAGTTGAAGTCCCCCAGAATCAGAACAGGACAGTCAGCAGAGAAGAAAATAAGCTAAGTTT
Source organism: Hymenochirus boettgeri (assembly GCA_019447015.1). NCBI lineage: Eukaryota > Metazoa > Chordata > Amphibia > Anura > Pipidae > Hymenochirus > Hymenochirus boettgeri. Next base: position 193,156,926 of record CM033469.1, on the reverse strand, counting down.
CAAAGTCGGAGAGGAATGCAAACGGATTCATCTGTACACCACAGGGACAAGGGGTGTGAGAGCTAAATTAAATGAGCCTCAAAGATTGTGAATGAAAGGTCAGGTGGGGAGGTAATGAAAGTAAATCAACAGGAGAGAAAGTAAAAGGCCAACACCCCCACCCCGACCGAGGAGTGAGGTGAATGGGAAAAGCTGAGCCCACCATGAGCAAGGGGAGCCTCATAGCAGACTCATGTTGAAAGCCAGGTTTCAGTAAGGGCAAGAAGGTGAAAATTATTATTGAGAGCAGTAATTGTTTGGAGTTTAATATGGAAGGTTTGGAAAGAAGCCTTATGTTCAAATACCTATACGGTTAACAATGCCTTTAATTTTTATCTGGTTGAATTATCTACCCCTTTAAGAAAATTATCATAAAATATGGTCTTGTATTGAATCTTGAGAGACCCCAATGACTTGCTTTAAGTCGTAGTAGCAAGCAAGGCAAGATCATAGAATACCATGTGGTAGTAAATCACTGCAATTGTATTCTATGGGGATTGTAAATCTACAATTTCTGCTCCTTCCCGGAATGAAGAGGTGAAGTATTACATTTGGCTGGATATTATTTACCCTTCCAGTGCTTGTTGCTTTTTTTACTGAAAGAATTTTCAGATTTTGGCTTTTTGTGGCAAAGCGGTAGGAAAAACCCACAAAAAGTAATACAAACTGTGCTTCCTGACTTTTGTAACTCTGTTGGATATTCTCCATATTTTTGGGTGAAATATGTCAGAAAAAGTGCATTTTGCAAAATTTTTTTTAATTTTGTGTTTTTTTTTATTTCTAGATCACTCTGATTCTCTGCTGAGATCAGAGACCAGTACCCCACTTTTCCTGTCCAGGAACCCCCCAAAACTAAAACAGACACTTCCAACAGCTAACAGATAACATTGAATACCTACTAAATAAACTGAAGTATCCCCATAAGTGTGATATTTTTAGTAACTCCCGGGTTGTTATATGTGGTGAGTTTTGGTCAGGAAAAAAATCCATTGATTATCATTCAGTTCTGCATTTAACTACAGAATCCTGCACCCTTAAAAACCCTCATATTTGTGGGTAACAATCTAGTGTATATATTTTTTAGATTAAACCCATCTCTGAAAATATTTTTAATATTTTAGACCATCTTCTGTAAACCAAAGAGTTAATTTATTGTATCTATCTGACCAATAAAATCCCCCAATTTCATAGCTATATCAAACTACATATCAGCATTTTACAGGCAACACAAAAACATGTCTAGTATTTTCAAAGGTGATGGTTTTTAATCTGAATAAAATCTCCCACTAGATTATATGAGTAAAAACTTTTAATGTAGGTAGTTCATATTGTTCTATTTGCACAATAATCTTTATTTCTGTTAAGGATTTCATGTCTCTGTACATTGCTTTTTATAATCCTGGAGCTGCTGACCTACTGAAACCAAAGCCATCCACTGATTTGATATACTAACTAAACGGAGAACCACAGTAGGGGAAGCACTGTAGCTAAAGCTATTGAACATAGGTACAAATTGAAGCAAAGAAAACAATGATCACAGCGAATAAACACAATGGAAGACTAAACATCTTTACATTACTCACTAAACAGAGAGAGCCTTCTATACCCGCTGTGCAGACATCAGCAATACAGGCACACATATATAAGCTGCCCTTCACACACTTGTATTGCAGTTGAAAAGTCCTTCTACTCAAAATGGGAAAGGGTCATTGATCATGTAATATCATAAAAATTCTAGGTTTCAACATAAGTAATCATGGAATAATAATGGAAACCAAGAATTTCATGAATTAAAACCCACCATGGTAATAATGTTTCTCTTGGCATTTTTTCCTTCTAAATTCTCTTCCTTCAGATCTTCTTCTACGAGGACAGGAACTTCCAAGGCCGCTGCTATGAGTGCAGCTCAGACTGTTCCGACATGTCCTCATACTTCAATCGCTGCAACTCCATCGGGTGACGTGGAACTGGATCGTGTATGAAAACGCCAGTTACAGGGGACACCAGTATTACCTACATAAAGGAGAATACCCAGACTTCCATCGTTGGATGGGCTTCAATGACTGCATCAAGTCCTGTCGCTTGTCTCCCAATGTATGTTGTTCTAATCTACTATAGTATCAAAGCAAAATAATATGTGAGATAACAAATGACTAAACTTAAGCTAGTTTAAGCCCTATTAAAATATAAAAGGTAAACCTGGTGTTTATTCCAGTTTCTGCAAACTGCACAATGAATTACTCTCCTGGAAATTATTTTTTTAAATTCATTCTTGTAACGTGATTCTAACTCTTGGTTTGATTTAATAAGTAAAATCTTTAGAATAAAGAAAAAGAAAGAAAACACTGCTTAGATAATATCTAAAACCCAATAAGTATAATAATAATATAGCAATATTGGAGTTGCAGGAATTCAAATAAGGTCAAACATCTTGTTGTTATGGGTGATTAGATACTTTGTAGACAAATATAAATATAAAAAAATGATAGTTAATATAAAATCATTTAAATATGTGATTTGTTTTTGCTTTTAGCACCATGGTCAGTATAGAATGAGGATCTATGAAAGAGGAGATTTCCAAGGCCAGATGATGGATTTTTCTGAAGACTGTCCTAATGTTTACGATCGATTCCGTTTCCATGACATTCACTCCTGCAATGTGTCTGATGGTTACTGGATGTTCTATGAGGAACCCAACTACAGGGGGCGCCAGTTCTACCTGAGACCTGGGGAATACAGGAGATTCTCTGACTGGGGAGCCTCAAGTGCCAGAATTGGATCATTCAGAAGAGTCCATCACATGTTTTAAATAATTTGGGAAAAAATGTAACGCATAAATTAAACTGCAATAAAGATATATAAAGGTTAAATAAGACGGGTTAAAGTATTTTGATAGGTTTACATGGTAATTGCAAAATGTACTTTAATTTATTGATATAAAAAATGAACCTTGACACCTTTTTAAAAACATTGTTTTTGTAGTAGGGTAAGTTATGATATAACAAAATAATCATGATGTCTACCTCCAGAAAATAGACTAACGGAAGACACATATAATTTGCACTGGTATGGATAAAATACCAATTCATTATCTTTAACTAGGAGCCATATTCATGGGTGAATTGTAGAGCTATTTTCAAACAGGAATAGATTCTTGCAAGTTATAAATCTGACTATTGCTGTTGGTTAAAGAAATTTTACCTCACATCTCTAAGGGCATTTTTGCTGAGTTTTATGAAAACTTGCGAGAACTTTGAAAACTGTTGTGGTGATTGTAAAGCACACAGGTATTTCTGTGAAAATTATCTAGAATTTTTCAGCAAGTCTGTGATGGCATTGATTAATTTTTGGGGGATTTAGGTTCTTTTCTTTACGGGGAAGCCATATTACATTACTTACCGTAGAAAATTCCATGGTATTTTCCCCATTGCACAAAATATTAATAAGTGGCCTAAAAGTGTTAGGTGGTTTTAGAAATGTTTGCTGAAGGCAGAGAAATTTACTGAAATCCCATCGCCTGCAAGCTGTTGAAAGAAGAAGAGTTAAATAAGTAATATTGCTGAAACTTTTCAGCAATATAACGTACACAGGTTTCCTTTAATGCAGGACATATTATAAAGGTATGACTGGAGGCTTTTTTTAACCCTACCTTGTTTGCAGAATACAATACCCCTATCTTGTTTGCAGAATACAAATACCCCTTTTAAATTGGCTTCTATAATTATCCATCAGGTTCTAATAGATTCAATGACTTTCACATTTTAATCACAACTACCACTTATATTTATATATATATTACTACTACTACACAACTTCCACATATATGTATAATATATTTGGGTTTCAGAAATATTTATTCATGATTAAATCTGTTAATACATGACTTTCAGGTAATATACAATATCTAAACACTACAAAAACAGACCAAGATATGGTCAAGCTAAAGACCCCTCACCATAGGCACTTGAATCCGATTGCTATAAAAACACGCTTGATAGATTCACCTATACAGTAAATTTTAATAAACAGTGAAAAAAAAGCCAAAGTGCAAGTGCAAATTGAATCAAGATTGATTAATAATTGAAAAATCACAGAAAAAATCCACATACAGTATACAGAAGTAATCACTGTCCAAAAATATATCAGCTGTGTTAAACCCCGTCACTCTATCCCCAAGTAGTCCCAAGAAAATCCCAATGGGCTAAATAATCCAAGGCCGACGATCACACAAATATAAGTCCATGGCCAAGCCGGATAGTGTAGCTGTATATATAAATAGCAACAAAGATATAGGATCAATCAGCTGAGTATTGTAGCAAGGTTTGGGTAAGTGTCTCACAGACGTAGCAGCTGGTTAGTATAATTCAAAACAGATTCAAACAATGAATGAAAACAAAAGTCACACTGTATTAGGAACCCGACCGGGGCTGGCCTTGGATAAATAGCACTCTGTGCAAGATTTTGTACTGACGCCTAGCACCCTACCCCCCCCCCTCCCAAAAAAAAACACCCCCCTGGGCACACACAATACTCTGTTGAATGCTGCTTGCCTTCAATCAAATCAGTGCGTGCTTGTATAATGGTGCTTACTCATTATGTAACATGTAACATACTAATGCACAGAACACAGCACAGCATACAGACATCTTAAGTAAAGCTTATATGTTGGGGCTTAGTATGTGGTGAGGTGCTGAACATATATTTGATCTGGAGGACCGTAACTAAGGGGCTGTGGCACTGATGCACAACTTTGACTACAGGTCCGTGACCATGACTCCAGCTGTCACCCCCCTTGTTATGCAACCCCTGCGGTCGCACATTCGCCCATATCAAAGGCCGGCCCTGCCCGGGACTTACGTGATCAACAGGCATTTTTAGTTCTTCATCCGGACCTAGTGCTCCTTGTTGGAACCCGGCCACATTGAGACACACCTTCAACTGAGTTGACATGATAGTGATTCTGTCCCGACTTCCATCTGCATTAGATTTGATCCGGATACTTGGCCGAAAAACTTGGGAGGGGAATACAGTGAACTGGGAGAACAAAGCAGCTGTCTCGTCTCACTCTACACCAACACACATTTCACCCACAATGCACCATGTGCACAGGCTTCATCAGGGTCTCCCATTGGGATTTTCTTGGGACTATTTGGGGATTGAGTGACGGGGTTTAGCACAGCTGATATATTTTTCAACAATCAGGACGCCTGACTGATTGCTTCTTTTTTTTTACTGTTTATAAAATTTACTGTATACTCTATGTGAATCTAATCAAGCGTGTTTCATATAGCAATCACATTCAAGTGGTGGTGCCTATGTTTAAGGGGTCTTTAGCTTGCACCTATTCTTGGTCTGCATTTTAGTGTTTATAGCTTGTTCCCCCTTTATTCACCCTGTACACCAGTGTAATGTCACGATCAACATCTGCTTGTGACTTTATGAATTGCCTGCATGAACTTCCTCCTTTCCTCCACCAGCAGATGTCATTGTTCTCCTCAGAGATATCACGTCTGGAACTTCTACCTGCCCACCACCAGAGGGCTCTCTACCTTAAGACTGTGTGTATTACAGACTATTGCTGGGAGGAGATTTGTCATCTGACCTTCCTATGTCTGCATTTAAGGCCAGCATGAACAGTGCTTTAGTGCTAGTTCATTGTACTTACATTTCCTGTGTCCTAGCCCTTCTAGCCGGAGTTAGCAGTCCTTGTATTAGAGTCCTGTATCCTGTTTCTGGTTGCGCTCCTGTGTTTTGACCTGTGTTCCTTGTGTCTATTCTCTGCCTAGCGATTCTTGTATTATTTTACTCCCAGTGTATATTTTTCCTGTTCTTCTACCCTTTTGCTGCTGCCCTCTTTTTTTGCGTATTATTGGTTTTTGTTATTTTAATCTTCCTGGGTTTTGGGTCTGTTGGCACACATTTGGATATACACTGGATACTCTGCATTGATATCTTATGCAGAGTAGGCTAATTGTATGTACTTCAGACTGCAGGTGTATGCTCATTAAACACTTGCCTGCAGGGAGATTGTCTTGCATTACGTTTTCGTATGTATGCATGTTGTAGTGCATGAGGTTAATGTCTACAACTGCTTCATTATCATTTATATTCCTTGCAATTAATAAATTGCCTTGTTCATTTATTCCTGGCTTGGTCGCTCAGTTTTTCCCCTAGTGACATTTCCTGCATTATTGCACATCTTGTGCATTGCCCATGTGGGTTCAGGTGCAATGCAAATGCAATTCTAACAGTACCACAGTTCGTTTATTCAATGTCTGTGCGCTCTCATACTAGTATTTTAGTGGTGACTTTACAATATCTGCATATATAAAGAAAAATTAAGGCTATTTTAAATATGATTCAGTTTATACAAGGGCAATGATCATGCAGTTACATACCATTTTGCACATTACAACTCTTGTACACGGAGCTGTTCACAAAACTGCCTTTTTGACTAACATAGGATTCCTGTAGATTCAGAACAATTCACTGGTCCATGGGCCTTAGCCCCTTTAAGTGCAAGTCCACCCTCAAGTGTTATTTGTATATAGGTAATCACACTCCAATCTCTGCAATATTCAGAAGCTGACAGATGTAGGTCTACCCTGAAATGCTGCCTGATGTTCTTTAACTCTTTTGGCTTCCTTTGTTCTTCCAGTTAGCAGCTGTCAGTCATGGCTGTAACAGATGAATCACACGCCAATGACTGAATGTTATTCCCTTAGCTGCCTATGAAGATGGAAAGATAGAGCATAAGTTTGCTGCATACACATATTAGCCTTATGCCTGTCCGCTTTCTAACTATCGTGGTTTTGGTGGTGGTTTACCTATATATAATGTTTTTCTTTTTAGGGGTAAACATTCCCTTTAATTTACTATTTACAACTTTTATCTTTGGTAGCTCCTTACAGTGGAAGCTATTACAGTTTTGAACCAGTAACATGTATGTAAAGCCTTAAAGAACTGTGGTCCAAAATGACTGATAGGATCATTGAGTAAATTGATAGGAATTGCTCGCCTAGAATTTTTTTCAATTATTTTCATTGTTTATTTTTGCATAGTTTTGAAGATATTTACGTACATTTTTGTGTGTGATATGGCAGCAGCACACCAGGTCCCCTGCACTTCCTGCTTCCTGCTCTGAAACCATATCAGTCAATCTGCCCTGTGTTTCCTCCTCTCCTTTGCAGCCCCCCTGGTCCCTCCCACTCATGGACCCCATGATCCCTCCAGTTGCAGGCCCCCCTTGGCCCATTCTCTTACAGCTCCATGTGGCTCTCCACCCACTCACGTTGCACAACCCTGCCCACTCATTGGTGCATAAGCCCTGCCCACCAGCAGGTCATAAGCCCCGCCCACCCATGTGTGCTCAAGACCTGCCCACTCACGGGTGCATACGCCCCACCGACTCGCCGTGCCGTGGGCCACTCAGACCCCCCCTACAGAAAACTCTGTGGAAACAACCTTTTCAGGTGAGAACTCTGCCTGAAAAGCTGTTTTCACTAGTGGGAAAGAAGGGCTGTAGATTCCCTTGCCTTCTCTGTCAGGACTTCACACAGCAGAGAGGAGGAGGGACTTCCTGTCTCCCTCACACACTGAGGAGAGTCTGAGGCTGTGCTCACCGGCGGCACTCTGCAGGAGAAAGCCTTAGGAATGTCACATGTCGCCTCCCACCCATTAACTTTCTGGTCAGTCATTTCTTTATACTTGGGGCTGTGAAGCAAGTAGAGAGGTGGTTGATGGCTCATTTAAAAGTAGGAAACTGGCCTTTCGTTTAACTCAACTTGTTTGGAGACCACTGTTCCCCTTAAAAAGATCTTTGTCATTTCACAACGCATTTCACTGTCTTTCTCAGTTTTCTCAAGAGTGTTTCTGTCATCTAGGTTTGCATCTCCTTTTAACTGCGATTTTGGCGGGTCTCTTTTTACTATGCATTTTTTATCTATTTTATGAGGTTTTTTTCTTGCTGCTTGTTCACATGCTTTGTGCAAAAAGCTTAGACAGAAGAGTAACCCAGAGACCCCCTTAAGCTGGGTACACACATTAACGATTAAGCCCCGTAAAACCGTCGGATCCGACGGTATCGGGGCTTAATTCGTTGTGGTACGTTCATTTCCCGAACGAGCGCGCGGCCGCCAAACGATCGGGTCGCCGAACGCTCGTTCGGGAAAGGCCGAAAATTTCCATCGGCCGCGCTAGACTCCCTATAGAGGAGTCTAGCGCGGCCGATGGAAACACACCAGTCCCGAGCGTTCTCACATAGGAGAACGCTCGGGACTGTGTGTATGCAGATCTTTGAAATGGGCACAGGATCTTGCAGATCCTGTCTGTCATCTTGTCAAATCTGTACAGTGTGTACCTAGCTTAAGAGGGTTCCCCAGGGTCTTTGTTTAAAGAAATTCCCTACTTTATGCTTATTGATAAAAGCTTTGTGGAAAAGGAACGAAACCCTTTCAGAATGCTCTTTTAAAAACTAATGAAACTCTTATAGCCAGAATATAAAAAGCTACAGTCCATGAATAAAGATATTGTAAAACTAAGGAGCTGACCCAGATCCTGGGTGACAGCTTCAATTAAAAAATTAAACAAACGTTGAATATGCTGACCAAATTGGAATCCCAATGAAGTTGACTAAACTACAGAAGTATTTAAGATAAAGGGATTATGATCTGGGTAGAATATTCTATGGCGTGAGAACCTGGGAGGAGGGAAAGACTTCCATCTAGATGGGAGATAAAGAGAGACATCCCACAAGATCTCCTGTTTTACGGCTGAAAACAGAAGGTACCCCCAATTATAGAAATCAATACCCCCAGAGAAGGAGGAGTGGAGTAGAGGATATACCCCCTCTAGAAATCAGTCTATTTTGAAGAAAGTACAATTTAATGAGAGGGGAGGTGATTCCTCTGATACAAATATGTCTACTAATCTACATCATCAATGAGATTGACCAGGTCTGCCTCGTCGGCCTCTTCCTTTTTTTTTACAGGGAGATTTATCCATGAGCGAGGGAGAGTTTGAAACCAAAACCAGAAGAGGGAGGAGGTCTGGGTCACAGAAAGCAGTTCCAAGGCTTGGAAAAGATATTAAATGTAACAAGTCAAGAAGTAAATAATGTCATCATTTTGTCGAGTTATACTCTTAATGCTCGGAAATGAGTCTTCTTAACAAAGGTCTTAACTTAACAGAGGCACAGGTGATAAATTTGAAACGATGATCTAGATTTATCACTTTATTCGGAGACTTACCTTAGTGAGACATTTTTATATCCTCAATACGGACGCGGGGGTTCTTGTTGATGGGTTTTTTTGAAAATGGGACCCTGGATTTAATAGTTCCATACTGTTCCCTATGATCAAGGGCTGGTGAAACTTTCAAGACCAAGTAACGTGTTTATTATTACAGGATTTAAGGATACGGGTATTTCGAATAATGATTCTAATGTTAATACTCTTGTACATACAGGTCTCTGTGATAAATCTACTTTTTACCCGATTCAGAGTAGGTGTTCAGAATTTAGACCTATTCTATAGAATGTTATCTCATATTTGGATCAAATCATGAGTCACAAGGATTTAATAAAAATAAACTTAAGTTGTCCACAAATATAATAATCTAAAGAAGGGTGAATATCTAGCTCTAAAAAAGTTCACGAGCAATAATGAAATAGTGGTGAGGGCCGCAGATAGGGCGGCTCCATTGCAGTGTTAGATAAAACCTATTACCCAGGCGAGTCCCTTGCCCAACTTAGTGATACTGAACATATGTTATTATCTAACGATCCTTCCCGTGCCCTTAGGGAAAAGCTCATGTCTCTTTTTTTTTACTGGTTGCCCAAAGTGCAACAAACCCTGACGAATGTGAAAGGTCACCCAATTGTGACGGTTTAGACTCCATGATTAGAGGTTAGCCAAATATGTGGACCACTTACTTTTATCAATGGTTTTTACTTTCCCCTACATTTTTAAGAGATTCCACGATGCTATAAACAAGCTTACAAAAATGTATGGAAACTACTTATCATGGTCACTTTAGATGTTGCCTCATTATATTCATCATTGAACATGTGAGGGCATAAGCAATAAGGTTTTGGTTAAATAAAAGGCTTGGTATGGCAACAATCAAATATGTTTATTATCACTGCTTTAGAGTTCCTATTGACATCTAATTTCTCTATGTTTGATCAAAAGTTCTATATCCGAAGAGGGGAGCGCAATGGGGGTGAAATTCTCTCCATTGTACGCCAACCTCTTCATGGGATTTGGGAACGTGTGTTACTATTTCTGCTGATATACCATTTAAGAATCAAATAATTTTGTATTATCGTACACATTGACGACTTGATTATGATATGGGGAGGAAGGAGACTACACAGTAGATCAATTGGTGATGTATTGTAACCAAACAGGATGGGGAATCATTTTTACGTCTCATGTGAACCCCATCTTCATTGAATTTCTCGACATATTACTGGTAGCTAAGGATGACCAGTAGAAACAAATCTGTATAGAAAACCTATTACACGGATACGCTGTTACAAACCGGATTCGGGTCATCAAAATCGATTATAGAGGGATACCCTATAGTGAATTTATTAGACTCAACGGATATGCTCCACATGGGGATGCATTCCAGTCACAACTATTCATTGTGGGATAAACTCTGTGAGAAGGTTATGATACCATGAATATTAAAAAGGCTATGAGAAGCGGTTCTTAGCAATAGAAAGGATTTATAACAAGAAACAATGTTAAGAAAAAGGTGGAAAAAAAGAAGGGTCATTTTCCATACCAGACACACCCTATCTAACATTAACTTATATTAAAGAGTCTCATAAATCTGTAGAGCCTTAAGAAACTTGGCCCATACTTCAAACGACCCGATCTGGGTGAAGTTCTAACAGACAAACCGGATTCTCTTTCAAAAGGGCTAGAACCAGTGGCTCATTTGTAGCTCCTAGCCATATCAGGTCTAACAATACATCAGGTCCCTCTTGGCTCCGTGTACCAGGAGTTACAAATGTGGCTATAATAGGTGAACAGTATGCCCATTTATACAACCAACTAAGTTTTTTCAGTAGTACCCTCTAATGGACAAATATTTCAAATTATGCTAACTGTAAACGATTATGTTATCTATTTAGCCACATGTGAATGTGGCCTTCAATATGTGGGGCAAACAATCAAGAATAAAAATCCCAAAGAATTTATGAACATCTTTTAGCTATCCCGAAAGGGGAGACCAAATCGGCAATAGCTAAACATTTAATTGAAATGCATGGAGTAGAACATGTGTCCGTTTCCAGATTATTGATAGAACTTTAAATAGTTCTCGTAGAGGCAAAAATGAACAAAGCACTTTTGAAAAGAAGCCTTTTGGATTAGAAACCATTACACCACAAGGGACTGAATAGGGACTTTGAATTGTCTTGTTTCTTAGATGAATAAACTTTCTCCCCTCTTGTCTTAGGATAGTTTCCACTAACTTTAGGCATGAAATTGTAGGCTATTTGGCGTTGTCTAGACACTGTCTCGAACACTCTTTCCTTAATGTGGGTTTGATAATATGTATCAGATACCCTATTATACATGGTTGCTAGATGGTATTCCATCTGTTCATACATTGTTGCGGAACACTATCGTAACTGTAGGTTCATTAAATTTTAGAAAGGTTACTATTTATGTAAACATAGATGTGTAGTAGGTTCTAAACTCATTAAGAATGTGCATAGTAGGTATCGTGTACTTTATATTGCTAGTTGATTTTAGGATTTTTTTTGTGTATATATGTTAAGATATTGTAGAAATTGTGTTTTTATATTCCCCCCTCCCATTGTTTCCTATTTGGGTTAGTCCGGGATCTTTCCTATTTAAGGGATCTTAGTGGGATATCCCAACAGCCTTTGAGGAAGTGACGAGTCACGAAACGTGTCAGGCTGCTTCCCCTTCTACCCTACCTTTTCCTACACCCCCACGACCAAACTATGTGGATTATCGATGATTTGATTACCGAATAAAGATGAAAGTTTTTACCAGCCGCTTGATTGCCTGTCCATTACACAGAGACCCCTATTGCAGTATATTACTCTGAACAAATCCATGATTATTTGGAAGTTATGAATTTTCGTCTGTAATCAAAAACTGGCTTGCTAAGATCTATGCTATTTTATAGTTTTTTATATGGTTTCGATTAAGGTTATTTAACACTGATTTATAATGGTTTATTACTCTAATTATATTTATATTATATATATATATTATATATATACGAGAATTTAAACAAATCTGGTAGCACTCCTGGGTTCTTAAGTCAAACAGTTTAAATTTATTTAGTGTACACGCCAACCAACGCGTTTCGCGGCCCGCCATCTTGGCCGTCATCAGATGTGATGTCACAACAAAGTTACGTGATTTAAAGTGCCAAAGTGAACTGGCCCTCCTACTACTTACTACCTGAACTTTACCTCTGTGCTAGTGATGCGAACTCCTCCTCGTGTTGCCGCTAGTCGCTGTCCACTTGAAAGTGCTGAACTCCTTTGTATATATGTGGGGGTATACGGGCTGGAAACCCGATAACACTATAAAAATACTAAATTCCTAAAGTACTAAATACAGTGAACTATAATTATATATATTAAAGTGCTAGAAATGTGATAAGGTGTGAACTGATGCTAAGTTCTAAAAATCTAAGAAAGTGATACAGTGCATAACCTGTCTCAATGTTAAAACTAGATAACCCCTTCATGAGTGGCCCTCTATAATAAATTATTAAATTGCGGGTAGACCAATTACAAAGCTCAAACCGCTATCTTATAAAAAAATTTTTAATAAGGGTACTGACTCGATACCTCTATAATCTGTTCTAAACAGGAATGCGGCGCTAGCCGGAGGTATGATGGTGAGGATGGGAAGATAGGCGATCTTAAATTAACCAATTGGGTACGAGATCCCCTCTATTCAAAAATCTAAAACTAAGTAAATTATAGATAAGTAAGTTAAGGACTAAGAATGTGTATAGAATATTTAAATAATGTTGGTCTCCCCTACGGACTCTCTACTGAAATACGGTATTACTATTCACGCCCAATTGTATAGGTGTCCTAAAGGCAATTGCTCGATTATAGGCAATCAATTATTCGAGGAATCTTTTTGCATAGAAAACTCTATCACTAAAACTCTGTTATAGAAAACAAGGTTAAAGACCACTGTTCATTAAGTCCCTTGGGGGCCAATGTTGGCCAGTCTTTTCGGATCCACCGAGCTTCCCGTTGTAATAATGCTTTATTCCGGTCGATGCCTTCGGTCTCAGGTACGTGGTCGATGATCATCCATCTTAATGTTGCCAGAGAGTGTCCCTTTTCTCTGAAATGTTTGGCGACTGATTGTTCGCCAAACTTAGTTTCATTCCCCTCTGTTTTGTTGTTAATCGCTTTTCTTATGGCCATGCGGTGATTTGCCAGTCTTTCTCTGATGGTAGTAGTTGTTTTGCCAATATGCATTTGCTACACGGGCATTGGATATAGATAAATGACATACGTCTCAAACATGAGTATCGTCCTTTGATGTAAATTATCTTGCCCGTTTGTGGATGTGGGAAATCTTTACCGCTGATCATGGACCTACAGGCTAAACCGTCGGGACATTTATAACATCCATTTTCTCTTTTGGTAAGCCACTTGTTTTTAAAATTCTCATCATGATCCGATTTTATGTCAGTTATGACTAGGAAGTTCCTTAGGTTCTTTCCTCTTTTAAACAGGAATTGGGATTGTTCTCGTAAATGGTGGGTGGGATCGTTGCTGACTATTTCCCAGTGCTTTTTGATTATTTCTTTGACTTTCTGTCCCGGAGTGTGTTGAATGTTGCAATAAGATATGGTATATGATTGTTTGATAGGGGTACCTTAGGTTTTAACATTTCTGGATTTATTGCTCGCCTGGGTTGTTTCTTAATAATTTCTTTTCCTATATCCTCTTGTGGAATTTGGTTGACATTTCTTCCATGTTGGCTCTCCATTATCTTGGGGTCGGTATTGTCCGTATGACTCGGAGCATCTGGGAGTATATATGCCCTCCTTTTGTGCCGTCTGGGTGGAACTTATTAGCTTCCAATATGGAGTTCTTATCTGTGGGCTTATTGTATAGCGACTCCCAAACTTGTCCCCTTGTTTAAAGATCCTTAGATCAAGATACTCATACTATTGGGGTGACTTGTTCATAGTAAATTTAATAGGGCTAATCCAATGTGTTGATATGGGATAGAAATGTACACACTCTACACTGTGTACCTTTCCATAATGAACAAATCGTCAATAAATCTCTTATAGAACACAATTTGTTTTCCCAAAAAGGGGTACATTGTTTTGAATTCAATTGTTCCATAAATATGTTGGCGAATGATGGCCCTATATTGGAGCCCATGGCCGTACCTGTATTTTATTTATAAAATTTGTTGCCGAATCTAAAAGATTATGACTCAATATGAACAGCAGAGACCATCAAAGTATTTTTCATAGGTGGGGAGTGGTGTCGTGGTTTTTTAATAATGCTTGTCGACACGCTTCAAACCCCTTCTTACTTTGGAATAACCGTATATAAATTCTGAACATCAAGTGTGACCAAGATGGTGCCTTCCAAAGTGTACTCAAAGTCTTTAGCATCTGTAACAGATGTTGGCTGTCCACGTATGTATGACGTCATTTGAGTTACTATGGGTTGCAAAATGAGTCCAATTACTGGGCTATGGGCTTGAAGAGTGACCCTCTGGATGCCACAATGGGCCTTCTGGGGATGTGTAAGAGATTTTATGAATTTTGGGGACACTATATATATAGGTGTCCTAGGGAATTCTGTGATTAAACATTCTGGCCGTGCTGTTTAGTAAGCCACCCCTGTTGCTTTCCGAACTGAATCTTATCATCTATGTAGTTTTTTTCATATGCGCGTGGGGTCCTTGTCAAGTAGGCTATATGTGTCATCTTTGTTGATGTTGTTATCTAGTTCGGTTATATAATAACTTTTATCCAACAAGACTATTGCCCCCGCCTTTAATCCGCAGGTCTGATGATAAGATCCTTGTCTTCAGCTAAATTTTTAATTGCTTGTCGTTCATCGTGGCGTGATTTCATAATGGAGGCATTATATACTCCCAGATGCTCCGAGTCATACGGAACAATACCGACCCCCAAGATAATGGAGAGCCAACTGGAAGAAATGTCAACCAAATTCCTACAAGAGGATATAGGAAAAAATTATTAAGAAACAACTCCAGCAGCAATAAATCCAGAAAGTGTTAAACCTAAGTGTACCCCTATCAAACAATCATATAACCATATCTTATGCAACATTCAACACACTCCGGGAAAGTCAAAGAAATAATCAAAAAGCACTGGGAAATAGTCAGCAACGATCCCACCCTACCATTTACCAGAACAATCCCCAATTCCTGTTTAAAAGAGGAAAGAACTTCCTAGTCATAACTGACATAAAATCGGATCATTGAGAATTTAAAAACAAGTGGCTACCAAAAGAGAAAATGGATGTTATAAATGTCCCGACTGTTTAGCCTGTAGGTCCATGATCAGCGGTAAAGATTTCCCACATCCACAAACGGGCAGATATTTACATCAAAGGACGATACTCATGTTGAGTACGTATGTCATTTATCTTATCAATGCCCGTTAGCAACTGCATATTGGCAAAACCAACTACTACCATCAGAGAAGCTGGCAAATCACCGCATGGCCATAAGAAAAGCGATTAACAACAAAACAGAGGGGAATGAAACTAAGTTTGGCGAACAATCAGTCGCCAAACATTTCAGAGAAAAGGGACACTCTCTGGCAACATTAAGATGGATGATCATCGACTCACCCGTACCTGAACCGAAGGCATCGACCGGAATAAAGCATTTTACAACGGGAAGCTCGGTGGATCCGAAGACTGGCCACATTGGCCCCCAAGGACTTATGAACAGTGGTCTTTAACCTGTTTTCTATAACACAGAGTTTTACTGTGGATAGAGTTTTCTATGCAAAAAGATTCCTCGAAAATTGATTGCCTATAATGAGCAATTTGCCTTTAGGACACCTATCCATTGGGCGTGAATAGTTATAAATACCGTATTCATAGAGAGTCCGTAGGGGAACCAACATTATTTATAATATTCTATACACATTCTTAGTCCTTAAACGTTACTTATCTTAATTTACTTAGTTTTCAGATTTTGAATAGATGGGATCTCGTACCCAATGGTTAATTTAAGATCCGCCTATCTTCCCTCCTCACCATCATACCTCCGGCTAGCCGCGCATTCCTGTTAAAACAGTATAGAGGGTATCGAGTCAGTACCCTATTAATAATTTTTTTTAAAGATAGCGGTTTGAGCATTTGTAATTTCTACCCGCAATTTAAAATTTATTATAAGAGGGCCACTCATTGAAGGGGTTATCTATTTTTTACATTGAGACAGGTTATGCACTGTATCACTTTCATAGATTTTTAGAACTTAGCATCAGTTCACAACCTTATCACATTTCTAGCACTTTTAATATATATACTTATTGTTCACTGTATTTTAGTACTTTAGGAATTTTAGTATTTTATAGTGTTTTACGGGTTTTCCAGCCGTAATACCCCCACAATTATACAAAGAGTTTCAGCACTTTCAAGTGGACAGCGACTAGCGGCAACAGAGGAGAGTTCGCATCACTGCACAGAGGTAAAGTTCAGGTAGTAAGTAGTAAGGAAGGGCGGTTCACTTTGGCACTTTATCACGTACTTTTGTTGTGTACATCACATCCTGATGATGGCTCTGCATTTCACATTAAAATGCTAAATATTATATGTTAAAAGTGGTTCAGTGCAGTATAAACATTTAAACATTTCATACAGTCTCAGAAGTGCACAAGAGCAAATAATTTCAAATCATTTCTATATCATTTAGCACTTTCATACGTTGTCCATGTATTAGGCATAATATTATCATCACCAGAACTATACATCATATATTGTTGAATTAGTTTAAACATTATTGTAAGATTGTGAATACACATATTAATATCTCTGGAATAATGCATCCATTTTTGCAAACCATTTTTAACATGAGTTTCCATTTGCCTCGACAGATTTATACAGAGCATGGTATTTAGGGTATTCCCTTTCTTCCAAGGAAGTATACATGATGGATTAATGCTATTTTTGTTTGTGGGCAAAGCTTATAATAAACTGAAGGTTGGTTTGACACATATAAATATACTTTGTCACAAAGTGTTTTCCTTTAGTTTGTTATAGTGGTGAATATTTTTATTTTTTTCTATCAGCCTATAGTATAATGGGTTTACTCCTAAGGGCATATTTATTTAACTTTTTTTGCCACACATCACAAAAAAAAAGTGATTTTTTTTTTTGTTGCTGTATATAAAAAGTAGTGAAATTCAACTATGTAAATTTTTGTCATGGTAAAAATTTTTACTTAAAATTGAAAAAAACATGGCAAAGTAGAAAAATTAATCTAAAGCTTATCCCATTATCAGATCAGGGCTGTATGTGATGATTAAGTAACAGCAGGGTAAAAAAAAAACAGACGTTGAACAGGAGGTAATTCTCTATATATGAAAATTACTGTAATTGCTACATTTTTAGCAAATATTTGTAAAATAACACTTTCTGGTCACTTATTTATTATTTTAATGTACTGGGAAAAATACCCGGGGATTTCCTTACAATATGACACCTTTCAGTAAGAAAAGCAGAAAAGGCATTAATGCCGTCTCAGACTTGCTCAAAATTTCTAGAATATTTTCAGAGAAAATGTTGAAATTATTTTCAATGCGATTTACATTAAAAAGTTCAACTCAGCAAAAATGCCTTAGAGATGTGAGGTGAAAAAATCTTTAACCAGCAGCACTAGTCAAAACGTTGCCAATTTCTAACTTGTAATAATGTATTGCTGTTAAAGAAGCTCAAAAAATCAACATGCCTCCTAGTCAAAGATGATGAATGAGTGTGAGTAATACGTAATTCCCTATGGTTCAAGAGAGGTGTCAAGGAGGCCATTTATGTGAAAATAAAGAAACCAAGCCTAAATTGAGGTGGGGGGTTTTGATACCAACTCACTGCCATATACAATGCTGTTTTGACACCTTACTCTGGGCGTTCCTATAACACCTCTTAGCCACTATCCAATCACACCCTTAACACTTGGCTGTGATATGCTAATTGGGATTTTCCAGGGTACATAATTGCCACAGATTCTTGTACAAGTCATTCTGAATTGAGAAAGCCAGTCAGATGGCTAGCAAAACGTCTTCAAGAACTAAACTTCAAGTCCATTTGATCTAATTGAATACAACAGATATACCATGACCTGAATGAATGAGAACCTTCACAAGCAACATGTATAAAGTTCCTTGCTCTTAAGGACCTTGATCTCAAGGACATAGAAAAAGAAGGACCTTGGTCTCAAGGACATAGAAAAAGAAGGACCTTGATCTCAAGGACATAGAAAAAGAAGGACCTTGATCTCAAAGACATAGAAAAAGAAGGACCTTGATCTCAAGGACATAGAAAAAGAAGGACATTGAAACAAGAAGGGCAATTAAACAAGGTTTGTGCATCACTGTGCTGGTGTGGTGTATTAGAAGGGACAGTTTTGTTGGTACTATGCAATGTGCATCCTGCCACATGTATAGGAACCTGGAGCAGACGTTCCAGGGAACCTATGTCTGTGTCAGGTGTGAGTGGGTTGCCCTTTTGGAAGCTGAGCTGGAGAGTCTAAGGGGGCAGCTTGCAGCATTGCAGGGATTGGCAGAACTGGGGGGTCAGCAGGCACTGACTGGGGTCAGTATAGAGGTGGGTGGAAGTGGGACAGGGAAGGTTGAGGGGGGAGGTAGTTTTGTTAGGGTTACTAGGGGAAGTGGGGGACGGAAGGGTAGGGTGGCTTCTTCCCAGATTGCCCATCCCAACATATTTGCCGCCTTAGGTAATGAAGTGGAGGAGGACACCTCGGAATTAGCCTTTATGGAGGGGGCTAGTCCCTTGAGCACCCAGGGGACTGTCATCTCTGATACAAGGGAGGAGGAACAAAGGATCAGGAATGCAAGGCAGGTGGTAGTGGTAGGGGACTCCATTATAAGGAAGGTAGATAGGGTAATCTGCCGCCAAGACCCTACATGCCGAACTGTGTGTTGCCTGCCTGGTGATAGGGTTCGGGATGTGGTGTATTGTGTAGACAGATTATTGGGTGGGGCCGGGTGTGACCCGGTGGACTTGGTTCACATTGGTGCTAATGACAAAGTTAGAGGAGGAGGTGAGGTCCTTAAACATGATTTCTGAGAGCTAGGGGCCAAGTTAAAAGCAAGGACCTCCAGGGTAGTGTTTTCAGAAATACTACCGCAGCCACGTGCTAAGCCAGGGAGACAGTGGGAGCTTAGGATCATTTATGCGTAGCTAAGAGAGTGGTGTAAGGAAGAAGGGTTTGGGTTTATTGAGAACTGGGCAGACTTTGCTGTCGGCTACAGGTTTAGTAGGGCTAAGGCTTTAGTAGGGGTGGGTTGCACCTGACTGATGACGGTGCAGCTGTTTTAGGGGAGAAGATGGCTAGAAGGTTGGAGGAGATTTTAAACTAGGTTTGGGGGGAGGGTATTAGCAGTCTCAGTGGGGTAGATAGCCCAGGAGGAAAGCAGGGAGTAGATAGGCCAGTGGTGGGCAGAAAGGGGGGTGGGGCTAGCATAGGGGATAGGGAGTCATGTTTATGAAAGTGTACAAATAAATTACAGGATCATAATCTAAAATGTATATTTGCAAATGCGAGAAGCCTGGCTGACAAAATGGTGAATTGGAAATTATGGCATTGAATGAAAAGTATGATGTAATAGGTATAGCAGAAACATGGTTGAACAGTTCTCACAACTGGGCTGTAAATTTAGAAGGATATTCCTTGTTTAGGCAGAGAAAAAAGGAAAGGGGGAGGATTATGTGTTTATGTTAAAAAAGAATTGAAGCCAAATTTAAAAGAAGAGATAACTGGCGATGTGGATGTTAAAGTGGAGGCAATATGGGTGGAATTAGGCAACAGTAAAGGGGGTAATGTAATGGATGAGGCGGGCTGCTGGTGTAAGCATGGGTTACATCCACCATCCAGGGGATATTCCAATAGTCCCCTGTAAACATATAGGGAGTAATGTAATGGATGAGTGCCATGATGAAGGGCGCATGCCGCTCAAAACATGTTGTGTGTATACCTGTGGGAATAAACACTAATATTTTTTCACAGCACAGCCTGTGTTCAATCTTGGTTTCTCCACATCTCCACATCCTATTTTTGGACTATAGGAAAGGGGGTAATGTCATTGTTGGTGTCTGCTATAAGCCGCCAATTGCTAGCAGAGAGGAGGTGAGTCAACTTCATATGCAGTTGGCAAGGGCTGCAAGTTTGGGGAGTGTGCTCATTATGGGGGACTTTAATTACCCTGACATTGATTGGTGTAGTGGAACTGCCATCACAGAAAAAGGCGATGCGTTCCTGAATTTCCTGATAATTTTCTCTCACAGGTGGTTGAGGTTCCTACTAGAAAAGGAGCTCTATTGGATCTGGTAATATCTAACATCGTACAGCGCATTATAGCTATAAAGGTAACTGGAGGCTTAGGGAATAGTGACCATGAAATAGTGGCGTTTGGGCGATTTAAGTGCACTTTGGTTAACTGAGGATATGGTACAGAAAGAACTAAATAAGGTTAATATTAATAAATCTCCTGGACCGGATAAAATACATCCTTGGGTACTTAAGGAGCTAAGTTTAGTTTTGTCTAGGCCATTGTTTCTTATTTTTGCAGATTCCCTCATGTCCGGTGGTGTGCCTCTGGATTGGAAAAAGGCTGATGTTATTCCAATATTCAAAAAGGGTAATCATTCACAGCCAGGTAATTACAGGCCTGTAAGTTTAACTTCAGTGGTGGGGAAGATCCTGGAAAGTTTAATAAGGGAACATGTTCTAGAGTATGTTTCAAGGACTGACATAAGTAGTAACCAGCAAGGATTTAGGAGGAATAGATCTTTTCAAACTAACTTGCTTGGCTTTTATTAGGAAGTGAGTAGAAATTTAGACTCTGGCATAGCAGTAGATGTAGGATGTTGCAAAGGCTTTTGATACAGTCCCCCATAGGCGACTAATGTATAAGCTAAAGTCTGTTGGTGTGGGGAGTCACATTTGTACATGGATAGAAAATTGGTTAATGAATAGGATGCAGAGAGTAGTTGTAAATGGGGCTTCAAGGTTCTGTGTTGGGGCCGCTTCTATTTAATCTATTTATTAATGATTTGGAAGTGGGTATTGTCAGCAAGGTTTCTGTGTTTGCTGACGACACAAAACTTTGTCGACCATTAAAAACTTCAGAGGAATGTGCAATCGTTGCAGGAGGATCTAGATAGATAATAAATGCGTGGCTAAGAGGGTGGTGTAAGGAGATGGGGTTTGGGTTTTTAGAGAACTGTGCTGATTTTCTGTTGGCTACAGGTACTTTAGTAGAGACGGATTGCACCTCAATGAAGATGGTGCAGCTGTTTTGGGGGAGAAGATGACTAGGGAGTTGGAGGAGTTTTTAAACTAGGTATGGGGGGAGGGTACGTTGGACTACACAGGAGTAGATAGAAAAGGGCTAATGACACAACAGAGGGAGGAGCCAGGGGAGGGGACAGCATAGAGGAGAAGGAGGCATGTACGTCCAAGTATGGAAGTAAATCAATTGATAATCTAAAATGTATGTTTACAAATGCATGAAGTCTGGCTGGAAAAACTGGGGAACTAGAACTAATAGCTTTAAAGGAAAGGTATGATGTGATCAGTATAGAAGAAATGTGGCTAAATGATTCACACGACTGGACAGTAAATATTGAAGGATACTCCTTATTTAGACATAACAGAGTTAATAAGAAAGGAGGGGGAGTATGTATGTATGTTAAACAGGAATTGACGCCAAATCTAAAAGATGGAATAGATGGGGACATAAACGATATGGCAGAAACAATATGGGTAGATTTAATGCCATTTAATATAGGTTGAAAAAACTAAAGTGCACTGGGTTAAAAACTTTTAACTTTAGGAAAGCTAATTTTATGCTGTTAAAGGAATCACTCCTGCTCGTAGACTGGGGGAAATTGTTTCTAGGTAAAGATACTGAGCAGATTTGGACCACTTTTAAAGGGATATTAAACTATTACATTTCTAAATCTGTACCTTTAGGGAACAAGTGTAAAAAAATTAGGTCCAATCCTGCATGGCTTAATGCTCAGGTAAAAAGGGAAATGGAAAAAAAGAAAAAGGCTTTTAAAATTTTTAAATCAGAGGGAACAGAACATTCTTACAGGGGGTGCAAGAAAGCAATTAAACTAGCTAAAATAAAAAATGAAATATGGATATCCCAACAAAGCAAGTCTAACCCCTAAATGTTTTTTAAGTATATAAATGGTAAAAAGATAAGGACTGAGAATGTGGGACCATTTAACAATGAGGCTGAGATGGTTGTAGAGGATGCCAAAAAGGCTAATCTGCTAAACCGTTTTTTTACATCGGTTTTCACAATAGAGAATCCTAGTCCTTACAGCAGAAATTGTAATAATATGCAAGGGAGAAATGAGGAGTATTCACATTGGCTGACGGAGGATATGGTATGGAAACAATTAGAAAAATTAAATATCAATAAAGCCCCAGGACCAGATGGATTGCATCCCCGGATTTTAAAAGAGCTTAGTTCAGTTCTATCTAGACCACTGTTTCTCATCTTTTCAGATTCACTTTGGTCTGGGGATGTGCCGCTGGATTGGAAAAAAGCCACTGTAATACCAATATTCAAAAAAGGTAGTTGTTCACAGCCTGGTAATTACAGACCTGTAAGCC
Source organism: Hymenochirus boettgeri (assembly GCA_019447015.1). Classification (NCBI taxonomy): domain Eukaryota; kingdom Metazoa; phylum Chordata; class Amphibia; order Anura; family Pipidae; genus Hymenochirus; species Hymenochirus boettgeri. The sequence continues at coordinate 193,133,992 of CM033469.1, read as the reverse complement.
TAACATCAGTGGTAGGGAAGGTGCTGGAAACATTGTTACGGGATCATATCCTTGACTTTGTCTCCAGAACTGATCTTATTAGTAGTCGTCAGCATGGATTTATGAGAAATAGATCATGCCACACAAAATTACTTGGTTTTTATGAGGAAGTAAGTAAGAATTTAGATTCAGGCCCAGCAGTGGATGCGGTATACTTCGATTTTGCGAAAGCTTTTGGTACTGTGCCACATAGGCGACTAATGTATAAACTGAGGACTGTTGGCCTAGAAGAAACATTTGTTCATGGATAGAGAATTGGTTATTGAATCGCAAACAGAGAGTGGTGGCAAATGGAGCTACATCTATGTGGCTAAAGTTCTAAGTGGAGTGCCTCAGGGTTCTGTACTGGGGCTGCTTCTTTTTAATCTGTTTATAAATGACTTAGAAGGGGGCATTGAAAGCAAGGTCTCTGTGTTGCTGATGACACAAAACTATGCAGAGCTTTGGAAACTTCAAATGATGTGCAAGTGCTGCAAGCATTTTGATTATCAAAATGGGCAGCAGAATGGCAGATTAGATTAAATGTTGACAAATGTAAGGTGATGCATTTAGGATTTAGTAACCCCTGTGCCACCTACACCATAAATAACTGTGTGTTAAGATTTGGGGGTTCTGGTTAGATAACAGACTAAGCTGTAGCAAACAATGCCAGACAGCCACGGCTAGAGCTAGCAAGATATTGTCTTGTATAAAGAGGGGAATAGATTCAAGGTTAGGAAAGGTTTCTTTACAGTGAGAGTGGCAGCAGAATGGCAGATGAGATTCAATGTTGAAAAATGTAAGGTGATGCATTTAGGATTTAATAATCCTTGTGCCACCTACACCATAAATAACTGTGTGTTAAGTGAATCTGTAATGGAAAAAGATTTGGGGGTTCTGGTAAGATAACAGACTAAGCTGTAGCAAACAATGCCAGACAGCCACGGCTAGAGCTAGCAAGATGTTGTCTTGTATAAAGAGGGGAATAGATTCAAGAGAGAAACATATTATTCTCCCTCTTTAAAAGGCACTGGTAAGGCTTCATTGGGAATATGCTGTGCAGTTTTGGAATCCCATATATAAAAGGGACATCTTGGAAATGGAAGCAGTTCAGAGAAAGGCAACTAAATTAATAAGGGGAATGGAGGGGCTAAATATGCAGGCAGATTAGACAAGTTAGGGCTGTTTACATTGGAGAATCGATGTTTGCATGGTGATATGATCACCTTATACAAATATAATAAACTCTCTGTTTGCATGGTGATATGATCACCTTATACAAATATAATAAACTCTCTGGTGCATTGCTCACAAATAAGTCATATCAGAGGATTCGTGGACATCCTTTAAGGTTGGAAGAAAAGAAGTTTCATCTTCAGATTAGGAAAGGTTTCTTTACAGTGAGAGAGGACATGTCGGAACAGTCTGAGCTGCACTCATAGCAGCGGCCTTGGAAGTTCCTGTCCTCGTAGAAGAAGATCTGAAGGAAGAGAATACAGAAAATAATGTTGAGCAATAGAAGGAAAAAATGCCAAGAGAAACATTATTAACATGGTGGGTCAACCCATTCTGGGTTTTAATTCATGAAAATCTGGGATTCCATTATTTAACTATACAACCAATAGTCTCTTAATCAGATTCCATATAATACCTCTACACTTCGCTTTCAACATGCTCCCTGATCCTTATAGAAAAGGCTTTTTCTGGTTCTTTCTAATAATCAAAAAAAAGCTTTTCCCCCATGACTGGCACAAACCTACTAACCAAACCAAATATATAAGCATTTACTAAATGAATGAGATATGATTTAAAATGGCTGATATGCCCTATGCCAATACAATCAAATAAACCTGTGGCAGGAACATAAATTTAACACACTTTTACCCTTTCACCTGTTCTCATCTTCAAAACATTCAGAACCCTTACTACTGAGGCTAATTAGAATGCCACAGTTGCTATACATGGCTTACTTGTTTGGTATATTGTTACTTTATATCATTTTAAAATGAGAATTTACAAACATGATTTTCCAAACACAACATGGGTTGTGAAACTCACGAAGTGGAACACAGTCTTAGCCCAAAAACATAAACTAATGCAAATAGTTTTTTTTTATAGGAATTTATATATATGGTGAAAAGTATGTTTCAGATTTTTCACAGCAAATAAAAGTGAATAAAAACATTCATATTACGAATAATAAAAACTTTTCTACTGCCTATAGTTTTAACGTTTGTTCTCATCATCTCACTTGATGTTAATACCCTAAAGCATCCTTTTGTGATTTAGATAATGAAATGTATTCACCTTGATGGGTAGTTGCTAAATACATATTGTGAAGTTGCTTATTTTTTACCAATATGATTACATATGTTGAAACCTATAATGTTTTATGATATTATATGATCAATGACTTACCTTTCCCATTTTGAGTAGAAGGACTTTTCAACTGCAGTACAAATGTGTGAAGAGGCAGCCTTTATATATGTGTGTCCTGTATTGCTGATGTCTGCACAGCGGGTATAGAAGGCTCTCTCTGTTTAGTAGTGAGTAATGTAAAGATCTTTAGTCTTCCATTGTGTTTATTCTGCTGTATCATTTGTTATTCTTTGCTTATTTGTACCTTTGTTCAATAGCTTACCACAGTGCTTCCCCTACTGTGGTTTCTCGTTAGTTGTATATCAAATCAGTGATGGCTTTGGTTTTCAGTGTGGTCAGCAGCTCCAGGATGAATAAAAAGCAAGTACAGAGACATTAAATCCTTTTCGGAAAAATAAACGATAATATATATGCATTATGAACAATATGAACTACCTGCATATGAAAAGCTTTTACTTATATTTGTATACAGAAACCAAGTTACCCTGTGGTCAAATAGACGTGGTACATTATCAAACAGTTGCTGCCTTTCAGTTAATGACAGAATCCTGCACCCTTAAAAACCCTTATATATTTGTTTGGACACATTTAGTGTGACATATTCTCAGATTAAAACCATCACCATATTGAATACTAGAAACATTTTTTGGTGCCTGTAAAATGGTGATAGTAGTTTGTATAGCTATGAAATCGGGGGATTTTATTGGTCAGATAGATACAATAAATAACTCTTTGGTTTACAGGAGATGTCTAAAATATTAAAAAAAATGTTTTTAAGATGGGTTTTAATCTAAAAAATATATCACACACTAGATTGTTACCCACAATATGAGGGTTTAAGGGTTGGCAGGATTCTGTAGTAAATGCAGAACTGAATGATAATCATGGATTTTTTTCCCTGATCAAAACTCACCATTATAACAACCCGGGAGTTATAAAAAATCACACTTATGGGATACTTGAGTTTATTTAGTAGTTATTCAATGTTAGCTGTTGGGGTGTTCCCATTAGTTTTGGGGGCTTCCTGGACAGGAAAAGGGGGTACCACATATGTCTGGTGTCATTGATAGAGTGATTAGAAATACAAAAATCAAAGACATGTTGAAAATGCACTTTTTGACATATCTCAGCCAAAAATATGGTTTAAAAATATCCAACAAAGTTACAAAGGGCAACATGGTAAGTACAGTTGTGTAACTACTTTTGGGGTTTCCCTAATGCTTTGCCACAAAAAAAGCCAAAATCTTGTAAATTCTTTTGGTATAAAAAAAAAAACACCAGGACTGGAAGGGTAATAATATTCAGCCCAAATGTAATACTTCACATTTTTATTCCGGGAACAAAGCAGAAATTGTAGATTTACTATCCCCATAGAATACAATCGTGGTGATTTACTACAACATGGTATTCTACGATCGGGCCTGCTTGCCTACTCGACTTAACGCAAGGTTTCATCAGGGTCTCGCAAGATCAATACAAGACCTTATTTATGATCATTTTCTAAAGGGGTGGATAATTCAACCAGACAAAAATTAAAAGGCATTCTAACCCTTTAAGGTATGTGAACATAAGGCTTTTTCTCCAAACCAGTTAATGACAGAATCCTGCACCCTTAAAAACCCTTATATATTTGTTGGACAATCTAGTGTGACATATTCTCAGATTAAAACCCATCACCATATTGAATACTAGACACATTTTTGTGTTGCTTGTAAAATGATCACCATATTGAATACTAGACACATTTTTGTGTTGCTTGTAAAATGCTGATATGTAGTTTGATATAGCTATGAAATTGGGGGATTTTATTGGTCAGATAGATACAATAAATTTTATTGGTCAGATAGATACAATAAATTAACTCTTTGGTTTACAGGAGATGGTCTAAAATATTAAAAAAATATTTTCAGAGATGGGTTTTAATCTAAAAAATATATCACACTAGATTGTTACCCACAAATATGAGGGTTTTTAAGGGTGCAGGATTCTGTAGTTAAATGCAGAACTGAATGATAATCAATGGATTTTTTTCCTGACCAAAACTCAGCAGAACTGAATGATAATCAATGGATTTTTTTCCTGACCAAAACTCACCACATATAACAACCCGGGAGTTACGATGGCTCTGCATTTCACATTAAAATGCTAAATATTATATGTTAAAAAAAAGTGGTTCAGTGCAGTATAAACATTTCATACAGTCTCAGCAGTGCACAAGAGCAAATAATTTCAAATCATTTCTATATCATTTAGCGCTTTCATACGTTGTCCATGTATTAGGCATAATATTCTCATCACCAGAACTATACATCATATATTGTTGAATTAGTTTAAACATTATTGTAAGATTGTGAATACACATATTAATATCTCTGGAATAATGCATCCATTTTTGCAAACCATTTTTAACATAAGTTTCCATTTGCCTCGACAGATTTTATACAGAGCATGGTATTTAGGGCTATTCCCTATTCTTCCAAGGAAGTATACATGATGGATTAATGCTATTTTTGTTTGTGGGCAAAGCTTATAATAAACTGAAGGTTAGTAAGGTTGACTTTCTGTTTAAAAAATACACTGACTGCTTTATGTATTCCATTTAGATTTCTTTAAATGTATTATAACATTTCTAAATAGGATGTAGGATATGTATGGAGCTTTATTTTTAACCGTAACTTGTTACCCTTTTAAGAGTAATCATTAATCATTTCACTTTACATATGATAAATACTCTTGCCATGGTTCCAGCAAGCTATTTATATGAGTTGGCAATGATGGCTCTTTGCATTTCACATTAAAATGCTAATATTATATGTTAAAAAAAGTGGTTAGTGCAGTATAAACATTTCATACAGTCCTAGCGTGCACAAGAGCAAATAATTTCAAATCATTTCTATATCATTTAGCGCTTTCATACGTTGTCCATTATTAGGCATAATATTCTCATCACCAGAACTATACATCATATATTGTTATTAGTTTAAACATTATTGTAAGATTGTGAATACACATATTATATCTCTGGAATAATGCATCCATTTTTGCAAACCATTTTTAACATAAGTTTCCATTTGCCTCGACAGATTTTTATACAGAGCATGGTATTTGGCTATTCCCTATTCTTCCAAGGATTATACATGATGGGATTTAAATATCTGGTAAAACTGTATTAAAAGCTGAACTAAAATCTAGGAACAAAATTCTAGCATAGGAATTGTTTTTGTCAAGGTGAGATAAAATAAACATCATTGAAGTAAGTGCATCAGATGTTGACCTATTCGATCTGTAGGCAAATTGATACTGAGCTAGGTTAATGTTTCTTAATAGTTTAAGATTTATACGTTCAAAACACCTTGATACCAATGAGGTAATGGCTATGGGTCTGAATTCATTTATTTCTGTGGCCCTCTTTGGCAATGGGGTAATACACAAAGTTTTAAATATGACTGGTACCACTCCCGATGACAAGGATTTGTTAAAGAAAGCACAAAAGATAAAAGCCAATTCGGAAGCACATAACTGCAGAAACCTTCCTGGTATTCTATCCGGTCCAGCGGATTTTCCTACTTCCACATTCTTAAAACTAGACAGTACCTCTTCCTCTGTAACAATGATGTCAGGGGAGGCATTAAGTTGTTCACAAAAAAGAGGATCATTGGGACTAGGATCAGTAGATTGGAACCTCAATTTTAAGTTATCAGTGGCATTAGGTAGCCATTTTTTTTTACCTGAGGTTCTGCTCTTGCCCTAGGACTATATCATGGAACTAACAACAAGGTCAGATGATCGGACCATCCTAAGTGAGGTTTGGCAATGGCATGATATGTACCTTTAATTCGGGTGTATACATGATCAAGTGTATTCTGTGATCTAGTAGGTATGCGGCCCTGTTGATAGAAACAGGGCAGCACATCCTAAATGGCCTAATTTAGTTCATATTACTTGATTGAATCAAAAAAAACACACAAAAAAAAATTCTTTTAACAAACTTATCCGTGGTAGAGGAAGTTAACACTTTTATTGAAGCTTAAAATGTTATAATTTTACATATGATTTAAAACATGTGATGAACTCTTCTGAATGATCCAATTCTGGCACTTGAGGCTCCCCCAGTCAGAGAATCTCCTGTTATTCCCAGTCTCAGGTAGAACTGGCGCCCCCTGTAGTGGGGTTCTCATAGAACATCCAGTAACCATCAGACACATTGCAGGAGTGAAGTCATGGAAACGGAATTGATCGTAAACATTAGGACAGTCTTCAAAAAAATCCATCTCTGGCCTTGGAAATCTCCTCTTTCATAGATCCTCATTCTATACTGACCATGGTGCTTTAATAAATAAAACATATTAGACAGAATGATAAATATTAAACAAACAGAGGAAACTGTCATTTTTAAGTTTTTCTTCTACTTCTTATTTCTGTCCTATGAAAATAGTGTTCTGTTCCACAATTTGGTGTATTTAACTTTTTGGTCTATTACTTAGATTCTCTTAAACAGCCATTAGCAATAACTTGAAAACTTACATGGGGGACAAGCGACAGGACTGATGCAGTCGTTGAAGCCCATCCAACGATGGAAGTCTGGTTATTCCCTTTATGTAGGTAATACTGGGGTCCCTGTAACTGGCGTTTTCATACACGATCCAGTTCCCACTGTCCACCCGTGTAGTTGCAGCGATTGAAGTATGAGGACATGTCGGAACAGTCTGAGCTGCACTCATAGCAGCGGCCTGGAAGTTCCTGTCCTCGTAGAAGAAGATCTGAAGGATCAGAATTTAAAATTACACTTTATTAGTAAAAGAGCAGGGATATTAAAGCCAAATGACCTGGGTTGCCTTTATAACCTAATAATTAAAAAACCTGCCTAAACTTATGACTGTTGCTGCAGTTTAAAATATCATGCACGAAATTAACAAATGATCTCAATTTGATAGCTCTCTATTTAGAAACTATGATGAGGGGTAGGCAAAATTGCTATGAAGAATGATTTCAATAGGATTTAAATATTTTGTCAATGGAAATATAGTTAAGATTGAAATGTGTTTTTCATGTTGATAAAATAAACATAATGTATGATTGCTAGCTTACCTTTCCCATTTTGAATGGATGGAAGTTTTCACTGCAGTTTAAGGTGTCTTGTTAAATTTCATGCTACCAGGTAGCGCTAAACTTGAACAAATTGGTTTTGTATCAGTTGCAAAGTGCTGTTTCCAAAAACATTTGGAAATGGCACTGTGCCCTAAAATATGTGTAAAACACATGTTAACCCGATATTTCTTTAGATTAAAGTGGGTTTTAGACATATTTTGACTATATTGAATCTCCTTGATATTGTCTTATACTTTGTTGCATACTAGGCTCTGACGGCAGTTTAAAGGGCATGTCCACCCTCTTTAAAAACATTTGACACCATGCAGGGCATACCCTCCCACGCCCAACTGCTATATTCATAAATGTTGATATATGATTGCTGGCTTACCTTTCCCATTTTGAATGGATGGACGTTTTCACTGCAGTTAAAGTGTATGAACAGGCAGCCTATATATATATATCTTGTATTGCTGATGTTTGCACAGTGGGTATAGAACATTCTTTTCTTTCTAGTGAGTAATGTAAAGATCTTTTGTCACCCATTGTGATTATTCTGCTGTATCAGTTATCCTTGTGTGATTATTTGTATCTGTGTTTAGCTTTACCTAAACTCACTCAAATTGTTCTCAGTTTGGCCAACAAATCAGCAAATTATCATGGTAAATCAACAAGGGAGAAAATAGTGTTTTATAATATTGCATACATACAGTGATATATCATTATATCATTATGTATAATGTGGCTCTTGGCATTGCTTTCATTTTTTACCAAAGGTTTTCCTAAGGAAATTATTGAAAGCAATTTTAACATGTACGGGGCAACACACACATTTATTTTTTTCAAACAGAATACTGTTATGTATGCAGTAATGTACAACTCTGTTCCCCTTACTGATCACTGTTTTCAGTGACACTTATTTCCTGAGAATTTTGACACAAATTTTTTTGTGTGGCTTAAAGTGACACTCAAGTATTATTATTATTTTTTATTTTTGTAGACTTTTTACATTTGTCAACATATTCAATATGCAGTGCTTGCATTACTTACCTTTGTGTGATCTGGCGATACAATACCAGAAGTAAACGAGATTACGTCTGGTATTGCATCATGGGATTATGTAAAGGTAAGAAGCACAGGTTGTGCTGGGTTAAATTTCCCATAACAAGTCTTGTTAAATTTCATGCTACCAGGTAGCGCTAAACTTAAACAAAGGGGTTTTGTATCGGTTGCAAACTGCAATTGTCTACTTTTACTTTGTTGCATGGGAAGTGTTTGCAGCATAAAACAGTAAACTTAAACTCAATAAGTGACACAATGACTGACACAATAATTGATACGGACACTCAGATATTGTGGTTGAATTGGCCGCAGCTTTATAGATTTTATTGAATACACATTTTCAACTTTTCTTATATAACTGTTACTCCAAATTCTGAACAACTTGTTGACTCACTTAGCCAGCTCTACAGCACAAGCCGCCTATTTAATAACTCCACCTGCCCAGGCCGTCTCATTTTGAACCGACCTGGCTAATGAACATAAAAATTACCACCACTCCATGGGCATTGATCTACCCTAACAATTGCCCATGGAAATCCTCCACCTTATTAAGCAGGCTTCTGCCAGATTTTGAAGGCCTAGGCAGAAAATATCGTTTCCAATTTCTGACAGATGTATACCGTCAACGTAGTAAAGGCCGCGATTTCCACCCTCCAAATCTGAGTGTCTGTATGACAGAACTTTTACATCTTTTGTAAATTTTGTAACGCCTAAATTTAGCTTTCTTCTACATTTTTCTAGAGCTTTAAATTTGGGGTCGTTGTACCAAATAAGCATCGGAACTACTTCTGACCATCCAATAATAACCTCTGATAACAGATAATGTAGGTGTGCCAGATCTTTTCTTATTACTCGGATTAGGTCAACTGTTTGCATCCTGCCTATACCGTTACCTCCTAAATGGATTAAGATAACATCGGGTAAACCTAACTTTGATAATAAACTTAAGTGCATTGGGAATAGATCACACCAACAAGCTCCTCTCCTGCCCAGCCAGTAGATCTTCGCTGACCTAAATGGGATGGATAAATTTAGACCATAAGTCCTGACAGCTGCTCTCCTGCTAGCCCAAGATATAAAAGAGTGACCTATAATCCAAATCCTATATTGTCTGGAACCTGAAATATAAAAAAAAATTAGCTAGATTCAACTAAGTTCGGTCTCACATAAGATAAGAACCTTTTTGATCCCCATCTAAATATTTCCTTTATTTTTTCATCTGGGAGGTGTAGGAGGTATGCTTGAGTTGCAGCCCCAATTTGGAAGGAGTGGCTTCCATATTTTTTCCAATCTAAACCAAGCTGCTGCAAGCAGATTTGTAGTAGTCTGCTAAATTGAAAACGGGATAAAAACAGCCCGTCCACGTGTCTGAAAAGAGGACCTGGGGCATCTCCTCTTAGCGTGAGGTATTTTTTGAGGGCTGTTACTGGACAGATCTGTTTATCTGGAAAACAGTATAGCCATACCGTACAGCCTTTTCCTAACTGATCTGTTTTCGACTTTTTGATCCTAATACTAAAAAAGCCAACAAAGTTAACTATATCTGAACTAGGTTAATTAACATCCCGAATGTTATGGGCTTTCTTACATCCGCTGAAGGTCTAGACCTTAAAAAACCTTTAATTAGTTGCTTAACCAAGGGCGATTTTGTATAATCTTGTTTAAAATATAATTTGAAGAAAAATGAAAGTCCTGCTACTAATCTTTTAATGCTGGCTACTGCACAACCGCTATCAAATTGATCAACTAGTAACATATATAGTGCAACACTAGTATCTACCTCATTTGGTAAACTGTCAACAAAGCTCAACCACGTGTTCCAGCTGCATAAGTACGATTTCCAAGTGTTACAGGCAATTGTTTTTTAATTCTGGCTGGATAGTATCCCATAGGTCGTCTGATACCATCTCCCCTGTTGCTTCTGCCTCCGAATCTAGCTCTCGAAACTTCTGTAATTGTAACCATGACAGAGCATCAGCTAGGTTGTTGGACCTGCCTGGAACATGTTGTGCTTTCAGCCAGATGTTATGCTGAAGAGATTTTAGGACTATCAACCTCACTTATATGGCTATGTCTTTGGATTTTGCTGACAACACATTTATAACTTGAACTACTCCTAGGTTGTCTGAGTTTAACAAGATTCTTTTATCTTGAAGATATCTACCCCAAACACTCAATGCGATAAAAACTGGAATAATTTAAAATAATAAATAAAACAGGCCCATGTTTTTCATCCGATCCTTTCCTTCCCAGCATGTTGCTGTAAGTAACCCCCACAACCAGTGGATGCTGCTGCATCTGTAAAAAACTCCATAACTTCGTTAGATCTAAACTCTTCCTGCCATCTAACATTCCCATTATAATTATTGAGGAATCTTTTTCCAAACCTCCAAATTCTCTTTTATCGCCCTGGATATTCTCACATGCCATGAGGGGATTTGGAGACCGGTAATGCTATCGATCAACCGCCTATTAAAAGCACGACCCATAGGGATTATTCTTGTGGTGAAGTTCAGGTGGCCGAACAAGGATTGAATCTGCTTTACTTTCAGTTTCTTTGCAGCTAGCGCTGAATTAACTAGCTTTTTCAACTTAACCAAAAAATCATCCAGATAATGTAAAATAAAATTTGAAACTTGCTTTGTAACCCATTCTAAAAAATTTGCAAACAATTCAAAATAAAAACATGACAGGCTGCAGCCCATAGGCAGGCACTTGTCAAAAAAGAACAAATCATCAAACTTGAAACCTAATAAGTGGTGGTAGACTGGATTAATGGGTAGTAGTCTAAAAGCTGCCTTTATGTCAGCCTTTGCTAGAAATGATCCACAACCTGTCTGTCTTAATATGTATAATGCTCTGTCAAATGATGTATACTTTACAGCGCATAAATCCTTCTCAATTGCGTCGTTGACCGAGACACCCGATGGGAATGACAGATGGTGGATCATTCTATAGGCATCCTTCTCCTTCTTTGGAACAACTCCAATGGGGGAAATCCTGAATGTTAGAAATGGTGGTATAGTAAATGGACCTGCTACCCTGCCTGCTGCCAAAAGGTCGACATCCCTTTCCTCCCATGACTTTTCCTTGTGGACGGAAATTTTTTGTCTATAATGATCGTCATAGTGGAACCATGACAATCCCCCGAATGATTTGTATGCCTCTACCACTGCATCTATGTGTTTGAAAAGCCCAGGGGCGAGTTCTGGACGCTTTTCTGTAATTAAGTTCCCCAAAATGCAAAAGGCTTGTAGCCAGTTATTAAAATTCCTTGCAACTGGCCGCCTTCTATAAGAATCCTTATCAGACTCCCTTTCTTTATTCAGGAAGTCCTTGCTGGTAGTAAAGACAATATGGTAAATCCACATAATCCCCTTTTTAAATTGTCTCCTTAATTGTATTAGATAAATGTAATCCTAGTGGGGTTCCTTTGCATACTGCAATGTCTTTATAGTTTGACACTCCCCCCAGCCAGTGCACTAGCTTTTGTTTGTGTGGCTGCAGAACTGCAAGACGCAACATGGGGATTAGACTTACCTAATGTAACTATTACTGATTGTATCTGGTGACACCTCCTGCCTGGTTACCACCTTATTGCCATTTCCTTCCCTGGTAGCATTTCTATTCTCTAGATATCTTTCTAAAAATTCTTTCAAACCTGGAATTGAATCAAAGAGATTACCTGCTGTGTTGCCCACCTCGGGTGTGCTGGGACCCAGGTTTGTCTCACTTATAGCCTCGCTCCTTTCAGTTAGACCTATTTGAATTGCAGGTTGTTGGATCTCTTTCTGAACCTGTTTGTTGAATTTCTCCTTTAATCCCTCTGTATTTTCCCTTGTATCCATTGATGTGGGCCATGTCATAGCTCCGCTCTTCTTCCATGCTTTGCCTGAAGTAGCTCCCTCTGTTTGCCCCTTACCCCGGCTTCTCTTTGCCTTACATTGGACCTGTAGGTGTTTCCTCTTCTGTGTAACTTTTCTTCATCCCTTCATAGTGGGTAGGGACTTCACGCTGGCTGCCTCCTCTGACTCAGCGTCTTCCGACGCCATTTCCTCTTGATGTTCATGGCGCTTACTCAGGGCTTGCTATATCACCTCCTCTTCAGCTTGCGCCAACCACTCGCGTACCGCCTCCGGTATAGCCGACATGATGTTAACCTGTCTAGTCACTGCCTTGACGAATATATTTATATATATTTATATATTATAGGGTGAGGAGGGGTTTTTATCCCACAACGCTGTTTGCTGATCCTGTCTCTCCGTCTCCGCTTCTCTCCTCAGGGTTCCTCACCTCCTTCAAAATTTTCCCGCCCAGCTGAGGACACTGTCTGGACCAATCGCCAGATCCCAAGGTAAGACCTCCCCTTTTCTTCCCCTCTGTGCCTAGTAACCTAAAACTTAACCCTTTACCTCCCTGCTGCAACTTTCCCATGCCCCATAATGCCTAGTACATTCTGTCCCCATACTAGACTCTGACGGCAGTTTAAAGGGCATGTCTACCCTCTTTAAAAACTTTTCACACCATTTAGGGCATACCCTCCCACCCCCAACTGCTATATTCATAACTGTAAAATCACCTTCAATCTGTACTTACACCTCCTCGTTCCTGCACTGTTCTGGTCCAGCTCCCCTACCCGCCAGAACTGCAAGCAGGGGTCCAGACCGGCAGCTGCGGCTGTGATTGTCTGAGAGGGAGCCAATCACAGCCTTGGCTGCCTTCACTGTAAAACAGAGCTGGAACAAGGAGGTGTAAATAGAGATTGGGGGTGGTAGGGTATGCCCTGCATGGTGTCAAAATCTTTTTTAGATAGAAGACTGCCAGCCACGGAGGGATCAGGAGGGAGGGAGGGAGAGGGAGGAAAAGGTCCTACTTGTGTGTGTGTAGGGGCCCTCCAGGCTACATGTGTGCAGGGCCCTCCTTGTAAGCATAGGCCCTCCATGTTTGCAGGGGCCTCCTTGTGGGCAGGGTCCCTCCATCTGTGCAGGGCCCTCCTTGTAAGCAGGGGTCCTCCGCCATTCATGTTTGCCGGGGCCTCCTTGTGGGCAAGGTCCCTCCATCTGTACAGGGCCCTCCTTGTAAGCAGGGGCCCTCTGCCCTCCATGTTAGCAGGGGCCTCCTTGTGGGCAGGGTCCCTCCATCTGTGCAGGACCCTCCTTGTAAGCAGGGGCCCTCTGCCCTCCATGTTTGCAGGGGCCTCCTTGTGGGCAGGGTTCCTCCATCTGTGCAGGGCCCTCCTTGAAAGCTGGGGTCCTCCTTGTTTTCAGAGGTCCCCGGCCTCCCCATGTGTACAGGGGCCCTCCTTGTGTGCAGTGCAGGGCTCTCCTTGTAAGCAGGGGCCCTGCTTGTAAGCAGTGGTCCACCTTGTAAGCAGGGTCCTCCTTGTGTGCAGAGGCCCCCCATGTGTGCAAGGGCCTCCTTGTGTGCAGGGGGGCTCATGTGTGCAGGGGCCTCCTTGTTTGCAGGGGCCACCTTGTGGGCAGGGGCCCTTCTTGTGTGCAGGGGCCTCCTTGTGAGCAGGGGCCACCATCGGCAGGGCCCTCTTCTTGTGTACAGAGTCCACCTTGTGGGAAGGGGCCCTCCTTGTAAGCAGGGGTCCTTTGTGTTTTTAGATGTCCTCCTTGTGTACAGAGGCCCCCATGTGTGCAAGGACCTTCTTGTGTGCAGGAGCCCCCATGTGTGCAAGGGCCTCCTTGTTTGCAGGGGCCATTCTTGTGTGCAGGGGCCTCCTTATGAGCAGGGGCCACTGTCGGCAGGGCCTTCCATGTGTGCAGGGGCTCTCCAGGTGTGCAAGAACCAGCTGGTGCGGGGGCCACCTTGTGTGCAGGGGCCAGCTCGTGTGCAGGGATAGTTTTTTTTAATTGGATAATTTGGGGGATTTTACCTGTTACAGTCTGAATTAGCAATCAGTGGTTGCAAAGTTGCAGAGAAAATGTATTTATGTAATATGATTGTGAAGGTTCTCATTCATCCAGATAATGGTATATCTGTAAAATTCCTTCATCCAGATAATGGTATATCTGTAATAGTCATTTATCCAGGTCATGTTATACCTGTAATATTCATTCATCCAGGTCATGGTATATCTGTAATATTCCTGTCATGCCAGGTCATGGTATATCTGTAAATTCATATGCCTCCATCTAGGTTATGGTAAATCTTTAATATTCATTCATCTAGGTCTGGTATATCTGTAATATTCATCCATCCAGGTCATGGTATATCTGTAATAGTCATTGTAATTTCATCCATCCAGTCATGAATATCTGTAATATTCATTCATCCAGATCATGGAATATCTGTAATATTCATTCACAGGTCATGGTATATCTGTAATATCCATCATCCAGGTCATGGTATATCTGTAATATTCATTCATCCAGGTCATGGTATATCTGTAATATTCATTTATCCAGGTCATGGTATATCTGTAATATTCATTCATCCAAGTCATGGTATATCTGGTGTATTCAGTTAGATCAACTGGACGTAAAGTTTAGTTCTTGAAGACGTTTCGCTAGTCATCCAACTGGCTTTCTCAATTCACAATGACTTGTACAAGAATCTGTTGGCAATTATGTACCCTGGAAAGTCCCAATTAGCATATGACAGCCAAGTGTTAGGGATCTTCTAAATGCAATGTGTGATTGCATAGTGGCTAAGAGGTGTTATAGGAACGCCCAGGGTAAGGTGTGAAAACAGCATTGTACATGGCATGTTTATGTAATGCGTGCTGTGTCTGAAATGCAACGTTATTTTTTCAATGCCATTTTTGGTTTTTTTAATAGGTAGATAAACTGTGTATTAGTCCGTGTATTAGTTATTAGAATTCCCAGCATTCCCCATCATACTCTCTGCAGCACCAAAGAGGGCTGTCAAATATCCGGAAAGGCACAGGTTTCATGTCCTTGCCATTGATTGTTATCTTATTCAGTACTGAGAGATATTACATAAGTTGTATAATAAACAATACCAGCTGTTTTTTTGGTCTGTGTTGCATTTGCTCTTGCATTTTATTTTTCAGGGTAATATCCCCATTACCATCCATAAAGCAGCATTTCCCACTGTTTATTCTGGTGATGTGTCACTCTCACAGGGTTACCCTATGTTGGGAGTGTCTGACACTGTAAAGTAGCAGATTAAAAGAGAACCATGACCATGACACCAGCCTGGAGTGTGGCTGAAATCTCCTAATAATTGCTGTGCACAGCAAAGGCACAGAGCAGCAGCAGAAGACAGCCAAGGGAACAATTGCTGGTAAGTTTATTTAGAAGATTCACACATAAATTTAAATATTGTGAGGTCTATGTTGGGGGGGGGGGGGCAATTAGCTTAAATCTCAATTTAGTTTGGGGAATGGACATACCCTTTATATCTGCCGGTCATTTACAGAATGCATTAGATATTTATAATCCTTCAACATTTATTACCCATTTAATAGTTCCACAGTACAGAGCTGCAGGAGGAGGATAATGAATTGAGCCTGATATTAGCACACCTCTGTGCAATGCATTTCTCAATAGTGTATCTATCTAAAGGTAAATGAAACTTTCAGGGCAGATCAATCTGGCTCCACTTTTTTGTAATATCCCAAATCCGGCTGACTGGTTACTGACTGAGAATGCGGTATTCTAGAATGCAGTGCAATGAGACTTCCTTCATGACTGAAACAACAGAGGCTGAAATATATAATATCAAATATGTATATAGTATAATTTAATATCCAGAATTTTAAACTCCCAATATTGCACTAGTACAAAGAAAACCGCTTCTGCCAGGCTTTCTCCTGGCTTCAGCACTTTCTTTATTACATAATATTCCAGGACTAACCTGGCAGGTAAAAACTTATGTGGTGTAGCTCCTCAATGAAGTGATATTGGGAGGTAGGAATAATAAATCCTACCTATCTGCCCCTGATTCTTTTCATTTTTCAAAAGTTATTTTGTCCATTAATTCATTACCTTTTTAGAGCTTGCTCCCTTCTTCAGATCATTACATTATCTGGTAACTAGATTAAACAAATCAACTTATCTGGCAAAAAAAAATCCAAAAATCTGTTTGATTTAAAAGAAACTGGGCTCAACCTTGACTTGAGCAATTCAAATCATTATCAGACACATTTAT
Source organism: Hymenochirus boettgeri (assembly GCA_019447015.1). Taxonomy (NCBI): domain Eukaryota; kingdom Metazoa; phylum Chordata; class Amphibia; order Anura; family Pipidae; genus Hymenochirus; species Hymenochirus boettgeri. The sequence goes on along the minus strand of CM033469.1, from coordinate 193,117,321 downwards.
GATCACTCTTTCTCCCCTAAAGCTACCCATACATGGACACAGGGCTGCTTTTAGGCATAGGCCACCTAGACAAATTGTGGCACCAATCTTTTTGCAAATTTCCCCTTGAAATCAGCTGCAGATGGGGTTGGCGGAAAAATTTATGCCTGGCCCGATCTTTTTTTTTTTTTTTTAGTAATCCAATTGATATTGTTGAGCATCTGATCATAAATCTGCATGCACGGTACTATTACAGTACGGTACGATATTTTAAACTATTTGATCAGATTTGCAGAATCTCTCAAAATATCTATGCTGTGTGTAGCCCCTACTAGGGAATGTTTACCTGTGTCAGTTTCAGCCAGAACTGTTCAGCAGCAAGTTCTGTTGCAGGGGGGGACTCTTTAGAGAGGGGGCAGAAAAGAAAGGAAAGGGAAGTCTGGGGAAGAGACAGCCCAGGAGGGAGAAGGAGAAACAGGGACAGTGAGTGTGTGCAGGAGATTCTACAGATCATCAGAAGTGCCAGCCAGGCTTCATTAAATTTTACACTGAACTGAGTGAACTGTTGCCTAATCCTGCATCTGAAGAGACTGTGAACAGGGACCATGTGCTGGACATCAGACTGGTGAGCAGTTTAAACCAATTTCCTTTGCACTGTTTCAAACCCTTGGATGGAGATCCCCTTTCTGAAAAAAACCTATATTGCCATCCTCTTGTGGATCACAAATACTCCATTTGGGAGTTGAGCGCTCCACCAAACAATTTAAAGGGCCCCAACGCCGGCTGACCCAAGTCCATAGAACCACTGGCCAGTGGGTAGACTATACAATACAAGGGCACTAGTTACCTAAATATCTATTATTGTTCATTTTTGTTAATGCATCTTTGTGATATCACAATATATTTCTTTGTTATAAGTTTCCATTTTTTCCTAAGAATCCCTTTTACAAGGTGTGTGTCTGAGGGAAAAGGAGTATTATTTTAAAAAATCAAACCTCTAAATGTGTACTTAAATCCTACTCTTGGTGAGTGTTTGGGTTCTGTGTTAGGGGTGTAGGGTGTCACCACTGGTACAAAGGAGAAACAAAAAGAAGATTCAGCCACCCTTACGGGGGTAAGTGCTACACGTGGGGGCTCGTCCGGGATTTCTCCTGATCACTAAAGTGATGACTACCATAGTATAGAACAAAGTATGGACCCAGAAGCGGCCACCAAGTGGTGTGAGCACCAAAAAGCCAGGCCAGAACTCTGTGTGGTGCTCAGATTTCCAGACAGCGATTGGACAGAGACCAATATTCGCCGTGTAGTAACCAAACTGTCAGCTGAAAATAGGGGCTATGTCATTGATTACACGGAGGACCCCTCAGGGCCCGGCACCTATGCCCTGCTTGAGTGGCGAGACACAATTCCACCTTGTTTTCGGTCTCAGAAACTGCTGCTGTCTGATGGGGTGGAAGCCACCATTATAAGCCCAAAGCAAAGTCCTGATTCCCAAGCAAGAGGGGACCACAAAATAGGAACGGACATACAAATGCCATCTGTGTCTGGAGTGTCTTCACCCAGCAGTGACCCACAGACCAAGTTTTTTGATAACTTTGAGAAAATGATGGAGCGATGCTTGAGGATTCCTGTGACCCCAGCAGTGTATGGATATCGTAAGCTATGCTATGCTTCTCAGGGAAGATCACCGTCCCATCTGGGGAGGAAGAATTTGAAACCTGGATAGACCATGCTTCCCAAGCTTTAGAAGAGTGGGACATCCCAGAGGTTCAAAAGAAACTGAGGATCACCGAAAGCTTGTGAGTACCAGCTGCAGAGGTCATCCGCAACCTCAAGTTAGGGAACCCAGACTGCACAGCTTTAATTTACCTCGAAGCTTTGTATGCAGTATATGGAAGAGTAGAGAAGTTATCTGATCTAATGTACAAGTTTGAACACACTCATCAATATAAAGGAGAGAAACTTTCTGATTACATTGTTAGGATAGATAGGGTCCTGCACCAAATAATTCAGAAGAGAGGAATTGACCCCAGAACTGCTGACAAAGTCAGACTTGGTCAGGTCCTTCAGGGAGCCCATCTTAACCTCCCTATTGTTCTGAGATACATGTTAAAAGGGCACAGAGATGCCCCCACATATCAAGAACTGATGAAAGAGATTAGAGAAGAGGAAGCACTGTTAGAGGAAAAGAACCAAGACCCTGAGGCTGCTGCAAGGCCAAACCAGAAAAAGGAAAAGGTTCTAACATATTCTGCTCATGTGGGAGAGGCGTTTCTTGAAGAAGAGGAAGATGATTTGATTTTGGAGTCAGAGGGGATCAAGCATCAACTAACCCCTCATTCAGAAATGAAAGACCTACTGGCACAAGTGGTACAAATTTAAGCGGGGATGCAACAGTCCCTTACTGATCTACAGAAAACCATAGTTCATGTGGTTCAGACCCAATCGGAGATGCAAAAGGCTGTTGTTGCTCTAGCCAACAAAGGGAAAGTGCCAGCAGAAGCCCCTTCGACCTACAAGAAATGTTATAGCTGTGGAGAAGTGGGACATTTCAAAGCTCAGTGCCCAAAGAAAGAATCACTGGTAGATCCCATGAAGAAAATCACAAAGACTTTGCAGGAAATGCAGGACAGGAAGCTGTCGGGAAACTTCAAAAGGGCCCCGGTGAAGGAGCCATCCAAGGGCCCGCCTCCTCCAGTTTGCTCCAACTCTACATCCAGAACAGATAGATGTAGACTATTGACACCGTTTTCCCCCGCGTCTGGTTCCGTTGCGCATGAAGAACATGCACGCCAACCCTTGAGATATCATGAGAAACGGCACCATACCTGGAAGAAAGGGAAAGTAATGACCAAAGCACCTCCTGTGATACCCACTGTGCCAAGAACAAAAGGAAAATTTCCTGCAGAGTTGGTGGGACCCTCTCCTGTCATCCCTATTCAAGTTGAAGGAATCTATACCAGAGCCCTCATTGACTCAGGCGCTCAAGTGACTCTACTGTGTCGAGATTTCTACGATAGACACTTGAAACACCTCCCTTTGCGAAAACTGGAAGATCTGGAGATATGGGGCATTGGAGCAGGGAAGCCTTTCTCATGATGGGTACATACAGATCCAGCTGGTGGTTGACCCAGTAATTGCAGGACGACTAGGAACCTTTGACACCCTGGCCATTGTGTGCTCACAACTCCCAGGATCTGAAAAAAATTCCCTGATCATAGGAACTAACACTGATCTGATAAGAAGAATCTTAACCCCAGTGGTTAATGACAAGCAAACTGGGAAAGTACACCCCATGCTACAGCCAGTTTATCAGCGTTTAGTCCAGGAACAAAAGGCCCCAGCTGAGGAGGTAGGAAGATTGTGGCTTTTGGGGAAGGAAGAAAGAGTTTTGCAGCCTCAGGAAGTAGCCTGTCTCCGAGCTGAAGTGCGATTAAACTGGAAGCAACCAGGGCCCTATGTCATCTTAGAGACGACCCCTGGGGGAGAGGAGTCTGGATTAGAGTTGGTACCCAAAATTGTGCCTACAAAAGCTTTAGAGCGAATCAAAGGTAAAATACCGGTGAGTGTTCGAAACACTACAGACTCCCCTGTAAGGCTGCGGCTTGAAGATTGAAGATGCACTGCAGTGCCTGTCAGGAGCCAAATGGTTCAGTGTTCTGGACCTGAGAAGTGGATATCATCAGATCCCTATGCATCCTGAGGATAGGGAGAAGACTGCATTTATCTGTCCTCTTGGATTCTACGAGTTTAGTTGGATGCCATAGGACATAGGTGGCTGGCAGCCCTTTCTGGATTCCAGTTCAGCCTGAAGTTTAGACCAGGAGCTGGGAATAGGGATGGCTTTCAAACCCTTGGATGGAGATCCCCTTTCTGAAAAAAACCTATATTGCCATCCTCTTGTGGATCACAAATACTCCATTTGGGAGTTGAGTGCTCCACCAAACAATTTAAAGGGCCCCAACGCCTTTGGGAGTTGAGTGCTCCACCAAACAATTTAAAGGGCCCCAACGCCCAGGAGGGGCTTTCAAACCCTTGGATGGAGATCCCCTTTCTGAAAAAAACCTATAAGGGAAGCCATGTAATTAAATACTTAGTTAAAATCAGTATGGTGTCCACAAAAACTGGAAGACAATCTTTTATGCTGGACTGAAAAAAACAATAAGAAAATGTAAAAAACTGATCTGCATTTAAACTTGCTATTTTAAACTATGACACTACTGTGTGCTGTTTTCTGATTTTATCTGGTAAAAACAGCACACTGTTGTGCAATTACAGCCAATGATTTTTCAAAAAATTATGTTTATTTTATGCTTTATGCTTACCTTTCCCATTTTAAATGGATGGTAGCATGTACAGCAGTGAAATGAAGAGGAGAGGCAGGCTTTATATATAGATCAGTAGTGATGCTTTCAGTACACACTATGCTTATGAGATTGTGTCTAGTAAGGAAAACGTCAAGCTCTTTTGTACTTTGTTTGAGCTAATCAGCATGTCTAGTTCACACATTATATCAGTAAATAAATGATTTTGGCTCCCTAAAAGGCCTAAATCGGAAAAGGTTTACTAAAATTGAAAACAACAATGAAGGAATTGCACATTTCTAACATGAATTTTATTCTGTTCTTTTTTATGTACATTTTTAATAAACTTTATGGATACATCCAGAAAGCAGCATGCAGAATAGAAAGTACCCTGTGCAGATACATTTGCATTGTCTGCATTTCCAGAAAACAGCACATGAACTACATGATTTACAGTGACTGGAAAGAGGAAACACTAATTACACTGCATGATGTAACATAGAGATATAACTAAGTTGCAGATAAGCATAACGCTGTTTCCAAAATGTGACCATAAACAAAATACTGCTAATTTCCATACATAAGAGTTTGGGATTTGGCATTGCCCAATAAAGAATTTCAGAGAGGGGCATAAGGGGGAGATGGCAATTTCCATACTGTTTAAGGTTAGCAGGAGGTAGAAGCACAGACTGAAATCTACAGAATTCCATAAACAGTGATAGATAATGATTTGATGTAATGTGATGGCACACCTTCATTCTCACCTCAAAACATTACCGTGTTGTGTGGAAAATCAGATACAGCATTAACTCCTTCAAAGTCCCCCAGTCAAGAAATAAATTCTAATCACGACACAGGATTAGTATAGTATATAGTATTGTATTTGAGGTTGAATAAAGACATACGTCCATCCAGTCAACCCATCTAGCAATACCCTCATTTCCTGCCTAACTGTTGATCCAGAGGAAGGCAAAAAAAACCCACCAAATTTATGAAGTGGCAATCGGAAATTTCCCTCGATCAACTCGATCAACTCCACCCTCATAAGAACATCTTTTACAAAGAATGGCCTCTTTAAAATATGTTTATATATCATAGTTTCTCCTATGAATTCATAACTGTATGCCTGCTATGCTTATGGATGCCTCATGGAAACTGAGCAATTTAGAAACCTGTACTGAGCCTGAACTGAGCATGGGCATGCTCAGAAGAGGCAGACAGGAGATTAACATTCAGTCATTGGCTGTGATGTCAACTGTCAAATCCATAACTGACAGTAACTAACTGGAAGAACCAGAAGCAGAAACAGGGGAAACAGGACATTGTGCAGGATTTCAGGTTACACTTATATATTTCAGATTTCAAACAATTACCGTTTAGGGTTTTGGGGGGTGATTTACCTGTATGTAAGTTTTCATTTTGGGGCTGGACTTGCCCTTTAATGTATCAATACCAGTAACTTGCAACATTCCTTGTTTGCAGAAACTCATCCAGCTCTTTTTTTAAACTGACCAATGAACCTGCCATAACAACGTCTACTGGAAGATTGTTCCATAGCTTTACCGTTCTCACAGTGAAAAACCCTTTCCGAACTTGAAGCCTAAACCTTTTTTCTTCAAGTCTTAAGGGATGTCCTTGTGTCCTCTGACATGTTCTATTGGTGAACAATGCCCCAGATAGTTTATTGTATTGCCCGTTAATGTATTTACACAGTAATCATATTCCCACGCAAGCGCCTTTTCTCTACTGTACATAAATGTAACTTATCCAGTCTCTCTTCATATTCAAGCCTTTCCATTCCAAATATGTCACTTTGTACTCAAATTCCAAAATTGCTCTGCATATTCAAAATGAGGCCTTACCGATGCTTTGTAAAGAGGGAGAATAACATTTTCCTCCTTTTTGAATCCATACCTCTCTTTATACAAGACAATACCATGCTGGCTCTGGCTGTTGCCTTCTGGCACTTCCTTTAAGTTTGTTATCCACCAAAACTCCCAAGATCCCTTTTCCAACAGGGATTCACTTCACACAGAGCCATTTATAGTATCAGCACAAGGATTTTTAAGTCCCAAAATGCATCACTTTACATTTCTCAACATTGAATCCTATCTGCCACTTAGTTGCCCAATGTAACAATCTATCTAGATCTGCCTGCAACGATTCCACATCCTCTGAAGCTTTTAATGGTCGACAAAGTTTTGTGTCTTTAGCAAACACAGAAACCTTGCTGACAATACCCACTTCCAAATCATTAATAGATTGAATAGAAGTGGCCCCAACACAGAACCCTGTGGCACCCCACTTAGCACTTTAGTCCATAATGATGAAGCCCCATTAACAACTAATCTCTGCATCCTATTCATCAACCAATTTTCTATCCATGTACAAATGTGACTCCCCAGACAGTGGCGTAGATAGAAATCGCAGGGCCCGTAGCAAGATTTTAGATGGGGCCCCTCAACCCAACTGTTCAGTGCAGTTCAACCCGACCTGGGCAGGTCTTTTAAAGGGAATGTCCACCCTACTAAGAAAAAGGAGGTATGGATTCAAGGGAGGAAAATGTAATTCTCCCTCTTTACAAAGCATTGGTAAGGCCTCATTTGGAATATGCAGTGCAATTTTGGAATCCTGTGTACAAAAAGGACATCTTTGAAATGGAAAGGGTTCAGAGAAGGGCAACTAAATTAATAAGGGGATTGGGGGAGCTTGAATATGAAGAGAGACTGGAAAAGTTACAATTATGTACGCTGGAGAAAAGGCGCTTGCGTGGGGATATGATTACTGTGTATAAATACATTAACGGGCCATACAATTAACTATCTGGGGCATTGTTCACCAATAGAACATGTCAAAGGACACGAGGACATCCCTTAAGACTTGAAGAAAAAAGGTTTAGGCTTCAAGCTCGGAAAGGGTTTTTCACTGTGAGAACGGTAAGGCTATGGAACTGTCTTCCAGTGGACGTTGTAATGGCAGGTTCATTGGTAATGCTATTTTTGTTTGTGGGCAAAGCTTATAATAAACTGAAGGTTAGAACAAACAAGAAAAGAGATTATCAATGCACATTCCTGGGCCCCATATATCATAATATCTATGCTAGTGCAAACAGTAAAAACATAGGGTTTTTAGTTACAATATGGGGCCCAGGAATGTGCATTGATCATTTCTTTTCTTGTTTGTTCTAATGTTTTGGTCAGATCAGTAGCACTAAAAAAACAACTATTTTTTATAAAGTAATTTTGCCACAGGAGTGCTCCCAAAGCCCCCCTTTGTGAATAAACTGAAGGTTGGTTTGACACATATAAATATACTTTGTCACAAAGTGTTTCCCTTTGTTATAGTGGTGAATATTTTTATTTATCAGCCTATAATGGTTTACTCCTAAGGGCATATTTATTTAACTTCTTTTGCCACATGCCAAAATATGATTATTTATTTATTTTGCAGTATATAAAAATAGTCAAATTCAACTATGTAACTATGGTGAAAATATTTACTTAAAATTGAAAAAAAGCAGGGTGGCTTTTATAAGTAAACAAAACAGATGTTGAACAGGAGGTAATTCTCTATATATGAAAATGACTGTAACTGCTACATTTTTAGCAAATATTTGTAAAATAACACTTTTTGGTCACTTGCTTGTAAAGGTTCTCATTCATCTCATTTCTCTGAACTGAGAAAGCCAGTCTAATGACTAGGGAAACATCTAAACTTCAAGTCCAGTTGATCTAATTGAATACAACAGATATACCATGACCTGGATGAATGAGAACCTTCACAAGCACAAGTCATTCTGAATTGAGAAAGCCAGTCGGATGACTAGCGAAACGTCTTCAAGAACTAAACTTCAAGTCCAGTTGATCTAATTGAATACAACAGATATTTCTGGTCACTTATTTATTATTATAATGTACTGGGAAAAATACCCGGGGATTTCCTTACAATATGACACCTTCCAGTAAGAAAAGCAGAAAAGGCATTAATGCCGTACAGCGGGTATAGAAGGCTCTCTCTGTTTAGTGAGTAATGTAAAGATCTTTAGTCTTCCATTGTGTTTATTCTGCTGTATCATTTGTTATTCTTTGCTTATTTGTACCTATGTTCAATAGCTTTACCTACAGTGCTTCCCCTACTGTGGTTCTCCGTTTAGTTAGTATATCAAATCAGTGGATGGCTTTGGTTTCAGTGTGTCAGCAGCTCCAGGATCATAAAAAGCAATGTACAGAGACATTAAATCCTTTACGGAACTAAAGATATTGCAATAATAAGATTATGCATTATGAACAATATGAACTACCTGCATGAAAAGCTTTTACTTATATTTGTATACAGAAACCAAGTTACCCTGTTGGTCAAATAGACGTGTACATTATCAACCAGTTCTGCCTTTCAGTTAATGACAGAATCCTGCACCCTTAAAAACCCTTATATATTTGTTTGACAATCTAGTGTGACATATTCTCAGATTAAAACCCATCACCATATTGAATACTAGACACATTTTTGTGTTGCCTGTAAAATGATGATATGTAGTTTGCTATAGCTATGAAATATCACCATATTGAATACTAGACACATTTTTGTGTTGCTTGTAAAATGATGATATGTAGTTTGCTATAGCTATGAAATTGGGGGATTGCAGTATTGACTGTTTAAACTGCTTTATTCCATGTAGATGTAGGATACATATTCTAGGATGTAGGATATGTAGGCTTTTATTTAACCGTAACTTGTTATCCTTTTAAGAGTAATCATTAATAATTTCACTTTACATATGATAAAATACAATCATTTCACATTATCATTAAAATGCTAAATATTATATGTTAAAAAAATCATTTCACATTATCATTAAAATGCTAAATATTATATGTTAAAAAAGTGGTTCAGTGCAGTATAAACATTTCATACAGTCTCAGCAGTGCACAAGAGCAAATAATTTCAAATCATTTCTATATCATTTAGCGCTTTCATATGTTGTCCATGTATTAGGCATAATATTGTTGTCCATGTATTAGGCATAATATTATCATCACCAGAACTATACATCATATATTGTTGAATTAGTTTAAACATTATTGTAAGATTGTGAATACACATATTAATATCTCTGGAATAATGCATCCATTTTTGCAAACCATTTTTAACATGAGTTTCCATTTGCCTCGACAAATTTTATACAGAGCATGGTATTTAGGGCTATTCCCTTTTCTTCCAAGGAAGTATACATGATGGATTAATGCTATTTTTGTTTGTGGGCAAAGCTTATAATAAACTAAAGGTTAGAACAAACAAGAAAAGAGATGATCAATGCACATTCCTGGGCCCCATATATCATAATATCTATGCTAGTGCAAACAGTAAAAACATGGGGGTTTTAGTTACAATTTTATGCATAAAAGTGAAAAGCCTTCCAACCAAGTCAAGGTAACCCCAGTATGGAAGGTCCTAACAGTTTACCTTGGGTCATTTTTCTGGGCTGACCTGCTTGGTTGCCCAGTGTCACTTATTTATTATTATAATGTACTGGGAAAAATACCCGGGGATTTCCTTATAATATGACACCTTCCAGTAAGAAAAGCAGAAAAGGCATTAATGCCGTCTCAGACTTGCTCAAAATTTCTAGAATATTTTCAGAGAAAATGTTTAGATTATTTTCAATGCGATTTACATTAAAAAGTTCAACTCAGGCCCCAATCACACATTTAATAAACAAAATCTGGTGGATGTGTGAAATGACCGGGTTCTAAGTAGACTGAGGGGATCCTTTAAACAATATGACTCAATTTGGGGCCCTTTGATCTATGCCATTTCAGACAATGCATCTACAAATAGGATTTAAGGAACAATGATAATAGTTATACGCTTTAACTATTATTAGAATCTTATCATATAATGAACTTTGGATTATACTGCCCAAATAAGACAATATGTAAAACCACTGCTTCTTAGAATTTATATGAGTAAATGTTTATTTTGTTTAGTTCTGTTTTGTTTCATACTATATTATTTAAATTATTTTGATTGAAGTTATCACTTAATCATTAACAAAAAAACAAGACTATCTATTTATCAAAACTTTGTGATATTAAGATCCACGATGTGTATGTTTACATTGAGAATAATATTGCACTGTATTGTATTTTATTATGCAAAGATATTTAATAAAAAATTTTGGGGGGAAAATAAAAGTTCAACTCAGCAAAAATGCCTTAGAGATGTGAGGTGTAAAAATCTTTAACCAGAAGCAATAGTCAAAACGTTGCCAATTTCTAACTTGCAATAATGTATTGCTGTTAAAGATAGCTCAAAAACTTTACCAATCAATATGCCTCCTAGTCACAGATGATGAATGAGTGTGAGTAATACGTAATTCCCTATGGCGAGCTTGATCCAAAACATTTTTCCCCAATACCAATGCAAATTCTGTGTCTTTTGCTGGTCTATTTTCTGGATGTAGACATCATAAGTATATCACTTTACTGTAACTTCATCTACTACAAAAGCTATGCTTTTCTAAAAGTATCAAGGTTCATTTTTTTATATCAAGAAATCAAATACTTATTTGCAATAACCATGTAAAACTAACAAAATCACTTTAGCAGTTTTCTTATACAACTTTTATTGCATTTTTAATTTATGCATTTATATATATTTTTTCAAATGATTTAAAACATGTGATGGACTCTTCTGAATGATCCACAAACATTCAGGACCCTATACGGAGGTAATTAGAATGCCACGTGGCTAACATGGCTTATCTTTGTTTGGTATATTGTTACTTAGATCATTTTACCACATGAGAATTACAACATGATTTTCCAAACAACATGGGTTGTGAAACTCCGAAGTTGGACACAGTCTTAGCCCAAAAACATAACTAATGCAATAGTTTTTTGTTATAGGAATTTATATATATGGTGAAAGTTATGTTTCAGATTTTTACAGCATAAAGTGAATAAAAACATTCATATTACGATAATAAAAACTTTTCTACTGCCTATAGTTTTAACGTTTGTTCTCATCATCTCACTTGTGTTAATACCCTAAAGCATCCTTTTGGATTTAGATATAATGTATTCACCTTGAGGGTAGTTGCTTAAAATACATATTGTGAAGTTGCTTATTTTTACCAATATGATTCATATGTTAACCTGATAATGTTTTATGATATTATATATTAATGACTTACCTTTCCCATTTGAGTAGAAGGACTTTTCAACTGCAGTACAAATGTGTAAAGCAGCCTTATATATGTGTGTCCTGTATGCTGATGTTCTGCACAGCGGGCTATAGAAGGCTCTCTCTGTTTAGTGAGTAATGTAAAGATCTTTAGTCTTCCATTGTGTTATTCTGTCGTATCATTTGTTTATTCTTTGCTTATTTGTACCTTTGTTCATAGCTTCACCTACGCTTCCCCTACTGTGGTTCTCCGTTTAGTTAGTAATCAAATCAGTGGATGGCTTTGGTTTCAGTGTGTCAGCAGCTCCAGGATCATAAAAAGCAATGTACAGAGACATTAATCCTTTACGGAACTAAGATATTGCAATAATAAGATTATGCAATATGAACAATATGAACTACCCTGCAGAAAGCTTTTACTTATATTTGTATACAGAAACCAAGTTACCCTGTTGGTCAAAGACGTGTACATTATCAACCAGTTCTGCCTTCAGTTAATGACAGAATCCTGCACCCTTAAAAACCCTTATATATTTGTTTGACTCTAGTGTGCCATATGCGAATTAAAACCATCACCATATTGAATACTAGACACATTTTTGTGTTGCCTGTAAAATGATGATATGTAGTTTGCTATAGCTATGAAATTGGGGGATTTTATTGGTCAGATAGATACAATAAATTAACTCTTTGGTTTACAGGAGATGGTCTAAAATATTAAAAAAATGTTTTAGAGATGGGTTTAATCTAAAAAATATATCACACTAGATTGTTACCCCACAAATATGAGGGTTTTTAAGGGTGCAGGTCTGTAGTTAAATGCAGAACTGAATGATAATCAATGGATTTTTTTCCTGACCAAAACTCACCACATATAACAACCCGGGAGTTACTAAAAATATCACACTTATGGGAATACTTCAGTTTATTTAGTAGTTATACAATGTTAGCTGTTGGATGTTCTCCATTAGTTTTGGGGGCTTTCTGGACAGGAAAAGTGGGGTACCTACATATGTCTGGTGTCATTGATCAGAGTGATCTAGAAATACAAAATACAAAAATAAAGACATTTTGCAAAATGCCTTTTTCTGACATATCTCAGCCAAAAATATGGAAAAATATCCAACAAAGTTACAAAAGCCAGTAAGTACAGTTTGCACTACTTTTTGTGGGTTTCCCTAACGCTTTGTCACAAAAAGCCAAAATCTTGTAAATTCTTTTGGTAAAAAAAAGCAACAGGCACTGGAAGGGTAAATAGAATACAATTGCAGTGATTTACTACCACATGGTATTCTACTATCGTGCCTACTACGACATAACGCAAGGTTCAACAGGGTCTCGCAAGATTCAATACAAGACCTTATTTTATGATAATTTTCTTAAAGGGGTGGATATGCTTGTGAAGGTTCTCATTCATCCAGGTCATGGTATAATCTGTTGTATTCAATTAGATCAACTGGACTTGAAATGTAGTTCTTGAAGACGTTTCGCTAGTCATCCGACTGGCTTTCTCAATTCAGAATGACTTGTACAAGAATCTGTGGCAATTATTACCCTGGAAAAATCCCAATTAGCATATCACAGCCTTGTTAAGGGTGTGATTAGATAGGGGCTAAGAGGTGTTATAGGAACCCCAAAGTAAGGTCAAAACAGCATTGTACATGGCAGACAGTTGGTGCGAACCCCCCCACCTCTATTTACTTGGTTTCTTTATTTTCACATAAATGGCCTCCTTAACACCTCTCTTGACCAGTCACGTTCCTTCACCAAGTGAACATTACAATCTTCAAAGGTATGTCCTTTATCCTTAAATGCAGATCCACGCTGAGTCCTGACCCGAGGAATTGGCTCTTCTGTGCTGGGCCATACGTTGATGCAGTTGCTGTTTGGTCTCCCCCACATACAAATCAGAGCATTCTTCACTGCCCTGCACTGAATATAGCTTCGCTTTTCTTGTGTTTTGGATTGGGTCTTTCGGATGTACCAATTGCTGCCTCATGTGGCCGCAATTGGTACATCCGAAAGACCCAATACCAAAACACAAGAAAAGCGACATCATACACGTCTTCAAGAACTACATTTCAAGTCCAGTTGATCTAATTGAATACAACAGATAAAGGGGTGGATAATTCAACCAGACAAAAATTAAAGGCATTGTAAACCCTATAGGTATTTGAACATAAGGCTTTCTCTCCAAACCTTACAATATTAACTACAAACCGTTACAAATTTTTCCCCCCATATTATACATTTATATATTATTCACATTATTTCAAGAGACTTCCTGAGAGCATTATTGATCTGCATAATTTTTACATATTGTACGTTTGTATTTTATACATTGCCTTAAGTTACAATTATGTACGCTGGAGAAAGGCGCTTGTGCGGGGATATCATAACTGTGTATAAATACATTAACAGGCCATACAAACTATCTTACGCATTGTTCACCAATAGAGTATGTCAGAGGACACGTAGCCATCCCATAAGACTTAAAGAAAAAAGGTTTAGCTTCGTGTTCGGAAAGGTTTGTTTTTTCACTGTGAGAACGGTAAAGCTATGGAACTGCCTTCCAGTGGACATTGTTATGGCAGGTTCATTGGTCAGTTTAAAAAAAAAGGCTGGATGAATTTCTGCAAACAAAGAATGTTGCAAGTTACTGGTATTGATACATAAAGTAGAGTTGATCCAGGGAAATTTCCGATTGCCACTTGAGTCAGAAAGGAATTTTTTTCCCCTTCATAAATTTGGTGGGTTTTTTTTGCCTTCCTCTGGATCAACAGTTAGGCAGGAAATATATATATATATATATATATATATATATATTGCTAGATGGGTTGGGCTGGATGGACATATGTCTTTATTCAACCTCAAATACAATACTTAATAGACCCAAGGAAGTCTATAGTCTATGTACAGGATTAGCATGAAAGGCACACAAGAGTATTGACTGTTTAAACTGCTTTATTCCATGTAGATGTAGGATGTAGGATACATATTCTAGGATGTAGATATGTAGGCTTTTATTTAACCGTAACTTGTTACCCTTTTAAGAGTAATCATTAATCATTCACTTTACATATGATAAAATCTCTTGCCATGGTTCCAGCAAGCTTTATTTATATGAGGTTTTGCAATGATCTCTGCATTTCACATTAAATGCTAATATTATATTTAAAAAAGTGGTTCAGTGCAGTATAAACATTTCATACAGTCTCAGCAGTGCACAAGAGCAAATAATTTCAAATCATTTCTATATCATTTAGCGCTTTCATACGTTGTCCATGTATTAGGCATAATATTCTCATCACCAGAACTATACATCATATATTGTTGAATATTTTACATTATTGTAAGATTGTGAATACACTATTAATCTCTCTGGAATAATGCACCTTTTGCAAACCATTTTTAACATAAGTTTCCATTTGCCTCGACAGATTTTATACAGAGCATGGTATTTAGGGCTATTCCCTATTCTTCCAAGGAGTATACATGATGGATTAATGCTATTTTTGTTTGTGGGCAAAGCTTATAATAACTGAAGGTTAGAACAAACAAGAAAAGATTACAATGCACATTCCTGGGCCCAATATCATAATATCTATGCTAGTGCAACAGTAAAAACATAGGGTTTTTAGTACAATATGGGGCCCAGGAATGTGCATTGATCATTTCTTTTCTGTTTGTTCTAATGTTTTGGTCAGATCAGTAGCACTAAAAAAACAACTATTTTTTATAAAGTAATTTTGCCACAGGAGTGCTCCCAAGCCCCCCTTTTGAATAAACTGAAGGTTGGTTTGACCCATATAAATATACTTTGTCACAAAGTGTTTCCCTTTGTTATAGTGGTGAATATTTTTATTATCAGCCTATAATGGTTTATCCTAAGGCATATTTATTTAACTTCTTTTGCCACATGCCAAAATATGATTATTTATTTATTTTGCAGTATATAAAATAGTCAAATTCAACTATTACTAATGGTGAAATATTTACTTAAAATTGAAAAAAAGCAGGGTGGCTTTTATAAGTAAAAAAAACAGATGTTGAACAGGAGGTAATTCTCTATTATGAAAATGACTGTAACTGCTACATTTTTAGCAAATATTTGTAAAATAACACTTTTTGGTCACTTGCTGAAAGGTTCTCATTCATCCATTTCTCTGAACTGAGAAAGCCAGTCTAATGACTAGGGAACACTCTAAACTTCAAGTCCAGTTGATCTAATTGAATACAACAGATATACCATGACCTGGAGAATGAGAACCTTCACAGCACAAGTCATTCTGAATTGAGAAAGCCAGTCGGATGACTAGCGAAACGTCTTCAAGAACTAAACTTCAAGTCCAGTTGATCTAATTGAATACAACGATATTTCTGGTCACTTATTTATTATTATAATGTACTGGGAAAAATACCCGGGGATTTCCTTACAATATGACACCTTCCAGTAAGAAAAGCAGAAAGGCATTATGCCGTCTCAGACTTGCTCAAAATTCTAGAATATTTTCAGAGAAATGTTTAGATTATTTCAATGCGATTTACATTAAAAAGTTCAACTCAGGCCCCAATCACACATTTAATAAACAAAATCGGTGGATGTGTGAAATGACCGGGTTCTAAGTAGACGGAGGGGATCCTTTAAAACATATGACTCAATTTGGGGCCCTTTGATCTATGCCATTTCAGACAATGCATCTACAAATAGGATTTAAGGAACAATGATATAGTTATACGCTTTAACTATTATGAATCTTATCATATAATGAACTTTGGATTATACTGCCCAAATAAGACAATATGTAAACCACTCTTCTTAGAATTTATTGAGTAAATGTTTATTTTGTTTAGTTCTGTTTTGTTTCATCTATATTATTTAAATTATTTTGATTGAATCACTTATCATTCAATATATAATATATATATATATATATATATATATATATAAAAAACAAGACTATCTATTATCAAAACTTTGTGATATTAAGATCCACGATGTGTATGTTCATTGAGAATAATATTGCACTGTATTGTATTTTATTATGCAAAGATATTCAATAAAAATTTTTTGGGGGGAAAATAAAGTTCAACTCAGCAAAATGCCTTAGAGATGTGAGGTGAAAAAATCTTTAACCAGCACAATAGTCAAAACGTTGCCTATTCTAACTTGCAATAATGTATTGCTGTTAAAGATAGCTCAAAAACTTTACCATCAATATCCCCTAGTCACAGATGTGAATGAGTGTGAGTAATACGTAAATCCCTATGGCAGCTTGATCCAAAACATTTTTCCCCAATACCAATGCAAATTCTGTGTCTTTTGCTGGTCTATTTTCTGGATGTAGACATCATAAGTATATCGCTTTACTGTAACTTCAAATACTTATTTGCAACAACCATGTAAAACTAACAAAATCACTTTAGCAGTTTTCTTAAACAACTTTTATTGCATTTTTAATTTATGCATTTATATATATTTTTTCAAATGATTTAAAACATGTGATGGACTCTTCTGAATGATCCAATTCTGGCACTTGAGGCTCCCCAGTCAGAGAATCTCCTGTATTCCCCAGGTCTCAGGTAGAACTGGCGCCCCCTGTAGTTGGGTTCTCATAGAACAATCCAGACCATCAAACACATGCAGGAGTGAATGTCATGGAAACGGAATCGATCGTAAACATTAGGACAGTCTTCAGAAAAATCCATCATCTGGCCTTGGAAATCTCCTCTTTCATAGATCCTCATTCTATACTGACCATGGTGCTAAAAGCAAGTACAAAACACATATAAAATTAATTAATTTATTATCATTTTTATAATTATTAATTTGTGTACAAAGTATCTAATCACCAATAACACACAGATGTTTGATTTGACCTTATTTAAATTCCTGCAAGTCCAATATTGCTATATTATTATTATACCTACTGGGTTTTAGATATTATCTAAGCAGTGTTTTCTTTCTTTTTCTTTATTCTAAAGATTTTACTTATTAAATCAAACCAAAAGGCAGGAGTTTGGTCATCATAACAGTTAAAATTATGGTACAAGAAAAAAAAAAATAATTCCAGGAGAAGTAAATTCATTTGTGCAGTTTGCAGAAACTGGAATAAACACCAGGTTTACCTTTTATATTTTAATAGCGGCTTAAACTAGCTTAAAGGGCATGTCCACCCCCAAAACTAAAATTTAACCCCTTACTGGCCACATCAAGTAGTTTAAAACAATCCTTACCTTACATTCCTGCTCAAAATAGTTCCCCTGCTGTGCCCCTCCAAAGTCCAGGAAACTGCTGTGTAGACAGTGTGTGACTCATGCTGTGCCTGAGACTTCCTCAACCTCATCAAGGTTGAGGCATGCTCATGGCAGCCCTCCCGCCTCTCAGCCAATCACGGACCGGCTGCCGGTCCCGCCCCCTGCTTTCATTCCATGCAAGCAGAGGGCCTGAACACTGCAGCGCGAGGAGAGAGGCAGGTAAGTTAGAATCGGGGGACTTTCTAACAATTATATTAATGCGGTTGAGGCTGGGGGAGCATGCCCTACCACATATCAAAAGTTAAATTTCGGGGTGGACATGCCCTTTAAGTTTAGTCATTTGTTATCTCACAATTTTGCTTTGATACTATAGTAGATTAGAACAACATACATTGGGAGACAAGCGACAGGACTTGATGCAGTCATTGAAGCCCATCCAACGATGGAAGTCTGGGTATTCTCCTTTATGTAGGTAATACTGGTGTCCCTGTAACTGGCGTTTTCATACACGATCCAGTCCCCACTGTCCACCCTGATGGAGTTGCAGCGCTTGAATATAGGAGGACATGTCGGAACAGTCTGAGCTGCACTCATAGCAGCGGCCTTGGAAGTTCCGTCCTCGTAGAAGAAATCTGAAGGAAGAATACAGAAAATATTTTGAGCAATAGAAGGAAAAAATGCCAAGAGAAACATTATTACCATGGTGGGTCAACCCATTCTGGGTTTTAATTTATGAAATCTGGGATTCCTTTATTTAACTATACAACCAATAGTCTCTAATCAGATTCCATATAATACCTCTACACTTTCGCTTTCAACTGCTCCCTGATCCTTATAGAAAAGGCTTTTTCTGTTCTTTCTATAATCAAAAAAAGCTTTTCCCCCATGACTGGCACAAACCTCAACCAAACCAAATATATAAGCATTTACAAATGAATGAAATATGATTTAAAATGGCTGATATGCCCTATGCCAATACAATCAAAAAACTGTGGCAGGAACATAAATTTAACACACTTTTACCTCTTTCACCTGTTCTCATCTTCAAAACATTCAGAACCCTTACTACTGGCTAATTAGAATGCCACAGTTGCTTACATGGCTCTTGTTTGGTATATTGTTACTTTATATCATTTTAAAATGAGAATTACACAACATGATTTTCCAAACACAACATGGGTTTGAAACTCACGAAGTGAAACACGTCTTAACCCAAAAACATAAACTAATGCAAATAGTTTTTTTATAGGAATTTATATATATGGTGAAAAGTTGTTTCAGATTTTTCACAGCAAATAAAAGTGAATAAACATTCTAATTACGAATATAAAAACTTTTCTACTGCCTATAGTTTTAACGTTTGTTCTCATCATCTCACTTGATGTAATACCCTAAAGCATCCTTTTTGATTTAGATAATGAAATGTATTCACCTTGATGGGTAGTTGCTAAATACATATTGTGAAGTTGCTTTTTTTTACAATATGATTACATATGTTGAAACCTATAATGTTTTATGATATTATATGATCAATGACTTCCCTTTCCATTTTGAGTAGAAGGACTTTTCAACTGCAGTACAAATGTGTGTGAAGGCCAGCCTTTATATAGTGTGTTCCTGTATTGCTGATGTCTGCACAGCGGGTATAGAAGGCTCTCTCTGTTAGTGAGTAATGTAAAGATCTTTAGTCTTCCATTGTGTTTATTCTGCTGTATCATTTGTTATTCTTTGCTTATTTGTACCTATGTTCAATAGCTTCACCTACAGTGCTTCCCCTACTGTGGTTCTCCGTTTAGTTAGTATATCAAATCAGTGGATGGCTTTGGTTTCAGTGGGTCAGCAGCTCCAGGATGATAAAAAGCAATGTACAGAGACATTAAATCCTTTTCGGAAATAAAGATATATTATGCATTATGAACAATATGAACTACCTGCATGAAAAGCTTTTACTATATTTGTATACAGAAACCAAGTTACCCTGTTGGTCAAATAGACGTGTACATTCACACAGTTCGGCCTTTCAGTTATGACAGAATCCTGCACACCTTAAAAACCCTTATATATTTGTTTGACAATCTAGTGTGTACATATTCTCAGATTAAAACCCATCACCATATTGAATACTAGACCCATTTTGTGTTGCCTGTAAAATGATGATATGTAGTTTGCTATAGCTGAAATCGGGGGATTTTATGGTCAGAAGTATAACAATAATACTCTTTGGTTTACAGGAGATGGTCTAAAATATTAAAAAAATGTTTTTAAGATGGGTTTTAATCAAAAATATATCACACTAGATTGTTACCCACAAATATGAGGGTTAAGGTGCGATTCTGTAGTAAATGCAGAACTGAATGATAATTAATGGATTTTTTTCCCTGATCAAAACTCACCACTTATAACAACCCGGGAGTTACTAAAAATATCACACTTATGGGGATACTTGAGTTTATTTAGTAGTTTTTCAATGTTAGCTGTTGGGTGTTCTCCATTAGTTTTGGGGGCTTCCTGGACAGGAAAAGTGGGGTACCTACATATGTCTGGTGTCATTGATCAGAGTGATCTAGAAATACAAAAATAAAGACATTTTGAAAAATGCACTTTTTCTGACATATCTCAGCCAAAAATATGGTAAAAATATCCAACAAAGTTACAAATGCCGGTAAGTACAGTTTGTACTACTTTTTGTGGGTTTCCCTAATGCTTTGCCACAAAAAGCCAAAATCTTGTAAATTCTTTTGGTAAAAAAAAGCAACAGGCACTGGAAGGGTAAATAATATTCAGCCAAATGTAATACTTCACACTTTTCATTCCGGGAACAAAGCAGAAATTGTAGATTTACAATCCCCATAGAATACAATCGTGGTGATTTACTACCACATGGTATTCTACGATCGTGCCTTGCTTGCCTACTACGACTTAACGCAAGGTTCATCAGGGTCTCGCAAGATTCAATACAAGACCTTATTTTATGATCATTTTCTAAAGGGGTGGATAATTCAACCAGACAAAAATTAAAGGCATTCTAAACCCTTTAGGTATTTGAACATAAGGCTTTTTCTCCAAACCTTCCAATATTAAACTCCAAACCATTACTAATTTTCCCCCCAATATTATATATTTATATATTATTCACATTATTTCAAGAGACTTCCTGAGAGCATTATTGATCTGCATAATTTTTACATATTGTAGGTTTGTATTTTATACAGTACCTTAAGTTTCAATTATGTACGCTGGGGAAGGGGTGCTTGCGTGGGGATATGATTACTGTGTATAAATACATTAACAGGCCATACAATAAACTATCTTATGCATTGTTCACCAGTAGAGTATGTCAGAGGACACGTAGCCATCCCTTAAAATTTGAAGAAAAAAGGTTTAGGCTTCAAGCTCGGAAAGGGTTTTTCACAGTGAGAACGGTAAAAAATGGAACTCTCTTCCAGTGGACGTGGTGATGGCAGGTTCATTGGTCAGTTTTAAAAAAAAGCTGGATGAGTTTCTGCAAACAAGGAATGTTACAAGTATGCTTGTGAAGGTTCTCATTCATCCAGGTCATGGTATATCTGTTGTATTCAATTAGATCAACTGGACTTGAAATGTAGTTCTTGAAGACGTTTCGCTAGTCATCCGACTGGCTTTCCAATTCAAATGACTTGTACAAGAATCTGTGGCAATTATGTACCCTGGAAAATCCCAATTAGCATATCACAGCCAGGTGTTAAGGGTGTGATTAGATAGTGGCTAAGAGGTGTTATAGGAACGCCCAGAGTAAGGTGTTAAACAGCTGTACAGGGCACAGTTGGTGTCGAACCCCCCCACCTCTATTTAGGCTTGGTTTCTTTATTTTCACATAAATGGCCTCCTTAACACCTCTCTTGAACCAGTCACGTTCCTTCGCCAGTATGTTAACATTAGAATCTTCAAAGGTATGTCCTTTATCCTTAAGATGCAGATACACGGCTAGTCCTGACCCGGGAATTGGCTCTCTGTGCTGGGCCATACGTTGATGCAGTTGCGTTTGGTCTCCCCCACATACAAAATCAGAGCATTCTTCACTGCACTGCACCGCATATATGATGTCGCTTTTCTTGTTTTTTTGGTATTGGGTCTTTTGGATGTACCAATTGCTGCCTCAGTGTGTTGTTCGGTTTAAAGCAGACAGGATACATGTTTTTTGAAAATTCTTCTTAATTTCTCAGAGACCCCTGCTACATATGGATGACCATGTTCTTCCTCCTGTCTTGCTTTTCCCCTTCACTGTTGGTATTTGTGTTCTTTTCTTTCCTTCTACTTCTTTTGACAAGGCCCAGTCTGGATATCCACAAGTTTTAAGGGCTCCTCTGAGATGTTTCATTTCTTTAGCCTCGGCCTCTGTGGCTAGTGGGTATGTTCTCGGCTCTGTGTTGCAGGGTTCTGATGACACCCCTTGTGATCTAAAGGGTGGTGGGAGTCAAACATCAAATACTGATCTGTGTGTGTGGTTTTCTGTAAACCTCCAGTTTACCATTTTCCTTACTTCTACCAAGCAGTCCAAGAAAGCCAGTTTTGTTGTTTTGTACCTCTTCCCTTGTGAATTTAATGTTTGGTCCCCGCATTAATGTGTTCTGTGAAAGCTTGTACTTCCTTCTGGTGGATTTTAACCCAGGTGTCATGTGGATTTAACCCAGGTGCCATGTACAATGCTGTTTTAACACCTTACTCTGGGCGTTCCTATAACACCTCTTAGCCACTATCTAATCACACCCTTAACACCTGGCAGTGATAGCTAATTGGGATTTTCCAGGGTACATAATTGCCACAGATTCTTGTACAAGTCATTCTGAATTGAGAAAGCCAGTCGGATGCACTACGAAACGTCTTCAAAAACTACATTTCAAGTCCAGTTGATCTAATTGAATACAACAGATAAGGAATGTTACAAGTTACTGGTATTGATACATAAAGTAGAGTTGATCCAGGGAAATTTCCGATTGCCACTTGGAGTCAGGAAGGAATTTTTCCCCCCTTCATAAATTTGGTGGGGTTTTTTTTGCCTTCCTCTGGATCAACAGTTAGGCAGGAAATATATATATATATATATATATATATATATATATTGCTAGATGGGTTGGGCTGGGTGGACATATGTCTTTATTCAACCTCAAATACTATAGTATACTTAATACACCAGGAATCTATAGTGTTTAGTAGCAGGATTAGGGGCAGAAAGGCACAAATGCAGTATTGACTGTCATGGTGGGTCAACCCATTCTGGGTTTTTATTCATGGAATTCTGGGATTCCATTATTTAACTATACAACCAGTAGTCTCTTAATCAGATTCCATATAACGCCCCTACATTTTACTCAACATGCTCCCTGAACATTATAAAAAAAAGGCCTTCTCTGGTTATTTCTAATAGTCAATAAAATATTCTTCCCCCTCAACTGGCACAAATTCTTCCCCCTCAACTGGCACAAACCTACTACCCAAATCCTTATCAAATATATAAGCATTTACTAAATGAATGATATATGATTTTGAATGGCTGGTATGCCCTATGCCAATACAATCAAAAATGCCTGTGGCAGGAACATACATTTAACACACTTTTGCTCTTTCAAGTGCTCTCATCTTTACTCCAATCTTTCAGAACCCTTACTACTGAGGCTAATTAGAATGCCACAGTTGCTGTACATGGCTTTCTAGTTTTGTAGAATGTTACATAGATTTCCTTTTTTGAAATGAGAATTTACACACATAATTTTCCAGACACATCTTGGGTGGAATACAGTCTCAGCCCTAAAACCAACGCAGATACAGTTTTTCTGGGATATATATATGAACTGAGAGCTGCTATTAGCAAATAGCATCGCCCGCTGTTTGCACCGGGTTGCCGATAGCGGCTCCTGGTGCTTCAGGATGTTAATGTTTGTTAAAGGAAAATCTCACTTGAAGTTAATATTGTATAGCATCCGTTTGTGCTCCATAAAATAATTTGTTTTATCAAAAGGCAGGAGACCCTTAGAAAGTAATCACCTTGATGGGTTTGCTATATACATATTGTGAATCAAGTTGCTATTTTGTTCCAATGTATTACTTATGTTGAAACCTAGAATTGTTATGATATTATATGATCAATGACTTACCTTTCCCATTTTGAGTAGAAGGACTTTTCAACTGCAATACAAGTGTGTGAAGAGGCAGCCTTTATATATGTGTGTCCTGTATTGCTGATGTCTGCACAGCGGGTATAGAAGGCTCTCTCTGTTTAGTAATGTAAAGATGTTTAGTCTTCCATTGTGTTTATTCTGCTGCATCATTTGTTTTTCTTTTCAATAGCTGTACCTACAGTGCTTCACCAACTGCTTACTACATCCCTGTTTGGCTATAATATCATAATGATACCTCCATAATCATGAACAGCAATGTACAGAGAGATCCAGGGACCTAAAATAAGGTAACATTGTACACGGGAATGTTAAGCTGCATCATAAATAAAACACAAAAAATAGATGCCACAATAATTTGAAGAAAACCGGACGCAGCTTTAATGCTTTATTAACTAATGTAATTATTCCAAGAAAACGATTAAACCATTATTTAAACATAAAATGCTGCTGGTTAAAGCTTAACAGCATAACATGGAAATTCTAACCATACAATACAGCTATGACCATATAGTCCAAAGCCACATTCCATCTGCACCCTCCTTACCATGGGCATTACCGCAGTAAACTTCATCAAGATTAAAATTTAGCTGAGTCTCTGACACTCCCAATTTGACAGGTAAAGAGTCTAAACATTCCACAAGGTAGCAGTGGGCTACTGTCTTTCAGGCTGTAATTACTATTGAATGAAAGGTGATTTTTTTTACAGTGACCACAACAGTTCTAGGGCATTTGTAACAGTAATCCTTCCTCTGGAACTACCTCTGAACCATTCTTTGAAGCCTCTTCAGGGTCAGTTTCTAACAGAAAGAAATTTCCACTTGAAACATGTACAATCTCCACATAGACCCTGGAGGATTTGCACTGGTGGAAGATCTACTGGATGCCAAGGGTTTCCAACAGAACCCCCAGGAGATTCAGGAGCAAATGTATGGCAAATCTTATGGAGCTACTGGCAATATGGTCAGGGGGCTGTAGAAATTAAATGAAGGCTTTCTCAACAACTTTCACAGTAGTGCCAACAATCAAAGGTGTAGAGTTTTTTTCCAGCTGGATGGGGGCTCACATAAGCAACGACTTTAAGTGGGGGATCATTGTCTCCAACTATTCCAGGGATCTGTAGTTGCACTTCCAGGCAACCATTCATGTAGACAGGACATTTCCCCACACCAAAAACTGGCACAGGACCCACAGGCTGCAGTGGAATATGTCTGAGGAATTGCTGGTAGAAAGGCCTGTGAATAATCGTCAATTGAGCCTGTGTTGAACAGTGGAGTTGTGGGTACACCATTTACAAGCAAGTTAAATGTACATTTATGCCTCACACCAGGTAGAACTACAAGCTGTGAGGATCCTCACCTTATCTTTGATAGCTGTCCCATCTTGCTTTCAATGTCTAGCTGGTCGGCAAGTAATCTACACTGATGGACTCAATTTACAGTCTGCCCACAATGGAAGCACTCAGGCAGTGGAGCAGGTATAATCAGGGGGCTGATGCTGTATATTTCATGGAAGCATCTTCTTTCTTCTTTGTCACACCCCATACCTCCTTTTGCTGTAGTTTTGACAAGAGCAGTTCTCAGTTTTATTAGGGAATGCAACATATAGGAGCTACATCCTCCTTCTCCCTTTTTTTAAACTTAAAACATGTGGAACCAAGTATGAGGTTTCTGGGGAGGATAAACCATCTGGGAGGTCAAACTAGCAGGTGATCCTAGAGGCTGCACATCATCTGTCTCCAGGGTTAATGTTCGAATTTCAGTCTTAATGCCAGTACCCCTTCTTAGAGGTGGATAATGGGGCAGCCAACTTTGTGAGTGCCCACTGGAAAAATGGTATAGGGCCCTGTGAAATATCCAGTTAGTGATTAGTCTTCTTTAGCTAGCAAATGGGAGCCCACCAAAATTGGGTGGTAGCGTTTCATTAATTAATTCTGTAGAACTATCCCTAGGTACACGATCAATGGCAAAGGCATGTCATGGGTTAATAAACTCTGCTGCAGCCCATGCAAATACATCAACTGGAAGTATCAGATGTTTGATCAATTAGATATGTAGTGCCAAAGGTAACTCAAAGCGATAGTAAAATGGGGGTACTTGCTATAGAGACTGTCAGCCTTACCCAAATTCTATGAACAAGATTCTTATTAATCAGGAGTGGGCCCTTGCATATGTTAGAGGCAGGGTGTTGCTGAACTACCACTCGAGGTAGAATGCAATAAACGGGCACCAGTGGTTCTGGAACTTAAAAAGTATTTTATTTATTGACAAAACAATATTAATAAGGCATTGCAATTAGCACAATAGAGATGGCATAGCATGGCACAGATATCACATAAGTACCCACAAACCAGAGGAATCAGAAACAGTATAAATAACAATCAGCTTGGGTGGTAGACCCAGGAACCTAGTCCTTACAAAATCTCCTTGTTGGAGCTCAGGCTGCTCACTAGCTACCCTACGCCTATCTATCACTCCTAGAGTGATCTATAACAGAGACTATTTTCACACTAACAGCGCTATACAATAACAAAGTACAAAAAAGTCATACAAGGGGAACAAATAGATAAATAGTTCAGTACATAATCATAACTATATATGCGCTAGAGCCTTGCCACAAGAGGAAAGAAGGTCCCTGCCCTGTAGAGCTTACAATCTAACTAAATATCTTGGCTGGTTAACCTATCTAATTGTTTTAACATGAATTAAAAGCTCAGTACAGTGTTTCAGATGGTGGATTAAAAAAACTAAGCATTATTTTTTAACATTCTTACCAGTTTTACCATTATCATAAAGTTGGACACTCGAGCATCACCATGTGTGTTTTTAAAGATGATGTATTTGGTGACATTCTGTCAGTGCTATACTTTTGCTTCTTGTCCTGAAATAAAAAGCATTGTTCCTGCTTTTTTTAAATTCTTTTTCCTGCTTTCCCGAAGAAAGCTTAATTGCTGTAAACACCGTGTTAGATTCTTACTATTTCCAGGAACCTAATGACGAGGAGGTACCAGGCTTCTTTTTATATTATAATATGTACCTTGGATGGGGGCATTTTTTTTATACTGTATAAAATAACATATTGCTAGATGAGAAAATGTAGGAAGCTAACATGCCTTTGCATAGAAATAAGATAGTTACAGGGGATGCTGATAATGCAAAAGTCTTAAACAGATAACAGAGTTCAAGTAGCAATAATGGTATAAAGGATTGTTTGCACTTTGGTTAACTTAAATCTAACAAATAAATCTTAGATTAATAAATCTGAACTGGATTAAATTCATCCTCTGGTCCTAAGGGAGCTATTTTGTTCATAGGCTTGCAATTACAGACCTGTAAGTTTAACTTGTAGTTTAATAGTGGTGGGGAAGATAACAGAAAGTTTGAAATGGGAACATATTCTAGAGTATATTTTAGGGACTGGCCTTATAAGTATATGTCATCATGGATTAGTGAGAAACAGATCATGTCAAACAAACTTGCTTGGCTTTTCTGAGGAAGTGGGTAGGTATTTCGCAGTAGATGGCATAGCAGTAGATGTGGTATACTTTGATTTCGCTAATGGCTTTTGATACTGTACCCCATAAGTGACCTATGTACGTATTAAATAAGGTCTGTTAGACTTGGGTGGCACATTTGTACAGGATTGATACTTTGTTGTAGTATGGATGCAGAGAGTAGTTGTTAAAGGGCATGTCCAACCCCAAATCTAACTTTGGGAGTAAGGTAGGTAACCCCTACCCACCCCCAGCCACCACAATATTTCATTAAAAAATCCCCACATTTCTACTTACATTGCCTTACACTGACTTCCCTCCCGCAGCGATCCGATGAGAGAGGCTGCCAATCACAGAGGCAGCTGATATCATGTGAAACGCCGCGGGAGTGAGGGCTCTGTAAGTACGGATCTGTTTTTTTTTTTAGGAATTATTGCAGCGTTTGGTGGCGGACAAGGTTTACTTACCTTACTTCCAAAGCATTTCATGCTAGGTGCAACGATGGCTGAGGATGGAACCAGATGGTGGAAGAGGGGGGGGTGGCACATGAACCAGACTTTGACTAGGAAGAGGATTCATCAGAAGCCTCACAGACAGCTTGGACTCTTCAGTTTCCTGGAATTTGAAAAGGCCTATCTTGGGAACCATAAGGAGCAGAAAAGTATGGTAAGGTTTATTTTAAACTACAGAATGGTGTCAATAGTGGGTTTAATTATAGTTTTGGGGGTGGACATGCCCTATAATGTTTCTTTGTCAGTGTAGACTCACTATTGACACCATTCTGTAGTTTAAAATAAACCTTACCTTATTTTTCTGCTCCTACAGAAAAAAAACCACTACAACACTAAAGCTAAAACTAGCTGATTTAGAAGACAGAAGTAGAAGAAATAATCTGAAAGTAAGAGGCATCCCAGGAACAGTCAAAACAAACGAACTAACGAACTACTTAACAGAACTATTCCAACTACTAGTACCCAAAGCCTCATTACAGGAATTACTAATGGATAGAGCACACCGAATCTACAAGCCAAAATCAGCCCCCGAAAATGCACCAAGGGACACAATATTAAGGATGCACTTTTTCACAATAAAAAAAAAAATATTATTTGCAATGAGAAAAATAGATCCAATCCCAGAAAAATATAAAACAATACAGATATTCAACGACCTATCACCAGCCACAATGGCAGCAAGAAAAACATATATGGAAATTACAAAAACACTCAGAGAAAACCTTATCATATATAAATGGGGATTCCCAACAAAACTCCATATAATTAGAAACGGCAATAACTTCACAATCAAAACACCTGAAGAGGGTCTAAAGCTGCTAAAATCATGGAAACTATTAAAGCAACAAAAATACCAAGAAACCCCCTCTCCAACCTCAGTCTCCCCAAACAAAATTACACCAGAGTGGAAAGATAACCGGATAACTTTAAATATCAGGAACTTTATAAGGAAATGGACATAAAAATACATTTGGACAAAAAGAACTAAATAATATATACCTAAAAACAATAAACAAACAATAGGAAGAGGAGGGAGGGGGGAGGGGAAGGAGAGGAAAAAGAGAGGAAAATAAAAAGAACAGGATGGACTATTATATGGAACTACACAGGAACCAAAAAGAAACAAAAACTTTAAAGGGAAAGCAAAACCCAACCAAAACTATAAATACTGCCCAGATGTGGCTCCTGATATGCTTAACGCAAAAACTTAAGCAACATACTAATTAGAGGGAAAGACCCTTCTCTTCTCTCCCCCCGCCTCCATATAAGTAGATATATAGCGTTTAACGAAAAAAGCTTAATATGACAAAAATATTGAACATTGTTATTATCTCTAAATGGGAAAAATTGGAATTCTTTAAATTTTTTTTTGTTTTGTTGTTACTCACTTCCCTCCATGTGCACCCCGTGATAGTGTGAATACAACACACACGGAGATGATAACATGGCAGGTGGAAGGACAAAGGTAAAAGATATACCTTAAAAGAAGGGAGGGAGAGGGAGGAGAGATAAAGAAAAGTAAAATTTGCTTAACAAAAGCAATAAACCAAATAATAAAAATAAATTAAAAAATGAATACCGCTACTTTACCAAATATGTTATTATTTAATATGCTGATAACTCTTGAGTGATAATCAGAGAACAACTGTGTGGGCGGCGGGGCAGCGCAGATGGGGAACCACCCTTCACAAACAACATCAGAGAGAAGAAATAGGAAGAAAGAGAAAAAAGAGGGGAGGGGAAAAAGGATGAGATAAGATAAGATAAAACTACTTGAAATAAAACCAGGGCCTCATCTGCGCTACTCAGTCGAAACTAAAATAATATGTTGGAGGTGTCAGATATGCTATTGTGGTTTTTTTGTCTCGTGTCACTCACTCCCCCTTCAGGTGAACCCTGTGATAGTGTGAATACAACACACACGGAGATGAAATCATTATTATTTTGAATGTGAAAACCGCCTTTTTCTTTTCGAATGTTAAGCGCCATGATAAAAATAACTAACGATATCTGTCTGAAATGCTTAAAATATCGAACAAAATTGTGTTTTTTTTTGTCTCATGTGTCATGATATGCTTAAAATATCGAACAAATTTGTGGGGTTTGTTTTTTTTCTTTTTTCTCTATGTTATTACATAATATGCTGATAACTCCTGAGTGATAATGAGAAAACAACTGTATAGGCGGCGGGGCGGCGCAGGTGGGGAACCACCCCTCACAACCAACATAAAAGAGAAAAGATAGGAAGGAAGAGAAAAAAGAGGGGAGAGGAAAAAAGATGAGATAGGATAAGATAAAAATACTTGAAATAAAAACGGGGCCCCATCTGCGCTGCTCAGGCGAAACTAAATTGATATGTTGGTGATGTCAGATATACAATTTTTTTTTTTGTTTCTCCCTTTGAATATGTATATATTGTTATAAAAATGTTATTTGTTTGAATATATATGTATACAACACCTATGATATGATTAAAAATAAAAGGTATATTTTTTAACACATTTCCGAACACAACAAACACAAACATCCTCAAAAAAACCCATTAAAAAACCCACTAAAGACCACTACTAAACCCCCTAAACACTAGATAGCTCAGAGGAAACCCATGAAATTAGAACACCCAAGAGCTTACGAAGTAATAAAACTCAAAACCATAAGAATCCGACAACACACAATTACTCCCCTCCCTCCCATACCCCATCCAAAGTTTCTAGCAGAGGAACAACAAAAAAAGAACACCATTTACAAAACTACAACTACTCAAACAACATAAAAACAACTAACAATAAGCAAATACAACAAACCACAAAATGACAATAAAAATCATGACATAATATTAGAGGACTAAAACATTCACAAGAAATTCCATATGGAAAGAAGCCCAAATAAATGATATAGATATCCTATGCATACAGGAAACACACTTCGCAAAGCAAAAGTCCCTCCTTTAAACACAAAAACTACCCACACATATTTACCTCATCGAACGAAAAAAAGAAAGCAGGCGTAATCATAGCAATAAGAGATACAACAGCATTCCAACTCAAAACACTAACAACAGACAACAATGGAAGATACATCATAATTTCAGGTCTAATAAACAACAAACCAATAACCATAGCAAATATATACACAAAATAATAATAAAAACAAAACGACACACAAAGACAGAAATAAATAAATTCTTACATATAAATTACCAACACTAACAGAAGAAGACAACAAAATATTGAATAAAGAAATCACAATTCAAGAAATACAACAAACAATCAAAAATCTACAAAAAAACAAATCACCAGGACAAGATGTCTTCATCAACAAGTATTACATAACATACAACCAAATACTAAACCCAAACCTACACAAAATGTACAATGAAACAATTAGATCAGGCAAATTCCCAGAAGAAATGATTCAATCCCTACTAATACCAATTCTAAAAGCAGGAAAAGACCCATCAATAATTACAAATTACAGACCAATATCATTAATCAATTCAGACATAAAAATATACTCAAAAATTTTAGCTAACAGACTATCACTACTCCTACTGATACACTGATACACCCAGATCAAGTAGGTTTCATACCACAACGCCAACCATATGATGCCACAAGAAGAACAATAAACCTTATAAACTGGGTGGAAAATAACAATATACCCTCAATATTTCTTACATTAGACGCCGAAAAGGCATTTGATAGAGTCAATTGGACATACATGGAGAAAACTCTAAAAAAATTCGGAATAAAAGAACAATTCCTGAAAGCTATATTATCACTTTACTCAAAACCCTCAACTATAGTATATATATCAAACATACAATCGAAACCCTTCCAAATAACAAATGGAACAAGACAGGGATGCCCATTATCACCCTTAATTTTTGCACTAATAATAGAACCATTGGCCCAATTAATTAGAGATAACAAAGATATAACAGGAATAAAAATTAGTAACCAGGAATACAAACTAAATCTCTTTGCAGATGATATTATACTAACTATAACAAACCCAATCAAATCACTGATAGTATTAAAAAAAATAATGGAAAATATTACTAAACTCTCATACTACAAAATCAACGAACAAAAATCCATACTACTAGACTACAACATCTCATTAACACTAAAATGACTACTAAAAGCAACATATCCATACACATGGGCCGACACATCAATGTATAGAACTAACGAAACCCACCTCATTACTGTATCAAAACAACTTCCTAGGAATATTAAATACAATTAAAAAAGAGCTAAACAAATGGTCCAACAACTTCTTAACTTGGTATGCAAGAATATCGATTATAAAAATGAATATCCTACCTAGGATACTATACCTAATGAGAACAATAATAACTGACATACCCAACCAATTCTTCAAACAACTACAATCAATTATAAAAAAATTTGTATGGAACAATAAAAGAACTAGAATAGCAAACGAAACACTAATGAAACCCAAAGCAAAAGGAGGACTGGCCCTCCCTAACTTTAAAAAGAACAAACAAAATCTTGGTGGACAAACGACCATAACAAAAAATGGACAACAATAGAATTAAATATTATACAAAAACAAAATCCAGAAATCAAATCCCTATCACAACTAGAGATGTCCGAACTTCGAAAATCCGGTCCACGCGAGGATCCGCAGATTTACGAAAAAATACGTAAATTCGAAAATCCGCGAGCTGACCCGTTAAAACGTATTAAAATGAAAATCCGCATTAAAAGTGGTCTAAATAGCCTTGGTAACGTACACTTAATCACTCAGGGACCTGGGTAATGACCTTAAGAACACGTATCAATGCCTACAATACCTAAAAATTACAGTCCGCTAGCGTGAATTTTAAAAAACGGTATTTTCGAAAATACGAGGATTTCCGTAAAAACGGGGATTTCCGTAAAAACGAGGATTTCCGTAAAAATTAGGATTTTCATAAAAACGAGGAACCGGAACCTTCTGCCTGCACAATGGCGAGTTCTGTAAGGCAGATGTATGCCACACAGTACCTCCTGGCCAGGGGGTACGATGATTTCCCCCCTGGCACCTATCATGTGCGGCGCCGAAAGCGCAGGATTATGGAGGGGCTCCAGCGCCGGCTCCTGCGCCGCTTCGGCTACCAGACCACTGTCTCTTCCCCCCAGAGACAGTGGTCTGATCTGAAGAGGCAGAGGCCTCATTATGTACAAGCCATGCGGCAACTGATGGAAGGCAAGTATACTTTTTATTATATTACTGTATTGTAATACGTAGTAAAATATTTTAATTAACTTCTGACAAAAACATATTTATTGTATATACCTTACCATTAATGCCATTACACACACAACATTGGCCACATTCCCCTATATAGTAGTTTGCACACAACAAGGGAAAGAAGGCGATAGGGGGTACTGGGTTACATAATGTCCACTGCGGTTTGCCACCATTGTTGTGGGGCCAGGCAGACATACCCCTCACCCCATTGGCTTCTCTCCCTCAGAGTATGCTTCGTGCAAGGGAAAGCGGGTGAACGGGTAGGAACAGCACCATTGAGTTACAGCAGGCCCACTGCAGTTTGCCACCATTGTTGAAGAGCCAGGCAGGCTTGGCCCCACTGGACATACCCCTCACCCCATTGGCTTCTCTCCCTCAGAGTATGCTTCGTGCAAGGGAAAGTGGGTGAACGGGTAAGGCGAACGTTTGTAGGAACCGCACCATTGAGTTACAGCAGGCCCACACTTTGTAATATGGAGTACTGCTCTAGTGCCAGGCAGGATTGACCCAGAGCTGAAAACATTAGCCACAGAGTAGCTGTTGCGGCTGTATGAGATGGTCAGAGTAGGTGACACCACAAAGGTGCCTCGTGGAGAGAGAAGGAAGAACAAAGTACTGCTCTCAGGCCAAGTAGGATCGACCCAATCTTAGAAAAATTAGCCACAAAGTAGCTGTTGTTGCAGAGCATTTGTTATTTCACAACTTGAATGCAGTAGAGCAAGGTAGGACCATATATGGCCCTGCCAATAAGAAAAATTTGCCATTTGCCAGCTAAGCTGGCATCAGCTAAGCCTCTAGGCGGAAAATGAGGCGGAAGGAGCAGTACGGGTGGCCAGGGGCAGGAGGCCTTCAGTCACGGGCATCAGCATCAGCATCAGCAATAGGGGTGCTGTACTGAGATGTGATCCACGCCTCATTCATCTTGATGAATGTAAGGTGGTCCACATTCTCAGTGGAGAGACGGGTCCTCCTCTCCGTTACAACAAGGTTAGTCCTTAAAAGGACTGTTGGGTCTCAAGATGTGTGAATACAGGGGTGGTTAACAACAAGTACTAAACCACCATACTGAAATCCACACACAGAAAGCTCAAAAAAAGCACAAAAAACTCTCTCCAACTCCTACACTGTCAGGTCTCCACTAAACATTCTCCAACACACTGACAAAATGGCGCCTGTGAAGCAGCCTTTTATACCCAGGGGGCTGGCAATAATCATGTTAGCTGCCATTGGATAATTTGGGACATGTGTCTTGCTCCGTCTTCAAAATAATCCCCAAAATGCAGAAATTCTGCGAATTTACAAGAATTTCTCGTTTTTTCGAAAATTTTCGAAATTACGTGAATTCTCGTAATTACGAGGACCTCCGTTTTTCTCGTAATTACGGAAATTTTAGAAAGAAAAAAAATCCGCGGTTCGGAAGGGCGGAAAATCCGGAATAATCCGCCGTTCACGGACGGGATAAATCTGCGGCGGATCCGGGTTCGGGTCTGCGAACCGGCCATCTCTAATCACAACTACTAGGAGCAATACTCTTAAAACCACTAAAACAATCAATCCAAAATATTATCATACAACAAACAATTTAAAACCTGGAACACAACAACAAAAAAAGACAATTGGATAAAATCCATAATAAAATATATAGCTATAATAAGCTTAGAACTAGTCATCCCAGACTTAAAACTCCAAAACTGGAAAAACAGGGGAATACTCAACTTAGATTACCTATTTAAGAACAAAATACCAATACTATATAACGAGCTCAGAAGAGAACACCATCTACCCAAAACAGAATTCTATA
This sequence comes from Hymenochirus boettgeri, assembly GCA_019447015.1. Classification (NCBI taxonomy): domain Eukaryota; kingdom Metazoa; phylum Chordata; class Amphibia; order Anura; family Pipidae; genus Hymenochirus; species Hymenochirus boettgeri. The sequence continues at coordinate 193,082,375 of CM033469.1, read as the reverse complement.
AATATCTACAAATACACAGCTTCATAAACAAAAACAAAACATACCAAACAATAACTCTTTTACCAATAGGCGAATATTTTACAAAAACAACACAAAAAAAGGAATATCAAAATTTTATAAAATACTAACAGAATCACAAGACCATAAAACATTTAACTTTATATCAAAATGGCAAGAAGACCTACAAATCTCAATAGAGGAAAACCAATGGGAAGCAGCATATATAACTCCATTTAAACTATCCAAATGCACAACCCACTGGGAAACCAACAGAAAAATACTATACCGAATGCACATAACACCATACCTCAAAGCAAAATGGTATCAAGACACATCCCCAGAATGCTGGAGACTATCCAAAAACACAGGAACACTCTTCCCCATATGGTGGAACTGCCCCAAAATAAAAAAAAACATGGAACAAAATTCAAAATATGATTTCAAACATATTCAAAATAAACTTTACACTAACACCCCAACTAGCATTACTTAATATAGGAATAACAGAACTACCACATAACCAAAAAACAATAATATTTCATATACTCACCGCAGTAAAATCACTAATAGTCCAAAAATGGAAAACATCCAAAGTACCTACAGTAAAAGAAACACAAATTATACTATCTAAAAACATGCATTACGAAAAAAATGTAATATCTCACAAAACAACTTTGAAGGATTCTATAAAAAATGGGAATGGTGGTATACGGATCCTCTATCAATGACTTAGTAAACAACCAAACCGAAAAGACACTGCTAAAAGAAAAAGAAGGAAGAAAAGTAAAACAAGAAGAAGCAAAATATACCCAAAGTTTGAAACAGCTCAATAATTGTTGAGAAACAATTGAAAAATCTGCTCCCCCCCCACAATGGATAACCCTTTTGTCCCCCATTCCCTACCCACATACCCCCCTCCCCATTAAGGTATTAAGATTGATAGATACGAAATGTATAGGAATGTACAATTATACATGTATGTATGTATTTATTTACTTGAAACTAAAAACAAATAAACATTAATGTTAAAAAAAAAAATTGGAAGAATTGGAAAAAGGAAGCAGAATGGGAAATGAGTGGAAACAGGATGGGAAAGGGATGAAAGCAGAATGAGTAAAGGAGTGAAAGCATTTTGGAAAAAGGTTGGAAGAGAATTGAAGGTAGAATGGTAAATACTGTAGGGTAAATACTGTTATGACTGGTGAAATGTCAGGAAAACAGACAGGTCAATTAACTGAAACATGTTTATCAACTGACTAATAAAATGTCTGACAAGCCGAGACTGGATATATAACTATCAAGCAGATTGGTCAAATAAATGGACAACTAAGGCTGATGTAAAGGCTGTCATTTCAAGACTGGTTAATATACTGGTATTCTGAGACAGTTAAAATTAGTGATACTGATGAAATAGCTAGGGCACAGAGACTAGTGAATAGGCTGGCATTCTTAAACTACTAAATATGCTAGCATTCTGAAACTGCTGAAATGGCTGGGACACAGAGACTGGGGAATATGCTGGCATTCTAAGACTGGTGAATAAGCTGTAATTCCAATACTGTTTACTAGGCTGGCATTCTGAGACAGGTGAATAGACTGGGATTCTGAGACTAGTGAATATGCTGGCTTTCTGAAGCTGGTGAAATGGCTGTAATTGTGAGAATGGTAATGGCCGAAAAATGGGCCTGATGAAATAACTGGTTAACAGAAACTGGTGAAATGGTACTGGGTACTTACCAATGTGTCAGCTCTAGACAAAAACTTAGACTGCAATGGACCCACAAGGGATGCTGGCAATAATTCCCTACATTTAGGGTGCACATGGCTTGCACCATGATGTCACCTAAACAAAGCCTGTACTTCTCAGGTGGACTTACAAAGGGTTCAGAAATTTACCTGCAGTAATTATTAAGGTAAGGGGCCAATCTTTCATTTTGGGCACTGTGTCAAAGGTTTAGGGCATATGCTCTGAATGTTTTGGGCTAGCCACGCCAAGAATTAGTGAAAGTAAATATTTGGAACAGATTTTGAAGATTTCCATATTTCCAACTTTTCCAACTTTTTATTTTGACTCTCAGATTATGTTGCCCTCTCCTCCCTCAGCTATTTTTGGATCTTTTGCTCCTGTGACCCATTCAGAAGTCTCTCATCTGCTTCTATCATGTCCGCTCACGACCTGTCCTCTTGATCCCATGCCCTCTGTATTACTGAAACACTGTAATCATGTGCTTACCCCTATACTCACCCACATATTCAATGCCTCCCTTACATCTGGAATTTTCCCTTCCGTATTTAAGCATGCCCATGTTAAGCCCATACTAAAAAAGCCCTTGCTGGAACCCTCCTGTTTAGCCAAATACCACCCGGTCTCTCTCTTACCAATAGCTTCTAAGCTTCTAGAACGTTTAGTCTTCTCCCGTATCGCTAACTACCTCCATGCTCATAACCTATTGGATCCTTTGCAATCTGGATTCCATCCTGCACATTCCACGAGATGGCTCTGTGTAAGGTTGTAAATGATCTGCAGGTTGCAAAGGCCAATGGTCACTTTTCTATTCTTATCCTCCTTGACCACTTTTGACACAGTGCGTATACTTCACTCTTTGGGCATTCAGAATGAAGTGGCATCCTGGTTTCTATCCTATCTCTCTGACAGAACTTACTCTGTATCTTATGCTAGCAATACCTCTTCTCCGGTTCCTCTTGGTGTGGGGGTCCCACAGGGGTCTGTCCTTGGACCCTTATTGTTCTCCCTCTACACTATTTCCTTTGGAGATTTTATTACCTATTTTGGCTTCAAATATCATTTATAGCCAGACGAAAATCTATTTGTGCACCCCTACGCTAACTCCTGACATCCAATCACGTGTCTCCAACTTCCTCGTTGCCATCTCTTCCTGGATGTCTCAACACTACCTCAAATTAAATCTTTCTAAAACTGAACTGATCGTTTTTCCACCTAAACCTGGTCCTGCCCATCTTTCTCCATCTCTGTTGACAATACCCCCATTTCCCATATCGGCATGCTGCCTTGGGGTAATTATTGACTCCTCTCTCTCCTTTTCTAACCACATTAACTATGTTGCAAAAACCTGCCACTTCTTCCTTCACAATATAGCCAAAATTTGCAGGTTTCTTTCTCTCCCGACCAACGCTATGCTAATGCATGCTCTCATCCTATCACGCATAGACTATTGCAACCTACTACTTTCTGGTCTTCCTGTTTCCCACCTCGCTTCCCCTCAGCCTATAATTAACTCCGCCAAACGTATTGTTTCGCTCTCTAATAAACCGGATCCCAAATCTCCTCTGTACCGGACAACAACCTGGCCCCCGTTAAACAGCGCATTGTATACAAAATCCTTCTCCTAACATTTAAATACCTTCGCTCTGGTGCTCCTCCTTATATTTCCTCTCTAGTCTCCCCATATGTTCCTGCCCATACCCTCCGCTTATCGCAGAACCAGCTTCTGTACAGACCCAACACTCGTACTGCTTCCTCTCGCCTTAAACCTTTCTCTCTTGTGGCTCCCATCCTCTGGAATTCTATTCCCCTCTCTCTACATCAAGAAACCTCTATTAGCAGGTTTAAATCTAGCCTTACATCCTACCTATCTGGTAACCTGCACTACATACGTCTCACTCCAGCACTTATACCCATTCCATTGTATCTGTATGTTACCCACCTAACAAGACTGTAAGCTCTACGGGGCATGGACGTCCTTTCCTCTTGTGGCAAAGCTCTAGCACTTCTATTTATAGAATTTATATATTTATGTACTGAACTATCTACCGTTTGTATTTGTTCCCCTTGTATGACTTTATTGTATTTCGTTACTGTACAGCGCTGTGTCCCCAAGTGGCGCTTTATAAATAAACTATACATACATGCCTATGCATTGATATTTACACATTCTGCTTGTATTTCAGAGGTGCATTCAAAAACTATCAGGGAGATTCAATAAAAGTTCTTATCGTTTAAAATGCTTCTAATTTTGCCCCAACCAATCAGATCTTTTTTAACATTTGAAAGCTAACATCTGATTGGTTGGGGCAAAATTAGCACCATTTTAAACCATATGAACTTTTATTGAATAACCCTGTATGTATATGAGTTGTGGGTCAATATTGTCTTTATTTACAAAATCCAAAATAATGTGTTTATGGAAGGCAATTAAAATGTTTCATAACCAAAATCGTAACATTGAATGTTATAGTCTGATATATAAACATAAAGAGCTATTGAATGTTTTTCTGTAAATATTATTGTTTTCTTAAAAGGAATTATGGGTTTTATACCTGGCCCAAGATGTTGATTGTTGATTTTGAGGAATTACAGTTGCAAGAAAAAGTGTGTGAACCCTTTGCACAAATTGGTCATAAAATGTGATCTGATCTTCATCTAAGTCACACCAATAGACAATCACAGTCTGCTTAAACTAATACCACACAAATAATTAAATGTTTCCATGTTTTTATTGAACACACCATGTAAACATTCACAGTGCAGGTGGATTAAGTATGTGAACCCCTAGACTAATGACATCTCTAAGAGCTTATTGGAGTGAAGTGTCAGCCAACTAGAGTTCGATCAATGAGATGAGATTGGAGGTGTTGGTTACAGCTGCCCTGCACTATAAAAAACACACACCAGTTTTGGGTTTGCTTTTCCCAAGAAGCATTGCCTGATGTGTATGATGCCTCTCACAAAAGAGCTCTCGGAAGACCTACGATTAAGAATTGTTGACTTGCATAAAGCTGGAAACGGGATTATAAAAGTGTCTCCCAAAGCCTTTCTTTTCATTATCCATGGTAAGACAAATTGTCTATAAATGGAGAAAGTTCAGCACTGCTGCTACTCTCCCTAGGACTGGCTGTCCTGTAAGGATGACTGCAAGAGCACAGCGCAGAATGCTCAGTGAGGTGAAGAAGAATCCTAGAGTGACGGCTAAAGACTTACAAAGTGTCTGGCATCTGCTAACATCCCTGTTAGGCAAATCTACGATATGTAAAACGCTAAACAAGAATGGGTTTTAATGGGAGGATAGCACAGAGGAAGCAACTTCTGTCCAGAGCCCCTGGATGTCCCACAGCAGTACTGGCAAAATATTCTGTGGACAGATGAAAAAAGTTGAGTTGTTTGGAAGAAACACACAACACTGTGTGGAGAAAGAGGCACAACACACAAACATCAAAACATCATCCCAACTGTGAAGTATGGTGATTGGGGAATCATGGTTTCGGGCAGCTTTGCTGTGTCAGGACCTGGGCGGATTGCTCTAACTGAAGGAAAAATTAATTCCCAAGTTTATCAAGACATTTTGCAGGAGAACTTAAGCCCATCTGTCCATCAGCTGAAGCTCAGCAGAAGGGAGTTGCAACAGGACAACGACACAAAGGATAGAAGTAAATCAACAACAGAATGGCTTAAAAAGAAGAAAATACGCCTTCTGGAGTAGCCCAGTCAGAATCCTGAACTCAACCCGATTGAGATGCAGTGGCATGACCTCAAGAAAGCGATTTACACCAGACATCCCAAGAATATTGCTGAACTGAAACAGTTCTGTAAAGAGGAATGGTCAAGAATTACTCCTGACCATTGTGCATGTCTGATCTGCAACTACAGGAAAGTTATTGCTGCCAAAGGAGGTTCAACCAGTTATTAAATACAAGGGTTCACATACTTTTTCCACCTGTGTGGTCAATAAAAACATGGAAACATTTAATTATTTGTGTGGTATTAGTTTAAGCAGACCGTGATTGTCTATTGTTGTGACTTAGATGAAGATCAGATCACATTTTATAACTTATTTGTGCAGAAATCCATATAATTCCAAAGGGTTCACATACTTTTCTTGCAACTGTATATGGACAAACTGCTGGTTAAGAATTATAAAAAACCAGCAAGATTTGGCAAACAGAAGGTAAAAAAAAATATTTTTTTTGGTTTGAAAAAAAAAATATTGCCATTTGGACACATATCAGCCTTTAATGATAGGGCTTTACAATCATGTGATTAATAACCAAAATTAAGATGTTTTTCCGAATGTATCCTTAGTAAAATAACAAACAAAGTCAAATTTAACACTTTTATTGAAGCTTAAAATGTTTTCATTTTCAATGTTCCAAATTATTTAATACATGTGATGGATTCTTCTGAATGATCCGATTCTGGCACTTGAGGCTCCCCAGTCAGAGAATCTCCTGTATTCCCCAGGTCTCAGGTAGAACTGGCGCCCCCTGTAGTTGGGTTCCTCATAGAACATCCAGTAACCATCAGACACATTGCAGGAGTGAATGTCATGGAAACGGAATCGATCGTAAACATTAGGACAGTCTTCAGAAAAATCCATCATCTGGCCTTGGAAATCTCCTCTTTCATAGATTCTCATTCTATACTGACCATGGTGCTAAAACAAAAATAAAAACATAATAAAATGAAATATTTTTAATAAAATGTCTTATTTTATATATTCTTCAATTTCTCTTCCAAATATTCGTGTTCATGTTATTTGCATACTTTTTTCTTGGTTCTAAAGATTCCACAGCACTAAAACATACACACCAAACTCAGGTTTAGTCCTAAATCATATCATATATATACATATATATATATATATATATATTCAAATGAGTAGTTTTATTTATCAAGAAAGGGAAACAATAACTATTAAAATAATAATTCTTTGTGTAGTACAGTATGTATAAACTGGAATCCTAAGTTTTTATTAGTGCCGAAGTATAGGAATATAGTATAGATCATGTCCACACTTAAAACAAGAAAACTGGTCACTCGTCAATAACCTGCCCTTAACCATACCATATATATTTAGCATGGTATTAGATTAATTACTAACCAGATATTTACGGGTATTTATTACCTCTATTTCTGTCTCCTCCCTCCATGCAGTCAATCACGACTGTTAATGTTGACATAACAGCCATCATTGACTGCTGTTTTACCTGATGCCTGAGCTGCACACACTAAAGCTTGTAAAAGACTCATTAAGCAAGTGACAATGGAAGAGAACTTTTTAAAAAATATCTGGTTACATATACATGAAATAAACTAGTAAAACTAGCAGTTGGGGTTGTAAACAGATAACTGACAAGTCCCCAGCTTTTTATTTTAAAGGGTGAACATGCCCTTTAAAACCATGAAAACTCAAATTCTCTGTATTCAGGATTACTATTAGCAAGGCAAAATCTAATTATTTACAAAAACTTTTCATGATTATTTTATGTTTCATATTCCTATTTATTAAGTAATTTGAACATTGGAAGAGAAACTTTAAAAACACTTACATGGGGAGACAAGCGACAGGACTTGATGCAGTCATTGAAGCCCATCCAACGATGGAAGTCTGGGTATTCTCCTTTATGTAGGTAATACTGGTGTCCCCTGTAACTGGCGTTTTCATACACGATCCAGTTCCCACTGTCCACCCTGATGGAGTTGCAGCGATTGAAGTATGAGGACATGTCGGAACAGTCTGAGCTGCACTCATAGCAGCGGCCTTGGAAGTTCCTGTCCTCATAGAAGAAGATCTGAAGGAAGAAAATTAAAAGTAGACAAACTCATAGTTGAACATGCAGCTCCTATTCCCTTTTAACATAAAGTAGGGATAATAGATTATTATATATTAATATTAATACAATACAGAGGAAAAAAATAAGTTTTTTCTTCAGGCTAAAGTATTAATGTTAATGATGATGTTTGTTAAGGAAAATATTATCTGACATTAATAGTATGTGATGACAACTACAAGTTTTAACCTTGGCATGCACATAGCTTTAACAGCTCACTGGTGAAAAATCCCAAAACCAGATTGAGAGCTACCACCACTTAATATAAATATATATCTTTAACCAATGTTAACTGCCATAATGTGTGTTAAACAGACACAAAACTACCCAGCATGCACAGCTGTTCTACTAAACTAATTACTACCACGTACAGGTAGGAATATAACTAAATAAAGTACAATACAATATATATGTAAATGTTGAGTCTCTTTGAACAAGAGTTCCTTAGTTGTAATTAGAGCATTCAGAGATTCAGCATAACAATTTTTAAGTATCGTTTCATTTTAGAAAAACGGTGCAAAAAAGTAAGAGAAATATCACAAACAAAAACAAAAGCAACAGTAAAAACAAAATGAAAGGAAAAGTGAAAATAATATTTAATATATAATGTTACTGAATGATGAAGTAGATCCTTGAAAGATGGGGTCAAAATAGGTTACTGATGCTCTGTGTAACTCTTAGAAATATATGATATGTTTCAGAGCCATTATTATTCCTCTGGACAGGTGTATAACCAGTTATCCACTACCAATCACAGAAATGTGTGGGCTGAACTAGAGGAGTACTGAGGTACACACTCCTGAGTCCACTTTTAAATACAGTTTGCATTTCTAGATATAGGCCACTAGAAGGCAAAGAACTATTGGGCCCAGTCAGCTCCCTGACAGCTTTTATTTTCTGTTTTAGAACTGCTCTCTTTGTTCAGCTGCTTTCATTTGAAACATTGTAGTAAGAGAGCCTGAAATCAACTACCTCTACTTGGAAACAATGTTGTGAATGAACTGAAGGTGAAGGAAGGAGGATGAGCTCAGCAAACTGAGGAGAGCAGTTCTAAAATGGCAAGTAAAAGCTGCTGCAAACTTTTTGTATCAATGATGACAGGTGAAAGGGTTAAAGGTAATAATTATTGCTGGCACTGAAAGATCTCACCAAATGTTCCTAATCTGCCCTACCCAGCTAGAAACAATTTCTGGGGAGAACACTGGCACCACATACCACGCATCCACTGAAAACCTATCCTGTCCTTCCAATCAGTATTTCATTAGATACATATGTACATATAAACTTTAATCCTGTCTGGCTACATATAATAAAGTTACCTGTTGGTTTATACTAACCAAATACACAAAATGCATTGAACAGACAGTGGAATTAGTCTGTTTTAGGAACAGAGATGGTAAAACTGGTATGTTTCGTTCCCTTTACGGATCACGAAAATGGAACGTACTTTCAAGGGTTCAGTGTGTATTTTCAAGGGTTACCTAACATTCAAGGTTATTTTCGAGGGTTACTGTAAATAATTTTATATATTCGGTAACCCTTGAAAATGCATTCCAAAGTCCCGGTATTGGAAGGAATGTTCAATTTTGGAACCGAGGGGTTCCGTGTTGGATTCGGGTCCGAGTTGGTAATGCTCTACTTAGTAAGAGCATTATACAAAATAATATGTATATATCAACACATATACACAGACCTCATGATTGTAATGGCAGAATTTTACTTTTCACTTTTTGCTGTATATAAGAACATGTAATTTATATGTTACACCAGGTTAATTAATTGTGTTTATATACTTATAAAACTAATATTTTGTTCATATGTAATTCAAAAGCTAGATTCCAATTAAGTGCAATCACTTTGAAATGTTACATTTTGTGTAGAGAGCAACTATTTTGTTTGCAATTGCTGTACATGTGTTAAAAGCTATATTATCTATACTTGTCATTATTAGAACAAACTAACATAGTTTATAATTGTTGGCTTACCTTTCCCATTTTGAATGGATGGACGTTTTCACTGTAGATGAAATGTGCGAAGAGACAGCCTTTATATATGTCCTGTATTACTAATGACTGCACACTGGGTATAGAATGTTCTCTTCTGTCTAATATATAATGTAAAGATATCCATTGTGTTTATTGTGCTGTGCTATTTGTTTTTTTTGTTGTTGTTTATTTGTACCTTTGTTCAATAGATTTACCTGCTGCACATTTTTCAAAGTCAGCAAAGCTTTGGTTTCAATAGGTTTACCATTTTTAGAAATAATTTAAAGCAATCTAGTTGTGGATTCGTTCATCTTGAAATGCAGTCCTTTAGGTGGTGCTAAATGGATATAAAAAACAATACACAAACATATCAAAATTAGTTCTGAAACAAATCCCAGAAAGCCACTGAAAAAGAGTGTGGCATCTGAATTATGCTTTTTGGGGGACATTGTGTCAATAATTCATTGCGGTCAATTGCAGTACTTTGATATGTAGGGGTTATTGGTGCGTAACATAGTCACTATTAAGGGGACATTGCAAAATGTCCAAACCTTGGGGCAAATTATATTTGGGTGTCTACCCTAAAAATTATTAAGGGTGAGAAGATGTTGTACCCCATTGTTAAAGGGAAAGATAATGTGATACAATTTAAAGTTACAGAGAAATAAATTTGATACTTTAAAGTGTTTTATAAATTTGCCCCAAAATTTGGACATTTTGCAATGTTGCAGTGACTATGTTAGACAACAATAACTTCCACACAAAAAGGGAGACGAAGGAGATGAAAAGTCCCCTATAAAAAGGCACAAACCACTTGTACGGTCATAAGTAACAAAAACAGTTTATTGCATTCACATAAAAATGACCCCAACCACCAGTCCATATAGTTCAAAACCCCTAATGGGTCTGGAACAAAGTGCACATGCAAATGACTTAACAAACATAGTAAACAGTGATAAAAGCATGAGGCTAGGCATCCCTAGACCTCTATGAAATAAATAGCTCAGCTAAAATGCATAAAGTGGGTGTACAATATTTGGTAGCAGCATATGAAAAAGATACAGTCCCAATTATCAAAATGAATTGAATTGATAGTAACCAAAATCGTGGGAACAGTATCAAAATCAGAAGAGTCTAGAATCTCTGAATGGAAACATTGTTGCAGCCTGGAACCACAAGAAATCAAGTTTCATAAAAGTAGCAGCAAACAAATAGATACTGGCCTGATTGAAAATAACATTCCATCTACTGAAGAGGCTATAAGCCCCTGAATTCTTCATTCCATACAGTGCAATGGAATCCCCACCAGCCCCTGGACTTACGTGAGGAGCGCTGCCCAGACATCTGTGGTCTTGTGGGCTTGGCTTCTCCCGAGGAGGTACTTGTGACTCCTCCTGAAGAAGATTAGGGGACCTCCCATTTAAAAAAAAATACTATTATAGCTTGTGAAGGTTCTCATTCATCCAGGTCATGGTATATCTGTTGTATTCAATTAGATCAACCGGACTTGGTTTAGTTCTTGAAGACGTTTCCTATCTCCGACTGGCTTCTGAATTGAGAAAGCCAGTCGGATGACTAGCGAAACGTCTTCAGAACTAAACTTCAGTCGGTTTGATCTAATTGAATACAACAGATATACTATTATAGCATAATATATTTTATAAATTAAATTATTAAGATTTATCTTAAATAAATCTGAATTAGAAATTCTCCTTTTAACTTCAAAGAGGAACATTAGAGATGATGGTAGTAGACATCAGGGTTTTATTTTTCATATGTGGGAGTGTATTTTCTGCTTCTGGAGATGATGACAAATTATTGTGGCGTAAGAGTAAACAGGAGAAGTGGTAGCTGGAACTGCTTAAGGAATGGTGTGAGTTAGAGGCTACTTTGTTGATTGTGCTATTGTACACACAGTAACATAGTTGCATTTAATTCGACCGACATGCTATCGCAAAATCCCATTCATTTTGCGATCGCATGTCGGTTGAATATAAAATCGGGAGAGACAGTTCCGGCAGGATCAATAAACGTCGCGTGAGCGCTCGGTCGGGTAAGTAATATCGCACAGATGTATGGCCACCTTTAGTTGCCCCTTCACCATTAGGGCTGCTCTTGGATTACTAAATTACTAAAATGAAGTAGTAAACATATTGTGTAATGCTCAGGTTAAACAGAGATATATAACAGGAGAATATAAAGTTTGACTTATATTCCCTGCCTTTGCTGTAAGGGCTAGGCTACATCAGGCCCTTTTAACATGTGATCTGTGGCCCATTTGTGGTGGCCACACTAGTGCTCTGCTGTGCGTCTGTGCTTGCAATCCGCATTTTCTGCACAAATGCCTGCGCTTTGATTGCTCAACATCTGGGCAATCACAGCGCACGAAGGCACCGGAAATGTGCACGCTTGTGCTGGGAGTTTCAGTTTCTAAACATGTGGAGTGGCAAGGTTTTTAAATGATGGTAATTAAACATACCATCATTTACAATTCTCCTGACCCCCATATAGTAAAGGGCCCTCTGACCCCCATATAGTAAAGGGAACTCTGACCCCCATATAGTAAAGGGCCCTCTGACCCCATATAGTAAAGGACTCTCTGACCCCATATAGTTAAAAATGTCACCTGAGAGTTGTAGTTTCAAGCTGTCATTTGCACTCTACTAGCAGCTGTTTTTTGCCCCAAACTGAAGAAACCCATCAGATTTACACCATACAGATGAGCAGTGACAGTGCTGAGTGAGTCCAGCAGCCAGACTACAGGAAGCAGGAAGTGTAAAGGCAGATCAGCTCCTGTTACTTTCTATGCAGGTTAACACAGCGCCACCTACTGGTTACTATCTGCAATTGCAGAATTTGGATCTAAATTTCGACTTGACCCGAGTATAAGTCGAGGTTAGGTTTTCAGGCTTATTTTAAAGCCTGAAAAATTTGACTTATACTCGAGTATATATGGTACACTCAGGAATATAGATTAACGAGATTGATGCTATTTTTAGATATATGTTTCTATTAAGTTTGGTGGCACAGCCTATTAGATTTTATATTTTTATGATATAAGATTGGTGCAACCCAATTATCATTCTCTGAATACAATTTATATATCAAATTATTGAAAATAGAAACATCTGGCAAAAAAGAAGAAAAAGGTTAGTTTGTATTTGTTTTTTTTGTTCTGAAAAGAAATCCCCATTTTGCTTTTGGACATGTGTTAAGCTTTTTGAAGAAGGCATACATCAAATTAAATTTAGATTAGATTAGAATTATTTTTTGTTGCTGAACACATTAGTACAATGATGTCAGTGACATTAAAAAGATAAATAAGTAAATCCATATGGTTATAATACAATTCATATTACAGAAGCAGCATTTAAAATATTAATAGCCAATCGATAAAAATTTAACCTGAAACATTCGGTTTTACACAAGATATTTCTGAAACGTCTCCAGGAGGAAAGCGCATTGAACGGATCTGAATTTGGATGAGAATGATCCAGACGGATGTTCTTTATCCTTTTTAAACAATGATTCTTGTATAATTCATGAATAGCTGGCAACTCTGTACCTATAGTGCGCTGTGCCTGATTAACCACACTTTGCAGTGAGTTTTTTTCCCTCTTACAATTACCATACCAAACAAGGAAGTTGTTACAAAGTATACTCTAAACTGTACTATGGTAAAATGTTACTAAAATTTTAAGTGAGAGTTGTTCCCTTTTTAACATTCTAACAAATAGAGTCTCGATTGTGCTTTTATAATCATCTTAGTAACATGAACCGTAGCTTCCATTTAAACACTTGTAAACTATACACTTGGTCGATCTGATTCCCATTTACTCTAATAGGACTGTAACCCATCTTGCGCCTATATTTACCAAAATCCACAATCATCTCCTTAGTTTTTACACTGTTTATAACCAGATTATTTTCATCCAGCCATTTTTGCAGCTTGACTGTGTCAGCTCGTTAGTCCCTCTCATCATTGTTAAAAATTAGACCTACTAATGTTATGTCATCTGCATATTTAAAAAGATGATTAGATTCCCAATTAAGTTGCATATAACAGTGGACTGAGGTCAGCTCCACAGACTCTATAACTGTCACTTTGTAAAACCATTTGTCTCTCACCTCTGAATTCAGCCTCTTACTGTAGAAATCATTTATAGAATATTTCTGAGTACTGGCAATCTATGATGTCACAGCTGGCTTCTAGTGTTGCCTCTTCCTGGTGGTCCAGGTACCAAAACTCCTTCTGCACATGCTAACTAGCTACCTTGTGTTTGTTTCCCACTCCCCTTATGGTAAGCTGCATGTTAGTGTTGTCCCCACCTGCCCGTGTCTCCCAGCCAATCATCAGAGATAGCAGTGAATATTATTAGTAGATTTTCCCGCTCAAACAGAGTGGGGGAAGGTGTTAACCCTTTTTATATGTATTTAGGAAGCAACTTGTTAACCCTTTATATTTGGGAGCATTTGTGCAAGACTGTGTCTTTGTATGTGTTTATTTCTGCACTCTACCGTTTATATTAGTGTGTGTATTGCTGAAATGCACATTTAGGGCACGGCCACACTGCAACGCACCTGAATCACACACGATTTTCATGTGTTTGCGCTTGCGATTTGTCCATTGTCATTACGAAAACGCATGTGATTGGACAAAAAACGCATGCGTTATCAAATTGCTGACACATGCGTAAATCTCAACACACCCTAAATCGCAAGATTGTGGTGCGTTGCTGCAATTTCAATACGATTGCAGCAATCGCCTGAAAAACGTGCTTGTGTGGCCTAGCACTTAGAAGTGTAATGCAAGCTACATTGATTTCAGTTTAGCCATACAGCATGTATTTAATGCAATGGAACTTAGCAATTTCCTAAGGCTGTGACCCCACTTAAGTGCAATTGGAGCCTAGCAGATAGCATGCAATACAGACAAAAAAATGGTGATTGCATGGACTCCAATAGCACACGGAAATGCATCGCATGTAGTGGGGCCGGTCCCATAGGCTATTACATGCCTGCACTCCCACTAGCACAATCAGATCACAAACAAGCGCGGTTTTCGCGTGTTCGCGTACGCATTTTTCGCTAACATGGAAATCACGGGAATGCGAATGTTCCTGCGATTTCAGATGCACATGCGATTGCTTGTCCGTTCGCGTTTTTCAGCAAGCATTTTTCGTGCAATCGCTTGCATTTTCGCTTTAAAGACAGCGAAAGCGCAAGCACAAACACGAAAATAACGTGCGCTAACGCACAGAAAGCGTGCGCACTTGGTGCTTTGCAGCGTGGCCTCACCCTAAGTGTTTGTATCTTAAAGGGAAAGGTGGCAGCCCCAGTAGAATTAAAACTGACCACTTTACAAGGTACACTTATAAAAACAAAACAGCTCAGAGCTGCAGGTACAGCATATTGACGTGAACATGGTCTTAGCACAGCTCTGTGCAATGGATTTTAAAGGGGAATGTTGGAGCCTGGAAGTAGTTTTGGAAGTAGTGTAAAGACAAAGGCCACCTTTGCCTTTAAGACCCAAACACATATTAAATTTATATGTTGCAGTACTAAGTACCATTGCATTAAATACAAACTGTATCAGCCTGCATCATGCTTCTAAAGAAAATACTAACAATCTTTTGTTGTGTAGATATTATCAGGCCTATGTCATAAAATTTCTTATGCTAAAATCTGATTGGTTGTGGAAAAATTTGCACCATTTTTAATGATAAGAACTTTTAATACATAGGCCTGTATATGTGTTCGGGTCTTAAAGGCAAAGGTGGGAACCCCAGTTGGAAGAGAGATTTTCTTTATGCTAAACTTCCGGCAGGCAGCCATTCTGCTGCCTTAAAGCTGGGTACACACATTAACGATTAAGCCCCGATACCGTCGGATCCGACGGTATCGGGGCTTAATCGTTACGTGTGTACGTTCGTTTCCCGAACGAGCGCGCGGCCGCCAAACGATCGGGTCGGCCGAACGCTCGTTCGGGAAAGGCCGAAATTCCATCGGCCGTGCTAGACTCCCTATAGAGGAGTCTAGCGCGGGCCGATGGTAACACACAGTCCCGAGCGTTCTCACATAGGAGAACGCTCGGGACTGTGTGTTTGCAGATCTTTGAAAGATGGCAGACAGGATCTTGCAGATCCTGTCTGTATCTTTCGAAAATCGTTACAGTGTGTACCTAGCTTAACTTTATAGAACATGTTTGCGTTCCCTCTAACAGTGCCCCTTTAATTGGCATTCCCTCCAATAATTCCTATTAATATGTACATTCATAGAAACAACATGGTGCAGAGCTGCAAATGGCATACCCTCCAACATAAAACTTTAATACATACACTTATATAGCATGGTGCAGTGCTGCAGGTAAACATACAAAGACACAGGTCTGTAACTGTGAATAGTGCAGGTTTATTGCAAAATATGCATTCTACATGTTTCTGACCCACTTGTCCTTCCTCATGTGCTTGAGTGGGTCTGAAACATGTAGCACGCATGTTTTGCAATAAACACGCAATATTCGCAGCTAAAGACCTGTGTCTTTGTATGTTTCACCTGTAATTTATTGTTTATTTATCGGATTTGGTGGAGTGAAAGCCGTAGGTGAGATACATTATTTCAGATCCGGACACACTAGATACCCAGACCTATATACATCACACTACAACATGTACTAGGAAAGGGTTTCAGCTGCACCACCAATTTGAATATTGATGATTTAAATATACCTACATCATAGGGGTTAAGAGGTGGGAGTGGAAATCACACAGGGCTGAAAATATAATCAAGGCAAAAGTACTGAGGGAGGGAAAATGTCAACTCAGATTTGGGGAACAAACAGAACCTAAAATGAGCTCATAGAGGTAAAGAAAAGGCCCTGAGTGGAATCTTCCATGCTGAGAGGATGTTGAGGCAAGTACTTTTTAACTTTAACTTTGATTTTTGGGGTTTAGTTCTCCTTTAACAATTGTGGCTTCCCACCAAAAAGTCTAAAATCCATTTACACAATCTCATGGGTACACCTAGCTCTAATAATTAATTCAATATATCTGGTAAAACTGTATTAAAAGCTGAACTAAAATCTAGGAACAAATTCTAGCATAGGAATTGTTTTTGTCAAGGTGAGATAAAATAAACATCATTGAAGTAAGTGCATCAGATGTGACCTATTCGATCTGTAGCAAATTGATACTGAGCTAGGTTAATGTTCTTAATAGTTTAAGATTTATACGTTCAAAACACCTTGATACAATGAGGTAATGGTATGGGTCTGAATTCATTATTTCTGTGGCCCTCTTTGGCAATGGGGTAATACAACAAGTTTAAATATGACTGGTACCACTCCGATGACAAGGATTTGTTAAAGAAAGCACAAAAGATAAAAGCCAATTCGGAAGCACATAACTGCAGAAACCTTCTGGTATTCTATCCGGTCCAGCGGATTTTCCTACTTCACATTCTTAAAACTAGACAGTACCTCTTCCTCTGTAACAATGATGTCAGGGGAGGCATTAAGTTGTTCACAAAAAAGAGGATCATTGGGACTAGGATCAGTAGATTGGAACCTCATTTTAAGTATCAGTGGCATTAGTAGCATCTATTTTGTAGTCATTCCTGTTTTCTACTATGTCTGTCTACTCAATCAGATAGTATATATAATATCAGATAGAAGTGTAGATATCGAATCTAAGTAGGTTTGGCAATGGCATGATATGTACCTTTAATTCGGGTGATACGATAAGTGTATTCTGTGATCTAGTAGGTATGGGCCCTGTTGAAGAAACAGGGCAGCAATCCTAAATGGCCTAATTTAGTTCATATTACTTGATTGAATCAAAAAAAAACACCAAAAAAAATTCTTTAACAAACTTATCCGTGGTAGAGGAAGTTAACACTTTTATTGAAGCTTAAAATGTTATAATTTTACATATGATTTAAAACATGTGATGAACTCTTCTGAATGATCCAATTCTGGCACTTGAGGCTCCCCAGTCAGAGAATCTCCTGTATTCCCCAGGTCTCAGGTAGAACTGGCGCCCCTGTAGTTGGGTTCCTCATAGAACATCCAGTAACCATCAGACACATTGCAGGAGTGAATGTCATGGAAACGGAATCGATCGTAAACATTAGGACAGTCTTCAGAAAAATCCATCATCTGGCCTTGGAAATCTCCTCTTTCATAGATCCTCATTCTATACTGACCATGGTGCTTTAATAAATAAAACATATTAGACAGAATGATAAATATTAAACAAACAGAGGAAACTGTCATTTTTAAGTTTTTTCTACTTCTTATTTCTGTCCTATGAAAATAGTGTTCTGTTCCACAATTTGGTGTATTTAACTTTTTGGTCTATTACTTAGATTCTTTAAACAGCCATTAGAATAACTTTGAAAACTTACATGGGGAGACAAGCGACAGGACTGATGCAGTCGTTGAAGCCCATCCAACGATGGAAGTCTGGGTATTCTCCTTTATGTAGGTAATACTGGTGTCCCCTGTAACTGGCGTTTTCATACACGATCCAGTTCCCACTGTCCACCCTGATGGAGTTGCAGCGATTGAAGTATGAGGACATGTCGGAACAGTCTGAGCTGCACTCATAGCAGCGGCCTTGAAAGTTCCTGTCCTCGTAGAAGAAGATCTGAAGGTCAGAATTTAAATACACTTTATTAGTAAAAGAGCAGGGATATTAAAGCCAAATGACCTGGGTTGCCTTTATACCTAAAATTAAAAAACCTGCCTAAACTTATGATGTTGCTGCAGTTTAAAATATCATGCACGGAATTAACAAATGATCTCAATTTGATAGCTCTCTATTTAGAAACTATGATGAGGGGTAGGAAAAATGCTATGAAGAATGATTTCAATAGGATTTAAATATTTTGTCAATGGAAATATAGTTAAGATTGAAATGTGTTTTTCATGTTGATAAAATAAACATAATGTATGATTGCTAGCTTACCTTTCCCATTTGAATGGATGGAAGTTTTCACTGCAGTTTAAGGTGTCTTGTTAAATTTCATGCTACCAGGTAGCGCTAAACTTGAACAAATGGTTTTGTATCAGTTGCAAAGTGCTGTTTCCAAAAACATTTGGAAATGGCACTGTGCCTAAAATATGTGTAAAACACATGTTAACCCGATATTCTTTAGATTAAAGTGGTTTTAGACTATTTGACTATATTGAATCTCCTTGATATTGTCTTATACTTTGTTGCATACTAGGCTCTGACGGCAGTTTAAAGGGCTGTCCACCCTCTTTAAAAACATTTGACACCATGCAGGGCATACCCTCCCACGCCCAACTGCTATATTCATAAATGTTGATATATGATTGCTGGCTACCTTTCCCATTTTGAATGGATGGACGTTTTCACTGCAGTTAAAGTGTATGAACAGGCAGCCTATATATATTATCTTGTATTGCTGATGTTGCACAGTGGGTATAGAACATTCTTTCTTTCTAGTGAGTAATGTAAAGATCTTTTGTCACCATTGTGATTATTCTGTGTTATCAGTTATCCTGTGTGATTATTTGTATCTGTGTTTAGCTTTACCTAAACTCACTCAAAGTGTCTCAGTTTGGCCAACAAATCAGCAAATTATCATGGTAAACAACAAGGGAGAGAAAATAGTGTTTTATAATATTGCATACTACATGATATATCATTATATCATTATGTATAATGTGGCTTTGGCATTGCTTTCATTTTTTACCCAAGGTTTTCCTAAGGAAATTATGAAAGCAATTTAACATGTACGGGGCCACACCACACTTTATTTTTTTCAAACAGAATACTGTTATGTATGCAGTAAGTACAACTCTGTTCCCTTACTGATCACTGTTTCAGTGACACTTATTTCCTGAGAATTTTGACACAAATTTTTTTGTGTGGCTTAAGTGACACTCAAGTATTATTATTATTTTTTATTTTTGTAGACTTTTTACATTTGTAACATATTCAATATGCGTGCTTGCATTACTACCTTGTGTGATCTGGCGATACAATACCAGAAAGTAAACGAGATTACGTCTGGTATTGCATCATGGGATTATGTAAAGGTAAGAAGCACAGGTTGTGCTGGGTTAAATTTCCCAAACAAGTCTTGTTAAATTTCATGCTACCAGGTAGCGCTAAACTTAAACAAAGGGGTTTTGTATCGGTTGCAAACTGCAATTGTCTACTTTTACTTTGTTGCATGGAAGTGTTTGCAGCAAAAACAGTAAACTTAAACTCAATAAGTGACACAATGAATGACACAATAATTGATACGGACACTCAGATATTGTGGTTGAATTGGCCGCAGCTTTATAGATTTTATTGAATAAACATTTTCAACTTTTCTTATATAACTGTTACTCCAAATTCTGAACAACTGTGTGACTCACTTAGCCAGCTCTACAGCACAAGCCGCCTATTTAATAACTCACCTGCCCAGGCCGTCTCATTTTGAACCGACCTGGCTAATGAACATAAAAATTACCACACTCCATGGGCATTGATCTACCTAACAATTGCCCATGGAAATCCTCCACCTTATTAAGCAGGCTTCTGCCCGATTTTGAAGGCCTAGGCAGAAAATATCGTTTCCAATTTCTGACAGATGTATACCGTCAACGTAGTAAAGGCGCGATTTCCACCCTCCAATTGAGTGTTGTATGACAGAACTTTTCAACTTTTGTAAATTTTGTAACGCCTAAATTTAGCTTTCTTCTACATTTTTCTAGAGCTTAAATTGGGGTGTTGTACCAAATAAGCATCGGAACTACTTCTGACCATCCAATAATAACCTCGATAACAGATAATGTAGGTGTGCCAGATTTTCTTATTACTCGGATTAGGTCAACTGTTTGCATCCTGCCTATACCGTTACCTCCTAAATGGATTAGATAACATCGGGTAAACCTAACTTGATAATAAACTTAAGTGCATTGGGAATAGATCACACCAACAAGCTCCTTCCTGCCCAGCCAGTAGATCTTCGCTGAACTAAATGGGATGGATAAATTAGACCATAAGTCCTGACAGCTGCTCTCCTGCTAGCCCAAGATATAAAAGAGTGACCTATAATCCAAATCCTATATTGTCTGGAACCTGAAATATAAAAAAAAATTAGCTAGATTCAACTAAGTTCGGTCTCACATAAGATAAGAACCTTTTGATCCCCATCTAAATATTCCTTTATTTTTTCATCTGGGAGGTGTAGGAGGTATGCTTGAGTTGCAGCCCCAATTGGAAGGAGTGGCTTCCATATTTTTTCCAATCTAAACCAAGCTGCTGCAAGCAGATTTGTAGTAGTCTGCTAAATTGAAAACGGGATAAAAACAGCCCGTCCACGTGTCTGAAAGAGGACCTGGGGCATCTCCTCTTAGCGTGAGGTATTTTTTGAGGGCTGTTACTGGAAAGATCTGTTATCTGGAAAACAGTATAGCCATACCGTACAGCCTTTCCTAACTGATCTGTTTTCGACTTTTTGCCTAATACTAAAAAAGCCAACAAAGTTAACTATATCTGAACTAGGATTAACATCCCGAATGTTATGGGCTTTCTTACATCCGCTGAAGGTCTAGACCTTAAAAAACCTTTAATTAGTTGCTTAACCAAGGGCGATTTTGTATAATCTTGTTTAAAATATAATTTGAAGAAAAATGAAAGTCCTGCTACTAATCTTTTAATGCTGGCTACTGCACAACCGCTATCAAATTGATCAACTAGTAACATATATAGTGCAACACTAGTATCTACTCATTGGTAAACTGTCAACAAAGCTCACCACGTGTTCCAGCTGCATAAGTACGATTTCCAAGTGTTACAGGCAATTGTTTTTTATTGGCTGGATAGTATCCATAGGTGTCTGATACCATCTCCCCTGTTGCTTCTGCCTCGAATCTAGCTCTCGAAACTTCTGTAATTGTAACCATGACAGAGCACAGCTAGGTTGTTGGACCTGCCTGAACATGTTGTGCTTTCAGCCAGATGTTATGCTGAAGAGATTTTAGGACTATCAACCTCACTTATATGGCTAGTCTTTGGATTTGCTGACAACACATTATAATTGAACTACTCCTAGGTGTGTCTGAGTTTAAGATTCTTTTATCTTGAAGATATCTACCCCAAACACTCAATGCGATAAAAACGGAATAATTTAAAATAAAAATAAAACAGGCCCATGTTTTTCATCCGATCCTTTCCTTCCAGCATGTTGCTGTAAGTAACCCCACAACCAGTGGATGTCTCGCATCTGTAAAAAACTCCATAACTTCGTTAGATCTAAACTCTTCTGCATCTAACATTCCCATTATAATTATTGAGGAATCTTTTCCAAACCTCCAAATTCTTTTTAAGCCCTGGATATTCTCACATGCCATGAGGGGATTTGGAGACCGGTAATGCTATCGATCAACCGCCATTAAAAGCACGACCCATAGGGATTTCTTGTGGTGATGTCAGGTGGCCGAACAAGGATTGAATCTGCTTTACTTTCAGTTTCTTTGCAGCTAGCGCTGAATTAACTAGCTTTTCAAACTTAACCAAAAAATCATCCAGATAATGTAAATAAAATTTGAAACTGCTTTGAACCCATTCTAAAAAATTTGCAAACAATTCAAAAAAAAAACATGACAGGCTGCAGCCCATAGGCAGGCACTTGTCAAAAAAGAAACAAATCATCAAACTTGAAACCTAATAAGTGGTGGTAGACTGGATTAATGGGTAGTAGTCTAAAAGCTGCCTTTATGTCAGCCTTGCTAGAAATGATCCAAACTGTCTGTCTTAATATGTATAATGCTCTGTCAAATGATGTATACTTTACAGCGCATAAATCCTTCTCAATGCGTCGTTGAACGAGACACCCGATGGAAGACAGATGGTGGGCATTCTATAGGCATCCTTCTCCTCTTGGAACAACTCCAATGGGGGAAATCCTGAAGTTAGAAATGGTGGTATAGTAAATGGACCTGCTACCCTGCCTGCTGCCAAAGGTCGACATCCCTTCCCCCATGACTTTCCTTGTGGACGGAAATTTTTTGTCTAATGACTCATAGTGGAACCAGACAATCCCCCGAATGATTTGTATGCCTCTACACTGCATTATGTGTTTGAAAAGCCCAGGGCGAGTTTGGACGCTTTTCTGTAATTAAGTTCCCCAAAATGCAAAAGGCTTGTAGCCAGTTATTAAAATTCTTGCAACTGGCCGCCTTCTATAAGAATCCTTATCAGACTCCTTTCTTTATTCAGGAAGTCCTTGCTGGTAGTAAAGACAATATGGTAAATCCACATAATCCCCTTTTTAAATTGTCTCCTTAATTGTATTAGATAAATGTAATCCTAGTGGGGTTCCTGCATACTGCAATGTCTTTATAGTTTGACAATCCCCCAGCCAGTGCACTAGCTTTTGTTTGTGTGGCTGCAGAACTGCAAGACGCAACATGGGGATTAGACTTACCTAATGTAACTATTACTGATTGTATCTGGTGACACACTCCTGCCTGGTTACCACCTTATTGCCATTCCTTCCCTGGTAGCATTTCTATTCTCTAGATATCTTTCTAAAAATCTTTCAAACCTGGAATTGAATCAAAGAGATTACCTGCTGTGTTGCCCACCTGTGTGCTGGGACCCAGGTTTGTCTCACTTATAGCCTCGCTCCTTTCAGTAGACTATTTGAATTGCAGGTTGTTGGATCTCTTTCTGAACCTGTTTTGTGAATTTCTCCTTTAATCCCTCTGTATTTTCCCTTGTATCCATTGAGTGGGCCATGTCATAGCTCCGCTCTTCTTCCATGCTTTGCTGAAGTAGCTCCCTCTGTTTGCCCCTTACCCCGGCTTCTCTTTGCCTTACATGGACCGTAGGTGTTTCCTCTTGTGTAACTTTTCTTCACCCTTCATAGTGGGTAGGGACTTCACGCTGGCTGCCTCCTCTGACTCAGCGTCTTCCGACGCCATTTCCTCTTGATGTTCATGGCGCTTACTCAGGGCTTGCTATATCACCTCCTCTTCAGCTTGCGCCAACCACTGCGTACCGCTCCGGTATAGCCGACTGATGTTAACCTGTCTAGTCCTGCCTTGACGATATATATATATATTTATATATTATAGGGTGAGGAGGGGTTTATCCCACAACGCTGTTTGCTGATCCTGTCTCTCCGTCTCCGCTTCTCTCCTCAGGGTTCCTCACCTCCTTCAAAATTTTCCCGCCCAGCTGAGGACACTGTCTGGACCAATCGCCAGATCCCAAGGTAGAACCTCCCTTTTCTTCCCCTCTGGGCCTAGTAACCTAAAACTTAACCCTTTACCTCCCTGCTGCAACTTTCCCATGCCCCCATAATGCCTAGTACATTGTCCCCATAAGACTCTGACGGCAGTTTAAAGGGCATGTCTACCCTCTTTAAAAACTTTTCACACCATTTAGGGCATACCCTCCCACCCCCAACTGCTATATTCATACTGTAAAATCACCTTCAATCTGTACTTACACCTCCTCGTTCCTGCACTGTTCTGGTCCAGCTCCCTACCCGCCGAACTGCAAGCAGGGGTCCAGACCGGCAGCTGCGGTGTGATTGTCTGAGAGGGAGCCAATCACAGCCTTGGCGCCTTCACTGTAAAACGAGCTGGAACAAGGAGGTGTAAATAGAGATTGGGGGTGGGTAGGGTATGCCTGCATGGTGTCAAAATCTTTTTTAGATAGAAGACTGCCAGCCACGGAGGGATCAGGAGGGAGGGAGGGAGAGGGAGGAAAAGGTCCTACTTGGTGTGTGTGTGGGCCCTCCAGGCTACACTGTGTGCAGGGCCCTCCTTGTAGATAGGCCCTCCATGTTTGCAGGGCTCCTTGTGGCGGGCCCATGGCGGTCCCTCCATCTTGCCCTCCTTGTAAGCAGGGGTCCTCCGCCATTCATGTTTGCCGGGCCTCCTTGTGGGCAAGGTCCCTCCATCTGTACAGGGCCCTCCTGTAAGCAGGGGCCCTCTGCCCTCCATGTTAGCAGGGGCCTCTTGTGGGCAGGGTCCCTCCATCTGTGCAGGACCCTCCTTGTAAGCAGGGGCCCTCTGCCCTCCATGTTTGCAGGGGCCTCCTTGTGGGCAGGGTTCCTCCATCTGTGCAGGGCCCTATTGAGCTGGGGTCCTCCTTGTTTTCAGAGGTCCCCGGCCTCCCAGTGTACAGGGGCCTCCTTGTGTGCAGTGCAGGGCTCTCCTTGTAAGCAGGGGCCCTGCTTGTAAGCAGTGGTCCACCTTGTAAGCAGGGTCCTCCTTGTGCAGAGGCCCCCCATGTGTGCAAGGGCCTCCTTGTGTGCAGGGGGGCTCATGTGTGCAGGGGCCTCCTTGTTTGCAGGGGCCACCTTGGGGGCAGGGGCCCTTCTGTGTGCAGGGGCCTCCTTGTGAGCAGGGGCCACCATCGGCAGGCCCTCTTCTTGTGTACAGAGTCCACCTTGTGGGAAGGGGCCCTCCTTGTAAGCAGGGGTCTTTGTGTTTTTAGATGTCCTCCTTGTGTACAGAGGCCCCCATGTGTGCAAGGACCTTCTTGTGTGCAGGAGCCCCCATGTGTGCAAGGGCCTCCTGTTTGCAGGGGCCATTCTGTGTGCAGGGCCTCCTTATGAGCAGGGGCCACTGTCGGCAGGGCCTTCCATGTGTGCAGGGGCTCTCCAGGTGTGCAAGAACCATGGGCGGGGGCCACCTTGTGTGCAGGGGCCAGCTCGTGTGCAGGGATAGTTTTTTTAATTGGATAATTGGGGGATTTACCTGTTACAGTCTGAATTAGCAATCAGTGGTTGCAAAGTGTGCAGAGAAAATGTATTTATGTAATATGATTGTGAAGGTTCTCATTCATCCAGATAATGGTTATATCTGTAAAATTCCTTCATCCAGATAATGGTATTCTGTAATAGTCATTTATCCAGGTCATGTTATACCTGTAATATTCATTCATCCAGGTCATGGTATATCTGTAATATTCATTCATCCAGGTCATGGTATATCTGTAACATCCATCCATCTAGGTTATGGTAAATCTTTAATATTCATTCATCTAGGTCATGGTATATCTGTAATATTCATCCATCCAGGTCATGGTATATCTGTAATAGTCATTGTAATATTCATCCATCCAGGTCATGATATATCTGTAATATTCATTCATCCAGATCATGGTATATCTGTAATATTCATTCATCCAGGTCATGGTATATCTGTAATAATCATTTCACCAGGTCATGGTATATCTGTAATATTCATTCATCCAGGTCATGGTATATCTGTAATATTCATTCATCCAGGTCATGGTATATCTGTAATATTCATCATCCAGGTCATGGTATATCTGTAATATTCATTTATCCAGGTATGTATATGTAATATTATTCATCCAAGTCATGGTATATCTGGTGTATTCAGTTAGATCAACTGGACGTAAAGTTTAGTTTTGAAGACGTTCGCTAGTCATCCAACTGGCTTTCTCAATTTCACAATGACTTGTACAAGAATCTGTTGGCAATTATGTACCCTGGAAAGTCCCAATTAGCATATGACAGCCAAGTGTTAGGGATCTTCTAAATGCAATGTGTGATTGCATAGTGGCTAAGAGGTGTTATAGGAACGCCCAGGGTAAGGTGTGAAAACAGCATTGTACATGGCATGTTTATGTAATGCGGTGCTGTGTCTGAAATGCAACGTTATTTTTCAATGCCATTTTTGGTTTTTTTTAATAGGTAGATAAACTGTGTATTAGTCCTGTATTAGTTATTAGAATTCCCAGCATTCCCATCATACTCTCTGCAGCACCAAAGAGGGGTCAAATATCCGGAAAGGCACAGGTTTCATGTCCTTGCCATTGATTGTTATCTTATTCAGTACTGAGAGATATTACATAAGTTGTATAATAACAATACCAGCTGTTTTTTTGGTCTGTGTTGCATTTGCTCTTGCATTTTATTTTCAGGGTAATATCCCCATTACCATCCATAAAGCAGCATTTCCCACTGTTTATTCTGGGATGTGTCACTCTCACAGGGTTACCCTAGTTGGGAGGTCTGACACTGTAAAGTAGCAGATTAAAAGAGAACCATGACCATGAACCAGCCTGGAGTGTGGCTGAAATCTCCTAATAATGCTGTGCACAGCAAAGGCACAGAGCCAGCAGAAGACAGCCAAGGGAACAATTGCTGGTAAGTTTATTTAGAAGATTCACACATAAATTTAAATATTGTGAGGTCTATGTTGGTGGGGGGGGGGGGGCAATTAGCTTAAATTCAATTTAGTTTGGGGAATGGACATACCCTTATATCTGCGGTCATTTACAGAATGCATTAGATTATTTAAATCCTTCAACATTTATTACCCATTTAATAGTTCCACAGTACAGAGCTGCAGGAGGAGGATATGAATTGAGCTGATATTAGCACACCTCTGTGCAATGCATTTCAATAGTGATCTATCTAAAGGTAAATGAAACTTTCAGGGCAGATCAATCTGGCTCCACTTTTTTGTAATATCCCAATCCGGCTGAATGGTTACTGAAGGGAATGCGGTATTCTAGAATGCAGTGCAATGAGACTTCCTTCATGACTGAAACAACAGAGGCTGAAATATATAATATCAAATATGTATATAGTATAATTTAATATCCAGAATTTTAAACTCCCAATATTGCACTAGTACAAAGAAAACCGCTTCTGCCAGGCTTTCTCCTGGCTTCAGCACTTTCTTTATTACATAATTTCAGGACTAACCTGGCAGGTAAAAACTTATGTGGTGTAGCTCCTAATGAAGTGATATTGGGAGGTAGGAATAATAAATCCTACCTATCTGCCCTGATTCTTTTCATTTTTCAAAAGTTATTTGTCCTAATTCATTACCTTTTTAGAGCTTGCTCCCTTCTTCAGATCATTACATTATCTGGTAACTAGATTAAACAATCAACTATCTGGCAAAAAAAAAATCCAAAAAATCTGTTTGATTTAAGAAACTGGGCTCAACCTTGACTTGAGCAATTCAAATCATTATCAGACACATTTATGATCACTCTTTCTCCCCTAAAGCACCCATACATGGACACAGGGCCGCTTTAGGCATAGGCCACCTAGACAAATTGTGGCACCAATCTTTTTGCAATTTCCCCTTGAAATCAGCTGCAGATGGGGTTGGCAGAAAAAAATTTATGCCTGGCCCGATTTTTTTTTTTTTTTAGTAATCAATTGATATTGTTGAGCATCTGATCATAAATCTGCATGCACGGTACTATTACAGTACGGTACGATATTTTAAACTATTTGATCAGATTTGCAGAATCTCTCAAAATATCTATGCTGTGTGTAGCCCCTACTAGGGAATGTTTACCTGTGTCAGTTTCAGCCAGAACTGTTCAGCAGCAAGTTTGTTGCAGGGGGGACTCTTAGAGAGGGGGCAGAAAAGAAAGGAAAGGGAAGTCTGGGGAAGAGACAGCCCAGGAGGGAGAAGGAGAAACAGGGACAGTGAGTGTGTGCAGGAGATTCTACAGATCATCAGAAGTGCCAGCCAGGCTTCATTAAATTACACTGAACGAGTGAACTGTTGCCTAATCCTGCATCTGAAGAGACTGTGAACAGGGACCATGTGCTGGACATCAGACTGGTGAGCAGTTTAAACCAATTTCCTTTGCACTGTTTCAAACCCTTGGATGGAGATCCCCTTTCTGAAAAAAACCTATATGCCATCCTCTTGTGGATCACAAATACTCCATTTGGGAGTTGAGCGCTCCACCAAACAATTTAAAGGGCCCCAACGCCGGCTGACCCAAGTCCATAGAACCACTGGCCAGTGGGTAGACTATACAATACAAGGGCACTAGTTACCTAAATATCTATTATTGTTCTTTTTGTTAATGCATCTTTGTGATATCACAATATATTTCTGTTATAAGTTTCCATTTTTTCCTAAGAATCCCTTTTACAAGGGTGTGTGTCTGGGGAAAAGAGAGTATTATTTAAAAAATCAAACTCTAAATGTGTACTTAAATCCTACTCTTGGTGAGTGTTGGGTTTCGTGGTAGGGGTGTAGGGTGTCACCACTGGTACAAAGGAGAAACAAAAAGAAGATTCAGCCACCCTTACGGGGGTAAGTGCTACACGGGGGGCTCGTCCGGGATTTCTCCTGATCACTAAAGTGATGACTACCATAGTATAGAACAAAGTATGGACCCAGAAGCGGCCACCAAGTGGTGGTGAGCACCAAAAAGCCACGGCAGAACTCTGTGTGGGTCTCAGATTTCCAGACAGCGATTGGACAAGAGACCAATATTCGCGTTGTAGTAACCAACTGTCAGCTGAAAATAGGGGCTATGTCATTGATTACAAGGAGGACCCTCAGGGCCCGGCACTATGCCCTGTTGAGTGGCGAGACCACAATTCCACCTGTTTTCGGTCTCAGAAACTGCTGCTGTCTGATGGGGTGGAAGCCACCATTATAAGCCCAAAGCAAAGTCCTGATTCCCAAGCAAGAAGGGGACCACAAAATAGGAACGGACATACAAATGCCATCGTGTGTCTGGAGTGTCTTCACCCAGCAGTGACCCACCGACCAAGTTTTTTGATAACTTGAGAAAATGATGGAGCGATGCTTGAGGATTCCTGTGACCCCAGCAGTGTAGGATATCGTAAGCTATGCTATGCTTCTCAGGGAAGATCACCGTCCCATCTGGGGAGGAAGAATTTGAAACCTGGATAGACCATGCTTCCCAAGCTTTAGAGAAGAGTGGGACATCCCAGAGGTTCAAAAGAAACTGAGGATCACCGAAAGCTTGTGAGTACCAGCTGCAGAGGTGTCCGCAACCTCAAGTAGGGAACCCCAGACTGCACAGCTTTATTTACCTCGAAGCTTTGTATGCAGTATAGGAGAGAGAGTAGAGTAGAAAGTTATCTGATCTAATGTACAAGTTTGAAACACACTCATCAATATAAAGGAGAGAAACTTCTGATTACATTGTTAGGATAGATAGGGTCCTGCACCAAATAATTCAGAAGAGAGGAATGACCCCCAGAACTGACTGCAAAGTCAGACTGGTCAGGTCCTTCAGGGAGCCCATCTTAACCTCCCTATTGTTCTGAGATACATGTTAAAAGGGCACAGAGATGCCCCCACATATCAAGAACATCTGATGAAAGAGATTAGAGAAGAGGAAGCACGTTAGAGGAAAAGAACCAAGACCCTGAGGCTGCTGGCAAGGCCAAACCAGAAAAGGAAAAGGTTCTAACATATTCTGCTCATGTGGGAGAGGCGTTTCTTGAAGAAGAGGAAGATGTTTGATTTGGAGTCAGAGGGGATCAAGCATCAACTAACCCCTCATTCAGAAATGAAAAGACCTATGGGCACAAGTGGTACAAATTAAGGCGGGGATGCAACAGTCCCTTCTGATCTAC
The DNA here is from genome assembly GCA_019447015.1 of Hymenochirus boettgeri. NCBI lineage: Eukaryota > Metazoa > Chordata > Amphibia > Anura > Pipidae > Hymenochirus > Hymenochirus boettgeri. The sequence goes on along the minus strand of CM033469.1, from coordinate 193,052,418 downwards.
AGAAAACCATAGTTCATGTGGTTCAGACCCAATCGGAGATGCAAAAGGCTGTTGTTGCTCTAGCCAACAAAGGGAAAGTGCCAGCAGAAGCCCCTTCGAACTACAAGAAATGTTATAGCTGTGGAGAAAGTGGGACATTCAAAGCTCAGTGCCCAAAGAAAGAATCACTGGTAGATCCCATGAAAAATCACAAAGACTTTGCAGGAAAAATGCAGGACAGGAAGCTGTCGGGAAACTTCAAAAGGGCCCCGGTGAAGGAGCCATCCAAGGCCCGCCTCCTCCAAGTTTGCTCCAACTCTACATCCAGAACAGATAGATGTAGACTATTGACACCGTTTTCCCCCGCGTCTGGTTCCGTTGCCGCATGAAGAACATGCACGCCAACCCTTGAGAATCATGAGAAACGGCACCATACCTGGAAGAGAAGAAAGGGAAAGTAATGACCAAAGCACCTCCTGTGATACCCACTGTGCCAAGAACAAAAGGAAAAAATTCCTGCACGATGTTGGTGGACCCTCTCCTGTCATCCCATTCAAGTTGAAGGAATCTATACCAGAGCCCTCATTGACTCAGGCGCTCAAGTGACTCTACTGTGTCGAGATTTCTACGATAGACACTTGAAACACCTCCCTTTGCGAAAACTGGAAGATCTGGAGATATGGGGCATTGGAGCAGGGAAGCCTTTCTCATGATGGGTACATACAGATCCAGTGGTGGTTGACCCAGTAATTTTGCAGGACGACTAGGAACCTTTGACACCCTGGCCATGTGTGCTCACAACTCCCAGGATCTGAAAAAAAATTCCCTGATCATAGGAACTAACACTGATTGATAAGAAGAATCTTAACCCCAGTGGTTAATGACAAGCAAACTGGGAAAGTACACCCCATGCTACAGCAGTTTATCAGCGTTTAGTCCAGGAACAAAAGGCCCCAGCTGAGGAGGTAGGAAGATTGTGGCTTTTGGGGGAAGGAAGAAAGAGTTTTGCAGCCTCAGGAAGTGCCTGTCTCGAGCTGAAGTGCGTATTTAAACTGGAAGCAACCAGGGCCCTATGTCATCTTAGAGACGACCCCTGGGGGGGGAGGGAGTGGATTAGAGTTGGTACCCAAAATTGTGCCTACAAAAGCTTTAGAGCGAATCAAAGGTATAAATACCGGTGAGTGTTCGAAACACTACAGACTCCCCTGTAAGGCTGCGGCTTGAAGATTGAAGATGCACTGCAGTGCCTGTCAGGAGCCAAATGGTTCAGTGTTCTGGACCTGAGAAGTGGATATCATCAGACCTATGCATTGAGGATAGGGAGAAGACTGCATTTATCTGCCTCTGGATTCTACGAGTTTAGTTGGATGCCATAGGACAATAGGTGGCTGGCAGCCCTTTTGGATTCCAGTTCAGCCTGAAGTTTAGACCAGGAGCTGGGAATAGGGATGCTGATGCCCTATCTCGACGGCCTCATACATCGGCACCTCCGCAGGGGAGTGGGCTCAGCTAACGCCGAGGGAATTCAGGCTCTGTGTCGAGGAGTTGAATATCGAGCCAAAGGGGCTGTAGAGGCTGTGAATCGGTTGGTGTTAAAGTTGCAGGGGTCCCTAAGTTTTGCTGTAACCAGACTCAGGTGGAAAAAATAGGTTTGCCCATCCTCACCAAACAGGATTTAAGGAAAGACCAGTCAGTGACTCACTCTGTCAATTGACTTTAAAGTCTTTGGAAAGTCAGCAACCAGGACCCCTTCAAACTGATACCCCAGAGGGTGCCAGGCTAGTGTATCGAGAGTGGAGTAGACTACAGCTACATGATGGAAAGTCTCTGTAGATGAGCTTCAGGAGAAGTGGCAGTTGTTCCTTCCGGAAAAACACAGAATGATTGTGTTAGAAGCTTTGAAGCATGATGAGCATGGCCATTTAGGAGTAGAAAGAACCTTCAATTTGGTCAGAGATCGATTTTATTGGCCATGCATGAAAGCAGAAGTAGAAAGTTATTGCCGTTCATGTCTACGGTGTATACAGAGAAAGACCCTACCCTCTCCGAGCTGCTCCAATGGGCCATCTGCAGAGCCAAGGCCCCTGGAGTTGGTGGTGCATGGACTTTTGTGCTTGGAGCCTGATACCAGTGGACAAGGAAGTATCCTGTGGTTACTGACCACTTTACGCGTTATGCTCAGGCCTTTCCAACAAAAGATCAGAAAGCCCCAACGGTGGAGAGAAATTTTTGTTCATTATGGCCTACCTCAGAAGTTACATTCTGATCAAGGCAGAGACTTTGAGAGTAAGCTCATCAAAGAATTGCTTAACTTACTGCATGTGAACAAGTCACGGACTTCCCTTACCATCCTCAGGGAGATGCAAACCAGAACGTTTTAATCGGACTCTTTTAGATATGTTGGGGACACTATCTACAGAGAAGAGCAACATTGGAGTCGCCACATATCTGCCATAGTTCATGCCTATAACAGCACCAGGCATGACTCTACCGGATATTCTCCTTACTTGTTAATGTTTGGAAGGGAGGCACAGTTACCGTGGATTGGCCTTTGGTTCTCCTGATGGAACATCCACCTCTTCCTATAAAGGCTATGTTGATAGACTTAGAAAAATCTTAAGACAGCCTATGAGAAAGCCCAGGCTGCATCTAGCCGACGTGAACATCAGAATAAGAGAAATTATGATTTGAAAGTCCGAATCCATGATCTTCAACCTGGTGATCGGGTATTACTGAGAAATTTGGGTCCATGGGAAGCACAAACTTGCGACAGATGGAGTTCACAAACATACATCATCTGCACTCATTCTGCCTGGGTACCTGTATATCAAATTCGACCAGAGGGGAAGACTGGACCATTAAAAACTTGGCACAGAAATCATCTTCTACCCTTGAGTGAGGCTGTCGAGTACCCACATTTGTTGAGTTGCCCCCCTTAGGCAAGCTCCCACAACTCGACTGCAGACGACTAGGGAAAACTGAGAAAGAGGATGATGATGAGTGGGAGAAGGATTTGGGATAGAGTGGTTATGGCCATCTATGAACCCATTGCTGTCATCCCTCTCAGTAGATACACCTCAGTCCGAATAATTGGGTGTTGGTGCTCCAGAGTTCGTACCCCAAGCTGGAGAGTTATGAACAAGAAGGAAATCCCTCTGGGTCTGAACAAGTTGTGAAATCCTACGAAGAGACATCACAGGCTCATCTGCTGAAATTGAAGAGTGTCGAGTCCAAAACCCCCCTGAGCTTTCGAACAAAAAGCAAGGCGCCCAATTCGACCACCCAGACGTGTTGACTACGATCAAAAGAAAAGTTTGAGGAAGCCATCACCCCTGTCTGCAGACCAGTCAACATCAAAGGGTCAGGTCCACTGTACCCGTGGTGATCGTGCTCAACCTCTGCCCAATACATCTTGGTGGGAAATCCTTCCCCTGAGGCTTTGCTAAAACTGTACTTAATTCCGTGTGACTGTTTAAAAAGTTTTTTTATTAGTTGTTCTTTGGGGACCAAGACTTTAGTGGGGGGAGTGTTGTAGCCCCTCTAGGGAATGTTTACCTGTGTCAGTTTCAGCCAGAAATGTTCAGCAGCAAGCTCTGTTGCAGGGGGGGACTCTTTAGGGAGGGGGCAGAAAAGAAAGGAAAGGGAAGTCTGGAAGAGGAAGAGAAGAGACAGCCCAGGAGCGGCTTTCAACCCTTGGATGGAGATCCCCTTTCTGAAAAAAACTATATTGCCATCCTCTTGTGGATCACAAAATACTCCATTTGGGAGTTTGAGTGCTCCACCAAACAATTAAAGGGGCCCCCAACGCCCAGGAGGGCTTTCAAACCCTGGATGGAGATCCACTTTCTGAAAAAAAAACCTATTTGCCAATCCTCTGTGGATCACAACAACTCCATTTGGGAGTTGAGTGCCTCACCAAACAATTTAAAGGGCCCCAACGCCGGCTGACCCAAGTCCATAGAACCACTGGCCGTGGGTTAGACTATACAATACAAGGGCATAGTTACCTAATAGTCTCTTATTGTGTCATTTTTGTTAATGCATCTTTGTGATATCACAATTATATTTCTTTGTTTATAAAGTTTCCATTTTTCCTAAGAATCCCTTTTATAAGGTGTGTGTCTGAGGGAAAAGGAGTGGTTATTTAAAAAAATCAAACCTCTAATGTGTACTTAAAGCCTACTCTTGGTGAGTGTTTGGGTTCTGTGTTAGGGGTGTAGGGTGTCACCACTGGTACAAAGGAGAAACAAAAAGAAGATTCAGCCACCCTTACAGGGGTAAGTGCTACATGTGTATGAAGAGCTTTATCAATTGCTCTGTACTCCCATTCACATTCCAAGAATCCATCCCTTATATTTTACATGTACTTTGAGAATTAAGGGGTTCCTCTGTTAGAATGTTGACCCTGGGTTTTGCTTGGTAGTGTTAAACTTGTTGGACTTGTGTTTTTATTAACCCAAAGTAAATATACAAGAGACTGTACATTAAATGCTACTTATAATAAATCAACAAAGTAAGATTAAACATTTTTATTGGTATCTAAAAATATTTGCACTGTAATATTTTCCAAATGATTTAAAACATGTGATGGACTCTTCTGAATGATCCAATTCTGGCACTTGAGGCTCCCCAGTCAGAGAATCTCCTGTATTCCCCAGGTCATCAGGTAGAACTGGCCCCCCTGTAGTTTGGGTTCCTCATAGAACATCCAGTAACCATCAGACACATTGCAGGAGTGAATGTCATGGAAACGGAATTGATCGTAAACATTAGGACAGTCTTCAGAAAAATCCATCATCTGGCCTTGGAAATCTCCTCTTTCATAGATCCTCATTCTATACTGACCATGGTGCTTTAAATAAGTCAAAATATATTAGTCCCCAACATTTCTGGCATTAATATTATTCATAACTGTGTTGATTTCACTCTGTTGTTACAATAATAATGTTTTAAATTATCAGCAATAAATTAATAAAACAAATTAAACCGATCATTTACATTTTAAATGAAACTGAATTTAGAACAATATACAAATTAATAATACAATCTAGTATTATATTATTATTATATTAATATATAGCACAATGTTTCTTTAACCTTTTTAGACTGAGGCACACTTGGCTATGCAAATTTTTGTAGCAGCATACTATGCTTTTTGTTTAGTTACCGTACTCTTTCCAATGTGTATTGCTAGAGAATTTGAATATAATAGTAAATATATTTAGATTTTACATTACAAATTTATTACAAAACTATAATGTTAGAGTAAGACGTGTCATAATTGAAAATTAGGCTGGCAAAAATATATTGATTGACAAAATCAGAGGTACACCTTTGGCTATTTCAAGGCACACCAGTGTGCTCCGTCACATAGTTTGAGAAACCCTTAAATAGTAGACCCTATGATAGTTGTGAGCATAACCATGAAAACTCTTACTTGAGGAGACAAGCGACAGGAATTGATGCAGTCATTGAAGCCCATCCAACGATGGAAGTCTGGGTATTCTCCTTTATGTAGGTAATTGGTTGTCCCCTGTAACTGGTCGTTTCATACACGATCCAGTTCCCACTGTCACCCTGATGGAGTTGCAGCGATTGAAGTATGAGGACATGTCGGAACAGTCTGAGCTGCACTCATAGCAGCGGCCTTGAAAGTTCCTGTCCTCGTAGAAGAAGATCCAAGGGAAGCCATGTAATTAAATACTTAGTTAAATCAGTATGGTGTCCACAAAAAACTGGAAGACAATCTTTTATGCTGGACTGAAAAAACAATAAGAAAATGTAAAAAACGATCTATTTAAAACTTGCCTATTTTAAACTATGACACTAAGGTGTGCTGTTTTTGATTTTCTGGTAAAAACAGCACACTGGTTGTGCAATACAGCCAATGATTTTTCAAAAAAATTATGTTTATTTTATGCTTTATGCTTTCCTTTCCCATTTTAAATGGATGTAGCAGGTACAGCAGTGTGAAATGAAGAGGAGAGGCAGGCTTGTATATAGATCAGTAGTAGGCAGCTTCATACACCACTATGAGTTATTGAGATGGTGTCTAGTAAGGAAAACGTCAAGCTCTTTTGACTTTGTTTGAGCTAAATCAGCATGTCTAGTTCACACATTATATCAGTAAAATAAATGATTTTGGCTCCCTAAAAGGCCTAAATCGGAAAAGGTGTACTAAAATTGAAAAACAACAATGAAGGAAGAATGGCCACATTCTCAAACATTAATTTATTCTGTCTTTTTTATGTACATTTGTTAATAAACTTTATGGATACATCCAGAAAGCAGCATGCAGAATAGAAAGTTACCTGTGCAGATACATTGCATGTCTGCATTTCCAGAAAACAAGCACATGAACTACATGATTTACAGTGACTGGGAGAGGAGGAAACACTAATTACACTGCATGATGTAACATAGAGATATAACTAGTTGCAGATAAGATAACCGCGTGTTCCAAAATGTGACCTATAAACAAAAATACTGCTAATTCCATACATAAGAGTTGGGATTTGGCATGCACAATAAAGAATTCAGTGAGGGGCTCATAAGGGGGGAGATTGGCAATTTCCTACTGTTAAGGTGTACAGGAGGTAGAAAGCACAGACTGAAATCTACAGAATTCCATAAAACAGTGATAGTAGAGAATGAGATATTGTAGTGATGGCCACCTTCATGTCTGCACCTCAAAACATTACCGGTTGTGTGGAAAATCAGATACAGCATTAACTCCTTCAAAGTCCCCCAGTCAAAGAAATAAATTCTAACACGACACAGGATTAGTATAGTTATATAGGTATTGTATTTGAGGTTGAATAAAGACATAGTCCATCCAGTCAACCATCTAGCAAAACCCCTCATTTCCTGCCATAATGTTGATCCAGAGGAAGCAAAAAAAAACCCACCAAATTATGAAGTTGGCAATCGGGAAAATTTCCCTCGATCAACTCGTCCAATCCACCATCATAGAACATCTTTTACAAAGAATGGCCTCTTAAAATATGTTTAATATCATAGTTTCTCCTAGAATTCATACTGTATGCCGCTAGCTAGGATGCCTCATGGAAACTGAGCAATTAGAAACTGTACTGAGCTGAACTGAGCATGGGCATGCTCAGAAGAGGGCAGACAGGAGATTAACTTCAGTCATTGGCTGTTTGTGATGTCAACTGTCAAATCCATAACTGACATAACTAACTGGAAGAACCAGAAGCAGAAAAAGAAACAGGGGAAAACAGGACATTGTGCAGGATTCAGGTGTACACTTATATATTCAGATTTCAAACAATACGTGTAGGTTTGGGGAGGGTGATTACCTGTATGTAAGTTTTAGTTTGGGGCTGGGACTTGCCCTTTAATGTATCAAGACCCGTACTTGCAACATTCCTTGTTTGCAGAAACTCATCCAGCTCTTTTTTAAACTGACCAAATGAACTGCCATAAGAAACGTCTACGGGGAAGATTGTTCATAGCTTACCGTTCTCACAGTGTGAAAAACCCTTTCCGAACTTGAAGCCTAATAAACCTTTTTCTTCAAGTCTTAAGGGATGTCCTTGGTGTACTCTGGACATGTTCTATTGTGAACAATGCCCCAGATAGTTGATTGTATTGCCCGTTAATGTATTTACACAGTAATCATATTTCCACGCAAGCGCCTTTTCTCTATCCGTACCAAATGTAACTTATCCAGTCTTTTCTGTACTCAGAATTCCAAAATTGCTCTGCATATTCAAAATGAGGCCTTACCGATGCTTTGTAAAGAGGGAGAAAACATTTTCTCCTTTGAATCACATACCTCTCTTTATACAAGAAAATACCATGCGGGCTCTGGCTGTGCCTTCTGGCAATTCCTTTAAGTTTGTATCCACCAAAACTTCCAAGATCCTTTTCCAACAGGGATTCACTTCACACAGAGCCATTATAGATAGCACAAGGAATTTTTAAGTCACACAAAATTGCATCACTTTACATTTCTTCAACATTGAATCTATCTGCCACTTAGTTGCCCAATGTTGTAAACAATCTATTAGGATCTGCCTGCAACGATGTCCACATCCTCTGAGCTTTAATGGTCGACCAAATTTTGTGTTCTTAGCAAACACAGAAACCTTGATGACAATACCCACTTCCAAATCATTAATAGATTGAAGAGAAGTGGCCCCAACACAGAACCCGTGGCACCCCACTTAGCACTTGTAGTCCAAATGATGGCCCATTAACAACTAATCTCTGGCATCATATTCATCAACCAATTTTTCTAGCCATGTACAAATGTGACTCCCCAGACAGTGGCGTAGATAGAAAATCGGCAGGGCCCGTTAGCAAGATTTTAGATGGGGCCCCTAACCCATACTGTTCACGTGCAGTTCAAACCGCCTGGGCAGGTCTTTTAAAGGGAATGTCACCTCACTAAGAAAAAAGGAGGGTTGGATCAAGGGAGAGGAAAAATGGAATTCTCCCTCTTTACAAGCATGGTAAGGCCTCATTGGAATATGCAGTGCAATTTGGCATGCCGTGTACAAAAAAGGACATCTTGAATGGAAAGGGTTCAGAGAGGGCAACTAAAGTAATAATGGGGAGGGGGAGTGAATATGAAGAGAGACTGGAGAAAGTTACATATGCGACGCTGGGAGAGAAAAGCGCTTGCGGGGGGAATGATACTGTGTATAAATACATTAACGGGCATAAAATGTAAACTATCGCGGGGATGGTCACCAATAGTAAAAGTGTCAAAGGCCATGGAACCACTTAGAGACTTGAAGAAGAAAAAAGGTTTAGGCTCAAGTCGGAAAAGGGTTTTTTCACTGTGGAACGGTAAGGCTAGGAACTGTCTTCCAGTGAGGTACGCATGGTAAGGCAGTTCATTAGGTCCTTTTCAAAAAAAAGCTGGATGCGTTTCTGCAAACAAGGAATGTTGCAAGTTACTGGTAATGAGACATTAAAGTAGGTTGATCCAGGGAATTTCCGAGTGCCACTTGGAGGTCAGGAAGATATTTTTTCCACCTTCATAAATTGGTGGGGTTGGTTTTTTTGCCTTCCTTCGGCATCAACAGTTGGCGGAAAGGGGATGAGGATATGCTTGATGGGGTGAGACTTGGGAGCGATAGTTGTTTATTCAGACCTCAAATACTATACTATACTGGTCTGCAGGCGAACCCTGGTAGGGCCCCCCCTTTGGACTCCGGGCCCTAGCCAAGGGCTATGGTGTGCTATGGCTTCCATACGCCCACTGCAACAGACCTTAGCTTAATATAGTCACCTAATGTAGGACGTTTTCAAAAGCCTTTGCAACAATCCAAGTATACACATCCTACTATGTTGCCAGAGTCTAATTTTACACTCACTTCCCTCATAAAAGCCAAGACAATGTGAGTTTGGCAAGATCTATCCCCCTAAATCCATGCGGGTTACTTACTATAGGTCATTCATTGAAAATACGCTAGAATTGCCCCCGTATTAAAACTGTCCAAGTATTCCCCACCATGATGTTAAAAACGTTACAACGCCTGTAATTACTGGCTGTGAACAACTAACTTTTGAATATTGGAATAACTATATTTTCCGATCCAGAGGGCACAAGTCCGGATCGAGGAATCTGCAAAAAAATGTGTAATATAAAGTGCAACAATTAATTTGGCCTGCAGAATTATTAAACCACCTGATAAGCATCAAGAACTAAATAAAGAATAGCATAATGTAGCAATCCCTGTGGTTATGGTTTCATACAACAAAACCCAACAGAGAGTGTCAGTACAAAAGATGGGGAAGCAAGCTTGAGACACAAAAATGTAGAGTAGTTGTTAATGGGGCTTCATCATTATGGACTAAAGTGCTAAGTGGGGTGCCACAGGGTTCTGTGTTGGGGCCGCTTCTATTTAATCTATTTATTAATGATTTGGAAGTGGGTATTGTCAGCAAGGTTTCTGTGTTTGCTGACGACACAAAACTTTGTCGACCATTAAAAACTTCAGAGGATGTGCAATCGTTGCAAGGGGATCTAGATAGATTATCACATTGGGCTGCTAAGTGGCAGATGAAATTCAATGTTGATAAATGTAAGGTGATGCATTTTGGACTTAAAAATACTTGTGCTACTTATACTATAAATGGCTCTGTGTTAAGTGAATCCCTGTTGGAAAGGGATCTTGGAGTTTTGGTGGATAACAAACTTAAAGGTAGCAAGCAGTGCCAGGCGGCAACAGCCAGAGCCAGCATGGTATTGTCTTGTATAAAGCGAGGTATGGATTCAAGGGAGGAAAATGTAATTCTCCCTCTTTACAAAGCATTGGTAAGGCCTCATTTGGAATATGCAGTGCAATTTTGGAATCCTGTGTACAAAAAGGACATCTTTGAAATGGAAAGGGTTCAGAGAAGGGCAACTAAATTAATAAGGGGATTGGGGGAGCTTGAATATGAAGAGAGACTGGAAAAGTTACAATTATGTACGCTGGAGAAAAGGCGCTTGCGTGGGGATATGATTACTGTGTATAAATACATTAACGGGCCATACAATTAACTATCTGGGGCATTGTTCACCAATAGAACATGTCAAAGGACACGAGGACATCCCTTAAGACTTGAAGAAAAAAGGTTTAGGCTTCAAGCTCGGAAAGGGTTTTTCACTGTGAGAACGGTAAGGCTATGGAACTGTCTTCCAGTGGACGTTGTAATGGCAGGTTCATTGGTCAGTTTCAAAAAAAAGCTGGATGAGTTTCTGCAAACAAGGAATGTTGCAAGTTACTGGTATTGATACATAAAGTAGAGTTGATCCAGGGAAATTTCCGATTGCCACTTGGAGTCAGGAAGGAATTTTTTCCCCCTTCATAAATTTGGTGGGGTTTTTTTGCCTTCCTCTGGATCAACAGTTAGGCAGGAAATGAGGATATTGCTAGATGGGTTGGACTTGATGGACGTATGTCTTTATTCAACCTCAAATACTATACTATACATGTCTGCAGGCGACCTGGTAGGGCCCCCTTTGGCTCCGGGCCCCATAGCAATGGCTATGGTTGCTATGGTGATTCCTACGCCCCTGCCAACAGACCTTAGCTTATATATTAGTCACCTAAGTAGACTGTTTCAAAAGCCTTTGCAAAATCCAAGTATACTACATCCACTGCTATGCCAGAGTCTAAATTTCCACTCACTTCCTCATAAAAGCCAAGCAAGTTAGTTTGGCAAGATCTATTCCTCCTAAATCCATGCTGGTTACTACTTATAATGTCATTCCTTGAAACATACTCTAGAATATGCCCCCTTATTAAACTTTCCAGTATCTTCCCCACCACTGATGTTAAACGTACACGCCTGTAATTACCTGGCTGTGAACAACTACCTTTTTTGAATATTGGAATAACAATATTTTCCTATCCAGAGGCACAAGTCCGGATCTGAGTGAATCTGCCAAAAAATGTGTAATATAAAGTGCAACAATAATTTGCATGCAGATTATTTAACCACCTGATAAGCATCAAGACATTCAATAAAGAATAGCATCATGTAGCAATCCCCTTGGTTATTGTTTCATACAACAAAACCCAACAGAGATTGCAGTACAAAAATGGGGAGCAATTGCTGAGACACAAAAATGTGTGAGTAAATAAACAATAAAAACAGTGAACAAAGAGAGAGACTCACACGGTATAAACAGTAGTCTGGGTGCATAGGTCAGAATTTCCCCAGATAATAGATGTGCAAATAAGATGTCCAATTAAACTCTCACCGCTTAAGAAGAGTGGCTCAGGTGCTTCCAGCCCCGAGCCCGTCACCACAGCTCATCCGTAGTAACCACAGATTCTCCAAAGCAAGGATGTGCACACTGAAGTTCAAAGAACAGGCATACCAGGTAATATAAAATCGAAATTCAACTTTATTCAATAATTCTTAGTGCGAGCCAGAGAAACACCTGCCGCATTTTGTACCTGTCTCTGTACTTACTCATAGGTAAAACAAGCTCTGGCTAAAAAGGGGAGGTGCTCATCTAAATACACGCAGGTATGAAGAAGCTCCAGTTAAGTTAATTATGGTTTAGAATACTAACAAATTTCTCAAAATCTTATTTTGAACCATTCCAAATGATTAGCAAATCATCTATATATCTTTTAAGTGTTATAACATGCTGAAAGAGGGGAATAGAAGTCAGCATGGGTTGTACTACTGTCTCCTCCCACCATCCCATGTACAGGTTGGCATACGTGGGGGAAAATTTCATCCCCATCGCCCCCCCTTGGTCTGGAGGAAGAAGACAGAGTCAAACATGAAAAAATTGTGGTTCAATAAGAACCAGATTGAACCTGAATCTGCAAAAATAAGAAATAATGGTAGACTTAAACTGTCATCTCTAAACAAGTTAGGGTTAAAAAAAAAAAGCTTGTGGTCTTATGTTTAAAATAAACTCTGAATAATATCTCTGACAGCAGCTTGTTAGAAGTTATGTTGCTAAAATTTTAAGGGCAACAAAACTCAGATTTACCAACCCTCCCAACCCTATTAGAACCCATGGTACTACCCACCCCCCCCCTCAAAATAAAAAAACATTAAACTAAACTTTATTTTACTATAATTTCTTTTTATTTTATTTGTTTACAAAATGCTTGTGAAGGTTTTCATTCATAAACATATCTAAACACCAATAAAGCACAGATTCCGATGTTTGATTTGTCCTTATTTGAAGTCCTGCAACAAATGTTTATATTTATTTGCTTAAATATATTATCATGGAAACAGAATTGATCGTAAACATTGGGACAGTCCTCTAAAAAAACCCATCATCTGACCTACGCTTTCGTAGATTCTTATTTCATATTGACCATGGTGTTTTTAATGGAAATAAAAACAATTTAATAAAATGTATTTCCTATGTACTGTTTAATATACTCAGGGTTACAAGATTGTGGCTGCTGCCGAATGGGAGGGGGTGAGCTGGTGACGTCACTTTGGGCAGGATATGGGCAGAGATTGGGACTGAGCAGTGCTATGAGAAGAGGTGGGGTTAGGGGCGTAACGTGCCAGGAAGTGGGCATTCCGGGGGCGGGGCTGCCAGGGCCAGTGTTTGGACAGGATTTCAGCCCTGACTGCGGGACTCTAGATTTTGTCCCTGCAGACAGGCAAACCTGATTTGGCCCCTGCAGCGGTCCACCCTTTACAAAACAAGAGGACAATTTATGTTCTCCCGTTAATACTGCTAATGTTAGTGATATTGTTACAACAAACTTCATTAAGGTTCTCTGTTGCTGAAGAGATATTTGCAGTCCCATTGTTGGATTCCCTTTAACACCATTTGCAGTCCAGTGTAAAGCTTTGTACACACATCAAGCCATTTTCACACGATGTGCCTGACGAACGTTCAGCAACCATCTCGTTATACACTAGTTCTGCCAAGGACGCCTGCACATACATCAACTATAGTGGAATATGTTCGTTGGTAAAGGTGTTACGTGATGTACATATTGCGTGACGTTCGCCATATCGCGTGATCTTAAAATGTTGCACATGTCTATCTCATTCAATCTTCCATTACAGTCTACCGATAATCCGCCGACTGTACAAACATACGACAATTGGCAGAACGAATCCGTCAGGCTGATCGTGAATAGTTGTGGATCGTTGGTCTGAGAAGATCGTTAAAGCTTCATTTTCGCACGGATGTCGCATGATGGTTCGTTGTCGGGCAAATTGTGCGAAAATTAACGGACGTGTGTACGAAGCTTTAGCTTAAACAATGTCCCTTTAATGAATGAGAATTCACAAGAAATGTTTACAATATTATGTTTGTTTGGTATATTTAGGATTCTTTTGCTACCAAAGGTGATTTAAACCTATTCACTTACATAAGCTGGTGGGCTTCCCACCAAACAATGGAAGCCTGGGTATTCTCCTTTAGGTAGGTAATACTGGTGTCCCCTGTAACTGTCATTTTTATATAAAATCTAGTTCCCACAATCCCACCTGATGGAGTTGCATGTCTGAGCTGCACTCATAGCAGCAGCTATGAGTACAATTAATGTACTGAATAATGCATTCAGGCATGTATATAACTGCTCTGTTATTTGTCATTTCTCTATGACATTCTATTTGTATACTTTACAGTGGCCATACACATTGCTGATGCCCAGATTTAACGGAATTTGGCAAGTATCACAAGGTGTGGCGTATGAAAACGAAGGACAATGATGCTGCCAAACTTCCAGCATTCCGAACTGAAAATTTCTGTTGCCCAATATCAGCTCCCTTTATTTTAAGTAGAGGGAGCCAAAACATTCTGCCCTGGGTATGGGCGCACGCAGTATGGGGCCATGTATGTGGTTTTCACCAGCAACTTCCAAAGGAATCTGCCGGTTTGTGGAAATATTGGTCAGATATTTACAGAGATCTTGATTTTAACCTATTTTATTACTTTTTTTCTCTACCCCTTTTCCCCAACCTATACCTCCAAGCGCAAGAGTCTTATGAAGATTTTAGAAATAATAATCTAGGCACTAGTACAGATGCACACTGGGTGACTTTATTTAATTTGTTTATATGTAGACACTGTTGCATTGCACTTCCTAATTGCATGAAAGAAAGTAGTAAATTGTCTGGGCAATAGAAAATATTACAATATTATCAGTTATTGCTGAATTAAAAGGTTTGGAAAAATTGAATGATAAAATGCCTTTTGCAAACATTTGGGCATCCAAAACAACAATGCAAAAACAAAAAGTGCCCTATATCACATTGCATGTACACAGGGAGGGTTTTACCATTAAGCACATGCCTTGGGGAGCTTTTAGTTGGAGCGGCGCATTTCAAGATCCTCCTCTTTTGATCCCCCATCATAGACACATTAATTTGCAACACATTAGGTGATTAAAAATTACCTGACAACTCCTGTGGTACAGTTCAGATTTTAAACCAAGTTTTTTAAAGTACACAAATTTCAGTACAATATAGTATCCCCTTAAGTTAAAAATGGCTGTGGTTTTAGAGTGTGGTCTGTATGGGTTAATGGAAACAGGGTTCTTGCCCCTCAAGACTCCTGAGGTGGAAATCTGATCCTGAATGAACATAAGACCAGGTACTCCTATATCATTTTTTTAAAATGCTTGCACTGTGTAGACTAGCAAAATGTTCCAATGCATCAATTGTCTGCAAAGTGTGTTTTAACAGACTGCAGGTAAAGAATGCAGGAAATAGCAAAAGCAAAGAAAGATTTTTCTTTTTAAATCCATTATTACCAGTTAAGGACAGGGATAGCCATGAAATTCTCAAAAACTGAATTGTTTGGCAAGCAGCACTGCTTCCACATATGCTTTCGAATATTCTGGTGAACCTTAGCTCTTTGCTGCAAACATGGTTTTAAATCAGTACAGGCCAAGTATTTAGAATGGATAGACATAAGCAGATATTTCCATATATCGGTCAACCGGCTCAAAATATCTGCCGTGTATCTCTTGGTGTGCAATAATTCGGCCTGACCGACTAACAGTTCAGTGTTTATGTTGGTCGGGTTGAAATATTGGATGGTTTCTCCTTTCAGCTGCAACCAACCGTAAATCAAACGAACGCATGCATTTCCGAAAACCACGGCCGATCATGCGGTCTTCAATGGACCACACGCTTGGTTGCGGCTGTCGGACATGCCTGCTTTTGACGCGACCAATAGTCCTTCCTCCTGGCCAACCGGTTGGTCAGGAGGAAGAATTGTCAGGTGTGTACAGAGCTTTATATGTTTTGGGGAAAAATACTTAGTGGGGCTTTGGTACAGCACATAAGTAGTAATGTACTACTAGGTATTATTATAAATCTGTAGCAACTGGTCTATTTATAACTGGAGATATCTGGTTGGCTGTTGCAGACAACACGGGTAAACCTTTAGAACCCTTGCTACACAACTCTTATTTCATCCTGAAAAGCACGACCTCCTGCACTGATCAAAATCCAATCGACCACCTCTTCCTAAAGGAAATGACGCTCTGGCGCATGCGCGATAAGACTTAGAACAGGAAAGGCGTCTGCGGAGGATGTATTCGCCCCCTCCTTGCGCATGAGCAGGATTGTAGTTGCAGCCATTTTGTGATTTGAGGAGGCGTGAGGAATACGACCGGTGTTGTATATCGTCGGTTTCCCTTACAGATTTTCTTTATAGTTCGGTTTCCTGGCGTAGCGCAGTAGTGCTCCCTGCGGGTTAGCATGGCAGACGTTCAGTCTTCGGGAGACTCGGGCGTTTCAGCCGGATCGGATTTAGAAACGAAGAAGCTGAGCGATCTCCGTGTTATAGACCTGAAGGCCGAGCTGAAAAAGAGAAACATAGACACTGGCGGGAATAAGAGTGTCCTTATGGAAAGGCTAAGAAAGGTAAGGCAAGGCTGCGATTGGCAGCTGTAGGGGCTCTCCGCTTCCTTCCCTGGCTACTGTTTGTATACATTACTACAATAAATGGAGATACTGCACACACCGAGTAGTTTGTATTTTCATATCTGTAAACAGAAGCGATGGTTGTTTTTCTGTATAGCTTTTACCAGAAATTTTCTATTTATTGTATTTAACATTGCACCCATTGTATGTATATAGATATAGAGTGCTATAGTAATAACTGGTGCAGTGTCAGCAGTCCTATGTATTCCCTTTTATTCCCTCCAAACCACTGATCAAATGAATGGATCTCTTATACTTCTAAGCAATTTTTACCCAATCATTTGCCTGATTTGTAATGGTAGATTTTACCTTTTCTAAAAACAAAATAACGAATAAATGGGAAAGGCAAATTATATATTTGAAATGGTATTTTGTGTGTAAGTCAGGGTTAAAGGGGGTCCTTTACGTCCACCCCAAAACTATAATCTCCCCACTAATGGCCCCACCATGTAGTGTAATAAAATCCTTACCTCATATCCCAGCTCCATATGGTTCTCCTGTTTTTTATCCAGGCAAATTTTACTTGAAATTTAAGTCTTTGTTAACCTAGTGAACTTTTCCTTTTGACAAGATACGTTATAATATAGAAAGAGGGGATGTATCTAGGGATACCAAACTACCATTTAATACCATATCCCAAATTCAATATGGGTACTCACGCTGCTAAATAGTTATGTAGGTCATCAAAGTGACCTACACCCAAAACATCTCAAAATACAGTGTAAAATATAAAATATGCATCACACATATAAAGAGCCAGTAACTGGTAATCTAGAAATGTAGATGTGTCCCAATGGTATATGACAAAAAGTCGCCAATAGAAGCATATATTCAAATATGGAGTAAAGTTTCCGTGTATATATACAACAACAGTACTGCTGGAAAGATAAATAAGAGGAATCGATCTCACCCACAATGGTTTCTAGAAAATAGAACTGCATCCTCCGTGCTGTAAATGAAGTGTTCCAAAGGGTGAATGCGTTGCCTCTAGTAGATAAATGGCAACAGGTAAAGCAGAAATACCAGCTACACGTGCACCAAACTAACAGACGTACCGTATATACTCGTATATAAGTCAATCCGAGTATAAGCTGAGGTACCTATTTTTACCTGAAAAAAATTGTGAAAACTGATTGACTCAAGTATAAGTCGAGGGTAGAAATAATGACCACTACTGTCTTCTGATTCAGTATTGTTTTGTGGGTAAGTTGCCCTTTAAATGCACAGCAGAATTACTATACATTACTCCCATACAGTAATAGCCAAATCCAGTACCAGTAACCCCCATTTCCTTGGCACTCCAGATGTTTGGAAACTACAACTCTTGCTGGGAGTTGTAGTTTCTAAACATGTGGAGTGGCAAGGTTCAATAAACTTTTAATTAAGCTTAGCAAAATTTACAATTCTCCTGACCCCCGTATAGTAAAGGGCACTCTGCCCCCCGTATAGTAAAGGGCACTCTGCCCCCCGTATAGTAAAGGGCACTCTGCCCCCCGTAAAGTAAAGGGCACTCTGCCCCCCGTAAAGTAAAGGGCACTCTGCCCCCCCCCTATAGTAAAGGGCACCTGAGTTGTAGTTTCAAGCTGTCCTTTGCACTGAACTAGCAGCCATTTTGTGCCCCAAACTGAGAAGACCCATCAGATTTACAGCATCCAGATGAGCAGTGACAGTGCTGAGTGAGTCCAGCAGGAAGGAGTGTTAGGGCAGATCAGCTGCTCCTGCAACTTTATATGCAGGTGAAGGATTTTTTTAACACAGCGTAGTAACCTACTGGTTACTACCCGCAATTGCAGCTTTCATATCTAAATTAGGACTTGACCTGTGTATAAGCCGAGGTTTTTAGGCAAATTTTAAAGTATGAAAATCGCGGCTTATACTAGAGTATATACGGTACGTTTCGAGGCTATCTTGCCACTTCTTTTGGGGGGCCTGGAAGTTTCTGGCTCTTTATAGGTGTGATGCATATTTTACACTGTATTTTGGGGTGTTTTGGGTTTATATGTTTTTAATGTTTATATGCATAAAGCTCATGTTTTAACCTACCACTGACTACATGACCGTGTAGGTCACTTTGGTCCTTATGACATATATAACTATTTAGCAGCGTGTGTGCCCATATCGAATTTGGGATATGGTATTAAATGGTACTTTGGTATCTCTAGATACATCTCCTCTTTCTATATTATAACCTTTACCATTTACTGTACCTGTACTAATTGTACCTTAGCTGCAGGTTATTTATACCTTAGGACTAGATATGTTAAATGACAATATTTTATGGTCGCTCTCCTCTAAGCTACCAGTTCACTTCATATCTATAATACGTTCCATGACCCAGATCCAACAGCGCATCTTTTCTAGTAGGAACTTCAACCACCTGTGAGACAATTATCATGCATCAAATTTAGGAACCCATCACCCTTTACTGTGTTGGCAGTTCCACTATTCAAATCAATGTCAGGGTAAATTCCCCCATAATCATTATATTCCCGAACTTGCAGACCTTGCAATCTGCATATTAAGCCATCTCACCTCTTCACTACAAGCATTTGGTGGCTTGTAGCAGACACCAACAATAACTTTACAATACCCCCTTTCAGTTGCCCAATTCCATCCATATTGCACCTGCTTTAACATCCATATTGACAGAATCAGCTGTGTATGGCCACATTTAATGCATGTCCATCTAATCAACCTAAAGCTAGGTACACACAGTCCAGATTTCTGAAAGATGACTGACAGGATCTGCAAGATCCTGTCTGCCATCTTTCAAAGATCTGCATACACACAGTCCCGAGCATTCTCCCTATGAACTTCATAAGGAGAGCGCTTGGGACTGTGTGTTTCCATCGGCCCTATAGAGGAGTCTAGCGCGGCCGATTGAAATTTTTGGCCTTTTCCAAACGAGCGGAAACAAGCGTACACACATAACGATAAAGCCCCGATACCGTTGGATCCGACAGTATCGGGGCTGTATCGGATCCGACGGTATTGGGGCTTTATCGTTACTGTGTGTACCCAGCTTTAGGATCCTAATCATTGCACAATTTACATTTGTAGGGGTTTGTTTGGATTTCCTGAGGTGGTTCTAACATGTACGGCCCTATTCATGCAGAGCCATTGGGCAATACTAGTGTGAATGTTCAACACCGGCTTTGTGACTCCCTTTGGGATTTTGCCATTGTTTGAAATATAATTGTACTTTAACTGTGTGCAGGTGGCATGGCCTAGCCACTTAGGTCATTTAAAGTAAATGCATAGTAACACAGATATAGGTACTGTTAACATGGTTATAATCCTCTAGGCATTCTCTATTCCTTATTGACTAATTAAATCTGTCATAATACAGAAATGCTGCAGTGGTTATGTCTTTTTTAAGGACTTTTTTTTTTTTAATCTTGATGTAACTAATACAATGCATAAGGGTAAACCTCCCTATTTGGAGGACACTTGGGTTTTTCTCCCCAATAACAGCAAAAACCAATAGAATTTAGCCAGCTCCCTCATTTTATCAAGTGAAATACTAATTGAACTCAAAATTGAGCATTTACCAAATCATTGAGGCTTTAGCATTGTACAGACATACAAAAGGATTGACCAAAGAAGCAGGCAAATGGCCAATTCAGCTGGTAGACTACATGTTTATCTCTCTACAGTGCCATTTGGGAGATGTCCTGTCGAATCAATAAACGATGCTGCTTACAGCAGATAAATCACATGCGTTTATAGGTCTTTTGTCTCAGGTCTTTGATAAGTGTGTTGGGATTGTAAATTACAGCACTGATTATTGCATAATTAACTCGACAGGCAATAGAAGATGAGGGTGGTAATCCAGATGAGATACAGATAACATCAGATACACCCAGTAAAAAGACTCCAAAACGCAGTGGAAGAGGTATGTGTTGCGTTTTGTTTTTTTTAAGTGCCTAATCATTAAATTAGCTTGTGTACACACCAGCCAATATTTCACCTGTTCAACTGAAACTTTAATCACTGCAGTCAATTGGGCTAAAATATCAGACCATGTGTACTCAACCTTATGGAGACAATTTGTATAATAAACACTAAAAACAACTTAAACTTAATATGAAGTTTGATTTCAATATATTGTGTACACAACATGTTGCAGCTCAGCATTAAAAAAAAAAAAAAAAAACACGAGTACCCAAACTATAAATTACTCCTTTCTTCCATTTTACTTTAAGAGTTGTGATCTCCCCTAAATTTGTTTACTCCTGCAGAGCTGCTCTATTCTTGTTACAACCCAACCTCACAGAGAATTGTAGTTTGGTTTGGTTTTTACAGACCCTCAAAACAGGTCATTTAAAGAAGATATTCTTATTAGTAGTAGTACTTGCATTAAAATGATTTTTTTGAGCTGTGAGTGTGTCACAATATAACCTATTTAATTTCTTGAACCCACCTGTGTAATGTAGCACGTAAAATAGAAGACGAAGGAGAAGATAATGGCTTGGAAGATGACTCTGGAGATAACCAGGTAGGTATTATTTCGCTGCTATTTCTTGGCATTGATAAGTATTTTGCAAGCAACAGTGGTGGTTTCAAGAAGTTTGTCAGGTGCAGTCCCTGTGTGTCCATATCACCTACATCAGAACATAAATGTCAAGCCAAATATTTTTTGGGAGTCTCTTGAAAAATGGCAGTAATTAAATAATTTGCTGCTAAATTAAGTGCCTCCGTATCATATTTGTTCTGTTATCTATGAGAGTCAGAGTGGACATTCCAGTCATGGATGCAATTGTGAGCTAGAAAAAAACAACCTAAATTTTAAAGGGAGTTATAAAAATGCTTGTGCTGCAGCTGACAGATCGCTACTCTTTACAGATAGGAGTGTCAGTCATGCTCTGGATGCAAAGCTGCTCATGCTAGTGGCTACACAGGCCATTCACAGTAGGCTTTGCTACTGAGAAATGGACTTAAATGATATGTACGCTGTAAAAACAACTTAAGCTTACTGTATAGCCGTGGCTTTAAATATAAAGGTGTAGAATAGTTTTTGTTCTACTCCCCTCCCATAGCCTAACTTTATGTTGCTGACATCCTCCTCCTCTCAAATGGCTTTTTTAGCTCCCCTCTCCCATTTAGGCTATGGGAGAGGGGAGTAGAAGATAAAAAAATATACACCTGTATACGGTACTTACACAGCACATCATAGGACTGCCCTTCCTTGGTGATCCTGACTGCCTAATCCTGAGTGTAATTTTAAAAGCATATAACTTAAGAACCAGAGAAGCTAGAGACGTCATCCTAGGCTTGTTTAACAGTTATTAAAGAGCTCTTGTAAATAAAGGGTAACTGGTCTCCATGCAAGTGTACTCTAAGATGGGGTCTATGGCAGCTGCACAGGTATCTCAAAAGACACCATAAAACTTTTTAATGCCAGCTTATGAATAGCTTTATGGTCACAAGTTTTTACAGCGAATCACAATACAGATGGAACTGCGATTGGCCTGTTACATTGGAGGTGTGGTTTCCCCCTCACACCATCAGACTGTACTGAGCAGCCATGATCAGTGGCAGTCCCACTGAGCAGCCTAACAAACCCAATGATATACCCCCAGACCAGGAATTGGAGGACATCAATAAAATGTAATCATTTAGTGCAGTTGTACTGATAATGATAATAAATATAGAATAGCTACTCTGCAGCTACTAACATTAACCTTTCTTTATATATTTGCAGGAAAACGAAGAAACAAATATCGAGCAAGGTACTTCTTCCCTGTGTCCTTATTGAGCTGTCCTTACGTTTATTTATTTATTAATTTTTATTTATTTTTTTTGCTTTAGTACCAGTGGGGTTTTTTGTGCGTGCAATTCTTTTGAAACATGGTCTACAGAGATTGGAAAAAATCACCAGATATATGGAATTTAGATTTTTACTTTTTTTTTTTTTTTTGCTATGCATATGGTTTTCTAATGAAATTACAGTTCACATGTATCTGGTGATACAAGGCTACACTGTCTGTAATAAGATGCTAGAGATTCTTATGATTTGGCAAAGGAAACCACCACAATGAACACAACTGAAACCAGAGAAGATTAACTATATACTTGTGAAGGACTATTCTTGTGAAGGACATCTTATCAAATGAGAACTCCTTAAAAAAGCAAAGTCTTTGAGGACCAGTTGGCAATACTTGTTTTAATAAGACTGTTAAATACGGGAATTCTCAGAATGTGGATGCAAATTTCTTCATGAAACTAGTTTAAAAGCTGTGGACTTAAAGAAGCATATACTTGACGAACCACTTCAATCAACAAAGATCAAGAATCCTTGTGAATTTCAAAAACCTGTTTTTTTTTTTTAGTTTGAACATTTTTTTGCTGTAGCTTCAGTAAGGGCATAAAAGCTGAATGTGGTTTATTTGCAAAATGTAGGGTTTTCCAATCTCTGTTTATTAATACAAGATTAGTTCGACAGCCATGTCACTTCCGCGTTTGTGATTGCTGTTTCCCTGGTCATTAAACCTTGTGCCGTTCTATTCCTATTAAATCTATAGAAAATGAGAAAGTTCACGTCTTATTGGGGGAAAATGATGACTCTGAGCTGCTAAAGGTGGACGTTCCAGAGGAGGTGGAGTCATTTAAGGATGAAAGTTGTATGAAACAAGAGAAGGTCGAAGAAGATGTTTTTGTAACAGTGGAATCTGCCGACAGCACTCTGGATTTAGATGGAGAGTCAAATCCGGAGGGTGATAATGAAGAAAATAAACCAGTTGAGTCCGATGCCAGGGAGTCTAAAGAACAGAAAGAAAACACGGACACTGATATGTTAGACTTAGACAAAACAAGTGATAAGAGTAGTCAATCAAAAGAATTTGAGCCAGAAGAGAAATCGTCGGATGAAGCTAAAGATGAAAAATTAAAGAAAAATGAAGAGCATGGAGAGGAAGAAGCATCTGCAACTAAAGAGTCCTCTTCAAATGAGGACGATCAGAAGATGAGGTTTGTCATTTTCTCAGTTCAAGATCCTATCTTTTTTTTTTGTTGTTTTTGTTTTTTAAATATTTTTTATTAGAAATAGGTTTGTAAAAGATGCATTCAGTTTTTTTTCTTCAGTTGCCCATCCTACATGCAATTCCCAGTGGTTAATGTAATTATTTTTCTTCAATGTTAAGCTCCTGATTTACCGTTGATTTATAGATGTATACACAGTTAATTACATTTACTGTGTATCAGTGTCCTGCTTGGTGTCAAGCTGCAAGACATGCTGGTAGGTATTGGACTTTAGTATGTGCCATTTAACTCCTCACTGGTGAACTTTGTTTTTCTTTAGTTCTGTTGAAGAAGAAATGGACAAAGGCATTTCAAAAGATGAGAAAGGTATGTTAAGTGTTTCCCATCCTCGTTTGTCCAATAATGCCTTGCTATATAGTTTTTAGCTGCTCTGTCTTCTTACATGTAGGATCTTTGCATTTTCAGACCTAATGCCAAAACACTGCAGTTTGTTTTACTGGATAGGGAAATGCATTTGTTTCTCCATTAAAATAAGTTGCAAAGCAGAACCAGAAGTGGCCCTATTGAGCAGAAAAACAAGCCTTAACAGACGTGTTACTAAGTTTGTTCAATATGCGATGTTGGCCGCAAAAATCCTAATTGGAGCACAATTGATAACTCCATTCCTCTGAATTAAGATTTATTGAAAGACAATATCTGTATAAATGAAAGGTTATTCCACGTGATAACGGATACGGTACTATTATTTCATTAATGTTGGTCCATGTGGCTTTGCAGTAACCATGCATCCCACCTACCAGATTGGATGAGGGAACCATAGAAGTATAAAATGTATATCTGACTAACAAAGTATATACAGTGGTGTGAAAAACTATTTGCCCCCTTCCTGATTTCTTATTCTTTTGCATGTTTGTCGCACTTAAATGTTTCTGTTCATCAAAAAAAGTTAACTATTAGTCAAAGATAACATAATTGAACACAAAATGCAGTTTTAAATGATGGTTTTTATTATTTAGTGAGAAAAAAAACTCCAAATCTACATGGCCCTGTGTGAAAGTGATTGCCCCCCTTATAAAATAAGTTAAAAAATAACTTAATAGAGATCTATCAGTCTGGTAAAGGTTATAAAGCCATTTCTAAAGCTTTGGGACTCCAGCGAACCACAGTGAGAGCCATTATCCACAAATGGCAAAAACATGGAACAGTGATGAACCTTCCCAGAAGTGGCTGGCCAACCAAAATTACCCCAAGAGCGCAGAGAAAACTCATCCGAGAGGCCACAAAAGACCCCAGGACAACATCTAAAGAACTGCAGGCCTCACTTGCCTCAATTAAGGTCAGTGTTCATGACTCCACCATAAGAAAGAGACTGGGCAAAAACGGCCTGCATGGCAGATATTCAAGGCGCAAACCCCTTTTAAGCAAAAAAGAACATTAAGGCTCGTCTCAATTTTGCTAAAAAAACATCTCAATGATTGCCAAGACTTTTGGGAAAATACTCTGTGGACCGACGAGAAAAAAAGTTTAACTTTTTGGAAGGTGCATGTCCCGTTACATCTGGTGTAGAAGTAACACAGCATTTCAGCATAAGAACATCATACCAACAGTAAAATATGGTGGTGGTAGTGTGATGGTCTGGGGTTGTTTTGCTGCTTCAGGACCTGGAAGGCTTGCTGTGATAGATGGAACCTAGTCAAAGTCCTGACCTGAATCCTATTGAGATGTTGTGGCATGACCTTAAAAAGGCGGTTCATGCTAGAAAACCCTCAAATAAAGCTGAATTACAACAATTCTGCAAAGATGAGTGGGCCAAAATTCCTCCAGAGCGCTGTAAAAGACTCGTTGCAAGTTATCGCAAATGCTTGATTGCAGTTATTGCTGCTAAGGGTGGCCCAACCAGTTATTAGTTTCAGGGGGCAATTTCTTTTTCACACAGGGCCATGTAGGTTTGGAGTTTTTCTTCTCACTAAATAATAAAAGCCATCATTTAAAACTGCATTTTGTGTTCAAATGTTATCTTTGACTAATAGTTAACAGTTTTTGATGAGCAGAAACATTTAAGTGTGACAAACATGCAAAAGAATAAGAAATCAGGAAGGGGGCAAATAGTTTTTCACACCACTGTAGATAAAAATTGAGTGTATATGATTTTAACAAAACCAAATTATATCTGTATGAATGACTGTCAAACAATATCAATGTTTATATTTATTTTGCAAATTTGGTTTATTTTCTTTTCAGTTAAACTTTAAAAGAAAAAGAAAACATATAAAAAATCTGAACACTAAAAAATAAGTTGCAAAGGAGGATGCAAACAGTTTGTGTAGCTTATAGTGTATCTCCACGGCCAAAATTGAGTTTGGGTATTTCAGTTTAATTGAAGAACAGGAGGTTAAGGAACTATGTCTTACCTCTCCTTCAATTAAACCAGGGATGTCCAACTTGCCACCCTTCAGGTGTTTGAAAACTACAACTCCTTGGTTTCTTCTGCAATGGAGGAATGCTGGGAATTGTATTTTTCAAACATCTGGAGGGCCGCAGGTCGGACATCCCTGAATTAAACTATCAGGAGCCAGGAATGAAGGGAGGGAACTTACCCAGTATCACGCTCCTCTGCTGTTCTTCTGACAGGTCCCGGTGGAGCTTGCACTGTATGCCCATAAATGTTTAATTGAAGAACGGTAGCTAATATAACTTAGTTACCTCCAGTTTTTCAATTAAACTGAAAAACCCAAACTCAATTTTGGGAGTGGAGATACCCTTTAACACCTTATTTGCCTAAACATCAGCCATTTTAAATGCAGTGGTTTTGAAAATTAATTTGCAGTGGCTTTGACGAATTAAGGAGCTTGTGGAAGTATTTTTTTTTTTCTTTGAACTCCTTTCATAGCTGATCATTTTATTATTGTGCCAATTCCTAGTATTACAAAATGAATTAAAGCATGCTTTACAGACTATCAGGGCGATGCACCGAGCGCCACTATTGCTAACATCGCTACTTGGCGCTGTTCTATTCTGGCACTTTCAACGCCGCAATAAAATGCCGATTTCGGCATATAACATTGCGCTCGTTGGTGCATCGCCCTGTATATATTTAAGCATTTTAACACTTTTTAGGAACTGGTGCTCTTAGAAATCTTTATTCTGTGTCTTAAGGGTTTTTGGTCTGTCTTTTTATGGAACTGGCTACAATAATTTCCTAACTGACTCCTAAAATAAAGAATTATTTATCCAGCCCTGCCTAAAATGAATGATTTTCTGTTTGTTTCCTTTAATTGTGTTAATCAGACAGTTTTACATTTTCCCTTTGTACTCTGAATGCTACATGATTTATATTTTTTATAGCTGTTTTGTTCTCTTTTTACCATTAATGGCTTTTTCTATCCTGGGATTTTGTGAATAATGTCATAATTTTGGTTCAGGGCTATCTGATTCTAATTCCGGAAGAAATCTATGGGTAAGCGGCCTTTCTTCCACCACAAGAGCAACAGATTTGAAGAACCTCTTCAGCAAATATGGAAAGGTAGGAGATTCATTGCAGTTTTCATTTAAGTGTAGAAAAGATAATGAATGCACATTCCTAGGCCCCATACAATATCATATTATCTGCACACTGGCATACATTATAAACAAAGGTGTTTTAGTATATATTACTGTGATTACATAAATGAAAAGCCTTCCAACCACGTCAAGGTAACCCCAGTCTGGAAAGTCCTAACGTCTAACCTTTTTTTACTTCAATTATGATTAGCAAACTTTTGCATTTCTTATACTTAATCGTAAGGACCTTCCAGACTGGGGTTACCTTGATGTGGTTGGAAGGCTTTTCATTCATGTGATCACAGTAATGTATACTAAAACCCCTTTGTTCATAATGTATGCCAGTGTGCCGTTAAAATATTGTATAGGGCCTTGGAATGTACATTAATTATCTTTTTTAGGTTTCTATTAATGTTTGACCAGATCAGTAGCACTTCCAGAAAATGTAGTTGTAATTTAGCCAAAGAAGTGCTTCCACAATCCTCCTATTGTATAAAACTAAGTTTAACTGATATTCTTATAGAACTGAGCAAAATTAAGGTTTTTTTTTCCCCTGATATTTTTAAGACTAGGCCTTATTGCAGAACATTGACCCAAATACTGAGCTTAAAGGGTGTACTCGCCTCTAAAACCACGTTGATAATTTAAGGACCCACCTTAATCCCAGAGACCATGATGTGCATTATTTTTACCTGGGGTCCCTGAAGCAAGTTGTTCCTCACAATCTCCACTGGTTGTCTCTGACAGCTGCTATCCGGAATGAGAACAGGGACACCCAAAGCTGTAATAGTGACCTCAATGTTAAATGACTTTCCGGTGTGCCGCCTCTGTGGTTGAGTAATGTCTTAAAGAGTTTATTGGTCTTGAGAAGTCCTGAAACTGCCATTAGAGATAGCTAGCTTCAGGTACCCTGGGAACAAAGGTATTCATTTCAGGTCAACATAACATAATTGTGGTGGTCAACGTGCCCTTTTAATGTGAGAAAAATAGTTACATCTAACAATATATTATATTGTATTAGATTTGAAAGCCTTTGTGTGTGACTCTTAAATGTTTGTGCTGTAATGATTTTCCACCCCTGATTTTTTGCATATTAAAGGTTTCTGGCAATGCTTTATTTCAAGACAGGACAAAAATATCCTATTTAATTATTTATTTAAAGGGGATCCGAAGTCTCCAGACAACATTGTTCTAATAGAAAGAGCACATTCACAAAGATACAAAAAGCTATGTCTCGCCTCTCAATTTGCTGTGGATGCTGGCCGATTTAGGAAAATAACCTGTAGGTTCTAGGGGCCAGCTCCCATGGTTCACCTTATCTGGGAACACCCAGCTAAGTGTACGCAGTACACTTCTCAGGAAGCTTCAGCTTTGCTTACTGGAAGATGACAGCCAATCATGTTATAGCTCAGAAATCATCCCTTCTTTTGTCACAGAACACAGATTTCAGTGTTTTTGTGTCAACACATTACTAATCCTCCTGTGCCTAACAATGATAAATGCCTTTGCTTTTCATGCAAAAAGAAAAGTAATATTTGCAGGGGTTTTTTGCTAGCATGGATGTAAAATAGAATATAAACATTTCAGTAAACAAACAAAAAAAAAAAAGTTAAAGGGTATGTCCACCCTTAAATCAAATTTTTAATATAGCCTTCCCCCTGGTCCCCCAGCCCCAACCGCATCATTTTTTATTTTAAGAAAGCTCCCCAAACTCTTACTTACCTCCCCTCTTTCCTCAGCCGCGCTCCTGGCCCTCTGCTTGCGAGAAATGCAAGCAGAGGGGCGGGACCGGCAGCCGCGTCTGATTGGCTGAGCGGCAGCCAATCACGTATGCGGCTGCCGGCAGCTCACTTCAGCGGAGGAAAGAGGAGAGGTAAGTAAGAGTTTGGGGAGCTTTCTTAAAATAGTTATGCGGTTGGGGCTGGGGGACCAGTGGGATTACTATACTAAAGGGGTTAAATGCTAGGGGGAGGGAATCGGGAGAGGGAGGGGGAGAAGGGCTGCAGTACGCATGCCAAACTTCTCCCGGAGGCCAGGGAGGAGGCAGAGTCCTATATGGACTCTGCTATCCTCCTGGTGGGCAGTTTTTGGGACTTAGGGGGGGGACTACAGGAGAACCCTATGGAGCTGGGATGTTAGGTAAGGATTAAACTACACTATATGGTGGGGCCGGTAGTGGGGGGGATTATAGTTTTGGGGGTGGACATGCCCTTTAAGTACTCGGAATCGAACCTGTTTCCAAACCCAGCACTTTAGCTACACGCCACCACTGCAAATGCAATAGATACATTTGAGTAAATTTCACTATTTTGTATTGCTCCAGGATGGCTCTCAGTAATTCATGCAGGTTGGTAAATAAAAAACAGCCGCTACATATAAAGTTTGTATATGTGTAGAAACTTTATATTTTTCCAGAAACATGATGGAAGCAAACAAATAAAAGCAAACTCGGGCAGTACACGGTTGTATTGTTTTCGAAGTAAACTTGGGAATTTGAACTTGTGACTTCTTGGGCTGTTATGTTTCTAAAAACACAGCATTTACATTGTGCGCCACCAGTAACTCAATAACAAACACAGGAACATTTACAAAGTTTATCTATCACTAACAAACTCTGTGCGCAGTAATGGTGAATGGAGTGGGGCGTGGCTCTATGAAGCCAACATGGGCTATGAGTTGTACTGGCAACAAGATGGAAGCCTTCAATGTTACAGAATCTATTACTTAGATATACTAAATGCAACTTACTAAAGAATAATTTTTCAATGTATAGGTGTTCTGGGGAGAAAATCTTTCACATTAGGATTACAAAAAATTAAGTTTAGTTCCCCTTTTAAGATAGAATTCTTAAATTGTGTAACAAGAAATAAGGGAACTGATTTTCCTCATCTTGCAGTTAAGAAATTAAAACATTTTGGCCTGGTGCTAGAGATAAAAGAATGTTAAACCCATTCAATCACTGAAAATAAACTCCCAAGAGTGGAATGTTCTCTTTAACCTAGTGCTACATTGCAATAGTGTTAAGTCTCATTGAATACTGTCTGAAGAGGGGGGCTTTTGAGGTCTTTTTAGATGGGGACCTGTAAATCAAGAATGCTTTTAAATAAGGATAAGACAGAAATTCTAATTTTACAGGCATTCTATAGCTGTAAAACGGGAAGTCTTAAAGGGCAAGTCCAGCCCTAAAATTACGTACAGGTAAATCATCCCCCAAAACCCTAAATGGTAATAGTTTGAAATCTGTTAAGTGTAACCTGAAATCCTGCACAATGTCCTGTTTCCCCTGTTTCTGCTTCCTGGTTCTTCCAGTTAGTAATTGTCAGTTATGGATTTGACAGTTGACATCACAGCCAATGATTGAATGTTAATCCCCTGTCTGCCTCTTCTGAGCATGTCCAGACCCAGTATAGGTTTCAAAATTGCTCAGTTTCCATGAGGCATCCAGAAGCATAGCAGGCATACAGTAATGAATTCATAGGACAAACTATGATATATCAACATATTTTAAAGAGGCCATTCTTTCTAAAAGATGTTCTTATGCGGGTGGAGTTGTCCTTTAAGGTCAGCTATACTCGTATTTTTAACGTGTTCACTGTATTGCATACAGTGGGAGGTAGAAGTCTATATCTAACTCACTAAATCACCATCCACTTAACTGGCATACTTACCATAGAATATAGTTTGAGTATAGTTCATATTTTGAGGTTTAGTGATGCAAGAGTTTTCTATGATCTGCAATGTCTGCATTGCCAAAATGAAGACAGTCTATTTTATGTAACTATTTGCAGAGAATAATTTTAATATTTGTAAAAAAAAAGCCGCTAATGTAAATGTACTCTAATATGGAAATGTATATCATGCAAGTAGGTGCAAACTTTTTTTTTTTTTTTTTTGTATGCAACTTCATAATGACTACATTAATGGAGTTGGAATGTATGGATTATTTGTTAGCAATAAAAGTTTTGTGAAGGTAAGACCCGTAAATACCTTCATATGTTTTACATTTTTTACATTTCTTATGTGCTAAACCCTTTTCCTACTATTAAAGGTTGTAGGTGCAAAAGTCGTAACCAATGCTCGAAGTCCAGGAGCTCGCTGTTATGGATTTGTTACCATGTCATCTTCTGAGGATGCTACAAAGTGCATTAGCCATCTTCATAGGACAGAACTCCATGGAAGGATGATTTCAGTGGAAAAAGTAAGTATTAATGAAACTGATAAATTCATATTCAGAAAAACTTATCTGCCAAAACACTTGAAAAAATGTGCAAATTCCCCTAGGCAAAGAATGAGCCCGCAGGGAAAAAAACTACAGAGAAGAAAGAAAATGAACCAAAGAAAGACAAATCAACCAGCAATGATAAACACCATTCAACAGAAAAGTCAGAGAAGTAAGAACTGTTTATTGGAGTACTTCTTAAACTTGGATTTCCAGATATACCTAAATCCAAATTCTATCATCCACCATGGTAGTCATAGCATATAGAATCTTTGGAATTCTGCTGCAGACACTGATACAATACTGGTTTTCCGGATTTAAAATTTTCTTGTAATTAGTGCTCTTTAAAGGAAAAGCAAGAAATGGACTTTCCCCTCGCTTATACTTTACCCATCTCTAGAAAGGATTGTAGTCTCTGCTTCTTTGTCCCACACTTTACTCTGTGATATGTAGAAAGTGGCACATTAGCAGAGCTTTGGGCGTCTTGGTTTCCATTCTTCACTGAGGACACTTCCAAACTATGGGTTAATTTTAATGCAATTAGTGGGACACTGTACTGAAAAAAATGACTTTGCCTCATCTTAATCTATAATTGAATACATGGAAGTTGCACTTACTCTGATTTATGTGTGTTGCTGCATGCCTTCAATCCAGCACATATTTTGTTTAGGAGCAGTATCCCCCTCCCTCTTCCATCCGACCTGACTTTTTCCCACAAACCCAACTGTCAAGCCTGCATACAGCATTCCAACTGTCAAAACAATGTCACCATTCCAGCTACAGTAAAACTACTCCCTGAAGAATCGTTTTTGAGAGCAAAGAACTTGATTGACAGCTGACATAAAAGAAGTTTTAGATAGGATATCTATAGAAATAGGGGGCAGATCAACAAAAAAATGACAGTGGTGGTTGGGAAGAATTATAGTTTCCAATTATGGTCAATTTAAAACTACCTATTTTTTGATATAGATGCTCTTTAAGTGTAAATCCATATGTCCCCATTTACATTGGACAGTGATCTGAGATTTATCTCTTTACTAATTTAGAACTGATTCAACGGACTGCAGGGGAATCTAAGCTGAGGATATCTTTAGGCAAACAACACTGGATAAGGGGACAGAGATGGAGTAGAATCAATATAGTGACATGTGTTTTCATCTTAGTGTTTTCAAATAAAAACTGTGTGCTGTAGCTCCTCAACATAACATCATGAGGTAGGAATAATCCATCCTACCTCCCTTCCCCAGGTTCTTCACATTTTTAAAAAGTACATTTTTAGAGCATATTTATCCTTTAAATGTGCCAGATAAGTACATTTTTAAAAGGTTATACTATTTATATGTAGGACATCACCAAGTGAGACTGATGAAGCATTAGACAAAAAAGATGATGAAAGACCTGCAGATGAGAAAGAAAAGGAGGATGAAAAATCTGGGGGAACCGATCGGTCGAGGACTAGCAAATCTGGTATGATGGTAGATTATAAATACTAGGTGTAAATTCAAAGTGCAACATGAATACATTTTGGAATACTTTTATCTGAAAAATGATAAATTAGACAAACTTTTCTTATCTTTATGGACGTTTTTTCCGCCAAATGAGATGATTATTGCTCTGGCAATAATGTTTGCCAAAAAAGTTATCTCCACTCGTATTTTTAATTTTTAAGATTTGGGAATCCAGTTCTATTGAAGAACGGGAGGTAAAGGAGCTGTGCCTTACCTTCCTCTTCAATAGAACAAACAGGAGCCAGGAGAGAGGCTCACTCCCCCGGCGCTTAGTCTGACAGGTCCCGACGGACCTTGTCTTCTATGCGCATGCGCGATCTATGCGCATAGAAGACAAGGTCCATCGGGACCTGTCAGACTAAGCGCCGGGGGAGCGAGCGAGCGGGTAAGTTTCTTACCTTCTCTCCTGGCTCCTGTTTGTTCTATTGAAGAATGGAAGGTAAGGCACAGCTCCTTTACCTCCCGTTCTTCAATAGAACTGGATTCCCAAATCTTAAAAATACGAGTGGAGATACCCTTTAAGGGTAATTAGAGATATTTTAAATTTCTAAGTTAATACTTGTTTATAAATATATACATTTTGGGGCAGCACTGTGGCTCAGTGGTTAGCACTGATGCCCTGCAGCGCTGAGGTCCTGAATTCAAATCCACCCTTGCACACAGATGCAAGTAGTTTGTTTGTTCTCCCTGTGCTTGTGTGGGTTTACTCCTGGAGGTGATGTGTCCTGATGTGAATGTATACATGTAATTGTAAAGCGCTAAGGATAAAGATGTTGGCGCTATATAAATCCACAATAATAATAATTTTGGAGGTCAAACAGGTGACGAATTGCATAAGACTCCTTTGGCTTTATTCTTCCTTTAAATTGTGTGTGCTTTTCATATTTTTTTCCCCTCCCCTCGATGTATTCCACAAATGTGCTTTTGTTAATATAGTTTAATTTTGTTTGTTTCCAGGTAGCAGAGGAACTGAAAGAACTGTAGTAATGGATAAATCAAAGGGAGAGCCTGTTATAAGTGTGAAAACCTCATCTGATTCTAAAGAAAGAGTAAGCTATGTCTGATTGGTGGGTTCACAATTACTTGATAGTGAGGGAATAAACAATAAGAGCCAATGAGCTACTGCAATCAAACCTGAAATCCGCTAAGTTGTGAATTTGCAATAACTTTGGAACCCTGTATTGTGGTAACCACCCACATACATTTCTAACAAGACAATTTTAAAAAATTTACTTTGTGCCATTTTTCTAAATTTATCACACCTGCCCTGTCTGAATTTTCTTTTCACAAATATTGGTCAAAAAGTAGAATGATTAGAGGCCAGTGTTTGTATTGGTCCCATCATGATTTGCTTTGTTTCTAAACTGGACTAATTCACTAGATAACTTACCTCCCAGTGATCCCAAAATGTTTAGGCAAGGACTTGGACAGATCATTTTGGGATATTCTATTTAAACATTAATGGGAATATCAAGGTAAACCACTGGTGTTATTACACATCAGATAGATTTGACAATCGCGCTCCAAATTTATTTGGTATCTAAGAATAGATAGCATAATTTGTAGTTTAAAAATAAAAAGCATTCAGTGATTTTAATGTTTTTTGTACTTTGCACTTCGTTCTGTAGGGAATACAAATATTTATGTAACCTATAATTTGTCCAAACAGATGCTTGGACTAAAGTCTGAATTACACTTTTGTTATACCTTTTAATGCAAAATTTTAATTTTCTCTTGCCAAACATATTTTACTCCTAAGTCAATTGCCCCAATCATTTTTATTGGTGTATCTAGAAAACGTCCAATTTTTTTTAAAAAATTTTTTTCAATAGAGCTCTAAAAGCCAGGAGCGAAAATCTGGGAGCAAAGAAAAGAGAGAAATTCTTTCCTTTGATAAGATTAAAGAGCAGAGGGAGCGTGAGCGCCAAAGACAAAGGGAAAGAGAAATCCGAGAAATGGAAAGACAAAGGTAAACTACCTATATTCTACATTCTTAACCTCTCCTTTACACACAGGTATTGGTAATTCTGTGGTTAAATGATCATTTATGGACTATTATACTCTATATTAGGTGTTTTTTGAGTGTAAAAGGGTTAGAATAAGCTGCCTAGCACTAGAGCGTACTGTGTTAACTTGGATATAGAAAGGAAAACCAGTCCAGTGTGTCCCAGCTATTGGGCAGCTATGCTGTACTACATCTACTCAATTCACAGGTTAGCAGACATTCTAGATTACGAACATGTGGGGTTTTATCATTATTTATCCCATAGCTGCCTCCCAGTGGTCTTCTGCCATTCAGTAATTTTTTGTGGTTTGGGATTAAGTAGGTAAAATCTGACTTATCTACATGATTTTAGGAATTTTTTGAGTAAAAATATAGCCCTCCTGTAAATTGGCAGGTTCATATGGACCGGTGCGTTATACATAATAAACAAAAGGGTTTGTATTGGGAATCTTCCAGTATTTCTAAATGCACTTCCTGGTTTCTTATTACATGATTTCAGAGGTTTAAAGGTGTAATTGGTGAAAAGCGATTGGGGGTTTAATAACTCTTAAATTCACTATGCTAGCTCTTAGTATTAAAGCTATAAGGATAGCATTCATTCAGGCTCGTTGCAGAGCGTGCCTTCCTATTGGCCTCGTCACGCAAGGAGAGGAGGGGGCGGAGCCTACTGGAGCAGCGTGTCAGTAAGGCTATGCTGCAAGTTACGCAAACCCAGAGGTGAGGACCTAGCGGTTCAGGTCCTCACCCTGGGTAAAAGGTACTGACCAAAGAAGAGGAGCGGAGGGAAGGTGGGTATAATTGTCCTTTAAGTTGACACCTGATGACATTATCAATGAGTATGTATGATAAATCCTTTAAGGTACAAATATAAATTCTCATAACCTAAATATATATGAACTTAATATAAAGGCGTTGGCTTGATAAAACATGGGCATAATGGAAGTTGGTTTAATGCCCAAATAGATCTATTCTCAGAAAATTACATTTTGACATTTGTATTGGGACATCAGAGACTATTTGATGCAATTTTTTAAAAGGGAGCGTGACAGACGAGCCCGTGAAAGAGTACTTATGATACGTGAAAGAGAAGAAAGGGAGAGGTTACGTCGAGAACGTGCAAGACTTGAATTTGAAAGAGAGAGACTTGAGCGAGAGCGTATGGAGAGGGAGAGGCTGGAAAGAGAGCGAATGCGTATTGAAGATGAGCGTAGACTGGAACAGGAGCGTATTCAAAGAGAACGTGAAGAGCTCCGTCGTCAGCAAGATCGGTTAAGATATGAACAGGATCGAAGACCA
Organism: Hymenochirus boettgeri; assembly: GCA_019447015.1. NCBI lineage: Eukaryota > Metazoa > Chordata > Amphibia > Anura > Pipidae > Hymenochirus > Hymenochirus boettgeri. The sequence continues at coordinate 193,016,492 of CM033469.1, read as the reverse complement.
GGAATGAGAAGACCATATGATTTTGATGGAAGGTACTACTTTTTAGGACATATTTTCATATTTGCAGCATTTTCTTGACCTTTTGATGCATTGTAAATGCTAATGAAACCAAACATTAAAGGGCATGTCCACCCCCAAAACTAAAATTTAACCCCTTACTGGCCACACCAAGTAGTTTAAAACAATCCTTACCTTACATTTCTGCTCAAAATAGTGCCCCTGCTGTGCCCCTCCAAAGTCCAGGAAACTGCTGTGTAGGAGCAGTGTGTGACTCATGCTGTGCCTGAGACTTCCTCAACCTCATCAAGGTTGAGGCATGCTCAGTGCAGCCCTCCCCCCCCCCCCCCCCCCCTCCTCCCTCTCCCGTTTTTCTCTGCCTCCCCCTAACATTAAACCCTTTGGGTATGCGGTAGGGCATGTTCCCCCCAGCCCCAACCGCATTAATATAATTGTTAGAAAGTCCCACAATCTTTACTTACCATCCCTCTCTACTCCGCTGTTCAGAACTCCCGGCAGCTGCGACTGTGATTGGCTGCCTCTCAGCCAATCACGGACACGGCTGCCGGTCCCGCCCCCTGCTTGCAATTCCATGCAAGCAGAGGGCCGGAACACTGCAGCGGAGGAGAGAGGGAAGGTAAGTAAGTATCGGGGGACTTTCTAACAATTATATTAATGCGGTTGGGGCTGGGGGAGCATGCCCTACCGCATATCAAAAGTTTTTATGAGGGGTGGACATGCCCTTTAATGTAAGTTCTGAATATTATTTTTTAATCTATTCGGTAAATCCTTTATTTGTTAAACTTTGGTTTACAGAAGAGATGATCCCTATTGGTCTGAATCAAAAAGAATGGCTTTGGATGATCGATACAGAGACTTTGGTAGGCAAGATCGGTTTCATGAGTTTGACAGAGAGCGTGGTCGTTATCCAGATCATTTGCACTTAGACAGGTTAGTAGAATTGCCTGCCTCTTTACTAACCTCATACTTGTATGTATAAATATTTAAAGATCAACCATGCAAGGGGCAATATTCAAATCAATTACGGAAGATGGATATCATTTAATTTACTATTAAAAAAAATACATAATTCCCAGGCCTCCTTGAGAAAGCATTCAAAATGAACTTCTTGTTAAATCTAATCTACACATTGCATTTTAATATTTTGTTCCTAGATAGTCTACGCTTCTAATACTTTTGTAGATGTAACCGATGATGTGGAAATTAGGATATATTAATTACACATTGCTCTTGTAGGCCATGTATGTTCATCTTCATGCATCCTGCAATCTTTGTTTTTTAAGCTTTTTATTCATGTTTCTGCTTTTTTTTTTTTAGGAGAGAAGATGGAAGGGTTGGAATGGGAGGAAGAGAAGGCGTAAGTGACCGTTTTTGATTATTTTTTCAATTAAGAAAAAAATGGACAGTTATTTTTTGTATCAAAACAATTGCGGGCAATATTTTTTGAGAAATCAAAAAAATATAGCTAGTAAAAGTCTTCTTTTTTTTTTTGTTCCATTTATGGCCTTCTGAATAAGTAATAGTAGTAAGTAGCTATACAATTTCCAGTCTTGTCTGATGCAAGTTACATGTTTGCAATCTATTTGTGCCTTCCTCTACCAATTGGCACCATAGGGTGAAGAGATATTTTTCTTTTTAGGCTTGTCTAGCTTTAAAAACTGATGTTTGTGGTGTGCTGTTTAAGAGGCAGCTGATGTATTGAGACCACAATTCCCCCTTTTAACAGAAAAAAGAAACATTACCTGCTATAATGTAAGCTGCTCTATATTATATGCAGCCTTGCAAAGTGTAAGCAAATTAATAATTCACTTTGTTGTGTGTATATTCAGGTTTTCTGTTTAAAAGGGTATAGTTCTTATGTTTATTTTTAGGTGTTCTATTTTGAAGGGTAAGATTGCTAGCACATCTTAATATTTAACTCTTATTTTTGTCTGTTTATATTTGCCTACCTAGTGTTGTAGCTCCATTCATTTTTAATCTGATCATACAACATCTACACTTTTTTTGAAATTAGATTAGGTTAGTACTGTATATTTACAGTTTTAAATTTTGCCAACAAGCACCTGAGGAAAGGGACACATTCCCCTGAAACGTTGTGGTTGGCTTTGAATAAATAATTCACTTTGGAGTGCGACTTCACCGTCTTGTGATTATTCATAATGTTTATGCCTACAAGCACATGTGTTTAAAAAGTTGTCTGCCCAGTGCATGTGAATTGTTAGCTCAATTTTAATAGGTATATTATAGCACATCAGGACATATAGGTTTGTTGCAAGAAAGTCACTGCAGTGTTTAAAAGAACAAAAAATAAAGGCTGCAATATTTATTTAGATTAGAAATTGGTCATCTATCCATAGCAGTCTAATATTTTGCCTACCTCCCCAAGCCAGTAACTGCCAACAAAAATCTAGAACTATTTGCCATGTCGGGATAACGTAAAGATGAGAACCTCCATGAAATCACCTTTAAAGTTACCTTTTATTGCCTAATTCTGTCAGGCTAATGCCACACATTGGAGAAGGAACAAACTTGTTAATTGGGTATGCTGTACTTGTCCCCTTGCAGTGTTTGCCACACATTGAAGGAACAAACTAGTTTATTGGGTATGCTGTACTTGTCCCCTTGCAGTGTTTTAATTGTTTTTATTGAAGAATTTTTATTTTTTTTAGTATTAAAGATGTGTATAAGTCAACTAAAATATCCAATTCAACTTTTTTTTTTTTTTTTTAGAACTATCCAGACCGTCACGGAAGAGATCCCAGAGATGGCTGGGGTGGTTATGAAAGACGTATGAATGAAGGCAGGGATGTTCCACCAACTGGAAGGTTAGTTTTGCTTTACACCCTCCTAAAAAGGGAAGCATTAAAATTTTAATGGATTTCCTGTATACGGCCAGGTATAAATAAATACGTTGCTTATCATTTGACATGTTAATAGATGGCATTACAGGTGTTGTCTGGACAAACACTTAAAAAGATGTAAGTTTTTTTACAGTGTTAGAATGAAGGATCTAAGGTTAGGGTCACACTGCAGCAAAAAGTGGCTCAAATTCGATTTTATTTTCACAAAGTGGTTCATATCTGACCCTGGTCTGATACTTAAACTGTGTGAACAAGCCAAATCAGATCTGATTCTGTTTTTGAATCCAATTTTGACCGCATAAATATGTATGTATAGTTTATTTATAAGTCGCCACTTGGGGATGCAGCACTGTACAGAAACAAAATAAGTCATACAAGGAGGACAAGTACATAAACATATAAATAAGTTCTAGAGCCTTGCCACAAGAGGAAAGGAGGTCCCTGCCCTGTAGAGCTTACAATCTAGTTAGGTGGGTAACATACAAATACAATGGAATGGGTATAAATTCAGGAGTGGGGTGAATGCAGTGCAGATGATTGTGGTTTAAATCCAAATTAGGTCTGTGTAAAGTCTGAGCATTTAAATTGGAATTGGGCAAAATCTTAGCACTTTTTCATTACTTTAGGCTTACAGTTATCATAAATGCAGCACCATGATAGGCTGATGGACTGCTATGTTTGTATGCAGATGTAGTAAAACATTGCTTATGTTTCAAAAATTCATAATCTATGAAGCCCCTCACATCTCAATAGTGCTTTGGACATTAGTAGCTGAGATTAATGCAAATAAAGTCATTATTAAATGAGAGCTAAACTTACAATATTTATTTTATTTTTTTTAAGTTTGTCTTCTATGCGCATAGAGTCCGCAGCAGGGGAGCGAGTGATCAGATAATTAGCTTACCTTCTCTCCTCGCTTCTGCATGTTTTTTTGAAGAACGGGAGGTTAGACACTGCTCCTTTACCTCCTGTTCTTCAATAAAACTAAATGGCAATTTATATCCTGCAGCGTTTGTTTTATTCTTGTGCCCTTGTGGGTCATTTTAGGGCCACAAACTGTTCATACTGAAATTAGATATAGGTCACATTTAAATGGCATGTCCCACCCATAAAATAAAAAATGGAAATTTGTCTGTTACTTGTCCCCAACTCCATCGGATATATTCAGTACTTTATTAGATATTGCTAACTAGATATTTAAGGATAATTATTTCCTTCATTCTGGCAGAGTAAGCTGGCTCCTTCCTCTATGCAGTCAATTAAGGCTGTGGCTGCTGACATCACAACCAATAAATAACTGCTGTTTTTCCCATGCTGCCTTTTTTGTACGTGCTCAGGCTCATATAAAGCTTATTGAGCTTAGGGAGATGGTGGATACATTTTCCAGAATGGAAAAGAACTTATTAAATATCTGGTGACAAATGCATGTAATAAGCTGGTAAAAATATCAGTTGTAGGCAGATAAATGACAAGTCAACACTTTTACACTTTTTGTTTTAAGGGTGGACATGCCCCTTTAACAAAACAGCCAAGTCAAAAAATCAGACCTAAGCAGTAAATCGTAATTGAGAATTACTCGCACTATAAACCTAGCCTAAAGCTATATATGCACCATGAGCTTCTTTCTCCTGACTGACCGTGTTGCACTAGGATGAGGGACTATCGCCTGGTCTGATCATTTTATGGTTAAGATTAGATTGTAAAATGATTGGGCCAGTTTGGAAAACATTGGGAGATTAAACTCGCCCAGCTTTTTTGATGATACAACGAAAGTTGAATCTGTCAAATGTCTGTGTATGGGTGGCTTAAAGGGCATGTACACTGTAAAAACAACTTTATATTGCAGGAAAGCTGTGGCTTTAAATATAAAGGTGTTGGTTGTTTTTGTTTTTTTGATCTATTACCCTCCCATACGCTACCTTTAGTGCTTGAATGTTGCTTCTTCTCCATTCTAATAAAAACACTGACATTACCTTTAGCAATAGCCATTACACTACGTCTCTGAAAGTCTTACTTTGCCGACATCGTTACTGCACGTTGTATTAAAGCACCTGCTACATTGAAGCTGCATTGAGTGAAATTTAGCTGTGCAAACATTTGTTTACTTAAAAGGAATCACAATTGAGTACATGATTTTTAAAAATTTGAAAACAGATGTGATTAATATTCTGCCTAGTGCAAGGATGGCAAATAAATGGACCAATGTTTAGATGAGCTTTTATAGGAGACTTCTCAATTTAGATTCTTAGTACTTAACTGATTTTATGTGAAGTTAGGTGACCACACAAATAAATGTTCCCATGTTTTTATTGAACACACCATGTAAATATTCACAGTGCAGGTGGAAAAAAGTATGTGAACCCCTAGACTAATGACATTTCAAAGAGCTAATTGGGGTGAAGTGTCAGCCAACTGGAGTCCAATCAGAGATTAAATTGGAGGTGTTGGTTACAGCTGCCCTGCACTATAAAAAAAAAAAAAAAGTTGGGTTTGCTTTTCCCAAGAAGCATTGCCTGATGTGAATGATGCCTTGCACAAAAGAGCTCTCGGAATACCTACAATTGAGAATTGTTGACTTGCATAAAGCTGGAAAGGGTTATAAAAGTGTCTCCCAAAGCCTTTCTTTTCATTATCCATGGTAAGACAAATTGTCTATAAATGGAGAAAGTTCAGCACTGCTGCTACTCTCCCTAGGACTGGCCGTCCTGTAAGGATGACTGCAAGAGCACAGCGCAGAATGCTCAATGAGGTGGAGAAGAATCCTAGAGTGTCGGCTAAAGACTTACAAAGTGTCTGGCATCTGCTAACATTCCTGTTGGGCAAATCAACGATACGTAAAATGCTAAACAAGAATGGGTTTTAATGGGAGGATAGCACAGAGGAAACCCCAAAACGTTGATGCATGTTTTAAAGTTTGCAGAAGAGCCCCTGAATGTTCCACAGCAGTACTGGCAAAATGTTGTGTGGCCAGAAGAAACCAAAGTTGAGTTGTTTGGAAGAAACACACAACACTGTGTGGAGAAAGAGGCACAGCACACAAACCTCAAAATCTCATCCCAGTGGTGGTAAGGGGCTTCATGGGTTGCTGTGTCAGGGCCTGGATGGATTGCGTTCATCGAAGGAAAAATTCCCAAGTTTTTCAAGACATTTTGCATGAGAAGCTTAAAGGGCAAGTCCAGCCCCAAAATGAAAACTTACATACTGGAAAATCCTCCCCAAAACCCTAAACGGTAATAGATTGAAATCTGAAATATATGTCTAATCTGAAATCCTACACAATGTCCTGTTTCCGCTGTTTCTGCTTCCTGGTTCTTCCAGTTAGCAACTGCCACTTATAGATTTGACAGTTGACATTACAGCCAATAACTGAATGTTAATCCCCTGTCTGCCTCTTCTGAGCATGCCCAGGCTCAGTACAGGTTTCTAAATTGCTCAGTTTCCATGAGGCATCCAGAAGCAAAAGCAGGCATACAGTAATGAATTCATAGGACAAACTATGATATAACATATTTTAAAGAGGACATTCTTTCTAAAAGATGTCCTTATGAGGGTGGAGTTGTCCTTTTAATGCCATCTGTCCATCAGCTAAAGCTCAGCAGAAGATGGGTGTTGCAACACGACAATATCCCAAAGCATAGAAGTAAATCGACAGCAGAATGGATTAAACAGAAGAAAATACGCCTTCTGGAGTGGCCCAGTCAGAATCCTGAACTTAACCCGATTGAGATGCTGTGGCATGACTTTAAGAAAGCAATTTACACCAGACATCCCAAGAATATTGCTGAACTGAAACAGTTTTGTAAAGAGGAATGGTCAAGAATTTCTCCTGACCATTGTGCACGTCTGCAACTACAGGAAACGTTTGGTTGACGTTATTGCTGCCAAAGGAGGTTCAACCAGTTATTAAATACAAGGGTTCACATACTTTTTCCACCTGCACTGTAAATGTTTACATGGTGTGGTCAATAAAAACATGTAAACATTTAATTATTTGTGTGGTACTAATTTAAGCATACCGTGATTGCCTATTGTTAGGTGAAGATCAGATCACATTTTATGACCAATTTGTGCAGAAATCCATATAATTCCAAAGGGTTCACATACTATTACGTGAAACTGTATATACACTGTAGAACCTGTGCACCACACATTCTATTGTAAAAAAAAAAAAAAACTACTGCTAGCAGGTGTATTGAGTACAATTTCTAATCAATTTAGTATTCAAAAGTGTTTTCCTTTGAGTCCCTTATTCTGGCAGATACAACATAAGTAATGGGGGTTTTTTTTGCTCCAAAAATGTTGCACTAAAACATTGGACATGTCTCGTTACATGTGTTCAGATGGAACATATTTTTGTAGTTTCATCTTTTTTAATGTGGGCACACAAAGATTGGTTTTTATAGCTTAGATCTGTATGTTTTAGGCAAAGCGTGTGGTTCCTTCTTAATTGAAAAAATGTTTTTCCTAGGTTGCTTATGTGTCTATAAATATACTATAATGCACTTAACAAGCGGACTTTATTCATTCTGTTCTCTGAATGAAAATAAGCTGCAGTTTTTTTTATGTGGATTCTAGATTTTTCCTTAGCCAGCTTTTAAAATATAGCTTTGCTTTAACACTTTTTAACTTTAGAGATGGTCGGGATTGGGGAGATCGTAAAGTTGAAGGAAATAGATCAAGGCCAGGAATTGTGGATGGCATTGTAGGAAGAGACCACGACAGGTGGCAAGGTGGGCTTGTTTGAATTCTGTCAAATGTTTGCACAACTGAACATCTGCTCTTACTGTTAATCACTCATTCAGCAAAAATTCCAAACAATTAAAATTATTCTTAGACTAGGCTTGCCATCTGTATGCTTGGTGCGCATTTTTTTGGTATAAAGTGCTTCTTCGTCAAACTAGACCTCAACCCCAGGGTAATTTGAAAGAACAAAACCCATCAAATATCCTTTCGGTAATAGTCTGCTTTTTCAGGTTGTAATATTAGAATAGAATCCATATAATAATCCTAAAAATATAAAGGGGATGCTCAAACACACTAGTGGTAACTAAAGGAAATTGAGCCAAAATATATGGAAAGCAGAATGGAATACGGTAAGATGGAGGAAAAACACAAGGTGTGATAATGAAAAAAAACAAAGGAAAGGGGGTAAACATAAGTGTGTTAGGGAGAGAATGGAGTTAGTCTGTGTTAGATGACAGGCTTTCTACGCACGTAGGGCTGTTCAACAAAACTTTATATTGAACCCCAGTGTAAAAGAAAAATATATTTTTAAACTTCATTCCGCCTTTTTATATTGCAAAAGGTGATCGTGGCATGCCTGGTCCTGGACAAGGACATCTAATGAACAGAGGGATGCATGGGTAAGATTTTTTTATTTAATGTTTTTTAGAGTGACCCATATATACATTCATTAAAAAACATCAAAACCAATGTATTAAGGTATGGCATAATTGTATAGCCTTGATTAAAAGAGAAAATTACTTTAAAAAAATAATGAAAATACGGTATGTTTAATAAGAATCTGTCATTTTTCCAAAAATGTATTGGTGGCACCTTTTTCCTTTTCATCAGCTTCTGTGTTTTGTAATAAAACCCACAAACACTTTAAAACTTGTGTATAAAAAATACCCAATTTTGCTTAGCAGTGTCCTATATAGATGTCCTAAAATAGCTACTGGTATGATTATACAAGATTAATATTATTTGGAGCAGGTAAAATCCCACATATGTATAAAAAGATGCAACAGTCTTAGTCCACAAATTTAATTGTAATAGTAAAATCATATGATGGGAGAAAATTATGGGCAATATCACAAACCATAATATTCAGTTCACTGGGAGACTTGCATGAATAAATAGCTGGACCTGTGTAGTCATTAGCAATGCTTGGTTATATTGGCAATATATATAGCAGGTATTCATTCAACCAGGCAATTTTCATCCATAAGATAAAACGTGCAGTTCAAAACGGTTATAAGCCATACTTAAAACACAGACTAGATGGCCTTTAAGGAACTAGTATAACGCAGGATGGGCAAATTAATGCTGGACTCTGTGGTACCATCTCACTGATAATCTGGTCACTGCGTATTCACTCCTTAGCTAATAGTTTGACAGTATGGTGTGATAATCCCAATTATTAAGGGCATTTAGGATTCCTGCCCAAACATGTAATTTCTAGCGTTTGCCTAGGGTGACTGGATAATGTTTGGGTTAATAGTTGCGGTAGAAATTTGTTGAGTATCTACAAGGCAACATTTATTTATTTTTTTTTAAGTTTTGACATGTCATAGGAAGTTTGGATTTGCTCAACAATGTCAATTGCTGGAAAAATATAAATTATTTTAAACTACTCTTAGATCTCAGTCTAAGAATTTGTGATCAATTGGTACAAATTTTTACTTTGCCTTAAAGGGCATGTCCACCCCCAAAACTATAAGTTAACCCACTACTGGCCCCACTGTGTAGTGTAATAAAATCCTTACCTTATATCCCAGCTCCAAATGGCTGCCCTGCAATGCCCCTCCAAAGTCCCAAAAACTGTCAAAAAAACTGTCCAAAAACTGTCCACCATATAGGACTCTGCCTCCTGTCTCTCCTCTGGGAGAATTTGCACATGCCCAGTGCAGCCCTCCCATTCCCACCCGTTTTAGTCTCCCTCCCCCTAGTGTAATTCCCCTTTGGGGTACTGTAGTGCTCCCTCCCCCAGCCCCAGACGCCATATTATTATGTGAAAAAACTCCCCTGATCTTTACTTACCTTCCCTCTCTCCTCTGATGTTCTGAACTGCCGGCAGCCGCATCCGTGATTGGCTGCCTCTCGGCCAATCATGGACAGGCTGCTGGTCCAGCTTCTGCCTGCATGCAAGCAGAAGGCAGCGCAGTGCGGCGGAGGATAGAGGGGAGATAAGTAAAGATCGGGGGAGTTTCTTGACATACTAATATGGTGTTTGGGGGAGGGAGACCTACAATATCCTAAAAGTTGGGGAAAGGGGTGGACATGCCCTTTAACAATTGCATATGTGAGCTCTTCAATACTCAGGTCTTGTGATTGGTATGACTTCTTTTTTTTTTTTTCTCTCCAACATTTCTTATTTTTTATATCCATTCTTTCTAGCTTTCCATCTGAAGATAGCTCACAGGGTAAATCTGCACTGGGCCTTCAAGGAGGAAACTTTTGGGGACAAAACAGATCTAACGACCTGAAATTTACTCATTAATTTTGTTAGTTATTTTATTTTAATGTAAGTGGCAGAGACAATAACATGTACACATTTTTTTAAGCTGTAAGTTTTGAATAACTGTGACCTTTTGGTTTGCCTTGTTAAACATTTTTGTTTAGAAGCTGTTTGTTTCTGTTCAAGAAACTTTCCCATTGTTCTAATAAAGATATCTGTAAAGTTTCAATGCTGCATATTTGAAACATTTCTTCCTAAAAGCCTTAATTGTAACTGTAATAAACTTGATGTTAAAAATCACACGCTGCTTTGATTTCTAAAAATTGCTTATAAAAGCTGTAATCTGTTTATTATGACAGTAACGCATGTATGCTTTGGTGTGTATGTAGAATGGCTGTTGTAACAAATTAAAAAAAACTCTGGTATGCTTGCTGGAGTGCTCGAAGTATATAACACAGCCACTAGAGGGCTTATGACTAATCCTACTTTAAAGGCAAATAAATGCCAGATCGAGTCCTCCGCACACACATTTATGCAGTGGATTAGATTTATTCCCCTTACTGTACAGATAGTTTTCATATCATTTGTCCTACATTCTACCACTTTACAGTTTATCTAACTTGCAAGTTCAAAATTGTAAATCATGTTCTTTTCCTACTTAACCTAGAGCTGTAAATCCTAAAAGTGAAGTAAACTTTGTGTGCAAAAGAGAAGAATAATAACCACTATAAAATGCCTAATACACCATGAATGAACACCATGACTCTTGTTCTCAGAATAACAAACCAAACACATTTCCTGGAATATTGGTGCTACAGAAGATATTGGTGCAATATAAATTCACAATTATAATAAATGTGATGCATGCTACTTACCTGGCCGTGATCCCTCAATGCTATAATCATTTGTAGGCTTTAATGCGTTGTGGGTTCGCAATCGGGTAAGGTGTGCAGATGCACACCACCATTAGAGACTTTCTGCACTACATAGTAGTGCAAAACAATGTTTCGCTTATTGCATCAGGTGCCCATGTGCCATTACTGGATATGACTCATGTCCTACCCTACTACTTCAGTTTAAAACCATGCTAACCTGAATTTAGAATAGTATTTGAGGTTGAATAAAGACACGTCCATCCTATCCAAACTACTTGGCAATACCCACGTTTCCTGCCTAAGGGCATGGCCACACTGTGCCACAAACGCAATCTCATGCGATTTCATGTGCGAATGCGTTTTCTTCATTAGGTGTAGGAAAACGCTTGTGATTAAAAATGCGGAACGCAAATCACAATGCACCCGAAAACGCGTTTTTTAGGTGTGTTGCCACGTTTCCAATGATCTGAAAAAAATGCAAGCGCATAAACGCAGCAGTGTGGCCTAGCCCTTACAGTTAATCCAGATGAAGGCAAAAATTCCTTCCTGACTAAAGTGGCATACGAAAGTATCCCTGGATCGACTCCAACTCTATGCATCAATACCAGCAACATGTAAAATTCTTTGTTTTTAGAAATTCATCCAGCTTTTTTTTTTATATTTTTAATTTAAACTATGCAATGAACCATCACCACGTCTGCATTTACCATTCTCACAATGGAAAAACCCCTTCCTTACTTGAAGACTAGAGATGGTAAACAGCGGCTCGTTTGGATTTTGGGATGTATTTGAGGGGTAACTAAAGTATTTTTGGGAGTTACCAAATGTATTGTTTGTTTTTTTTGTTAAACCCTCAAGAATTCATTTTCAAGTTTTCCCCAAGTTCCGTAAATCCGAGAATGGAACTTCTGAGTTTTGGGCATCTATAAGACTAAACATTTTTTCTGTCCACATGTCCTGAGATTTTCTACAATGCCCTAGATACAGTGGTTGGCAAAAGTATTCCGCCCCCTTGAAGTTTTCCACAGTTTATCACATTACTGCCACAAACATTTTATTGGAATTCCACGTGAAAGACCCATACAAAGTGGTGTACACGTGAGAAGTGGAACGAAAATCATACATGATTCCAAACATTTTTATCAAATCAATAACTGCAAAGTGGGGTGTGCATAATTATTTAGCCCCCTTTGGTCTGAGTGCAGTCTGTTGCCCATAGACCTTGCCTGATGAGTGCTAATGACTATATGGAGTGCACCTGTGTGTAATCTAATGTCAGTACAAATACAGCTGCTGTGTCACGGCCTCAGAGGTTGTCTTAAGACAATCTTGGGAGCAACAACACCATGAAGTCCAAAGAACACACCAGACAGGTCAGGGATAAAGTTATTGAGAAATTTAAAGCAGGCTTAGGCTACAAAAAGATTTCCAAAGCCTTGTACATCCCACGGAGCACTGTTCAAACGATCATTCAGAAATGGAAGGAGTATGGCACAACTGTAAACCTACCAAGACAAGGCCGTCCACCTAAACTCACAGGCCGAACAAGGAGAGCGCTGATCAGAAATGCAGTCAAGAGGCCTATGGTGACTCTGCACGAGCTGCAGAGATCTACAGCTCAGGTGGGAGAATCTGTCCATAGGACAACTATTAGTCGTGCACTGCACAAAGTTGCCCTTTATGGAAGAGTGGCAAGAAGAAAGCCATTGTTAACAGAAAAGCATAAGAAGTCCCATTTGCAGTTTGCCACAAGCCATGCGGGGCACACCGCAAACGTGGAATAAGGTGCTCTGGTCAGATGAGACCAAAATGGAACTTTTTGGCCAAAATGCAAAACGCTATGTGTGGCGAAAAACTAACACTGCACATCACTCAGAACACACCATCCCCACTGTCAAATGTAGTGGCAGCATCATGCTCTGGGGGTGCTTCTCTTCAGCAGGGACAGAGAAGCTGGTCAGAGTTGATGGGAAGATGGATGGAGCCAAATACAGGGCAATCTTGGAAGAAAACCTCTTGGAGTTGGCAAAAGACTTGAGACTGGGGCGGAGGTTCACCTTCCAGCAGGACAATGACCCTAAACATAAAGCCAAGGCAAAAATGGAATGGTTTAAAACAAAACATCCATGTGTTAAGCTGGGTGCACACAGTAACGATAAAGCCCCGATACTGTCGGATCCGACGGTATCAGGGCTTTATCGTTATGTGTGTTCTTTTGTTTCCCGAATGAGCGAGTGGCCGCTGAATGATTGAGTTGGCCAAACGCTTGTTCGGGAAAGACCGAAAATAACCATCGGCCAAGCTAGATTCCCTATAGAGGAGTCTAGCGTGGCCAATGGAAACACACAGTCCTGAGCATTCTCCCTATGATATTCATAGGGTGAACGCTCGGGACTGTGTGTATGCAGATCTTTGAAAGATGGCAGACAGGATCTTGCAGATCCTATCGGTCATCTTTCAGAAATCTGTACTGTGTGTACCTAGCTTTAGAATGGTCCAGTCAAAGTCTAGATCTTAATCCAATCGAGAATCTGTGGCAAGATCTGAACACTGCTGTTCACAAACACTGTCCATCTAATCTGACTGAGCTGGAGCTGTTTTGCAAAGCAGAATGGGCAAGGATTTCAGTCTCTAGATGTGCAAAGCTGGTAGAGACATACCCTAAAAGACTGGCAGCTGTAATTGCAGCAAAAGGTGGTTCTACAGAGTATTGACTGCTGAGTAATTATGCACACCCCACTTTGCAGTTATTGATTTGTTAAAAATGTTTGGAATTATGTATGATTTTTTATTCCACTTCTCATGTGTACACTACTTTGTATTGGTCTTTCACGTGGAATTCCAATAAAATTGATTCATGTTTGTGGCAGTAATGTGACAAAATACTTTTGCCAACCACTGTAGATAGATGTTAAAGGGGCACTAAAGTCTCCATACAATTTTACATTGCCCCAATAGATACAAAATGCTGTCTCACCTCTCTGCTGTGAATGCTGGGTGATTTATGAAAATGACCTGTGAGTACTTGGGGTCAGCTCCCATAATCCACCTTTTCTGGGAACAGCCAGCTAAGCTTATGCAGAGCACTTCCCAGGAAGCTAACAGCCAATCATGGTTTGACTCCCGAGATCATCCCTCCCACTGCTAAAGATCACAAATTTCAGTGCAGTTTTTGTGTAAAGGGCACCCCCCCCAAACTATAATTTAACCCACAACTCTCCCCACTGTACAGTTTAAAAACTTCCTTACATCCATGCTCCTTATGGTTTTCCTGCAGTGCTGGTCCAAAGTCCCAGAAACTGAAGGATAGAAGATGTCTTCGTGCTCAAATGTTTCTGCCTGCTGTGTGGCCTCCGGGAGAATAATGACATGCGCTGTGGAGCTCTTTCGGGCTCCCTCTCACCATCCGGATCCATCCTTCTTGAGATTTCCACTTGGCGTTAAATCTGTGACGTCAGCTGCGTCTGTGATTGGCTCAACCGGCCCCCTGCTTGCAAGTCCCGGCGAGCAGGGAGCTGGAACAAGGCGACGTGGGAGTAAAGGGCTGTAAGTTTCAATCTGAATACTTTTTTAATTATTATAAGGGTATAAATTTAGATGTGAACTTGCTTAAAATCCCCTTGAACACAGTCCACTTCTGTTCAGTACATTTACCTGATAATACATTATCCCAGTTGACATTCTGAAGAGCTGCTTTTAACCTGGGAAAATTTGCTTTCCTGAAATTAAGTCTTTGTTAACCCAGGGCACTTTTCCTTTCAATAACAAAGTCCAAATGCCACTATTTCATGGTCACTATTCCCTAAGCCTCCAGTTACCTTTATATCTATAATGCACTCCACGATGTTAGATATTACCAGATCCAACAGAGCTCCTTTTCTAGTAGGAACCTCAACGACCTGTGAGAGAAAATTATCCTGCAGCATTATCTTGCCTTTTTCTGTGATGGCAGTTCCACTACACCAATCAATGTCAGGGTAATTGAAGTCCCCCATAATGAGCACACTCCCCAAACTTGCAGCCCTTGCCAACTGCATATGAAGTTGACTCACCTCCTCTCTGCTAGCATTTGGCAGCTTATAGCAGACGCCAACAATGACATTACCCCCTTTCCTGTTGCCTAATTCCACCCATATTGCCTCCACTTTTTTCATCCATATCACCAGTTATCTCTTCTTTTAAATTTGGCTTCAATTCTTTTTTAACATAAACACATACTCCTCCCCCTTTCCTTTTTTTTCTGTCCTGCCTAAACAAGGCATATCCTATATTTACAGCCCAGTTGTGTGAACTGTTCAACCACGTTTCTGCTGTACCTATTACATACTTTTCATTCAATGCCATCATTTCCAATTCACCCATTTTGTCAGCCAGGCTTCTCGCATTTGCAAACATATATTTTAGATTATGATCCTGTAATTTATTTGTACACTTTAATACACATGCCTCCCTATCCCCTATGCTAGCCCCACCCCCCTTTCTGCCCACCACTGGCCTATCAACACCCTGCTTTCCTCCTGGGCTATCTATCCCAGTGAGACTGCTAATACCCTCCCCCTCAAACCTAGTTTAAAATCTCCTCCAACCCTCTAGCCATCTTCTCCCCTAAACAAATTACAAATGGTCCTATCACTAACAATGAAAAATTCTTTTGCTTTTCATACAAAAAAAGAAACATAATCTTTGTTGTCTATTTCTTTGCTAGAATGGATGTAAGAAACAGAATATTAACATTTTAGTATGGGGAATCGAACCTGCAACCTTCTATACTGTGTCATGCTTAAAAAAAAAGATTTATACCTCTATGACACAAGGGCTACTAGGTGGGATATCAATACATGAAGAATCTTTAGCGTTTGCAAGCCACATAATAGGTACAATTTTTTTTTTTTTACTTATGACTTCTTGTGACTTATTGTGCACCACCAGAAACTCAACAATAAATTCAGGTACATTTAGAAACTATCTTTACAGAAGCTATAGACTCTGTGTATAGAGACAGTGAATCCTGGGGTCAGGGGGCGTGGCTCTTTGAAGCCAACATGGGCTATGAGATGTACTGGCAACAACATGAAAGCCTCCTTTGTTACAGAATCTATTACTTATATCTACTAAAAGCAACTTACTAGAGAAGAATCTTTCAATGTATAGGTATTCTGGGGAGAAAAGCTTTCTCCCCAAAAATAAATTTAGTTCTCCTTTAAATATGGTTAATGTTAATTAGGTAACCTTATTGGCAAACATTTAGCATTGAGGACAGAAACACAAGCTAAACTCACAGCCATAAACCACTTATGCTTCCTGATATTGCAGAGTATTTTGAAATAAATCAACCACTTCCTTTAACTCTGGGAAATCCAGATCAGCCCACAGTGCTAAGCCATTGCAAAATGCCAGTGACTTATCTTTGGAGCTCTGTTTGACCTTCCCTATTTTTAAAGAATCTTTACCAACCTGCAAGAGCAAAGCTGGAGAGAAAGTTCTTTGTGTGGACATGGTGAGTTGCTTTAAACAAGGAAAATCTTTATCTTTGGAAGGGGATTGCCAATCGATTTGATACAAACCAGTTTTATGGGAACACATACATTGCTGTTTATCCTATTTATATTGGCAATATGCAGGGTGTATTGTAAGAGACAATAACACAAAGTATATCGCACACTGGCAGAAAGTTTGGAACTGAAGTGTTCTTTATGGAGAGACTGAGATCAGGACAGGGAGCTAGGAGATTATTTTTTAACATCTAGATGGTATGCACAGTAATGTCAGTGTCTGCATTTACTAAAACCATGTAAAGTATAAAGGACATATGTGATTGTTCTTATTCTGGGGTTATAACTAGGATTGGTTAAGTGGGATTTCAATACACTGAACATATTAATTAAAGGGTATGTCCAGCAAAAATGTAAGTTTGTTTCTAACTGATTTACTGAAGAACAGGAGGTAAATGCACTACGTCTTACCTCCCATTCTTCAGTAAATCTCACAGGAGAGGAGACACTTACCCGCTTACTGCTCCAGCGCCGAAATCCCCGCATCTCCAGTCCTTTGCACTGTACGCCGGAGGCTGTCAGTGAAGTCGGCGCTGGAGCAATAAGCGGGTAAGTGTCTCCTCCTCTCCTGTTAGATTTACTGAAGAATGGGAGGTAAGAGATAGTGCATTTACCTCCTGTTCTTCAGTAAATCAGTTAGAAACAAACTTACATTTTTGCTGGACATACCCTTTAAAGGTGCAAATGAAGTTAATCTAAAAACCTCAAAACTAATATTGGTTTATTTGTTACTGCCATTGTTATAAAAAGACTTTATTCATGTTTTCAATTCCTGTTGCTCTCTACTGGAAATGCACAAGGAACAAGGTGGAACAGAAAACCTCTTGTGTGTGCGACTGCATGTAAAAGGGAAGCTACTTGTTACTGTGCAGGTTTACACTGATAGTTACTAGTCCAAGTAATTACTGTACAATACCTTTGGGTTTTGGAGTTGTTTTTAAATATACAAAGATTAACTTTATAACAAAATCATAAAATGGAAATTATAATTGAACAGTTAAGAGCAGATATCAGAATTTTTTACCTAAAATTGCCAACCACAGCAGTGTCAAACCCCTAGCTTTAAAAGTTGTTCCGGGGACAATTTTGTCAGTGTGTTAATGATTATGATTGCATTATGATCTGTTTGCACTGCGATCCATGCAATTTTACGTTATCGGAATGCATGCAATTCATAAAACAAATGCTGATTGCATGCTCACTGGAAATGGATTGCAGTGCATGCAATGTGGCCACCCACATCGACATGCACTGTGCTGAGAATCTTAGTTTGCACATGAGAAAATTTGCCAGTGTGACCTAGCCCTAATGGTGGCTGTATACGCTACGATTGCGATCATACAATCTGTGGATTGCACAGTCGTTGACCTCTGTATGGACGATTGGCTGACAATTTTACAATATTTATCCCTATCGGGCCTGTCATAATTTCTTTTGTTATTGCCCAAAACTATCATGATTGTAGCTTCTAGGGCCACCATTAGACAGTGGGATAAAACAGTGAACAGTAATAGAGATCCAAAATCCTGTTAAAAATGATTTTGTGAACCCTCAAATTCGAATTTGGGAACATTCGAACAGGGCTGGTTTTAGGAAAAATGGGGCCCTGGGAAAAGTGCACATGGGGCCCCTTACATTTTAATTACATACTTACAACATAATTACAGTCACTCTCAATTAGATACTCAGTCACGCAGACACACTCTCTATCATGCAGACACTCAGTCACACAGTCATTCTGTAACGCTGACACTCAGTCACACACTGACAGATTTTTTGGAATTGCATGCTCTCAAAATTGTGCCGATTGCAGCGCAAACGGATGTTAATGCGCACCGATTCTACTCTGTTTTACAGTAGTCTAAGCTTAAATGTCCCCTTGATACAGCGATTACTGACCCCCTTTATGCAGTCACTGGCCTCTCAAGTCTCTATCACCAGCTTAAAGCTGGGTACACACTTTAACGATAAAGGGACAATTCCATTGGATCTGCTGGAATTGCCCCTTTAACGTTAAAGTGTGTATTGCAGAAATGAGTGATGCACTCGGAAATACTCGGACCTAGCCGAAAATTTCCCTCGGTCTTGGTAAGTCGCCTATACTAAAGAAATGAGAAATTCTGTCTCATCTTTTAAAGATCTTTACAGTGCGTATACAGTTTAACATTCTGCTGAAGCAAAGCTCTCAGCACTCACAACATTGTATGTTTTATTCAGTAAATCAGTAAAAGATACAATGTTACGAGTGCTTAGTGCTTTGCTTCAGTAGAATGTTAAACTGACTAGGCGATTGTGGTTTGTGTCAGGCAGTGAAAAACCCAAGGCAGATTCTCGAAAATAGCTCAAATGTGAAGAAAGGTATACCTTAAATGTAATATGAACTTTCGGACTTTAATCTTCCATTGAATTCTATGGGTCTGTTTTCATATTTTCGTATTTTCTAACCAGTTTTGAACATCTCTAATAAGTGTATGGCCAACGAAGAACATTATTTTATTGGAAGGGAGCCATGCTGCCTTAGTGAATTAAAACCTGATCAGTATTTTCTATTTAACAACACCATACAGATTACACATAAAAGTGACCTTTTTTCTTATAGTTTATAGTATTTTAGGTTGAATAAAGACATACGTCCATCCAGTCCAACCCATCTAGCAATATCCTCATTTCCTACTTAACTGTTGATTCAGTGGAAGGCAAAAAAAACCCCACCAAATTTATGAAGGGGAAAAAAATGGCAACCGGAAATTTTCCTGGATTAACTCTTACTTTATATATCAATACCAGTAACTTGCAACATTCCTTGTTTGCAGAAAATCATCCAGCTTTTTTTTTTAAACTCACCAATGAACCTGCCATAACAATGTCCACTGGAAGACAGTTCCATAGCTTTACCGTCCACTGGAAGACAGTTCCATAGCTTTACCGTTCTCACAGTGAAAAACCCTTTCCCAGCTTGAAGCCTAAACTTTTTTTCTTCAAGTCTTAAAGGACAACAATATCAAAAAAAACAACATCACCCCCATTACATGTCCACACTTTCAGCAGCTGCCCTCCCTTAGATATCACACATCAAAGATGAATGCTGACAGCCCACCTCATAGATGGCCCAGGGCCATGATTAACATAACACTTGTCATTGACTGGTGGGAATGAGTGTTACAACCTCTCTCTTTCGCTGCCAGTTAAACAAACTTGAAATGCCCTGTTGCTAGGATACAGCCTACATAAACAAGCTGATCAAGGATGGGTGGAGGATTGTTTTCTCGCATGCTAGCTCTGAGTGACAGTTAGTACTAGACAGAATTGTTACATGCCCTTCACAGCATGGCTAATTGAAGGAAGAGAGAGACTAGAAACCAGGGGGAAAAATGTATGGGGAGGGCTGCATACCTTTACTCTTTCTAAAGCAATTATAAAAAAAAAATGCATTGAGGCAATACAGTTATCCTTTAAGGGATGTCCTCATTTCCTTATGTTCTATTCGTGAACAATGCCCCAGATAGTTTATTATATGGCCTGTTAATGTATTTATACACAGTAATCATATTCCCACGCAAGCGCCTTTTCTCCACCGTACATAATTGTAACTTTTCCAGTCTCTCTTCATATTCAAGCTCCCCCAATCCCCATATTAATTTAGTTGCCCTTCTTCTGATCCCTTTCTTCTTCTTCTTTTTACCTTTTTTGACCTTTCCAACTAGTGTGGCAATAATTTTTCCCATATTTTTCTAATAAAAAAAAACTCTAAACATCTTATTTAGATTTATTGTCATTGGGCAAGTGCATTATTCTGCAAATGTCCTTCAGGTGCATTAATGATTAATGTAAACAACCTGGTAGTAGTAAGATGGCTGCTTCACTTAGCTTGCAAATGTAAGAGGGAAACACAGAAGTTTGAATGGGAGATCAGCATTGCCTACATTTCCTAAAGGTGGAATGACACCCAGCTCTGTTTTATTCTAGCTTTTAATACAGTGGAATTCTAGCTTTGTTGTTTACATATATACAAAATAAGTACATATTAGTTGTTTGATTTACAGCTAGGCCACACTACCGCGTTTTAATGCGTGATCTGATTGTGATTGTGATCTGATTGCATGTTAAGAAGCTCACACTAGTGCAAACAAACGACATGCAACATCGCACCGGAAACATGCAACAATCAGGCACAGTTACAATTTTACAGAGTTAATATTGTACCAGATGTAATAAAAATGATAATATGTAAGTTATTAAAATACCCTAGTGATAAGCAAATAGGAGTTAAAGGGATTACTTTTCCTTATTTTAATCTATAAATAAATTTGTGTAAGTAGCACTTATTCTGAGGGGTGTGTGTTGCTGCATGCCTCCAATCCATCACATATGTTGCTCAAGAGCAGTATCCCCTCTCCCTCTTTTAACCACTCCTACTTCCACCCGACCTGACTTTTTCCCCACAACTGAAAACAGCACACAGCATACAGCACACCAATTGTCACCAATCCAGCTACAGCAAAACTTTTCACACACAAATAGTTTGACACCACTTAGATTGACAGGTGAAATGTAAGATGTTTTGGATTGGATATCTAAAGAAATAGAGAATAGATCAACAAAAAAATTATACAGTGTTGTTTGGGAAGAATTATGGTTTTCTTGAAATAGTCAATTTAAAATAACTTTTTTTCAGTATAGATGCCCTTTAATTATTGGCTTAGTGCTAAATTGCAGCTGAATAAGGGGATTCAATATGGGTAATATTAAACATAACTTCATATTTATTAGCTCTGTTATATGTCATTATTTTGTTCTGAACAGATGGACAAAGACTAATGGAATTATTAAATGCATCTTTGCAGAGGCCAATATCAGGGTGGGAAAGGGGTGAAGAAGGAACAGAGAATGGCCCACAGAAAAGCTATCTCCTTGTGCTCTTAATAATGTTGTAGAGTTCTCATCTTGTGCATTTATACAGTATGTATGTACCACACATCCAGAAAGAATAGACAAACTGTCGTTTGCATAATAAATCATTGTTTGTTTGCAAGTAGTGTGCTCCTCTCATTTCTATTCTTTTTGGATATTGGATATCGTTCACCCCTGGGTAGGGGGTATTTGGAGGATTGCACCTACATACACACAGCAATTGCCCTGGATGGTGTGCTAAAATGGCCATGTTTCAAGTGTTTGAACTATGTACCACACATTTCCTGGCTTATGAAGGTTCTCATTCATCGAGGTCATAGTATATCTGTTGTATTTAGTTAGATCAACTGGACATAAAGTTTAGTTCTTGAAGACGTTTTGTTAGTCATCTGACTGGCTCTGAATTGAGAAAGCCAGTTGGATGACTAACAAAACGTCTTCAAGAACTAAACTTTATGTCCAGTTGATCTAACTGAATTCATATCTCCTTAATTATGGGAAATATATTACTGTGCAGGTATTATACAATTTTCCTAATAATTACATATTTCACCAGTGCATTAGAAACATGAAGATAAACAAAAGCAAATTTTGTAAATATCTCTGTTTTGCATATTCAAGGAAGAAATTCTAAAATCTAAACCTTTATATTAAATACCTAAAATTCATGAGGGTGCTGTTCTCCTCTTGTTCCCAAGCATTCTTATTCTAACTGAGCTTCCTTTGTTACTACGGTAACTTAAAGGGCAACTACAGGAGCTGTAAGTGCCTCAACCAGTGCCTTTTTCCTTGCTAACCTCAACAAGGTCTGAGACATGCTCAGTAGAGCCCTTTCCCCACTCTCCCTCCCTCCCGATCCCTCTGTGGCTGGCAATTGTCTAACTATAAATGCTTTTGCCACCATGAAGGAGATACCCTCCCATCCCCAACTGCTATATTCATAAGTGTAAAAGCGCTTCCAGTTTCTACTTACAAGTCCTCGTTCCTGCGCTGTTCTACACTGAAGCGGCTGTGATTGGCTGCCTCTCAGCCGCGGCTGCCGGTCCGGCCTCTTGCTTGCAGTTCCGGCGGGCAGGGGAGCTGGACCAGAACAGCGCAGGATTCAGGAGGTGTAAGTAAAGATTGGAGGCGCTTTTACACCTATGAATAGAGCGGTTGGGGGTGGGAGGGTATCTCCTGCATGGTGGCAAAAGTTTTTTATGAGGATGGACATGCCCTTTAACTGTTACCTGCACGTTTCTATTGGTTACTTAAACGAAAGGATTTTGCAAACTCTCACTTTCTATACTCTTGTGTATTTACCTATTACTGTTATACATTCTCACTATATATACAACCTATTCATTTACATGTCATTCTTTTTTTGGGGGGGGAGTACCTGTGATCCCCATGGCAGTGAAAGGATTAAATGATACTATGAAGAAATTTGCTTTGGTACATAGTCAGAGACATTTTAAACTTTCAGAGAGCAGTGAATTGTTCTGTGGGAGAATTCAATTAATTTAACCAGGAAATTGTACAAATTTTGCTATTGATACTGTCAAGCTTCTTAGGATTTTCATGTCTTTGATAAGTTTGTAAGTACCACATAAGCCTCTCATTGGTTAAAGATTAACACACTTTGCATTCTTTGACATTGGATCTGTTTTTATTATACATAACAGGTTTCCATTTAAAGGAGAACAGATGCTGCAATGTAAATGAGCACAAAATAAAAAGCCCAAGGTTTGACTCCCACCTTAAATATGATTGCAAAACCAGGGGCTTACTCCACACTGAAGATGGTTTAATAAAGCCCAAACCGATCTGTGACTGGCTGTCTGGTTTTGCATTTAGCTCGTTGAATGCTATAAAGGTGTGGCATTCCTTAAAGGGCTACCATGGGAAATTACCCAGAAGTCTCTATTCCTTATTTGCACCTGAAATAATCAGCATTGTGGAGAAATGATTTGGAATCTGAAAGTTTCTGGCTTTTCCTGATTTCTGGAGCCATCCTCTCTAGTAGTCATGTGACATTTCTGGCAATAGGGGAAAGGGAAGAGGAGGAGGGGCTGAAAAAAAAATTGATTTCTTTACAATGTTCACAATTCCTTGCTCATGATTACTGGGGGAAAGTTTTGTTGTTTTTTTTTACTTTCATTTGTAGGGATTATTTTTTTTAAAATGTATTAATCTTAAAATAAAGTAAGGATTTAGTTTTGCAATACTGAGTTTTACAGTTTAATCATGTAATCGATCCACCCAAACTTATGCAATCTAGGGAAATCCATGCGCCCCCCCTTCTCCCATGGGTTCCTTAACAAGTACTGTTCTCAGAGAAAAATGGGACAGTTGAAAGGTATGTCTATATTTTCATTTAATATGGAAGAGTAAGCAGTATGACAGTTTATTCAAATATTACATTTTTTGTGCAGAATACTTTCTAAATGTTTTTCAAAACAATGCAGTATCTTAAGGTTCGTACATACGTGCGATCGTGGGTGCCGACCATTTCAGCCAATAAAATGTCCATACACTGGGCGATAATCAGCCGAAGTGGGCATTCGTACACATCTTGTGTCACGGGTCAGCACCAGCAATCGCACATGTGTACAAAACTTTAGTTACAAATACATGAAATCCTAAGGCTACATCACATTTTACTTGATTTATAGTGACAGGTGACAAATTTCTGCTCACATTTTGACCCGATCAACCGAAATAGCAGTGCAGATGGTCGGTCGAGACAAAATATTGGCCAGTGTGCCAATATACCGGGTCTTTAGAAATCTTGCTTGCTAGGCAATATATGCATCTGCATTTGTGCTTTAGCTGTATTAACAGATCTTGTTATTTGAAACAGTTGGTATGTTGAAATGTTTTTCATGCAGTCAGGTATACGTGTATGTAAAGATTGATATTGCTACAGTAATATTCATGGGCGTCTCTAGAGTCTGAGAGGATCAGAGGCACTTTTGGGCACTTTATGTGGCAAATTGTTTTATAGGCCACGCCCTTTCCCGCTCCAATTAAGTCACACTCACCAGGTAGTTAAAGGGCATGTCCACACCCAAAACTAAAATTTAAACCACTACTGGCCCCACTGTGTAGCTAAATAAAAATCATTACCTTACATCTCTGCTTCTTATGGTTCTTCTGCAGTGCCTGTTCAAAGTCCAGGTAAGTGAATAGAAGGAGGAGTCAGTGAGCCATCGGGTCCCTGCTGCTTCCATGGTGACATGGGGTCTCCCCCCTCCCTCCCACCATCTGGATCCATCCTCTGCAGCCATTGCACCTAGCATGAAACCCTTAAAAAAAACATTAGGTAGGTCCCCCCTGCCCACCCCAACTGCTAAAATATTTCTTTAAAAAAAATTTCAGATCGCTACTTACAGACCCTTCTCTCCCACAAAGTCTCCATTGACAGCAGCTGCATCTGTAATTGGTTGTCTTTCAGCCAATCACAGATGGAGCTGCTGGTCCGGCCCCTGCTTGCAACTTCCAGCAAGCAGGGAGCCCGATGAGAGACCCTGCAGGAGAGAATGGGCTGCAAGTAGTGATCTGAACATTTTTTTAAAGAAATATCTCGGTGGCTGGGGGTGGGCAGGGGGTACCTACCTTATGCCCAGAGTTTATTTTTAGGGTGGACATGCCCTTTAATAGAGATAGACAGAGAGATAAATAGACAGACAAACATAGACAAACCGAGAAATAGATACACAGACAGAAAGTGCCACACACTGACTGGTACATACAAGATGCCCACACTGACTTGTACACACAAGTTGCCCCATTACCCACTCTGACTGGTACATACAAGTTGCCCCACAATGACTGGTACATACAAGTTGCCCACATTGCCCATACTGACTGGTATATACAAGTTGCCCATATTGCAAACACTGATTGGCACATACAAGTTGCCCACATTGCCCACACTGGTAAATACAAGTTGCCGATATTGCCCACACTGACTGGTATTTACAAGTTGCACACACTAACTGGTACACACAAGTTGCCCCCATTGCCCACTCTAAATGGTACATATAAGTTGCCCACATTGCCCACACGGATTGCTAAATACCAGTTGCCCACATTGCCCACACTAACTGGTACATACAAGTTGCCCACATTGCTCACACTGACTGGTACATATAAGTTGCCTGCATTTGCCCACACTGACTGGTACACACAAGTTGCCCCCATTGCCCACTCTGACTGGTACATACAAGTTGCCCCATTTCCCACACTGACTGCTATATACAAGTTGCCCACATTGTCCACACTAACTGGTACACATAAGTTGCCTCCATTGCCCACACTGACTGGTATATACAAGCTACCCACATTGCTCACACTGACTGGTACATATAAGTTGCCTGCATTGCCCCACTGACTGGTTCACTCAAGTTGCCCACATTGCCCCCACTAACTGGTACATACAAGTTGCCCACATAGCCCACACTGACTGGTACACACAAGTTGCCCCCATTGCCTACTCTGACTGTTACATACAAGTTGCCCATAACCACATTGACTGGTATATACAAGTTGCCCACATTGCTCACACTGACTGGTACATACAAGTTGCCCACGCCTACACTGAATGGTATATACAAGTTGCTCCATTGCCCACACTGACTGGTATATACAAGTTGCCCACATTGCACACACTAACTGGTACATACAAGTTGCCCTATTGCCCACACTGACTGGTATATACAATTTGCCCACACTGACTGGTAAATACAAGTTGCCCATATTGCCCACTCTGACTGGTACATGAAAGTTGCCCACATTGCCAACACTGACTGGTACATACAAGTTGCACACATTGTCCACACTAGGTAGTAGATACAAGTTTCCCCACACTGACTGGTACATACAAGATGCCCATGCTGACTGGTACATACAAGATGCCCACACGGACTGTTACTCACAAGTTGCCCCCATTGCCCACTCTGACTGGTACATACAAGTTGCCCATTTCCACATTGCCTGGTACACACAAGATGCCCCCATTGCCCACACTGACTGGTATATACAAGTTGCTCACATTGCCCACACTGACTGGTACATAAAAAAAGTTGCACACATTGCCCACACTGACTGGTACATACAAGTTACCCACATTGCCCACATTGACTGGTACATACAAGTTACCCACATTGCCCACACTGACTGGTTCACACAAGTTGCGCAAATTGCCCACACTGACTGGTACACACAAGCTGCCCCCATTGCCCACTCTGACTGGTACATACAAGTTGCCCATGCCCACATTGCCTACACTGACTGCTATATACAAGTTGCCCACATTGACTGGTAAATGCAAGTTGCCCACATTGCCCACACTGGTATGGTTGTGCACCACATGAGTTCTTGTTTTATATATTATATAATATATATTTTTTATGACAATAAAGAATATTTTAAATCAAAAAAATGAATGAATGATCTGTTCTAGATGGTGTATAAGATACGAAATGTGCATGTTTGTGTTTCTTTAGTGAGTGGTATATATTTATGTTTATTTTGGCTATGATTTTGGCTTACTCTTTCTGAACCTTGGATAATTGATAGCTTGATCACCTACCTGTGTCTACTACCTGCTGGATAGTTTTGATTAGCCTTACTAAATGAAAAAAAAGCCCCTGAGGAAGTGGCGTGTACAGCTACAAAGCACGTAGGGTTTCTGTGCTGTCCGTTCTGATGGTCATGTTTTTATATGATATAAATTAATCTTGAAGTTTTACTTTATCTGATTGGACTGAGGTTGCCTACATGAACATTTCTGTATTTAAAAAAAAAAAAAAAGCTTGTAACAAAATCTTTGATTGGTAAAGAGGGGTTGAGAATTTTGAGGCCTCAGGCCCAAAGTTCAGGAATTCTCAAACAATGTGCCTCCCAGAATTCCTCAACTACAGAGTGAAGCCAAGGAAACTTAGGAGTTGTAGTTTTCAAACATCTGGAGGCACACAGTTTGAGAATTCCTGACATACTTCTTTGAAGCTTTCATTTACATCATATTCTGTTTTTTGTAAACATATTGTGAGATTCAATAAAAGTTCTTATTGCTTAAAATGGTGCTAATTTTGCCCCAACCAATCAGATGTTAGCTTTCAAATGTTAAATAAGATCTGATTGGTTGGGGCAAAATTAGCACCATTATAAACGAAAAGAACTTTTATTGAATAACCCTGTTAGTCAATATTTGTTTAGATAAATTTGTAGTATCAAGTATGTCTTCCATTCAATTAGTTTAATATGTATTTAGAAATGGCATCCCTATTTGTTTTTAAAAGAAAAATTAGATATATAAGGGCTCAGTAATTAGTACTCTGCACAGTTGTATAGAAACATATAAAGCATAAACCAGAAAAGAGAAAAGAAACCTGCAGCACACAATCAAATAAGTGTGAAATTATATACACTCCTTTATTTATAACGTGTAAATACACGTGTCTCTGGGAATAAATATGTGCAAAACAACAAGATTAAAAACATTTAAAATACAATATTAGCAGCAGTTAAAGTATAAAGTACAGAGCTCTAACACAATAGACTAAACAGTTAGATACTTCATTATAGCACAAGTGATTATAGAGCTACAAGACCAGGGTATATATAGCTAGTACTTATCTGTCCCTGTGCATGGCTTTGGTTTATAGATATGGCCCTTAGTGTGCTGATAGTTAAAAATGTTTGCACCTAAACAAATAAGATGAAATCTCTGTCCTGCAGGTACATATTTCTGCTGTGTGATGACAGACCTCTGTCATCAGGCTGATTTATTTGTCTCAACCTTAGTCTCTTTATAAGGTTACATTTTTAGATGACTCCTTTAGCCATTAAGCAGCCATGTTCCTGTAAGAATATTTCTTCAGAGAAAAAAAAAATGTTGATAAGCCACAGGTAACAAATTTACAAGGGGGGATTTCTATATTTAAATTGTTAACGTTGTATATTATTGGGCCTAATGCAAAAAAAAAAAAAGGTTTGCCTGTGCTTTTAAAGGAATAGTTCACTGAAAAAGTGAACTACCGGTATTCCTTTAATTCATTGATTGAAGAGCGGGAGGTAAAAGCCTTAGCTCCCGTTCTTCAATCAATTGTACAGGAGCCTGGAATGAAGGTAAGTAATAGCTCCTTTACCTCCTGTAGTTCAAGCAGTGCATTAAAGGAATAGTTCACTTTTTCAGTGAACTATCCCTTATTCCTTTAAAATGACCCCAGGATCATGCTTCTAGCTGCAGTCTATCCAAAGTTACAGCAGTATAAAGTATGGTGTTTCCTGCAAGCACGGTGAGCTGTGACATCACCAGCACTTTGGGTTTGCCTCCAAGCTTAAGGTTGGAGCATACCCACTGCTGGGACAGAGCATCATAAGCTACATCATAAGCCCCACCTCATAACTTCTTAAAGGTTATGTACATTGTAATAACAAGTATATCTTACTGGATAGTTGTGCCTTTAAATATAAATGTGGTGCATTTCCCCCCCCCCCCCCCCCGACTTTCCTTCCAGACCTTACCTGCGTGCTTGAATTTTGCTGGCCTTCCTCCTCCACAGAAATCATCAGGGAGATTCAATAAAAGTTCTTATCGTTTAAAATGGTGCTAATTTTGCCCCAACCAATCAGAACTTATGTAACATTTGAAAGCTAACATCTGATTGGTTGGGGAAAAATTAGCACCATTTTAAACAATAAGAACTTTTATTGAATAACCCCCCATGTACTTAGCCCTGCCCTCTCTAGATTTCCAAATCTCCAAGACTAATTTGGTCCAAGAAAAATGCAGGCGTTTGACGCGTGCATGTGATGTCAATGCGTGCTCCCCGGTGACGTTGACGCAAGCGTGCATCCTGTGATGTAAACGCACTGCGCCCGATATAAGCTATATATACCGTATTGTACTTGAATATAAGTCAACCCGAGTATAAGCCAAGGTACTTATTTTTTACCTGAAAAACATGTAAAACTGATTGACTTAAGTATAAGCAGAGGGTAGTCTGTCAGCACAGAAGGCAATTGGGTGTGACGTCACGTAGTGTCTTAACTGACAGCCGCAACCAGGAAATAGTGTGGCTGTCAGCCACAGAGCAGAAGAGGAGCGGCTCTTATGGGGCATCTTTGGTACACATGCATAAAGCTAAGTTTATTTAAGGCTTGACATTATTATTATAATTATTGTGGATTTATAACATCTTCCGTAGCTCTTTACAATTACTGTACATGTATACATTCACATCAGGCCCTGCCCTGAAGAGCTTACAATCTAAGCACATTTATTTGACACATACAACCTATCAGTATGCCTTTATGATTGTGGAAGAAAGCAGAACTCCTTGCAGATGTATCCAAGGGTGGATTTGAACTCAGGACTTTAGTGCTGCAAGGCATCAGTGCTAACCACTGAGACACTGGGCTGCCCTTTAACCCTTTCACCTCCATTGAATTGTTTACTCCTAACCTAGTTGTAATTGACGAGTTGGGTGGAAGGAATAAAGAGGCAGGGATAGTGATCTCATCGCTGCTAGTCACAGGGGCCACTGTTATAAAGTCTGCAGCAGCTTTTACTTGCTGTTTTATATCTGTTCTCCTCAGTACTTTTAGCTGAGCTCAGAGTAAGCAGAGTTCAGGCTCCCTACTCACTACAATAATACAATGTTGCAAAGTAAAAGCTGACAGGGAGAACATTGAGCGCCCTATTAAATAATGGGCACCCCTATGTCTAGAAACAGCCCTGGTTGCAGGTCTGTAACTAGCTTCAGAAAAGATTGATATTTGCGGGTGGGGATTATGACAGGTTATAACACATTCCTGTCACAGAGACAAAGAGACATGGCAGTCTGGAAAGTGTAACTTTACAAGCCTATAACATAAGACCCTTTTAATTATATGGAGACCACAGTTACCCTTAAATCTGCAGCAACCAATCAGATATTATCTAACTGTAGTAAGCCTGTTAAAAGGAAACATCTGATTGTTTGCTGTAAATTAATAGCACAGGCAAACGTTTGTACCTCTTATTACATCAGCCCAAAGGTGCATCATTTTAGTTTTATTAGGCTTTATTTCCACTTAACCTTAATTCACATTATACATGGAGTGTGCTGCTCCTAGGATCTAATAAAAAAATGTAATTGTGAGCTTCTCATTCCAAGTTTCCAATAATGTTTTCATTTATTTTTTAATTTACAGGCAGAAACTGAAGACTTTAAAAGTCTACGATCTAAGTTTCAAAAAAGTCTAGATGACAATAAGATAAAATTAACTCCACCTTCTAGTAGAATCAAACCTGCTTTGCCAGCTAAACCAAACTCTGGCACATCTACCAACCAGTTTATTCAAAAGCCTTTACCAAAATCGACATCTTCTCCAGAGTTACCATTGTTTACAAGCCAAAATCGCTTCAAACCGATAGGAAACAATATACAGAGTCACCAAAGTTTTTCATACGGAAGCAACTCAGAACTTCGAAATGAAACAAATGAAAGGAATTTTAAAAATAGTATTGTCAATAAGCCTGCTGTACCAACTAAACCAATTTTACCAAAAAACATTCCTATTTCCAGGAAGCTTTCTGTGGAAAATATTACCAAATATCAACCTTCCTTCAGTAAATTTGGAAGAGAAGCATATACTACTCTTCCCAAGCTAAAACTTCTGCCAAGTGTTGCTGTTTTAGGTCCAAAGCCAATAAAACCTGCACGTCCTCCTTATGTAGATCTGGAAAAATTCAAAACATCTGATGATTCCGGGGACTATGTAGTTATGAAAGGCAATCCAGGTAATTACTGATAATTAAATATTCAATTTTAGAAACCTGTTGGTGGGTGGTCTTATTAATATGTTTGCATTGTTTGCTTTCATGTTGTATTTGTGGTTCTTAGACAGAAATATTACATACGGTAGATATATATATTACATTTGTTATAATAAATATATTTCATTTGTATATAAAAATTTTCAGCCTACCAGTGCCCGAGTGGCAAGCCAGGCACGTATATATTCATGTAAAGGGGCCCTCACGGGTCTTTTTTTACATGCAAAAAATCCACATCTACGCATTTCGGTTCTCACAGAGCCGTTATCAGGATAGTTTCTAGTTTCTTACGGTCTGTACATACCAATTGATTGGCTGGGTTTCGGCCCCTCCTGTATATGAGTTGTATCCTAGTATATTCGTCGTTCTTAACCATCTCCCAATATTTTTTTGGGTACTATTCCCAATCTCCCCACTGTGTGGAATATATGCTGTCAAAAATGCATGGTCATTTTTGTGCTATCAGTGTAGGTAGGGCTTTTTTTTGTTTATGTCTATAAAGTAGGTAAGTACACAGAAAGGTGATATTTTGGTCAAACGGTGAGAAATCTCAGAGGTATTATTTTGGCTGCCACCAACTGTGCCTGTCATGTATATTTTTAAATCGGCAAAAGGACAATCGGACATGTCAATAACTCATGGTCGATCATGCGCTCATTCATGGGTCATCTGATCAGTTGCGACAAAATGTCATCTGCGATATTTACAATGCAACTAATGCTATTTTGACCCAGCCGACCAGTTGATATCGGCAAACAGATGTGTGTGTACCTAGCCTAAATGTAAAATTCCATCCAGATTAAATACATTATGTGTGTGGGTTTTTTTTTGTGTTTTTGTGTCAGAAGGACTCAGACAGAAATTTACCCAGAGCCACAATTGATCATATCCCCTGAATTCAATATAATGTTTTCTGCTTTGGGTGAATTGCTGTGGGGTTCTACCTGATGCATGCATTTAATTCCATAGTTAAGCTGCTGTCAGAAGTCACACACAAAATAGCTGTATGAACCTGTGCAGCCTCTGCAATTCCTTATTGCTGGTTAATGGGTTAGTGTCATTATAACGCTAGAACGCTAGCATTGCCCTGATTGTGAGTATGTCTCAAATCAGGTGCATTTTATTAAGAAAAGGGCTTTGATAGAAATCTAGGAATTTTTAAGGAATTTAAAGGTTCTTTCAGCAAATGTCTTGAATGTGATAACTTGGGAACACAGATTCCTTTGTTAGAAGATAGCGCACTTCATGATTATGTTCTGCACAAAGCGGCATTGTAATAGGAGTTGCAGTGATCGCAAGTGTAACCAGGCCTGTGATGATGGGGGCACGCAGGACAGCTGATCTGCCGAAAGGCATAATTAGACATTCCCAGACATGAAAAGGTAGTTCAGCTCAGTCCCAGAAATGATGTGCTGTGATCAGCTGGTAACAAAGAAAGCAGTCTAAACCTTTAAAACTAAAACTGTGGTCTCCATACAAGTATACCTCCCAAGATCGACAGGGACTGGAATGAGAGCAGAGCCTAACAATTACATCATTGGCTCCACCCCAAACACCACAACCACATTTACAAATGTCACATCCATGCCTCCAAAACGCCCGCCCATTGCAGGACTTAGCAGGGACTACTGGGACTCAGGGGCATACCCGAAGAAACTGGTAGGGTTGGGGGGTTTGCAAGTGCCCTCTCATACCTCTCTCGTACCTTTTAAACAAGCTTAGTATGCTTCTCTGGATCTAAAGTTACAGGCTTGTAATGTTACACTTTCAGACTGCCCTAACTCTGTGTCTCTGTTACAGGCATATGTTGTAAACTGTGTCATAAGATAAGCCCCACCCCCAAAATTCATTATTTTCTAAAGCTAGTTACAGACCTGCAACTTTTCAACCTTTCGGTTCAGACTTGTGGCTAGCTTATGATGCAGCTGATTATGCTCTGTCTGAGCAGTGGGCATGCTCCAACCTTAAACTCTGGGGACAGACCAGAGGTGCTGGTTATGTCATAGCTCACAGTGCTAGCAGGAAAAAATACCAATTATACTGCTGTAACTGTGGATAGGCAACAACTCAGAGCATGATCATGGAGTCATTTAAATGTAAAAGTGTGTCCTTTTTAATAAAGGCCATTTGTATGGAGACCAGTTTCCCTTTAACACCACTGCGGTGCTGGCTGCAATTTACACACATATTCTTTCCAGCAGAGAGAGATCACATTAGACATCACGAGTCTCTGCCCATCCCTGCATTTTAAAGGTGGGAGAGCTGCTCATGATTAGATTAGATCCAGATCCGTCATGGAACTCCTCAGTTCTGGAATCTGAACTTTCTGTCCTTAACTGGGCATATCGTTCGAAAATAAGCTTGTACTTTCGGTAACCCTCGAAAATACTTTCTGAAGAAATTAACCTTGAACTTTCAATAACCCCTTCAAAAATATGATCGGAAACTTGAAGTGCGTTTCCAATCATATTTTTGAGGTTTACTGAAAATAACCTCGTACATTTGGTAACCCTCGAAATACATTCCAAACTCTCAAAAGTACATTCTGTTTTCGGATCTTCTGGTTTTTCCCAGAGTTCCGTAAATCGGAAAATGGATTTTTCTAAATTTTCGAAACTTGGAACTACTGAATATTAGAAAATGGACAATTCCGAATGAAAAATGTAAAATTCCTATTGCAAAATCATATAAAACTGTAATCGAATACTCAAACATTACTTTTCCTATGGGTTCAAATCTGACTTAAGTAACTTCAATAGTTTCTGCGGAAACGCTGTTGGAACAAACCTTGCAAGTTTAAATTATGTCTAATGTTAATGAAATGCCGTATTATTATTGCTTACAGTGGCGTAGCTACAGACCTATGGCCACTGGTACAGAATCTGGTGATGGGCCCCCCGACCCCGATGCAAACACAAATTAGCATTGCACCTTCTTGTGGCACGGCATAATAGTAAATGGTTCGTACTGCACACAGACAGGCTCAGATCACTCCCCCCCATCAATATACACATGTAGCATAGTAACAGGCACAGATATCCCCCCCCCTCCTCAATATCTACATGTAGCATAGTTAAGCTAGGTTCACACATGCCAGATTTTTGAAAGATCGTTCATTTTTCAAAAATCACAATACACACAGTCCCCAGCGTTCTCCCTACTCCCCCAACCCCCCCCTTCTCCCACCACTCCTTATACCTTTACTTTACTGCTGGTACTGGAGAACTGCTGTGTTGCGACCCCCACCTCCCCCATTCACCTGTCACTGCTTTGGTCTATAATGAAGCTCAAAACAGCTGCCTGCTGCTCGGCACTTGTGATCGGTAGTGCAGAGCAGTGATTTACAGAGTCAGAGCAGGAGATTGAATCTCGGACTCCCTCTGCACATTTGCAATTGGGTAAGAGGGAGCCTCCTGCTCTGACTGTCAATCACTGCTCTGCACTACCGATCGCAAGTGCCAAGTGACAGCACAGCAGTTCTCCAGAACCAGCAGTGGACCTCTGTCTAAAAAAAAAAAACTTGCTCGGTCCACGTGCACTCCTTACAGCACAGCTTACAGGGAACATTTTAACACATATTATTAAACAATATTTTTCTTTTTGGGATTTAACTCCTTTTCTTTATCAGTTTTAAAAAGTAATGGATTTCACTTTCCCCTTATCTGTGGAACCCAGAGCTACCATCACTCATTAATTAATCCCTTTGTGGCAGCTCTAGAGCAAAGGATCCTGTGTTATGCCCCCCAAGTCTGCTTACTATCATTCTTATGAGATCTTTGAGAATACCTGTTTAGCACCATATATAATATTTGTACAGAAATTCTCATGACGGAGAAGATAAATAGTAGAGTATAGTATAGTATTTGATGTTGAATAAAGACATGCGTCCATCTAGTCCACCCTACTCTGCAATACCCACATTTCCTGCCTAACTGTTGATCTATAGGAAGGCAAAAAAACCCATCAGTATTGGGGGGTAAAATTCCTACCTGACTCCAAGTGGCAATTGGAAATATCCCTGAATCAAATCCAACTTTATGAATCAATACCAGTAACTTGCAACATTCCTTGTTTGCAGAAACTCATCCAGTTTGTTTTTAAACTATCCAATGAACCTGCCATAACAACGTCCACAATGAACCTGCCATAACAACATCCACTGGAAGACTTCAAATCAAGGGATGTCCGTGTGTCCTCTGACATACTCTATTGGTGATCAATGCCCCAGATAGTTTATTGTATGGCCCGTTAATATATTTATATACATTAATCATATTCCAACGCAAGTACCTTTTCTCTAGTGTACATAATTTGAACTTATCCAATCTCTCTTCTCTGAACCCTTTCCATTTTCAAGATGTCCTTTCTGTACACAGGAATCCAAAATTGCACTGGATATTCCAAATGAGGCCTTACCAATGCTTTGTAAAGAGGGAGAATAACATTTTTCTCCCTTGAATCTATACCTCTCTTTATACAAGACAATACCATGCTGGCTCTGGCTGTTGCCACCTGGAACTGCTTGCTTCCTTTAAGTTTGTTATCCACCAAAACTCCAAGATCCCTTTCCAACAGGGATTCACTTAACACAGATCCATTTATAGTATAAGTAGCACAAGGATTTTTAAGTCCAAAATCCATCACCTTACATTTATCAACATTGAATCTCATTTGCCACTTAGCAACCCAATGTGACAATCTATCTAGATCCCCCTGCAACGATTGCACATCCTCTGAAGCTTTTACTATAAGTGCCAGAGATTGCACGAGTCACCCCAATCCTGTGACCTGAAGAGAACGCACCCACCTTTTCTACCCTTTATACCTTTAAGCGTTTATTGATCCACACTCATATCATGCCGGAGAAGAAACCACACAACACATTAGTTTAAGTGGCACATTATGGGAGGTCACTTTATTAAAGCAAACAAAAAAAGTATGTACACTTTCAGAGTCCCCTTCTCACCTAAATGTGGTCTGCCTCCCCCATGCTTAATGGTATTTTATTTTGGCTTTCTAAGCCCCAATCCTTATCCGCCCTTTCCAGCTGAGTTCCCCTGCACATCAGCTGGCACACCTTGCGCCCTTACCGGCTGCTACCCCCCTTTTCCACAGCCAGCGTAACTTGCACTCCATCAGCTGACTATCAGCTACTGTACCTCTCGCCCTCACCAGCTGAGTCCCCCTGCACGTCAGCTGGCGTAAACCACGTCCTCACTAGCTGAGTCCCCCTGCACATCATCTGGCTTAAACTGCGCCCTCACCAGCCGAGTCCCATCAGGCGGCCGGCGGCGTATCCACTATCTAGCCACCTCAGCGCTCAGGTCAGTGTTGCGGGGGGTGTAACCTCTTTTACCTCCACGGGTGCCCCATTGCCTTGGCCCACCTTCTAGTAACCTGAACGCTCGGCTCAGTGTTGCTGTTATGACCACATAACCGTGATTCCATGGCATCTTTTTTACCGCTGAGTGGGGGAGGGCAAGACCCCATTCCGCCACTAAACAAGGGGACTCCTGCGGCCATTACCTCACCTAGCCACTTTTTCTAAGTAATTCTGAAACCCATGTATAAAAATTGCCAATCACACATCTGACAAATGCACCACATCCGATCTGATTAGTCCTTTGCTTTTAAAGTCTATGTCACCATGGTCAATAAATCCCCCTCCCAAGGAGGCCATAAAGGAGCATAACGCCTTATTAGCCTTTCTTCTAGCTTTATCTATCGCTGCTGGGGACCTAGCGCCCCTCCAGTTCAGTCTTGGGATTATACATGAACACAAGATTTTTACGTTTTTCCAAATGACTTTCCATCTGTCCATTTCCTCTTGCATGCCTCTGATTACTGTTAAAGATTTCTCCTCTGCCAAATCGTTCCTGCCTGCATGTACCATAAATATGTCGGGCTGTCCCCATCTTACTGCTGCTTCTTCTATCAGTGATCTTAGTTGCTTCAACTTCCTAACCAGTGCACTTTTACAGACTCCTTCCTGAAGCCCAGCTGAGGACCATTCGGTCTTTTTTCGGCCCATTTATTGGCCCAATGAATGAATGAGTGACCGATGATAAAAACTCTCAGTGGGGGCTTCAGTTTTCTAATCTCTGTAAGGGCTAGGCCACACTAGCGCATTTTTCGTGCGTTCGCATTTGCGTTTTGCGCTTGCGATTTCCAATGCGCATGCAATTGCGCGTCTGTTCGCGTTTTGCGGCAAGAATTTTTCGCGCAATTGCTTGCGTTTTTGCTTTAAAGATAGCGAAAACGCTAGTGCAAAATAATGTAGAGAAAGCACGCACGCAATCATGCGATAATGCATGGGAAAGCGTGCGCGCTTGATGCTTTGTAGTGTGGCCTCAGCCTAAGAAATATCTATATATGATTAGAAACATGGAGTCGTATGTATGATTTGTAGGCTGTAGAGTTCCATCTACCTAATGATTTTATCTCTCTTTCTGCCCAACCAGCCCTGTCTGCTGCTGTTGCTGCCCCAATGCGGAATAAATGGGTTCCATAGCTGTTAGCATTAAAACCTGCTGCCGTGAGTGCCTTTCTCAACACGGCTTTGAATTGAAATTTGGATAACGCTACGTTATCCCTGTGCACCCAGAATGAGCCTTCTGAGCTAGGCTGAAGGAGAAGGAACATTCTAGCTGCTGCTACCGGGCAAATTGAATTGTGACTTTTTGCTAGATAGATCCATGTGCCATTTCACTCCTGATCTGCCTTAGATCTTTGGATAAAAAAGGCCACCTCATCGCTGCTCACCACTACGTTCCTATCTAGTAAACCTGTCGATGCCAATTTTTTAGAAGCTGCTACAAACTCAATGAGCCTAAATGCTCCAAAAAATGCAAATATGAATACTGCTCTGAACATAACATATTCATTATGTGACACACAGACTCCCTCTAACGCTCAGGTTAACTTAGCTAGCTCACTTTCTGTTATAGGCAGCCGCCTATCTTTCTGCACAGGGAGTGACCATCTCCACCCCTTCATTATGCTTCTTACTGCAAAAGTGCTCGTTGGGTCCTGGAGCATGTATAATTTACTAACAAATGCTATCCCTGCCCATCCTCATTCTGTTTAATAGGTGCAAGATAGGGTCAACTGGATAGTTATTTGCCGTAAGCTTGGTCCACCTTGGTCCAATTTTCGAAAACAGTGTAATTACAGGGGGAGATGTTGATGACAATTTTTGTTGTTAATTGCATATACCACACTCATATTGTCTCTCCAAAAAATAACAGCTTGGTTAGCAAGCTGATGAGCCCACAATTCCAAAGCTACCACTATTGGAAAGAGCTCCAAGTGTGCCATGTTCCTAATAAAAGAGCTACCGTATATACTCGAGTATAAACCGACCGAGTAAAAACCGAGGCACCAACTTTTACCTCTAAAAAGTATAAACTGAGGGTAGAAATTATGATCACAACTGCCTTCTGATTCTGCATTGTTTTTAGGCTTTAGTTGCCCTTTAAATGAACATCAGAAGTCCCATACAGTAATAGCCATACTGTATTTGGCTATTACTGTTTGGGAATTCTTATGTCCAGTTAAAATGCAATTAAAGCCTCATTCCTTGGCACTCCAGATGTTTGGAAACTACAACTTCCAGCATGCTTTAGTTGCTGGGAGTTGTAGTTTCCAAACATCTGCAGTGGAAAGAAATAGCCACTGCAGGAATTACTGTGCCTTCCCCCCCCTTCTGAATCCCCACAGTTGCCTTCTCTTACCTGCTCCACATGTTCCCCTGCAGGCTGCTCTGGATCCTCTTCTAAGTTCCGGCAGCCGCATGCTCCACTTTCCTCTGCTGGCTGATGTCACTACTAGGCACTGGCCTCACTTCCTGGCATCGAGTAGTGACGTCAGTCAGCAGAGGATGCAGAGCGTGCGCCCGCCGGAGCAGGTAGGTCTTTGACTCGAGTATAAACCGAGACTCGGGCTATTTCAGGCTATTTTTTTAGCCTGAAAATCTCGGTTTATACTTGAGTATATATGGTATCTTTCCACAACTGGGGCCACACCTCTGTGCACCATTGACCCTGGAAGAAAGACCCCAACTGATCCTGATGCGTCAGTAAACAGCTGCAGCTGCTTGTTAGGGGAAGGCAACCAGTACCTTTTGCCATTAAAGTAACTGAGAAATGTGTCCCAAACCATCAAATCTGCTCTTAATTCAGTTGACATTGTGATCCTATGGTGCTGTTTTTTTAATATTCCTTGTTGCCCCTTCAAGCCTTCTGTTAAAAATTTTACCCATAGGAATTACATTGCAGGCAAAATTAAAGGAATAGTTCACTCTCAAAGTGAACTATTGCTTTAATATATTGATTGAAGCCTGGGAGGTTAAGGAGCAATGCTTTACCTCCCGATCTTCAATCAATATTGCAGGGTCCGGGAACGAAGATACCAAAGACCTTACCTTTAAGCAATCCACTGCAGCCCAGCTGGAATCTCCGACCGCTTCATTCTCCTGTACAGCTATAGCGCGCATTACGCAGACCCTGCAATATTGATTGAAGATCGGGAGGTAAGGCATAGCTCCTTAACCTCTCGGGCTTCAATCAATATAATAAAGGAATAGTTCACTTTGAGAGTGAACTATTCCTTTAAGAGTAACTAGCAGGGATTGCATTTACTTAATTTACTTAATTTTATTTTTCTTCTATCCATCACTTCCTTTACCTCCTGCCTAGCCTCTAACACTTTGTCATTTGGTAATCTTACCAACCTCCTGTCGGAATCTATCTCGATTCCCAAGAATGAAATAACCTGTGTAGGATGAACCATTTATTTCTTTTGCAATGGGGACCCCTAATTCATTACACACCTCCATCATAGCTTCAAACAAAAGGAAAAAAGGTTAGTAATGGAAAAACATTCTACTCATCTTCCTATATAGACAAAGGCAACCCCTCCTCCATTACTCTAACCTCGCCCAAGCCCTGCCCCTTTTTCACACCTGGCCTAGGTAAGTGGATCCTCTGTACCTTCCTTTGATGCCTTCCCCCATCTGAAACTAGACCTCAGGATTAACCCTCTGCAATCATGTCCCTTCAGGGCTGCGACTGAACGCAGATAGGAATAGGAATATAGTAAAAGAATAAAAAAAATCTAAGAAAAACTGTGTGTCTGCTACTTAAGCTTAAGATGTTTTTTTATAGGCACATAGGAAAATAAGTTCAGCTTATTATGAATAAATTAGCTTTCCCAGTGACTCGGGCATCCTAGAGATCAACCACCTCTCAATGCTGCTGTAACTCGGCTTTGATGGAATTGGCCTGGTTTCCACAGTGTGTCCTCTAGACACACTGTGGAAACCAGGACATGTTCCCCAGACCATTTCCCAGGTGCCTGAGCCATTTACAGTAAGTTAGTTGCTATTTTATTTGTAATTAATTAGAACATTTCAAACTATTTTCTCCCATTGACTTTAATGGGTTTGTTTTAGAACTATAGAACTTTAGAACTTTTACTAAAGTTCTATAGTTCAGAAAGGAAACAAACTTTAGGAAATTTTGCAGTAGCCAAATATCTGATCCATGGCTCATTTTAAAGGAAAGAATATAGACTTTTATTAAACCTTAACTTGTGGGGAGACCACAGTTTGCTATTATCAAATTTTTGAATTGGTAACCTTCTAATGTAACATTCGATTTCGGTAACCCACGAATGTAGCCCTCGATTTCTGTAACCCTCAAATGTCTTTTTGAATTTCGGTAACTCTCGAATGTATCGTTCGGTACCCCTCAAATGTAGCGGTCGATTTCGGTAACCCTCGACTGTAGCCTTCTATTTTGGTAACCCTTGAATTTATTGTTCTGTAACCCTTAATTATTGTTCGCCCATCAATCCTCAGGACTAGAGATGTTCGAAACCGGTAAGTTTAGTGATGTCATCTGGGTTTGTAATCAAATTTTCTAAAACAAATGATTTTAATGGGAGCAGATATTTGTTATAGAATATGAAATATTCTATATCAAGTAATTCATACTAATTCTCAAATAATCGGTATAAAATATTTGATAATCTGTATTGAATATTTGATCACCAGTATTGAATATTTGATCACCAGTATTGAATATTTGATAATATGTATTGAATATTTGATAATATGTATTGACTATTTGATAATATGTATTGAATATTTGATAAATGTATTGAATATTTGATATCTGTATTGAATATTTGCTACTCTGTCTGCATATTTTGATTCATATGTATTGAATATTTGATAAATGGTATGGAATAGTTCCGAAAAGTTCCGAAAGTTCTGTTCAGTCGGAACCAGGTTCAAAATGAACCCGAGCCCTACTTATGGGACTCCAACGTAATTTCATATATCCATATTGTTTAAACTAAAGTTTACATTACACATTATGTGAAAGTATAAATCAGTAATTATTATAAATGATGGTATCACTAAGTAAATTTTATCAGGATATAATTTACAAGGTTTTCTTACACCTCATTTTTCAATAATATTATACCGTAATACAATATTTCTCCTTGTTTCTTAGGTAGTTTCAGACAACTGACTCCTAAGCTATCTGCATCACAATCTCAGCCCAATCTTACCAGCCTTATTCCGTCTCATAGCATCCGAAGGTCAAATGGGTGAGTGTCTGCTTTACATAGGAGGAGTCTTATTTTACATGGTTTAATGTTGCTTTTTTTTACAATCTTTTGCTTTATAGAAAACTTTTTAAAACCTTTTTTGATAACTTTTTGATTTTTGATGATTTTTTGCAAATAACTATCTATTACACTGCACATTTTTTATGTAATTGATCTATATATGTTTACAGTAATTAAAGTTTAATAAAAATGTTACAGACAAATCCTTTCATTTGGAGACAGAGCCAATTTCTAATATAAACTCTGACATTTAGCAGATGATCTGTGTATGACATTTTGAAAGAATAGACATAACTTCCACCTGGTAAAACTGCTATTGATGAAGCAGTGATTGATAGAAATACCACAACATAGCAGCAGGCGATGAAACTAGGGATTTTTGAATGTGATATCTCAAAACAGTCAAATATCCACCCATTAACCGGTGTTAATAACATACTGTTGTATTATTTCAGTAATAGCGAAAAGCAATAGCGTCCTGCACCTTCAACTCTAAAATCAAGTATGCTTTATTTCAACATGGTTAAAAAGAGCATACCAAGCTACATCTGCCTAACGTGTTTCGGACATGCACCCCTCATCATAGGCTTAAACAGGGACAGTGTTTAATCAGATATTTATAGATATAGCAAGACACGCCCATTTTAGTTTTAAAGTGACAGAACACAATATAGGCAAACCTACATGAAGAAAACCTATATAGATACAGAAAGTATTAAAAACATACTGAAAACACATATAATAATCTTAAAAGTAAAAAGTGAAATATCCCATCTGGTGTATC
Source organism: Hymenochirus boettgeri (assembly GCA_019447015.1). NCBI lineage: Eukaryota > Metazoa > Chordata > Amphibia > Anura > Pipidae > Hymenochirus > Hymenochirus boettgeri. The sequence continues at coordinate 192,973,865 of CM033469.1, read as the reverse complement.
CAGATGGAATATCCAGTGTATCTCCCTGGTATCCAATAATCTGGTCCAGTCACCTCCTCTACGTGGCATAATAATTTTCTCAATGACCTGACCTATTATTTCAGTAAGCTACTGTCCGTTAGAGTTGAAGCACGGGTCCGGAACCTGGTTCCAAATCAGATCTGACGGTTCTCAATTATTTCTCAAATTTTCGAAAAACAATCCAGACACATGACCTAAAACCACCAACCACAGCAGTGCTATCCCCATGTCAGCATTCCGGGCACCATTTTGTCATTGTGTTGGGCATCACCCTTCTGTTTGCGCTGCTATACACAAAATTTTACTTATTTGGATGGCATGCGATTTGAAAAAAATGCTGATGGCATGCGCTCTGTAAACGGATTGCAGCACAGTGCATACAATGTGGCCACCCACATTGACTTGCACTGTGTGGCAATTTAAAAGCATTAACAGATTGCGATTGTGAGGACATGAGAAAACACACCAGTGTGGCCCACATGGGGGCCATAGATGTTACAATCGTGATTGTACGATTCGCAGATGGTTGATCACCCGGCAATGATACAATATATTTCCCTATCGGCCCAATACAGATCACACGGCCATGATTGTAGTGATTCATAAACCCTCAAACAGGTCACGTAGACATTGTCATGCAAACATTCTGTAATGCAGACAATGTCACACTGGCACACTCAGTTGCACAGATACTCAGTGATGCAGACATGCTCAGCACAAGTAGATGATAATGCACGTGAAACATGCACAAATGCGAGCAAGCTTTTCACGCACTTTGCCGTACTGTACATTGAGGCCTCAGACTTGCCACAGTCTCAGTAGTAGGATTTCTCGCACATTTACGATCTTACTTGTGATCCATTAGCAATATGGGTGGCTAAATTTTCTGTGCTGTGATCCATATTTGCAGCAGCAAGGAAAATGCGTATCAATGCCACCCCATTGTAAGCTTTACTGTCCCTTGACACAGTGATTATTGGCCCCCTTTATGCAGTGAGCCACTGGCACTGACGATTGTATGATTGTGGTCATAACAATACCAGCCGTTAAAGGTGTTGAATCACATAATTGCGATTCTGTACATTAATAAATATATCCCTATGTTTTTTTGGCCACAATATCAGGTAGCGTGGTCACAACATTTGAGGACATGGTTGCAATGCATGGCAGTTATCTTTGGGGGGGTGGCCTTGATGGTTGGGGTATGAGCATGAAGGTGATGTTTGGGGGTGTGGTCATGACAGCAATATCTGGGGGTGTGGTCACATTCCAGGAGGCTCTGCTTTAAACTTCTTAGCATGACAATAACCACAAATGTGATTCATATCACCAATAGTAACATAGTCTTTCCAGGGTTTATATTTGTATATAAATATCATTCATATCACCAATAGTAACATAGTCTTTCCAGGGTTTATATTTGTATATAAATGTGATTCATATCACCAATAGTAACATAGTCTTCCAGGGTTTATATTTGTATATAAATGTGATTCATATCACCAATATTAACATAGTCTTTCCAGGGTTTATATTTTTATATAAATGGGATTCATATCACCAATAGTAACATAGTCTTTCCAGGGTTTATATTTGTATATAAATGTCATTCATATCACCAATAGTAACGTAGTCTATCCAGGGTTTAAATTTGTATATAAATGTCATATATATCACCAATAGCAACATAGTCTTTCCAGGGTTTATATTTGTATACAAATGTGATTCATACCACCAATAGTAACATAGTCTTTCCAGGGTTTATGTTTGTATATAAATGTGATTCATATCACCAATAGTAATATAGTATTTCCAGGGTTTATATTTGTATATAAATGTCATTCATATCACCAATACTAACATAGTCTGTCCAGGGTTAATATTTGAAACCTTCCAGGAGCAAATTGTAATGTGTTACAGACCTTAAGGGAAATGTCTCGTTCCCTCTGACAGCTGTTGGTCTGTGTGTCCAGCTCTCCGAGTTGTGTAGCCATACATTACGCTGTTGTTGTGTCACTAAAGTGGACTCTGTATCTGTGTTGTTGAAGTTGGGCAGCACACAGAGCCCAGGCCCTTCATCTGAATTACTGAATTGGGGAATCGCACTCTGCAAGTGACGTGCAGGCTTTTTATTGGTCAAACTGGACTTCATGGGCGTCTGCCCTTTCAGAGGGCGTCAGCGTTATGTGGATGTATTCAGGGGTGTGGCACTGCGGTGAGCACATACATACATACGAGATTTCTGCTTTATATAGTAGATTGAGGTTTCTGTGTTTATTGATGACAAAACTATGCAGAGCATTTCAAACATCAAATGATGTGCAATTGCCGCAAGCAGACCTAGATAGATTGTCAAAATGGGCAGCAGAGTGGCAGATGAGAAACAATGTTGACAAATGTAAGGTGATACAAGGTGGGATTTAACAATCCTTGTGCCACCTACACCATAAATAACACTGTGCTTAATGAATCTCTGTTGGAAAAAGAGTTGGGGGTTCTAGTAGATTTAGATGTAGCAAACAGGGTCAGACAGCAATGGCTAGAGTTAGCAAGATATTGTCTTGTATAAAGCAGGGGAATAGGTTCAAGGGAGAAAAATGTTATTCTCCCTTTTTACAAGACACTGGTAAGGCCTCATTTGGAATATGCGGTGCAATTTCAAAGTAGGGCAACTAAAATAATAAGGGGAATGGAGGGGCTTGATTAAGCAGACAGATTAGAAAAGGTAGGGCTGTTTACACTGGAGAATCCATGATTGCACTGGAATATGATCACTTATACAAATAATAATGGGCATATAAATAAAATCTCTGGTGTATTGTTTACTGAAAGGTCATATCAGATGACTCGTGGACATTCTTTAAAGGACAACTATACTCACCTTACCCACTGCCCACCAATGTTTAGATCCAGAGTGAGGACCTAAGCCACCAGGTCCTCACCTCTGGGTTTGCTTTATATCTTTTGCAATACTTACTTAAAGTTTCCTTCGTGGCTCCAACCTCCATTCAGTCTGCGACTCCGGCCAACGAGAAGACACGTTTTGAGATCGCGAAAGTGGAGTCAGAGCCACAAAGGAAATTGTATTGCAGAAGATAGAAAGCGAACCTAGTGGTGAGGACCTGGAAGTTTAGGTCCTCGCACTGAGTACTACTGACTGCCAGGATGGGTGGAATGGGGTGGTGGTGAGTATAGCTGTCCTTTAAGATTGGAAGAAAAGAAGTTTGATCTTAAGGTTAGGAAAGTTTTCTTTACAGTGAGAATGGTGAAACTGTGGAAATGTCTTCCAGCAGAGGTTAGTTTATCAAATATAGGAGGCTGGATAAATTTCTAAATTTTAAAGTTACTGGTATTAATACATATAGATTTGGTTGATCCAGGGATACTTTCTGATTGCCATTTGGAGTAGGAAATTATTCCTTTCCTGCTATTTTTTTCATGGGGTGCGCTCCCCCCCTCTATTGCTACCCCTCTTTGGATACAGAGATCTCCACTGTGCATACTTATGGCTCTTGCAGCCCAGATACTCAGGCACTTTCCCTGACCGTCCGTGCACGGACTTCAGCTGACAGATTGACGATAAGTATAGCTACTGTGAAGGGGACACACTGTGTATGACTTTTGGAGAGGGTGGGTTATATATGACATGCTGCTTAAACACACTTGTGATTTTTTCACACACTTACTTGTGAATTATTATATTGAATGATATTTAATGTTATTGTTACCGTTTCATGATTTTAAATTTGACATAATAAACTGAGGTTTTAAATTTAAGGCTTTTATACTCTAGATCTATTTCTTTTCTGTTTAGATGCTATTTTTTTCATGGCCAAAGAGTTTGTTACTAAACTTCAATGTTGATGGACGATCAATGAAAATGAAGTGGTACCCCTTACATGTAGGTTAATGCACAGGCAGACAAACTGTTTTAGAGATTAGGATCCGGTCAGATTATTACAGACGTTTTCATATAAGTACATTTCTAATGGTGACCGGGCTTTGGGGGATTTTCTCAGCACTGAGCTACTAATCAGTTTCAAGGGGTACAGTGTTTAATGTGTAGTGTAATGCCAGCCTGATATCTGATATATCTGATTATGCCAATAAACATATAAATATATAACATTTATTAAGGATTCTGCAATGTAATAAACACTTATAACATGCACCGGGATAGGACCCCGATGCATGTTATGTTTTGCCTTACTAGGTAGCACAAAACATAACTTAAATGTGGATGATTTGCTTCTGGTGCCCTGTGAGAAGTGATAGTATTTCTGTAGAAAGTGAAAGGAGACAGAAGAGACAAAAGACAGCAGACCACCGTATATTCTAGAGGTGAACTGAAATTCTTATTAAAATCATGTTTTTCTTTTAGAGAAAGTGTAGAAATATATGAAGATGTTTTACATTTTTCTTCATTCAAAAAAGTCAAATCGGCTTCCTTACACAATTTTGTGATACCAGAATTGCATCCTGTGCAAGGTATGTGTAACCATTGTGAGTGTGAATTCTTTCAATTACCTATTTTCTTCTATATATAGACAATCACATATTTGTCTTTAAGGACCAATTAAGGCTACTTTCACACAAGCTTCCCGTTTGTGTTCAGGTATCCATTTATTAGCGGTTACAAGATGTTTTTTAAGCAGTCAACATTGACAAAATGCTACATGTAGCGTTTTTTGGCCGTTAAACATCTGATTTGCTCAGAAATCAGTACAATACTGCTCGTGTGAAAGAAGCGTAAGAATCCTGGCCAAGTTATGATTAAATAAAAACCTACAGTTTTAGGTCTATTAACCGCTAAGAAAGCACTACCTGGACGAAAACAGGCCTAAAACTCTAAGTCTATCAGGCTTTTTATTTAACTCTAACTTGTCCTTGGTTCTTCTTTAACTGGTGACCCTAAAATCTATAACAATATACTTCTTATTGGATTGTATTATAATGCAGGATATGAGAGATGATTCCACAACTAAATTGTTCTAATATTTTGTTTTAATTACACAAATTAGATGTAAAATTTTGTTTCATGTTTAACGTTTTTTGTTGTTGTTGTCTTTATTCCACCAGATGCAATATATGATGACATAGAATCAATAGCAGAGAATCGCAAGCTTTCATTAAACATATCCAGGTAAATTGTTTCATATAAAAGGTGGAATTCATTGTTGATTTTTAAACTGTGGTTTTTACCACATTTTTTTTTATAAATAGTATATCTTGCTAAGGAGACGCTGAAAAGCTTTGGTTTTATAGAATGGATAGTTTCTAGGTGTAGAGTGCCTGGGTGAGTGTCTGGGAGTGGATGATTAACAGTCCTTCAATGACTAGCTGTGCCTCTTTAAAAAGTTAAACTCCAGAGCTAAAAACAAGGGAAAGGAAGGTCATAAAAGAAAAAAATATTTAAGATTGGTGGAACCCTATCATGAAATGTTTCAGGGTATTTACAGTTTATTATTATCATATACAAATTGTTGTTTAGATTCTTTTATGTGTAGGATATTTTATAGATATTCTAATACATTTAAAGTATTTTGCATTTCATATTTATGTGTATATTGGATTTAGCTGAGGCCCTTATACATAGCCAGTGGAATTTATAATTATGGAGAGAAGAATAGAATCAGATTAATGCCTTATAGAGATGGCCAAAACTCTGAAGTTTCTTTCCGTTTTTCCAACCAACCATTTTCCGATGGCAATAGAAATATAAAAAGTCATATTTTATAGTGGAGAAGGTGCCTAAAAGGCACACTTGATATCTGAATGATATTAAAAAGTGGAAAATGATTTTTTTTAGAAAAATTCACACCAAATTACCAACATTTATTTTTGTCTTATTTATTTAGTCCTACATTTGACACAAATGAATTGATTACTACATGGAGAAATGATATGAACCTGAAGAGATCTGAGAAACTTGAAAAAGAATTTAGAAAGAAATTTCAGGTTAATAAATATAACATATATATTTAATTGTATCTGCAAAACTGTAACATACAATGTGTTAATCCTTAGAATATTTAGTCTAATAATTATTTTATTCTCCTGTATACAATAAACAGTTTTACAGCAATCCACAATATCACATGGAAAGGACAGATATGTTAATTTACATTATCAACAAGCATTTCAAACAGTGCAGATGGGATTGACAGCTTCTCAGAGATGCTATCACTGGATACATTTTTCTAACAGGAAAAAGTCCACAACCCCCAAAATCAAAATTAATCATGTCATATGTGATCAGATTGTGGGAACATAAGGCAAGCATTTTAAGGTTACCTGGTTACATACCTCATATTTCTGGGTTGTTGACAGGCAGGACATGATTGAAGTTTGCCCATGCCATGTCAAACCCGACCACACTTTAGTTTTACCTATAAGGTATGATTGGATGAAGCACAACCACAAAAAAAAACCCAAAAAAAAAACCTGGCTGCCAAAAATGAAACAGTTGGAAAGTACAAGGCCAGACAAAAACAGAAATGTTTCCAGCAATTTCAGCATTACTTTATATGTATACCAATAATCCAATACATGTGAATTTATATTAAGTATAATACACAGTTGGCCTCATTTACCCAGACCCAGCTATGAGCTAGCAATTGTGCAAATAGGAACCATAGTCACTGTATTAAATAGCTTGTAATGGTTGCACTGGCATCAAAACTCCTGTCTTAAGGTCACGCACAGGTTAGTGTGATTTTAAGGCTACTGTATGAGAGGTGCAGCTCTCTGTAAATGAGGCTGAGTATGTATATATGCCAAGACATGATGGGAAAATACTTAATTTGTCCTGCGCATGCTTAGAAAGAGTTTATATTAAGTGATGGCAATTTTTACATTACCAGGTCAGGGGAAACGTCTGTTTCATCCAAGGTAGGTAGGTTGACTGACACTGAAAGGGTAACTGTGGTCTCCAATTTTTCAAAACAAGCAGGGTTATTCAATAAAAGTTCTTATCGTTTAAAATGGTGCTAATTTTGCCCCAACCAATCAGATGTAAACTTACAAATGTTAAATGAGATCTGATTGGTTGGGGAAAATAATCACCATTTTAAACGATAATAACTTTTATTGAATCTCCCTGAATGTTTATAAAAAGTCATCTGCTCTACCTTCAAAATGAACCCTAAATCACGCCTAAAATTTTAGAGAAGTTATAGCTGAAAAGGTTCAGCAATATTTGCAACACAGCAACACTTCCTGTCATGGGACCAGCTTGCTACAAAGTTACATAGTAATTGAGGCTGAATAAAGACATATACGTCCATCTAGTCCAACCTTTATACTCTTCTCTTTAACCCTACCTAAAATTTGATCCAGAGGAAGGCATGCTTTGCCTCTGGGGTGCAGGGGAGGAGAAGAGGTTCAGGTGAGACTGTCTCTCAACCAATTGGAAGAAGGAAATTTGAACATTCACCGCAATATAATTTCTCAGGCAGAGATTTGATTTAGGGCTCATTTTAAAGGAAAGACTGTGTAGTCTTTTATTTAACCTAACCTTTTTGGAGTAGAAATGGACACAAAACCGAACTCGAACCCGAGTTCGAGCCAAACTTTATGAGTTTGGACAAACTCAAACTATTCGAACTAAGTCGTTTTTCCGGACTTGCGGCTGTATTTTCGATAATTATCGTAAATTCGATAATTATCGAATTTATGGACCATTCGCTATCCCTAGAATGTATCGTTCGCTAACCCTCGAAAGTATCGTTAGTTTTCGATAACCCTCAAATGTACAGATCATTTTTACTAACCCTAGAATGTATGGTTTGCTAACCCTCGAATGTAGCCTTCGATTTTCGGTAACCCTCGAAAGTATCATTCGTTTTCGGTAATCCTCGAATGTATGGATCATTTTCACTAACCCTCGAAAGTATCGTTCGCTAACCCTCAAAAGTATCGTTCATTTTCGGTAATCCTCGAAAGTATTGTTTGTTTTCGGCAACCCTCATATTTATGGTTTTATTTCTGCTAACCCTCGAAATTATCGTTCGGAAACCCTCGAAATTTACCGTAACCCTCAAATGTAGCTTGCCCAAACCCAACAATTGCCCGTTTGTGTTTAAGAAGTGTTTTAACAAAGTTTTGGTGATAGTGACATGTTTCCCAGACCATTTCCCAGGTGCCACTACCATTTACAGTAAGTTACCATTGTTAATTTAGCTGTAAATCATCCCGACTTTTTGAATTATCACTCTCCGTTGAGATTAATGGGTCCGAATTTGAACTTTCGAACTTTTACTGAAGTTCGAAAATTTGAAAACGGACCAAACTTTATGAAGTTCCGCCATCTCTACTTCGGAGACCACAGTTGCCCTTTAAACTGGCCATGCACTGATGAAATGTTAATTTCTAATTGGCTTTAAAGGATATGTACACTGGGAAATGTGTTTTTTTTAATTGCCCATTATTGTATCACTGTACCGTTTGTTGTTGAACTGTCCCCTATTTATTTAGATATCCAGTCTGAAACATCTTACATTTCAACTGTCAATCAAGTGCCTTATTATCAGAAACTCTTCTGTTATGTATAGTTTGGCTGTAGCTGGAATGGTGACAGTTGGTACTTGACCTGCATGGTGGGAAATTCCCTTTACCAATGTTGCAATAACAGAGAGTCCGATAGTCTGGCAGGGGTCTGGGGGACTGAGGGGAACTGAGCTTGCGCAAAATAAGTACTGGATTGAAGTCATGCAACAACACATACACACATAAGTACTGCTCACTTGTATTAGTTTATAGATTGAAATAAGACAGTTATTTTTTCAGTGTATGATTCCTTTAAATTCTAACCACCCAGTAGTTCTTACCTGTGACATTCCCACAATATTCCCTGGCCGTAATTCATCTTACGATTGACATTACAGCTGTAATGTGGGTTGCAAAGTGTCTCTGTCATTTCTTTACATCTTCTAATAGTAAAAATTTCCATAACCTTAGCAGGTTTGTTCTTTCCACAGTTTCATGGGGAAATTAAAGTCTTAACTCGAATGATGGTTGACCCTAATGCAGCGCTACAAATTGCAGGAAACAAAGACCTTGAGTACACAAGAGGAGAAATCCTGGATGTGATTCAGCTAACAAATACAGATAAAATATTATGCCGGAATTGTGAAGGGAAATGTAAGTCCCATATAAAAATAACTTTCAGCTTACATTCAAGTGTGGCAGACCTGATACAATCAGTAAGGCCTGGTACGCACACAATAAACCAATTGGTAGTCTGGAAAAAATGTGACAGGTACAACATTTTGGCATGACTGATTGTGCAAGTCATAAAAGAGCTTGCAATTGGCTAAAATTTACAGGTTAGAGCTTTTGAAGTTTCTCTTTCATCCAGGTTATGGTATATTTTTTGTGTATTAGATCAACTGGATTTAAAGACATTTCACTAGTCATCCGACTGTCTTTCTAAATTCAGAATTACTTGTACAAGAATCTGTTGGCAATAAATATCCTGGAAAGTCCCAATCAGCATATCACAACAATGTGTTAGGAAACTTCTGATGCAAGGTGTGATTGCATTGTGGCTAACAGGTGTTATCGAAAATGCCCAGGGTAAGGTGTCAAAACAGCATTGTACATGGCAGACAGTTGGTGTCAAACCCCTGAATTTAAGTGAGGGGGTTCGACACCAACTGTTAGCCATGTACAATGCACCTTACATGGAAATACTGGAAGTATAATGCCTGCCAGTCCTAAGGATGTGCACGCACAGGCCAATTTCCCATCAGACAGACTTCCAATTGGCAAACTGGTTGGTAACTGATTTCATGGCCCATTATAAATCATGCAATCAGGCAAACATTTCCAGTGCATTCAATACATTTTTGTCCAATTTGGTGAAAAAAATGGCTCAAAAAGTTGGTTGTGGTGAAAATTTTGACCAATATTTCAGCCCAATTGACAGAACTTTCAGTTTTATTGTGGTTTGAAAAGACAAGAAGATTAGAAAACTTAATGAGGGCACGGCCACACTGCAACACAAACGCAAAAAAAGCATAGCAGTGTGGCCTAGCCCTGAGAGAAGAAATAAATGTAATATGTTTGGGTTTAAAAAATCTTCAAGCTACTTAACACACTAAACTGTGCTAAGCTAGTTGAACCACAAAATGAGGATCTGCACATTTATATTAAGTGATAGTAAAGTGAGTAAAAACAAGTCATCTAAAATCTTTTAACCTATGCAGTAAACAACAAAAAAGACATTGAAAATGTAAAATAACATTTGAATGGGGGAGCTGAGATATCAGGATCATGATCTATGCTATGGTGTGGGACTCTCTTCCAAGAGGTTGTACAGGAAGATAGATTTTTGTTGGTAGTTTCTAGATATTTAAAATAAAATTATTGTATAAAAAGCCATTGTTGGTATTGGTAATATAATTAATTGTATTCAGAGATTAGGCCAATTAGCCAGTAATAGTCAGGAGGAACATTCTGGCACAAAATGGATGTAATTATATATGGGGCATATTTATAAACGATCTGTAACTTTTCACTGCTGAGTTTCCCGGCCTTTTCACCAAAATCGCTATTAACGCGATTTATAAAAGGGGCAAAACCTGGCAGCGAAAAGTTAACGCCTCATTAACTTTTTGCGCTTCACGCATCAGTTACCGCTTGCTTCTATTTATAAAGCGGCGGTAATCTTGCCCGTTCCACAAAATGGGCGAGATCGCCGGGGGTGTGCGTCCAACCTGCGGCAGGTGGTCGCACCCACCACGAGAGGCACGCCCACCTCGCTGCAGGTGGTCGCATTTGCTGGAGAGGCGCGGCGGGGGCGTTTGCCTCCCGCTCTCTCCCCCCACTGTGAGGGTGTGGCTGTGTGCTCACCCCGCCCTCACCCCCTGCGGCGGATGCAACCCCTTCCCATCAGCCCCTCTCAGACCCCGCCCCGTACTCTCACGGGGAGGGGAAGGACCTGCTGAGAGGGGTGGAGGGACCCTCCAGCAGGGGGCACTGACAAGTGCCTTTTGGGGCTTAGGGGGGTTCCACAGCACTAACTGGGACCCCCCCTCCCCCCTCCCCGGCCAATCAGATTTTCCAAAATCTGATTAGTTAATGAAAAACCATGTAAACCAAGCATTGAAAAATTGACCAATCATAAACGGATTAGGGTTTCCTGCAAACCTATATAAAGAGCTGCAAACCTCCGCGAAGCTCAGAAGTCATTGCAGTAGATGGCAGAAGAAAGAAGCGGCTAGCAACATTGGCTACGCTGAGGCCTGCGGGGGCCAGCAGGCTCACTGTCGCCCACGGCGACTTCAGTGGTGTCGGTGTCGCTAGCCCGAAGACGTCGCGATGGATCAAGATGCCAATGACATCGGCCTTGTAAAGGTCACCAGCGCCGGAGGTACCCCTGGAGGCTGCAGGGGTACTTCTCGGGTTTGGTGGCCTCGGCGGAGTTGGTGTCACCGGATGGAAGAAAGAAGACATCGCCCAATGGGCCTGGTTCGGGCTGCGGGATCCCCAACAAGGGCACTTATCAGTGCCGCAAGGGCCCTTGCAAGGATCGAGGAGGGGGGTCCCGGTATGGGTTGCGGGACCCCCCTAAGCCCCAAAGGGCATTTCTCAGGGCCGCAAGGGCACTTGTAAGTGCCGCAAAGGCCCTGATAGGGAAGGGGGATCCCAGCTAGAGCTGCGGGACCCCCTAAGCCCCAAAGGGCACTTCTCAGGGCCGCAAGGGCACTTGTAAGTGCCGCAAAGGCCCTGATAGGGCCGGGGAGGGGTGGTCCCGGTTCGAGCTGTGGGACCCCCTAAGCCACAAAAGGCACTTGTCAGTGCCCCCGCTGGAGGGTGCCTCCACCCTTCGCAGCAGGTCCTTCCCCTCACCGCGGGAGTATGGGACAGAGGTCTGGGAGAGGCTGCTGAGAAGGGGTCGCGGCGGGTGGTCGCATCCGCCGCAGGGGGCGAGGACGGACTGCCACCCTCTCCACAGGGGGGGCGAGGGTGGTGTGGCGTACACCCGCCTGCCCCCCTCCCTGTCGCGATGGATGTGACCACCTGCCGCGACCCCTTACCAGCAGCCCCTCCCAGCCTCTGCGGTGAAGGGATTTCAACTCTCTTGTATATTGTATATTGTATATTGTACTTAGCGCATTGAGCTAATTGCAGTATCCCCGCGAAGAGAACTCAAATCACCTCCGCACATTGCCGTGGCGATGCCACTCGCCATTAAAAATATGGCGGAATCGGTATTTTTCCTGCGGCGATGTGTGGAGGTAGTTTCAGGGCACTATGCCCATTTATAAATATGGCCCTATGTGTCTCAATTATTTGTTGTTTTTGAATTTGTTATTTGAAGTTTTAGCAATATAAAAAATATTTTTTTATGATTGTGTCTTTCAGTTGGCTATGTACCAAGAAAAGCAGTTCTTAAGCTGTAAGTATTTCTTGAATATTTCTCTTTTGTTTTAAGACAAACACAACCAAGGAACTTGAAGTGTTTTTAATGGGTAGTATATTTTGCAGACACACTGCAATAAGGAGATAAATGACTGGATTTTGGTAGATAAAATAATGAGGGACTCTAGATTTGCTCATGCTAGACACAGTGCAGTTAAATTTTTGAAACACATACAAGCCTATGTAAGAAAAGTTCTTATTGTAAAAATGGTGCTAATTTTGCCCCAACCAATCAGATAATAAGTACCATTTGAAAGCTAAAATCTGATTGGTTGGGGCAAAATTAGCACCATTTTTAACAATAAGAACTTTTAATACATAGGCCAGTAACCCTCTAAAAAGCTTGCCGACATTTTTACCCCTAGAAATGCACTTAACTGTCCCAATGAATGCATTTTTATACAGTTTTTAAATCACACTGTGGGGTGTATTTGGTTGGGCAATGCACACAAATGTGAATGTATAAAATGCAAAAATCTAAAGAAAAAAAAACACAAAATGCACTGTTCTTTTCTGCACTTTTGCATTTTATAGTGTAAACATAGATAAAACATTTTTTTCAATAACCAAACTAAAACCCTCAATTATAAATTACATGTTAGGCTATGTCCAGGCAGTGTAGGAGACCGAACAGCCCCACTGTAGGGGCCACCAAATACTTAATTTTCCTACCACAGATACAACCCCACCACCATAGAAAACCATTGTTGATGAAGCAGGGAGGGGCCCAGTGTTACCTCTAAGCTGTGCACTTGTGCTTGCTCACATAACTTTGTACACACAGGTTATAGTAGCGCGCACACAAAAATCTGCTGAAATATAAGCTCTGCTGTACGTAGCGCACAAAATTGAATTTTGTATGCACACAGAAAATATATATCTGCACAGAAGATTTATAATTAGAGGGAACATTGGAGGGGGCCCTATTATAGTTTTCTAGGAGGGCTTACTGATTTCTAGTTAAGCCACTGGTTATCGAATCACAAATTACAAGTTATTACAGTTTAAATGGCTTCATGATACAAAACAAATTGCATTTAGGCCGCCACATTAACAATCATTACTTTGTTCTTATGATTCATCTGCATTTCTTTTATCACTTTAGTGAGAAAAACATCTATGGTACAATGAATATGGTTGGTATGTATAAATCCACAATTTATCATATTTAAACATTAGATGGATGGGACGAGGGATACAGTCAGTATGTGCTATATGTGTGTTTGTAGCCTCAAAGTGAGTTAGGAAAAATAAACTTAAGGCGGAGCAATCCAGGTAGCTGGTCTTTTCACCAATAGTGAAATATTACATACACTTATGCTGTAGGTTCAAAAAGGATTGTGCGATAGTAACAATATATGAAAGGACGTAATATATACAAAATATAACCACACTAATTAATACACACGCACACAACATTTTTATCACGCTTTTCTCCTGGCAGACCCAAAGCACTCGGGGTTTCAGACAATAGAAGAACTGTGGAAGCACTCCTTAGGCTAAATTACAACTATATTTAGCGGAAGTGCTACTGATCTGGTCAAACATTTATACAACCATAGAAAAGATAATCAATGCACATTTCTGGGCTCCATAAAATATAATTCGAACCCTGGTCCGGGGCACAAATTATATCAAAGGCAAAACCCTTAACAGTACACTAGTAAAATTGAATCCACACAGAGCAGAATAAATAAATAAATAAATAAAATATATATTATATATATATATATATATATATATATATATATATAATATATATATATATATATATATATATATATAGACAATACTATAGAAACACTCAATGCACTCACAGGTCTTGTTCAGTGAAACAGAATTATTCAAACATCAGGTGCAGGCAACGTTTCGGTACCTTCCAGTCCCTTTCTCAAGCTCTCAGACCTGTGAGGGCATTGGAGTGTTTCTATATTATTGTCTATATATCCTAGATTTTTCCAGTGGCACCCAGGCCCCCGGTGCCTCTATTAGCTGTGTACAATCCTTCTAAAGATTAGAGCACTCGTGGGTCTTCACAAATAGATATTTATTGGTGCATCTACGCGTTTCAGCTGACTCAAGCAGCCGTCCTCAGGATGAGTTTTCATATTGTCTGAAAAACATGTAATCTACTGGATTTCTGCATGACCACGTTTACTGTCTAATACATTGAATGCCACATGTATAAAGTTCTTGTATAATGAAATCTGGAAAGGAAGTACATGTACAAACACGTTATGTAAATTTACTAGGTGCCGTGTAATGTGAGCCAGAGCAACAAATGTGACAGGAGGCACCCTGGACAAGTGATAGTCATAGATCACTGGGGGAATAAGTGATCCTCATAGATCACTGGGGGAATAAGTGATACTCATAGATCACTGGGGGAACAAGTGATACTTATAGATCACTGGGGTAATAAGTGATACTCATAGATCACTAGGGGAATACCGTAAGCTTGCTACAGACTGAAAAGAACATTTTTTGGGATAATTGGATTCACAGTCTGATGAAACATTTTGCTATTTCACAACAGACACTTTAAAAATTCCTGTTACAGAGGCTGTTTTGAAAGGGAAACTTTGAGCAAGACAAGCAGTGTGGATTTTCGCTAGATTCTGAATGATCTATTGTTTATAATGTAGGAATAAAACCAGGCACACATACCTAGTGTTAACCCTATATTTGTCGAAATAGGAAAATGAGTTTATAGGGAAAGTTCAGTGGAAATTATCAATATTTGTTAAATTGTTAGTTTGTGTAATACTATATAGTTATTCTACATATTTTCTCCCATTTTGAAAAATCAGTTGATTTCATACCCTTTGCTGTTCCCTGCTTTAGACATTAGGAAGCTGACATTTCACGGTCTAACGGTCCTTCTTCTTCCCAGGATGCACCACATTCTTGGAATGTTCCTAACAGTCATTTCTACTGATTGGCTGTTGCATGGGTCAAAGATGCTCAGATCTGTACTGAGCAACTGAATAAACCCAGGCGCTGGGTCAAGGGCAAGACCATAACGGTCTCTACTAGGGGTCCTGCAAACAGGAAGTCAGTATTTCGGTTGCATTTATTTATATACAGACAAAATGCTGAATTGGCAGATTAAGGTCATTGGGATGAAAAAATACTGCTCTTTTTTCTGAAAAGTACATGTATTTGCATTGAACTTCCTCTTTAATCAGATGCTACCAATGATTATTTCTGTGTGACTGGAAGGCATTCTGGGGTTGCTGCCTTTCAAAATGCCTTGTACAGTATGAAATTGGAGAATGAAGAGAATGCAGCATAAGTTTATTTTGGAAATCTGTGTTAGTATTGTATAAATCCCTGTCACCAATAGCAGTGTGTATTGTATACAATCAGGGCTGTCCCTAGGGTTTTTGCCACCCAAAACAAGTTTGGAATGGCGCCTGTAGGTGGCTGTGGGTGTGACTTTGTGTGTGTGGCAAACTTGATAATTTTGTATTTAAAAAAACACAGGAGTTATTAGTACAGTTCTCCATTGTTATAACACATAAAATATATATGTTGGTGCAACTGGGACATTAGAAAGCCCTACCATAGAATAAATATGTTTGACCAAATATTTGTAACCCTGCCACCACATAAAGGTAGATTCTTTCATCAGGGCCCGAACTTACCTAACTAATCTAACCTAGCCTAGTGTTATGTGTGTCACCTAACTTACCTAACTAATCTAACCTAGCCTAGTGTTATGTGTGTCACCTCAATCAGGTGATGGTGACAAATATACTGTACATGCACTTGGTACAAGCAAGAATGTCCAGCACACAAAAAAGTTACAACATTTTGGACAGTGGGTGATGGAGAAATCCTAGTCCTCATTTTCTTGCACCATCAATTGCACAACGTATCTTCCTTTCTACAGCGAATGAAGTGAGATTTGCAGACTAGCTTAATCAAGAATTTTACTTAAGAACAAAAAGTACTGGAATTCCTGGTTATTCTTAGTAGAAATTCTGCATTTACTATGGTAGAATTTGTTATTTCCATTTCCTATGTACGTACAAAATGTAAAGACACAAACTAGGCAATGTTATATACCAAATCGATGCTTCTTACCTGCCCGAGATCCCGCAATGCAGTAATCCATTTGCTTGATTTACTTCTTTGCGGGATAATGATCAGCTAAGAAGAGTTTGTGCCTCCATTCAAAAGGAGTTAAAGGGTATGTCCAGCAAAAAAGTATGTTTCTAAATGATTTACTGAAGAACAGGAGGTAAATGCACGATCTCTTACTTCACGTTCTTCAGTAAATCTTCCAGGAGAGGAGGAGACACTTACCTGTGGACCCGCTCCAGCGCTGAAATCCCCGACGCCCCCAACGCGTCCTCGCTCCTTCACACTGTGTGTGCGTGCGCGAACAGTGCAAAAGACTGGAGATGTGTCAGAGGCATCGGGGATTTCGGCGCTGGAGCGGGTCCGCAGGTAAGTGTCTCCTCCTCTTCTGGAAGATTTACTGAAGAACAGGAGGTAAGAGATAGTGCATTTACCTCCTGTTCTTCAGTAAATCAGTTAGAAACATACTTACTTTTTTGCTGGACATACCCTTTAAATTTTGTGCTTAATAGTACTGCAAAACTTAACTTAGCTTTTTTAAACATCAGTTACGCCATTCCCATATGCACCATTCCTCACCCCACACACCGTTACAGGTTATATTAGCTGTCATAACCCTGTACTTCTTATGTGATAAACTTCAGATATTTCTATATTAGAGAAGAGAAGATCCCTTGTCTCTAAGTATGCCTGTGTATAATGTGTCAGAGATGTCATTTTGCTAATTGCTGCCTAGTTCATATTAATGGATTGAAGAATAGTTCCCTTCCATGGGGTAGTACAGCATACTTTCCAATGCTTTTAACAAATTCTCACTCATGAAGATGTCGAACTGTCACCAGAAGTTCTACTCTCTTTGGGTAATGGAGGGAAGATGAAGGGAGGATCTGGTATATGGGAAGTCCTGGTATACCATTTCCAGCTCAGCCATTACTTCTAGATAATAAGAGTATCTTTTAAGACCAGGGTGCTAGATTGCTGTCTCATTTCCCGCATAGTTAGTTGCACATACACAGATGAATATAATGATTTTTTTCATTGTTCATTTTGATAGAATTGATTTCCATTCACCCTTTCGATAGACAGACTCATAATTGATTTTAAATGGTTTATTTAATGAAAGGTAAATGTCATATAGTCAAGCGGAACTGGAGACTACTTTCTGATGCTTACCCTGATATTGTAGAATTCAAAAATCCGCCTCTTATTTCCTATAGGAAGGGACGCTGTATCTATAACCAGTTGGTTTCGGCTGATTTTACTCCAAAATTAGAGTGTAACACTGCTCTAAAATCTTTGCCTTCTGGGCATGTACCCATGTAGAAATTGTATCCATTGTAGATTGGTCCTGAAGGGACCTAATTTTAGACACCCTGTCACTGGTAAGCTCTTTCTTATTAGGGGATACCACAACTGTAATTCTAGTTTTGTCATCTATGCTATTACTTGTAAGCTATTATATATTGGGGGAACAATCCAACCCATTAAATTTAGGATTACCCAACAGTGGTCGAGTATTCGACTTAAACATGATACATTCCCTGTCCCAGCACACTTTACGCAACTGGGGCACATAGATTCAGACCTACGGTATACTGTGTTAGAACAGGTCCAGGTACCCAAAAGGGGAGGGGACAGGGAACTGTAACTTAAATGCCAGGAGGTCAAGTGGATCCACCGGTTGGGGACCCTTGAGCCTCTCGGGCTGAACAGAGATTATAATCTGTATTTATTTATATAGACTTTGCTGCCTGTATTGCCTTTGTCAGTGGGTGTGTTCACTGATCTGCACATGCATGTCGTTTTTAAATGTATGTGCAGACTATATTACTTTTCTTTTGCAGTGTCTTTACCGAGCATATCCTGGATGTATGTGGATATTTATGTAATAATAACAGTAATGTTTTTGTTTATTACCATATGGAACGATTGTATGGGGAAGGCTTATTGTGAGCACCTTACACTTCCTGTTGTTACCTATAAAGCTCTATTGGTGTAATAGGAACACATATTTCATTTGTACTGCCTGAGGAAGGGGGAGGAGCCCACGAAACGGGCTGTTGCAGTGTTTATGTGTGTTAGGAGTGCTACCTAATAAACACACTTGAAACTGGAAATAGTGAGTGTCGTGTTCTTTTTTTTTCTTTTATATATATATATTATATATATATAATATATATATATATATATATATATTATATATATATATATATATATATAGAAGTTGGGTAAGTGTGCACACAGTCTTTATGAACTTCAATTACCTGGTGCTGTCAACTATATCCAAGATATATAAATAAATGTTCCACAGTGTCAGCGCTACTCAGGTTCTTCAATCAGTGCTTTATTTAAAGTGCTTTTTTAGACAAACATTCTATAAAGTGCAATAATAAGCAACGTTTCGGCCATTATCTATTGGCCTTTATCAAGCTCAAGCTTTGAGCTTGATATAGATCATAGATAGATCATAGATAGATAGATAGATGATAGATAGATAGATAGACAGATGATGATAGATAGATAGATAGATAGATAGATCATAGATAGATAGATAGATGATAGATAGATAGATAGATAGATAGATAGATAGATAGATGAGGTGATAGATGATAGATAGATAGATAGATAGATAGATAGATGATAGATTATAATGATGATCTCACTCACTGTCAGTGAAGATAAAGAAGTCAGATGGAGATGATATTCGGACACTGACACTGTGACTGGACAGTGGACACAGGACACACACAAGACAAGTCACACAGCAAGCAGCAGCGGCGCAGCTCTTGTCTAGTTGACTGTCTTCTAGCCTCTAGCAGCCTGTCCTGGTCTGCACGGGCTAAACTTGCGCTCCTTGCGCTGACGACGGATGTCACTACGTCATGCCGACGCAGCGCAACGAATCAGTATAGAGCCTGGCTGGATGCGGAGCCTGCTGATGTGTGCGGACAGTGCTGGTCAGTGTTCTTCCTTCCTAGTTCTTCCTCCAGCCAGGTGCAGCCAGGTGCTGTGCTGCGCGCACCCCCCCCCCCACACACACAAGTTAAGTTGGGCAGTCTCGGGACTCGGGGGCAGCCGCAGTAAAAAAAAAATCCTTCCCCACTATGACAGTGCGGCAGGTGCCGCTTCCCTACAGGGTGCCGCTCTGCAGTCTGCTGCACCCAGCATCATTAGCGAAGCGGCCCTGTTATAAAGTCTGCAGCAGCTTTAACCTGGCACTTTAAAATTGTTCTGAGTCCTTTTAGCCGAGCTCATCCTCCCCCCTCCTTCCTTCACCTTCAGTTAATTTGCAACGTTGTTTCAAAGTAGAGGGAGCTGAGTTTAAGCTCTCTACTCACTACAATGTTACAAATTACAGCAGAACAAGGAGAGCAGATCTAACACAGCAAGTAAAAGCTGATAGGGAGATGCTAGGGAGAACACTGGGCGCCCTGGTTTAACCTAGGCATCCTAGCACTTTGCCTAGGTGGTTTATGCCTAAAAACGGCCTTGCCTCAGCTCCTTATGGTTTCCTGCAATGGCTGCCCGAAGTCCAGGAAACTGAAGAGTAGGAGCTGTCTTCCTGCAAAAATGTTCTGCCCTTTTACCCCCCTCCCTCCCACCCACCCGATCCCCCCATGCTTGCCCTTCCACCTACCGTATATTCCCTTTTGATATATTGTAGATTTTCCCTGCCCACCACTAACCGCCGAGTTAGATCTTTAAAAAACCATCAGCATCATACTTACAGCCCTTCACTTCCTTGGCTGTCTCCATTGACAACAGCCACATTTTTGATTGGCTGCCTCTCAGCCAATCACAAACGCGGCTGCCGGTCCCTGCTTGCAAGCCAATATTGGTCTCCACCGATGACGAAATATCCTCCAAAAAAATCTGCTTGTGTGTACCCAGCTTTAATTAACATACTTTATAACAAAAGTAAATATTTAAAAGGGATATCTATATTGGCTAACTGTCATGATAATTATGGCAAGTAGAGAATATATACAATATTATTATATGACCTAGATACACTAGAATACATTGTATTTGGTTATGAACGTCCTACTGGGCCTGTTGATTTAGGAATCAATGATCAATAATCAAAAAAGTTTGTTTTTTTAACTTCCAACCTGACACAGGTACACACATCTACTGAGCTACCCATTCATTCATGTGGCAACCATATTTAAAGGGTAAGCATAGTCAAAAAACACATTTGACCAATCATCAAAAAAGTTAGTCTTTTATCCCCCAACCTGACACGAGTACACATACCAACTGACCTACCCATTTATTTATATGACAACCATATTTAAAGGGTAAGTAAAAAACAAAGAGATACAGTGTATATAGCTGAAAGCCCCTATACAGGAGTACCCAGGTCCCCCACCTAGGACAAAGAGTGACAAAGGGAAAACTCCCTCTGTAACAAATATACAATAAAAACCGAAATCACCTGTATATATAAATATAAGACCTAGGTAAAAATCTAGCAAGAAAAATGTAATAAATATAAAATCACAATAATATAAGGAAACTTTATAATAAAAGATGCAGTAGATTATTGCATGAATCTAGCATAGAGTCCCCTGATACAGGTGTACTGAGATAATCTTTCGACTATTTCCAAGTACAAAGTTAAAAGCGTATATCTGGAAGTCCAGAAGTGTGTACTGTACAAGACTCCAGGGATGGGTCATGGATGGAAGATACATGTGATTGCGATTAAAAATGCGGAACGCAAATCGCAAGCGCAATCGCAACACACCCAAAAATGCACATTTTCGCTGCGTTGCCGCTTTTTCAATGATTTTTTAAAAACGCAAGTGCAAACACAGAAAAAAACGCAACAGTGTGGCCTAGCCCTAATTAATAGGACACATTTTTTAGTATTTCTTATTTTCAGCAAAATACAGCTAATTACCAAACCAGTTACATTAATATGGGAACATACCCTAGTGCTGTGTAAGAAACAGCTATGTTAATGGAATATTCCAGTAAGTAATGACGTTTGGTGAAAATTCTGGTAAAACTGCAAAAAAATGCAACAAAAGGGAGAAAAGGGGCAAAAAGGCGAAATTTCACCTATTTATAAATAGCTTTAAATAAAAAAAAAGAAAAATAGCTCTAAAATTACACTAGAGAGCAATCTTTCTTTTTGCAGTGATAACACACTTAACGCAATGAATAAGGCAAAAACTATTGCCACACATTGCCGCGGCGATACTTTTCCGCAAAGTAAAGAAAACGAGTGGTTTTATAAATAAGGCGAAAATAGCGCTATTTGTCATTGCGATGTCTGCTCCAGCACTCAGATTTATTACTAATGAATTTACCAGCCATTTGTTGGAGGCACAGGGCGTAACCTCATAAATATAACGAGGAACTGTTACTGTTTAGGATTGTCTAGATGAATACAAACAGCTCAATCCTCTCTTTTGTATTCCACAACATTTATGATTTTTGGTAACTAAATGCTTTCACCGCATATTTTGTGATAGAACTCCAGTCTAGAGTATGAAGACAGCCAATATGCAGGGACAAATAAAAATACTGATGCTGTCACCTTGCATATACACAAAATAAATTCTTTAATGATTTACATTTTATTTTCTTTCTAGCAGACGAAGTGTATGATGACACTGAACTGATCTCCAACACATTCCCTGCTGTACCAGCTAAAGCACCGTAATATTCAGTTTCTATTTATAATTGTATTTTATGTTAAAGGGCATGTCCACCCCTTTTTTATATTTTTCTGTAGTGTAGGGCTCCCTCCCCCAGCCCCAACCGCTATAGTTATTTGTGCAGAAACTCCCCCGATCATTACATTACCTCTTTCCTCCGACGTTCAGTCCCGACCCTCTGCTTACATGAAACTGCAAGCAGGCGGACGGACCAGCAGCAGCGTCCGTGGTTGGCTGAGAGGCAGCTAATCATGGACGCGGCTTCCAGCTATCCAGAACGCCGGGGGAAACAGGTAATGTAAGTAGAGTTTGGGGGAGTTTCTGCACAAATAACTATAGTCGTTGGGGCTGGGAGCCCTACACTACAGAAAAGGGGGTTTGAGCTAGGGGGAGGGATAGAGAAACGAAAGGGAGTGGGGGAGGGCTGCACTGCGCATGGCAAGATTCTCCCGGAGGAGAGACAGGAGGCAGAGTCCTATATGGACTCGGCCAGGCTCCTGGTGGTCAGTTTTCTGGATTTTGGAAGGTAAGGATTTTACTACACTACACAGTGGGGCCAGTTTTGGGTTAAATTCTAGTTTTGGGGATGGACATAAAGGGTAGAGAATGTATTTATCGTAATCCATTCCTCAAGCCTATTACAATGCAAAGACGTAAGAAAAAAGTAATTGTGTGATCCCAGAAAGCATCACACAGCACACACACATCAACCTGAAACGGGCAGTTAGGCTAAGTCCACACTACAACATGCTATTAAAAAAAGGGATCAATAAGACCCTAGTCAGGGCTGTCGACAGTGCACTGAAAAACTGCTCTACAGTACAGCTTGTGAGAGACACCTAGTGGTGATAAGTAAGAAACACAACATACATTGACTATAAAACAAATTCTGGGAGTTCGGGACTCTTTTAGATTGGGAATGGCTTAAACATAAATTAACATTAAATTGTATTTCTCTTTTATATATTTCATATAAATATATTAATTTTGCTGTATTTTTATGCTGATTTTTGTGGCCTTGTTCTTGGTGGTTTAAAACTGAAATTTTAAAGCAATTTGGTAAACACTGCATTTTGTAAGGACTGCATTTTCAGAAGACTAATGAGAAGTCTAATCACTGCCAATTTATTTATTTATTTGGGGTATTCAAAAAGAGAGCATTATTCAAAGCACTATGAGAAAATAATAACATTCATTTTTCTTTTATTTTCTTTATCTATGTAGGTTTCAGCAAAGTTATCTCACTAGAATGTTTCAAAGAAATACAAGACAAACAAGGTAAAGAGAAAATAGGGGTTTTAAGAACAAACACAAACAAAAGTTAGTTTAACAGATATAAAAATATCCCAGCTCCCAGACTTATCGTATGTGAAAAGTGAAAATTTTTTAGATGGAGATTTCACTGGATTTCATTGGGGCATTTTTGATGATTTTTTGTTTTTCTTTGTTATTAATTTGGCTTGAAAAAGCCAAATTACTGTTCTTTCTATTTCTTCTTTTTCTTCTTCCGTTTTATTCTTCCGCTTTTTTGGACTGTATCTCCTCCCACAGTTTTTGAGCTAGAGACATGAAATTCGGTACAGTGCGGGGCATATAGGAGAAGTGTGCTATCTTCTAGCTAAGGAATCCGCGGAAGCGTTACGGCGTTATCAGTGAATTTCCGGACATTTTTTTCCATAGACTATAATGGTAACAATGCTCAAATGTGGATATTTCAAAACAGTTTTTTTCATGGTCATAAATACAAATGGTGATACCCCCAACCTCCCACACAGACCCAGATACACCCACCTACTGGCCTACCTTTCCATTCCCATGGAAGCCATATTTAAAGGCTAACTAAAGTTAAAAAAACTAATTTAGATTTATCCTCAATAAAAGATAGTTTTATGGTTATAAACACAAAAAAGACATGCCCCCTCAACCAGACTCAGGTACACACACCTACTGATCTACTTATCCATTACAGTGGCAGCCATAGTTAAAGGGTAACTAAAGTAAAAAAAACGAGTTTAGATTTATCTTCAATAAAAAATATTTTTATGGTTGTAAACACAAAAAAGACATACCCCTCAACCAGACCCAGGTACACACACCTACTAATCTACTTATCCATTACAGTGGCAGCCATATTTAAAGGGTAACTAAAGTCAAAAAAACTAATTTAGATTTATCCTCAATAAAAGATAGTTTTATGGTTGTAAACACAAAAAAGACATACCCCCTCAACCAGACCCAGGTACACACACCTACTGATCTACTTATCCATTACAGTGGCAGCCATACTTAACGGGTAAATAAAGTAAAAAAAACGAATTTTGATTTATCTTCAATAAAAAATGGTTTTATGGTTGTAAACACAAAAAAGACATACCCCTCAACCAGACCCAGGTACACACACCTACTGATCTACTTATCCATTACTGTGGAAGCCATACTTTAAAGGGTAACTAAAGTCAAAAAAGCAAATTTTGATCAATAATCAAAAAACTTTGTTTTTTTAACCCCCAACGTGATACAGGTATACACAGCTACTGACCTACCCCTCCATTGCTGTTGCAGCCATACTTAAAGGGTAACTAAAGTAAAAAAAACTAATTTTGACCAATCATCAAAAAAGTTAGTATTTTATCCCCCAACCTGATATGAATACACACACACCAACTGACCTACCTTAAATGCATGTGACATATTTAAAGGTTAAGTAAAAAACAACAATGTCCTCTTCATTGACATTATTGACAATCTGCAGCACAAATACACAAATTCCCTTCCAAAATGCAGTCTTTCAAGCCAAATTTAAAGTTTATACTTAAACTTTCCCTTTCTAGTTTTTACCTGAGTTTCTTCTATTCCACCCTTTGAATATACAAGGTATGGTATCACTTTTTTCAGCTTATTTTAACTACACCCAATAATTAGGATAAAATTTTATTATTTACTGCAATACTGTAGGGTCACTGCATTGTGCTGGTACTCTCGAAACTCGAGGCTACAGAAGTTACCAAGGCCTATGCCCTGCTATTGGAACTTATCACATTATCATATCCAATATAAATCATTGAGTATATATCAAATATATATTTTTAGATGGAAGCACAGCATTTTTACAATTTATCTACTTATTTTTCACCAGCAGTCAAAGTAAACTGCAAGAAGCGTCACTCAGGGAGAAACGAAAAAATGAAGAAAGGGAAGCAAAGGAAGCAAAAGAGCTAAAGAGAAAGTTCAAGGTAATACTGTTGGGACTATACTGCCTTAATGTATCTGTAAATTTCTAATAATAGAAGATTTTCTTCCACATTATTATATCACCATAAAATGGGATTCTACAAAGTCACAAATGCTCAATGACCACTAACGTCATTGTACAGAGAAATATGTAATGTTTCGTATCAACCAATCCTTTGTCAAACATGCGCAAAAAAATAACCAGTTATAATTAGTACTTTTGATACTGATGATTGGAAGGCTATATGTTTAATTGTCATAAATTAAGAAATGAGAACCAATTATGCATTTTTGGTGATACTATAATGAAAGATTGATACTGCAACGAAACACTTAATGACCATCCGGAATAGCCAAGAAAATAGTCTTGCATGCCTCCCAGAGTTCATCAATATTCTTTGGTTTCATCTTCCATGCTTCCTCTTTCATCCTACCCCACATATGCTGAATGATGTTCATGTCAGGTGATTAGGCTGGCCAATCCTGGAGCATTTTGATCTTCTTCGCCTTAAGAAAATTTGATGTGGAGGTGGAAGTATGCGATGGAGCCACATCCTGCTGCAGAATTTGGCCTTTTTTATGGTTGGGAATATATGAGGTAGCTAAGATTTCTTGGTATTTTACACTATTGATGTTGCCTTCCACCCTGCAGATCCCTCGCACACCCCCACACTGGATGTAACCCCAGACCATGATTTTTCCTCCACCAAACTTCACTGTTCACTAGGTAAATCTCGGCTCCATGCGGGTTCCAGTAGGTCTCCTGCAATATTTGTGGCTACTGTGGTGTAATTCAACAGAAGATTCATCTGAGAAATCCACTTTTTGCCACTTTTCCAGTGTGTGTCCTTTTAGCAGGCTGTGTGACTTGGCAAATGCCACACGTTTTTCAATTGTCTTTTGTTTAGTGCTGGCTTATGGGCACTGATTCGACTATGGAGGCCATTTCGAGACAGAATCCAACAAACTGTTCTGGTAGACACAGGGATTTCAGGTGACCAGGTCTCCTAGAGCTCTGCTGCAGTTGAGAATGGATAAAAGAATGTGTGTGTATACAGGGGAGAAGGCAAGGGGACTTATTATGCCTATGATTAAGGACCTGTTGTCCCAAACACATAAGGCTTTGGAATAAAGGCTTTTTATCTGGAGCGGCTCAGTGTGTCTCATCTGTTTCGGTGTGCAAACTTCCAAAACGTTTTGTTTATTGATTGCTGGAGATTCGCCATTTGCGACGGGCTTGGGGTGTTTGGCACCCGGGCCACTGAGGCTGATGGGTAAGAGAGGAAGATTCCCACATATAAGTGTATTATAGATTCTGTCTTGACTGTGTACTGAGTGACAAAGTGGAGGACTTGATGCCCACAATATTTTAAGTTTGTTTCATGCAGTTGAAAATGGGCTTGCCTTGGATTTTCGAGCCAACAAACGGTCTTCTCGAGCAGTTGTCTTGCGGGGTCTGCCTGACCTGGGCTTGTCAAAAACTTCTCCAGTCTCTTCATATCTTTTCTTTATCCTCTGAACTTGACGCTGAGAGACATTGAAGGTGTGCGCCACATCAGCAGTGGATTTGGTCTTCAGTCTCTTTATAATCAACACTTTAGTCTCAGAGTGAATCTTAGGCATGTTTGCAGAGGTCTATTTGCAGATGATGTGAACGTCAAGTGTACTGGGGTTCCTTTTATACACACTTGACACCTAATTGATCCATTATTAGTCACAGGTGAGGCCCATATGATAAGGTGACAACACTTTGCAAAAATGGACTCAATGGGCTTTACCAAGCTGTGAATATTAGAATACTTTTTGTTAGTTTCGTTTTGCATTGAAACATTATACAAAAGCTGTTTGGGGTAAAATGAACCATTTCTTGAAACAAAATCTTCATTAGAATTATTGTTAAGCGGCACTTCAGGTCTATTTGTACACAAGTGACAAGAATTTTGTCAGAAACTGTACATAGTATACCTTTATACCATCAAAAAAGCCCATGCTTAATTTATTTAACAACTTAAATACAGTTTGCTGATTAATATCCGATCTATATGTCTGTCTGTCTGTCTATCTATCTATCTAAAGTAAAAGTCCATTCATGTGTCTCCTCTCCAGTTTCAAAGGCTGTCTCAATCCTCTCTTTCTCATCCAGGTTCTACTAAAAGTTCCCTTTACCATCCTTCACACCTACTTTCATGATGCCCCTAAAGTTTGGTATTAGCTAGTTCATTGTAAAGGCCCGTACACACGTGGCCGTTCGGTTGGGCATAGTTGATGATCCGCAAGGTCAGATCATCAATGATACTTGACCGAGCGCCCACACACTTACTGATACTCGTCCAAAATGGCTGTCCGTATGTACATGTGTAGGAAGCTTTAGTCTTTTCTCATTTTTAAACCTTTCAGCCTCTAATTAACATTTAATATTACATTTAATATACGGCTTTTAAACAACTTTACTTTCTTTTTCACTCTCATAAGTTTAAGATTTAAAATGATTTTTCTTTTAGTTTGTAGGGGAAATCAAGGTTTTGACTCGAATGATGGTTGTCCCAAGTGCTGGGAATAGAAGAGGAGGAGGAAAGGATCTGTCGATCAGCAAAGGAGAAATATTGGAAGTGATACAGTTCACCAATGAGGAAAAAATATTGTGCAGAAACAGTAAAAAGAAGTGTATGTACTACTAGAAGTATAATTCTGTAATTACATCCAGTGTTTGTCTGTACACGGCGCGGTCTATTTTTTATTATAATTAACAGGAATCATGTTTCCTGTATCACAAGTGATGAGGTAATAAGTGACCATCACAACACTATGCAAGATTGTCTGTGTTCTCTTGAGATACTCACTGCTAAAGGTACTTTGCATGTGCTATAGATTATATTGATACATATATATTAAATATGTAATGTGAGGGAAAATGGCATAATGTTGACAGAATGAATGATAACATCAAGCACTGTAAGTTATTTTTATTATTATTGTGGATTGATATAGTGCCAACATCTTCTGTGATGCTTCACAATAACAGTCTTACATTTCATACAAGGATAGTACATTTATACAAAGTCATACATATTACATACAAAGTTTAGGCATACATTATAAGTACACAGCATGATTATTATTAATTATTACTGTGTGTATTGCAGTAGTCTAGCCGGGATATGATTAGGGTATGAACTAGGATTTTGGTTGCATCATGTGAGAGGAAGAGGCGGATGCGAGTGATTTTTCTGAGCCAACAGGAGTTGGCAAGCTAGTTTTTGACATAGGGTTTATAGGAAAGAATGGAATCTAGCATTATTCCCAGGCAACGGACATAAGGAGATGAGGATATCAGTGTGTCGTTAATATTAATAGTGAGACTTGGGAAGGGAACAGATCCTGGGGGTGGGAAAATGACAAGTTCAGTCTTCTCCATGTTCAGTTTAAGGAAACGGGAGGACATGAAGGCAGAGATAGCATTAAGCCAGTCAGGGACCCGGGAAGTCAGTGTAGGGAGATCTGGGGCAGAGATGTAAATTAGGGAATCATCTGCATTCAGGTGATACTGGAATCCAAGTAAACTAATGAATTGTCAAAGGCCATAGGTGTAAATAGAGAAAAGAAGATGGCCGAGTACTGAGCCTTGCGGGACCCCACAGGGAGGGGGGAGTTAATTTCAGAGTGGAAAACAAGGCTGAGGGGACAGGTGGTGAGATGTATCCTAGATAGAAAGGATAAGAGTCCCTGTTCTGTCTGTAAGTAAGTATATATTCAAAATGCTTGTGAAGGTTCTCATTCATCCAGGTCATGGTATATCTGTTGTATTCAATTAGATCAACTGGACTTGAAATGTAGTTCTTGAAGACGTTTCGCTAGTCATCCGACTGGCTTTCTCAATTCAGAATGACTTGTACAAGAATCTGTGGCAATATTCTTGTACAAGTCATTCTGAATTGAGAAAGCCAGTCGGATGACTAGCGAAACGTCTTCAAGAACTACATTTCAAGTCCAGTTGATCTAATTGAATACAACAGATATACCATGACCTGGATGAATGAGAACCTTCACAAGCATTTTGAATATATACTTACTTACAGAGCTGAGATTCCTATTTTAATATGGGATAGTAAAATGGGAGGTTAAACCACACCCCTGTGACTGCTAAGGGGTCTTCATGTGGATACTGAAAGGAAGTGTTAATGTCTGTAAAACATCCAATGATGTGCTGTTTGTAAAACATGTGACAGTCTTAACCAATCAAAAAACTTTCTGTATGCTACACAGTAAGTGATGTGTATGTAGGAAAGAGGACATAAAGGATTATACTTTGCATGCCCCTGCCCATTTCTCTGGGGAGCTGGGAGAAATATATGTTTATATGTTAGATTATTAGTGCAATGCTATTATAATAACATAGCATTGTCAGGTACCTTCTGTTAGATGAAGGCTCTATTTCATTTTATACTCTGTGGGGAGCTTTCAGCTCCTTTAACCCCACCTCACCTTTACCCTCTAAAGCTAATCAGTATCTTGTGCTCCCAAGTCCTAACCCCATAGCGACAGTAAATCTGGAACTTGCTGTGGTGAGTTCTAACCTAAGTTTAAATGACACATTGTGGCAGAAATGCCTGGGTCTATTCTCAGACCTAGAGGGTTATTCCACTTAGACCCCCTGGATTCCAGCTGGCAGGTGGGTAGAATAGGAAAGGGAGGGCAAATTTAGTAAATTTCATGACTCCTACTGCCTAAAGTGACCTATATAATCCTTTCCTATTCCAATAGTGTAATAACTAAGGATGTAAGGGAAGGGCAGATGGATTACTTGTTTGAACCCTTGGGTAGGAATCGCTAAAGCAGGAGCATGGGTTTTTAATGTCTGTGAGTCAGAAAAATTACTTTATTCCAAGGTGTATGAAAACATTTTTTTCAGATGTAGGAAAACTAAATTTTCCAGCATTCTGTGCAGCCAGGGAATGCTGGGAGTTGTAGTTTTTAAACACGTGAAAAGTTAAACACATATGCTCTTTATCATTAGGATGTATTTCATCTGTATATATTCATTAACCAATGGACATAAAGAAGAAACTTGCTGCTAACAGAGAATCCTGGGAACTTGAAAGGTCCCAAGTTCAACACCCCTGCTCTATACCATTAGGCTGTATTACATCTGAACACAAACCTTAGCCACAGGACATTAAAAAATAACTTAATGCAATCAGAGAATGCTGGGATTTGTAGTTTTCAAACATGTGAAAGATCCCAAGTTCAACACCCCTGCTCCATAACATTAGGCTGTATTACATCTGGACACATGCCTTAGCTACAGGACATTAAGAAGAACCTTACTGCAAACTGAGAATCATGGGAGTTGTAGTTTTCAAAACTTTTGAAAGGTCCCAAGTTTAACACCCCTGCTCTATACCATTAGGCTGTTCTACATCTGGACACATGCCTTAGCTACAGGCTATAATGTAAGTGGGTGTGCGATTAACATGTACATGGAATGTGTTTTAATTTAAAGCTATGTACAATACCATTTTTCAAAGACAAATTAATTTTTTTTCCAGATGGCTATGTTAAAAGGAGATATGTTTTGCAGATGTAAGTATTTTATTTACGCTAATTTGTTCCATTGCTAGCAGACATGCTATTTAAAGGGTATCTCTACCTATCTCAATCTAACTTGGCGTTTGGTGGTGGGATAGGGGGACCTACACTACAAAGTTTTAAAAAGTTAGCTCGGGCAGGAGGGAGGGAGGGGGGGCTCCTCCACAAATGTCCAACATCTTCTCTAGGTAGGGAAATAGAAGGGACAGGATGACTCACTGACAGGCTCCTCCTACACTGCACTTTCCTGGACTTAAAACAGGCACAGCAAGAAAACCATTTGGAGGTGGGATGTAAGGTAAGGCTTTTTAAACACTACATATTAGGGCCATATGTGGGTTAAATTTTAGTTTTGGGGGTGGACATGCCCTTTAAATTAATTGTTTCAGGTTGTAAACTGGACTGTTTGGGAAACTAATTGAACAATATCCCTATCTACCCCACTGTCTTAATATTTCCCTTTCTGTTCTTGTCTCTGTATATTCATTTTAATATATTTCTTTATGAAATGGGTGACTGGAAGTTCTAATGATACCTTGGACCATGAATAGTTAGGGGCCTAGAATTAAGCCCAAGGAAATATTTCACCCCAGTCTTGGAAACGTGCCCATTACTGTTGAGACCAAAGATGATATGATATTTCTATATTTGATATACAAACTATATTAAGACCCAGCAGTATTTTTTCCCAGTGCAGATGTACTTTGTGAACAACTTGGTACCCCCAGTGGTTGTGGCACCATTACTGCTGGACGGCAGTGGTAGGGGCTGGTCTGGTTATTAACAAAATGGTGGCTGTATCAAGTCACATTAATGTTATATATTGCAGGAAAGATATATTTTTATTTCTATAGCCTGAAACTTACATGGA
The DNA here is from genome assembly GCA_019447015.1 of Hymenochirus boettgeri. NCBI lineage: Eukaryota > Metazoa > Chordata > Amphibia > Anura > Pipidae > Hymenochirus > Hymenochirus boettgeri. The sequence goes on along the minus strand of CM033469.1, from coordinate 192,941,975 downwards.
ACTTAACATTTTCATTCTTGTGTTTTTAGAGAAAAGGAAATCTATGATGATGTTGAATCCTTAAGTAAGTATATGAACATTTTTATCTTCCATACTCCAAAATATGTTTTAAATAGTCGCTAACAACTAGTGTACCATCTGGCTCATTTAAAGCAAAAATACTGTGTAGATTTTAGGAGTTAAAGGAGAACTAAAGTCCCAAGACAACATTGTCCCAATAGAGAGAGCACATTCACAAACGAACAACAAGCTGTGTCTCATGTCTCCCTTTGCTGTGGATGCTGGGTGATTTATGAAAATAACCTGTGTGTACTAAGGGTCAGCTCCCATAATTCACCTTATCTGGGAACACCCATCTAAGTGTCCGCCGGACACTTCACAGGAAACTGCAGTCTTGCTTCCTGGAAGCTGACAGCCAATCATGTTACAGCTCAGAGTTCCCTCCCTCTGACACAGAACACAGATAGCAGTGCAGTTTTTGTGTAAACACATTAGAAATGCTCCTGTCCCTAACAATGATAAATTCCTATGCTTTACATACAAAAAAGAAAAGTAATCTTTGCAGTGTATGTCTTTGCTAGCATGGATGAAAGAAACAGAACATTTAACATTTCAGCAAAAAATAAAAGTAAGTATGGGGAATCGAACCAGCAACCTTCTATTCTGTGTCTTTCTAAAAAGAAACCTTTCTACCACTAGGCCACAAGGGCTAATAAGTAATGGACTAGTACATGTAGAGTCTTTATCTTTTGCTAGACACATAATAAAAACAAAAAAAGGGAACATGGGGAATCGAACCTGTGTCCCAATAATCTGATTTTTTTCCTAACCCAACACTTTAGCAGAGCATGCCACAGGTGAACTCTCAATCAATAGAAGTAAATGTCAGTAAAATCAGTACACTGTTTTGTTGCTACTGGAAGACTGTCAGCAATTCACACTGGTTGGTAAATAAATAACAGAGCTGCTATATATAAAGACTGTACATATGTAGAAACTTCATATTTTTCTAGAAACATGGAAAAAAACAAACAAAAAAAGCACTAAACTCACGCAGTAGACCATGTTATATTGTTTCATAAGTAAGCTAGGGGATTTGAACTTGCGACTTCTTTGACTGATTGTTTCTAAACACACAGCATTTACATGGTGCGCCACCAGCAAATCAACTGTGATTCCAGGTACATTTAGAGGCTTTATCTTTCACTAGAAAGAGATGATAGAAACTCTGCACATAGAGACAGTGAATGCTGGGGTCAGGGGGTGTGGCTCTTTGAAGCCAACATGGGCTATGAGTTGTACTGGCAACAAGATGGAAGCCTCCTTTGTTACAGAATCTATTACTCATATCTACTAAATGCAAATAACTAGAGAAGAATCTTTCAACGTGTAGGTGTTCTGGGGAGAAAAACTTTCACATTAGGATCTGAAAAACTGAAGTTTAGTTCTCCTTTAAAGACTTTTAACTAAAGTCTTAAACAAATAGTAATTCCAGCAAATAGCTAGCATTGTGGTGCAACTGGTAAGGCCAACATCAATTGCGTATCTCTTTAATTCCGGACCCATATGTTTAGAGGACATGTCCTCCACCAAAATCAAATGGTCTATGCAGACAGGAAACCCCCACCCACCCAAAAAAAACAAAACAAAACTAAAAGCTATAAAAATCTCTTAGAAGGTGTAGCATTTTCTAAGGGCTCCCATGGAAACTTGGAATTAGAAAATTCTGAAATCTGAAATCATACCCATAGTCAATAGTAGCTAAAACTATCTTTTTTCATGTTTGTGATATTTTAAGGTTCTGCGTTGAATATTTGAGGGTTCCCAAATTCAGGTGTAAGTTTTTGTGCGCTTTTGCCATTCGCTGGGTTCTGCTTGTATCGGATTTTACATTTCTGCGCATTCAAAGTTTCCAAGGCAAGAGACACAAGTGCTGGGTGTTACAGTATTGTGGCAAACAAATCAGCATAGATGAGCAAAACTGTGCACCACAGCATGTGTCTAATGAAGATGCTAGTCACCAAAATGTTACATGGTGTTTTTTTATGCGTTAACATCCAGGTTTTGCTTGATACTTGTGCATTACAATAAATCTAAATAATAAAAAAAGAGCTTATGTTGCCTTGTTTGCTTTATTGCCCACAACCTCATACAGATACTGTGATAGTCACCTGGACTTGGATGGATTGCATGAAGGCACTCAATCAGCAACATTATTTTTTATGGTCATGGAACTCAATGTATATTATATTTTGCAGTGTTTTTATTTTTCCATTGTCTTCCAACATCTGCTGGTGCCTTTTCCAAGAGTCATTAAGTGTTTTTCTTTTATTTTGCAGGTTCACAAATGTCACGCAGAATGAATTAAGTACAATTTTTAAAAGAAAACTATTTATTTGTTCATATAAAGAAGCAATAAAATCCTGCAGATAAATCTTAGAGTATGATTTATTTTTTGCTTGGATAAGAGTAAGGCTGTATCTGTGGTATTTAGTTAAATCAACTGGACTTAAAGTTTAGTTCTTGAAGACGTCTTATTGGTTATCCGACTGGCTTTCTCAATTCAAAATGACTTGTACAAGAATCTGTGGCAATTATGTATCCTGGAAAATTAGCATATAACAGCCAGGTGTTAGGGACCTTCTGAATGCAAGGTGTGATTGCATAGTGGCTAAGAGATGTTATAGAAACTGCCCAGGGTAAGGTGTCAAAACAGCATTGTACATGGCAGACAGTTGAATATGTCAAATGTGAATTATGGAAGGGTTAATGTGCCCAACATATCAACATAACCAGTGAGTTTTACTTGCTCATTTTTTTTCTTTATACAAGGAGGCTTTTTATGGTAATATTTATTTCAGCCATCATCCAAATGGTATCCTGTTCACATAACACTATTAATATGAAAACAAGATCCCAATTGTGGGCTCCTATCAGTAGGGGGATAGAGGAACCAATGTTTAGATTATACTTAGAATCTTTTATCAAACACGTTACATTATTTAGTCCGTGAGTATTACTTAATGACATAAGTAAAGTAACAAAAACGATCTTCTAATGGAAATATTGTACAACTTGTTTTAGGCTAGATATATTAGAATTATTGTGGGTATAAACATTGTTACAGCCTTTGACCTTTATATTAAATAACTGTATATTGGAAATGTTACAATTTGAGAACATTTTTTCTTAGTTACTGCGACCCAGTACTACATCACTCACCCCCATAAATTAATTTATATAATAAGTAATGATATATATATATATATATATATATATATATAAATTAGACATAGGAATTGAATTAAAAGAACTACAGCAATTTTCCTTGGTGCTAGTGTAAAGGAACCTGGCTGGATTGTTCCATACATACAATTGTTCAAAAATAATTATTAAAGTGAAAATGGAACTGAATCTTTCAAGCAATTTCTTCTGATTCTTAAAAGTTGCCCATAGGGGATATTATCTTTCTGTTTTTCATTATGACAGCTCTCATATTGTATGTGTGCATTTGAATCTACAGTTTTAAAATTTGTTCTAGAGTTTCCCATAACAACATTGTGTTTTAACTCCATATACTTGCTGAAGTGCTGTGATGTAAAAGTTACTGTACTCTGGAGGACCAACCATATGGGAACTTTGATACTTATTTACCCACACGCTATTGGTTCTGACTACATGCGAGTTACATTTTATGCTCCCTATATTTACATAGTTACTATTTGTATTTTTTTTAATTAAATATAGACACAGTGTGTTATTTTAATTAGCTGGCCAGCTATTTTATTAAAATTGTACTTTATGTGTATTATCTTGTGCATTAAATTTTTTTTTTTTCCTGGATGAAATGAATATACAGATCTCCATTTCCATTTGTTCAGGTGCCACTGAGATATATATATATATATATATATATATATATATATATATATATATATTTTGGATACATACAATATATGAATATCACCACTATCTGATTGCTGTGTCATTGGACAATTGTATTGTATTTATTAGTTATAAATGGACAGATTCCACCAACACATAGGGCCATATTTATAAAGCTGCGGTATCGCTTTTCAGCGATACCGCAACTTTAACGATCGGTATCATAAATTTACGATCGTTAAAGGGTAACTGTGGTCTCAAATTCTTCCAAACTAGTAATAATTATATAAAAAGCTTTCCATCATACCTTCCATCATTTGTGAGAAGTTATTGCTGTAAAAGTTCAGCAATGTAACTTCCTGATTGAACTCTTCTCAACTATCAATTTTTTCCTCAGGTACTTCCTGATTTCCCCAGCAATAAGTCTTAACTGAGCATGCTTCTCCCCCGGGGGAAAAGGGCGGGGCAGAGGTCAGGTGATGTCACTCAACCTACTGGAAGCAGGAAGTTTGAACATTCAGCCCAATGTAATTTCTCACAGGCTCCAGCCAGAGATGTGATTGTTGGCTCAGTGTAAAGGATATACTGCAGGCTTTCATTTAACCCTCACTTGTTTTGAGACCACAGTTGACCTTTAAACCGATCGGAGATTAACGAGCGGTTTAACGAAATCGTAGATTTACGATCCCCATAGAATACCATTGCGGTAGTTTACTACAGCACAGTATTCTACGATCGAACGTTCGTTAATTAACAAACGTTCGGTCGTACAGTAAATGTACAATCGCAATTGTAAAAAGTGATACCGCGACTTTAACAATCGGTATCATAAATTTACGATTGTTAAAGTGATCGTAAATGTATGGTCGTGATCATATATTTCCCCCGGCGATCGTAAATTAACTAACCCGCGGTATCACTAAAAAGGGTTTATAAATATGGCCTATAGCCAATTTGATAATAATACAAACACTACATAGGTAGCACACTCATTGTAAACATATATCAAAGCAAAAAGTAAAAAAATACATTATATCCTGACTTTACTTCTCCATATGAAATAAATGGTTTTTGGTAGGACCTATTATTATTTCTTATTGTTTGTCAGTGTAGTACAGTCACTTCTGTGAATCTTAGAAACTAGTATATATGGCAGCTTAAATCAAACAGGGGTCTAGGGATCATCTGTAACTAATGCTGACAGTTTAACAGCAGGTCAATGCAGAGAGTGTGCTTTCCTATGACTTATAGGAAATGTATGTGCTCTCTCTACTCTATCACACACACACACACAAAAATCCCAGGCAAATCACAAGGTATGTAATAGAGGCTGCATAATTTCTCTGCCTAGCACACAATATTTATAATTGGCTAACAACTGCCATATGTTTCAAACAAAGGACATCATTTGGTGCAGTGATGTAACCTAATAGACCTTTAAAGAGAACTATTGTGTGTATAAAGTTTAAAAAAAACCTGTTAAAATTGAAAGTACTGTAAAGGACAGGGATATAGGACTGGTAATTTATATCTCACAATTTTGTTTCTGTGAGGAGCATCAGCCTATAGAAAACTAATTCTGCCAAGTCTTCCTCCTGGCTTCAGCACTATGTTTAATACAGGAATAGTCCAGGACTAACCTGGCAAATGAAAACTATCGTGCTGTAGCTCCTCAACGCAATGATATTGTGAGGTAGGAATAACCTATCCAACCTCCCTGACCCAGGTACTTTCCAGATTTAAAAAGTTAATTTTTAGATTATAGTGATCTGTTTCCTAACATCTTAATTGTTTAAAACACATATAGTGGTTTCCACATATAGGTGGGTGGGACAAAGACCTTTAATTTTGGCTATTCTATTAAAAATAGGGGTGGCAGCTCAGTAAGTACTTTTAAAACTTTATTTATATTTTGTTGTTGCTAATATAACTCACTACTTTACTTTATATGCACTTATTTGTGCTCATATTTATGCCAATACTAACAAATGACACACACAAATATGCTCCTATTCTAAAACAAATATTATATAAAAACCATCTCATTGGAAGCTCAAAAAAAGGTAATGCAATATAAACTTACAAATTATTTTTTAGGATGGGAAGGATATATATTTATGTATAAGATTATTTACAAGTGCATAGGAGATTGCATTAAGTCTTTAGGAGCTACCAATAAGGTGTATATGGGAGTGTAATATTACATATATGAAAGGTCTATATATGTATGCGTGTGTAATTTCTATCTACCTAAATGACCACAAATAAATGTATATTTACATGTACATTTACGGACTATGTACAAATATTATGTACAAGAATATATAAATATAAAGTTATAAAAGTACTTACAGAGCTGGTACCCCTATTTTAAGTGGATTAGTCAAAATGGAAGTTTAGCCACACCTCACTGATAAAATGGCTGCATGTGTTTAGACAAATTCAAATCTAAAGAAACACTAATGTCCTTTAGGTTTCACTATTACACCCAATTATGTGCTGTTTGTAAAACATGTGACAATGAATTTAAAAAATACTGTATTCTACACAGGAAGCGATGTCTGTGTATCATAGTGGACATAAAGGAGAAACTTTGCATGCCTGTGCCTATTTCAATGGGCATGCTGGGAGTGAGAAATTATACCTCATTTATTGGATTATTGAACAATGCTATTTTTATAGCATGTGGCTGTGTAGTATCTTCTGTTTTAAGTAGGCTCTATTTCATTTTATGCTCTGTGGAGGGCTTTTTGCTCCTTTAAGTCCATTTCACCTTAGCCTATAAAGCTAAATGGTATTTTTTGCTCCTACCCCATAGAAGCTGTTAATCTGTATCATACAGTGAAAAGATTTAACAAGATTGTGTGGGACAGTCTGGGCCCTTTTTAGGACCTCAGATTTCCCAATGGTGGTCCCTGGTAGTAGCTGAGATCAATGGTGTGGGTGAGTTTTAGAGGAACTCCAGAAGCTTAAAGTCAAAGAGAGGTCCAATCTTGACTGGAAGTTTGTGGGTAGAGATGATCTTAACCACCGCACAGCAACAGTGGTGTTTGGGCACTACAATAAACATATTTTGATGCAATATTTGAAGTTGAGTACGTTTTTATACTTTGTTAGTATATAAATATATATTAATGGGTAAACTTTTTAACCTATATTTTATTATATTAATATAGCATTAATATAGCAATTAACAAAAGCACAGCCTGTAAATAACATTGTGAAGCAAAGTTTTCAAAAATAATTTCCAATAATTTAACAGAATAATTTCCAATAATTTAACAGAATAATTTCCAATAATTGTGTCACAGTAGAATCTGATTAAACACAGCATATCAAATAAACAACCACAAGGAATCATACGGTAATCTAAAAATAAAAAAAGAATTTAAAGTGCATTTAAAATCTATAAATTAAACATACCGTTTATAACCTGTAATTTAAAATGTATTCTTATGGAATACTAGCTATTATTTTCCTTATAGAATATGTTAATATAGCTACTCCATGTCTATGGTGTGTCCACGTACAAATGGCAGAGTTAATGAAAAGGGTATATACTCTGACTATGACACTCATGCTAGGAGAATAGGACCAAGATAATATTGAGACTATTTGCTGAAACCTTTTAATTGGAAGTAAAAAAACATTTTCATACATCCAGTGGCGTAACTAGGAATCACTGTTCCCCTGGTAGTTACGCCCCTGCATACAATAAGAAATGTAATTACAAGACCCCTCCCACACACACACACATATTTCTGCAAGAAAACTATCTTGTTTTGTTTAACATGAATTCATCATTAGCGAAATTATTTTTAATTTGTTTTCTCACAAAAAAATATCAATAGCACCTACCAGTGGACATTTCTGACCCCCCACAAAACAAAAAGGCTAAGGGAATGGATTTAACCCTATTGCTAGGAAACCATAGTCCTTTGTAGCACTCCTCACATTTTATTGTTCTTAAAATAGCTTTATCCAATTTATCTTCTTGTGGAATTAGCTGGGATTGGGAGAGCTGTGGGCTTAACTAATGAATTGTCAGTGTTGCAGGATTATGGATGTCAACATTATGTGAAAAGATGTGCAGGAAGAAGTTGCTCTTCAGTGCAGAGCTATTTGAATTGTAAAAGTTATCTATGTGATTTATCAGTATTGACTGTTTCCTGCTACCTGGCAAGACTGGATTTTTTTTTTAAAAGAACATTTTTTTAGAGATGTGGGAATGTATAAAAAAATCTCTGGTGAGTGTGTTCGACTGCCATCCATCAAACTTTCTCAAATGGGCACAAGATAAATGGAGGAAGAATGGCCTGTTAACTCTTTCTATTCTGTCTGTTATAACTGGATGCCTTATTGGATTTTTACTACGAGTTCTGGAGCTCAGTGATTTGGTAAGTTCAATTACATTACATATCTATTTATTTCCCAAAGCTCCCTCATCTGCTGGTATCAGAGTGATTGGTATGTTTCTAGGATTGTTTTCACATTCTCTACCATATACAATACTGTCAAGGAGTAATGCTATAAAGTTCTGAATGCTGTGTGTTAAATGGGCTATAATTTTATCTGCTGTTAGTGTAAAAACAAACGAGCACCCATAACACATTATCAATAGAAGGCAATAGAGGTGAGCACAAGAAGGATAGAATTTGACTTAAAAATGTTAAATAATATTTTAAATATTTATCAATGTGTCATATCACTTAACCCAAGATAGCATCATGCATCTTTCTCTAGCTTCATTTTTTGGATGCTCTACTTGTGCTTGCAGTGGTTTTTTTTCCCCACTCTGATTTCCCCCCAATCATAAAGACGTACAGATAGGTTGTAAGTGTGAACTTGTGAAAAGTGATTAGATTGGGGCATATGAATGTTTTAGAATATATTGTTGCTATAGGAATCCATAATAATAAGAATAATAATATAACCATGTTATAGAAGTTAAGTAACACAAAGAGGCCCGTTTATCAAAGGCTGATCAGTCAGTTCTAAAAAATTTATGTAAAATTATCCAAACCCATTTTTTTGTGTTGCCAATTATTGACAACTCTTTATTCAACAATAATATCCTAGAATGTAAAATAAAAATATAAATCGAAATGCAATAATTATTTTTATTGGAAAAGTGAGTGTAAAACCTATGTTACCTGATGTACCATGGGCTTGTGTGGGTTTTACACTGACTTTGCAGCCTGTGCTACCTAGTAACACGAAACTTAATGTGTAAAGCATTGGGGTCTTATCTCAATGAACACTGTGACGTGTTCAGTGATGTGTTCAGTACATCACAGGATCTTGGCCAGTTAATCAACGTGTCTAAAAATTACTGTTTTCCCCCATAGCTTAAAGATGATAAATGTTTTTCATATAGCTTAAGACCCAATTATTAAATGCAAACACTTCTTTTAATTTAAACCATATTATTAAAATATATAAATAAAACAAAACAGAAAACTCCACCTAGAATTCCCCATTCATTTGATCTTTCACACTGCAACCAATCTTAAAATTAGAACTTTGATCTGTACTAATGCTGCCCATACACGTGATCAATATTTGTTTACAAAATGAAAGATCAGCAGGTAGGTCAATAATACAATGCAATATTAGATCAATTCAACAGTTAAAATCTTATCAATCTAATATCAAGACACTGTCAGGGAGAAATGTAAATCAGGGTTGGTATCAGGGTAAAATGTGGGGTTCGGGTGTGGGGTTAAACCCATGCTTCCCGAATTAATATTGTGTTAGCGTGGGGATAACTATTTTTCTGGGACCTGTTTTCTATTAATGGCACAGGCACCTGATAACGAACAAAGCTTGTAGCGCTAAAATGAATGTTGTTAAAATAAAGGTGTTACCTTCTGCACTCCTTACCTGCTTAGTGAGTACTGCATCATGAGAACCAGAAGGAAGAGGAGTGCAGAGGGTAAGTATTACATCTCTCACTTTGGCCCTTATTTAAGAGGTGCAAAATGTTGTCTGTGCTGCACATTGGGAGCAACCAATCAGATGTTATTAAATATTTACGAACTGCAGTTGACCAGTAAAAAGGTATCATCGGATTGGCTGGTGCAAATAAACAGCACAGCATATTTTTTTAATATGTAATCGCCAGCACAAGGGAAATGTATCAGTTGCAATAGTACTGATGCAATAAAAGGTGCAAAATTTTTCCAGTGCCATTAGGCTAGGATCCTTGCGATCAGTCAGCCAGGACGAAAGACTGTCGGTCGCGACAAAAGTAGCCGTGGCTGACAGTTCACCACAACCAAGCATGCGGCCCATAAAGGTCCTGTGGTTTGCTGACCCAGATCAGTCACGGCCACCTGAAGAAACCATCCAATATTTTGGGCCAATTGACAGATGCACTCAAATGTAAGTCAGTTGGCCCAAAATACTGGATGGTGTGTACCCAGCTTTAATACGCAACAACCAATCAGGTGGTATCTTACAACAATGACCCAGTAAATTCTAACATTTAATTGGTTGGTACAAATTAATAGCACAGGCAAACTTTTGTACCTCTTATTGCATCAATCCTTAAGGTAGTTATTTCTTATTGTGAAATTGGCACAAATTTAGAGAAAATGGCTTTGCGCCAGTTTAGTGTGAAATTTCTTCAGTTTAGTAGTGACATTGCAATGCCTGTGGCTAATTGCATCACGTTAAGCCTATTGAATACAATCGCCAATAGATTTGCCAACTTAAAAAAAATCACTTAAAGGAGAATGAAACACAAAAAAATCAAAGTTTAAGTACTTGCCTCAACATCCTTCTCAGCATGAAAGATTCCACTCAGGAGCCTTTCTTTTTCCTGTTTCACATTTTCAGTTCTGAAGCTAACATTTTCCAATGCCTGCAGCACCTGAGGTAAACCTGATCTTAGCACAGCTCTGTGCAATGCATTTTTTAGTAGTGCACCTATTTAAAGGGGCAGTGTTGCCTGTTCAGTGAAACATGTAGTGACACCTATTAAAAACACTTGAAGTATGGCTAAGTTAAGCCTCTTTCACTTATAATATACAGCGCAAGATTAGGGTTGCCATCTTTGCCTTTAAGACCCAAACAGGTATGAAATCTACATGCTGCTGTGCTAAGTGCCATTGTTTTAAATACATGCTGTATGTCTACAATTAAATTAATGTAGCCTGCATCATGCTTCTTATAGAAATAATAACCAGCCATTTGTCTTGTAGTTTTTATACGAGTTCAGGTCTTAAAGGCAAAGGTGGCAACCCTAGTTGAAACATATCCAACATTCCCCTTTAAATAGGTACAATACTGAGAAACGCATTGCACAGAGCTGTGCAAAGATCAGGGTCACTATGTTAGCCTCCACCTGCAGCACTGCACCAAGTTGTTTCTATAAGTATATGTACTAAAGGGAAATGTTGGAGGGAATGCCACTTGCAGCTCTTATAAAGTGATTGATACAATTCTACTGGGGTTACCACCTTTCCCTTTAAGACTCAAACTCTTAGGGCTAGGCCCCTTTAGTGTGTTTCAGATTGCGCTACATAATCCGATTGTGCTAGTGTGAGTGTAGGCATGTAATAGCCTATGGGACCGGTCCCACTACATACACTGTGTTTCTGTGTGCTATCAGAGCACATGCGATTAACATTTTTGGTCCATATGGGAAATTGGGAATTTCATTAAATACTGTTAGCAACCTGGTATTTTTATTAAATACTGGTAGCAACCTGGGAATTTCCTGAAATACTGTTAGAAACCTGGGGTTTTTATTATATACTGGTATCAATGTATATGCTATTCGGCCATTACTTACCCATGTGCAGTGATCAGTGGAGCAGTTGGAGGAGAGAATCCACAGGTTCAAGTGCAGAGGTAGCGCATGGGCACGTTTTCCCAGTAGTATACAATTGAAGAATTGTAGGCGAGTCTCAGATAGTGCAAAACGCAAAAATTTATTGTATAAAGTAGTACAGTAGTACAATGTGACTGCGCAATGATATAATCCTGCCAGCACGCAGCGTGAGACCATAACGCAGCCGTGGAGTACTACTGGGAAAACCGATTCGGGGCACTTTCTTGAGGTAGGTTTTGTTAAAATATTTGGGGCAGTTTGTGAAAGATCATGTGCACGTGCCCCGAATGTTTTAACAAAGAGTGAGGGGGTTGATGAATTCTGTATTTGTAGAACCAAAAATGTTTAAAACGAATACTTGCAAGTCAGATTTTAGCTACATGCTTTAATTAAACAAACAAACAAAATTGTTCCTTGATTGATTTTTACTGGTTAGAAAATCTCATTTTATCAATTTATTTAATCATCATGACTATGACTATGTAGTTTTAACTGTGGCAAAATTACAAATTGTCTATAGTTATTCCATGCAACCATTTAGGTAGAAAAGTGCATAAGTATGCCAGAGCTATAAATCTGCAGCAATCAATCAGATGTTATCTAACTGCAGTAAGCCAGTAAAAAGCTAACATCTAATTGGTTCCTGCAAATAAATAGGATGGGCAAAATTTTGCATTTTTTTATTGCATCAGCCCCATAGGGGTTACAGAATATACCATCTAAATGTATTACATGATGTAAATGACCATTTCCAACGATTCCAACATCTTAATACACAAAAGTTGACACATTCATACCAGTCACCCTATAAAGGAAATCATTTTAATCAAAGCAAATAATACCAGTGTTGTTGATTTAATCTTCAGTCAGTCTTGGGTTTTTTTGTTACATGCCAAAAGCTATTGATGAAAAGTATTTCAATCGATTGCAGCCTTATCAGTACACTTGAAGCATACAAACAATTGAGAAAGTATATTGGGCCTTATTTACCTGCGGGCGATCACATAATATATATTTCCAATTTTTTTCCCTACTAAACAAAAGTACATGAGAAGTTGTATCCCTTTAATAACTTTGCACATGCTATTAAGCATTTCAGGAGTCAGGACCCAGGTATTTTATTCACTGTATAGTCGGGAATAAAAAGATCATCCTATAAGCTGCCTTTTCACTGATATTTCCGAATGCTTTCCACTTGTCACTTGTACCTCTAAAGCTGCCTTGAGGATTTGCATCTTATACACTCTGCTTTCCTGCATCCAAAAATATCTCCTCTTGGTATGTATGTTTGAATTTCCTGTAAATTTACACTGGTAACAAATTAGGAGCAGACAAAGGTGATTGGCTGCTTGAGGGCAGTCTGTGTGGTAGAGCAGTTAAAAAATTAAAGCTAATGAAACCATAACCCCATACAAAATAGACAAGGCCCCTAATGCAACAAAAGGAAATATGTTGTTCAACATCATGAATGTTCTGCTGGCAGCCAGATGTTTTTTAACAACATCCTGGTCAGTCTTTAAAGGGACAGTTCAGTGGAAATTGTGAATATTTGTTAAATTGTTAGTTTGTGTAATTCCTTCTTAGTTATTCTACATATTCTCTCCCATTTTGAAAAATCAGTTGATTTCATACCCTTTGCGGTTCCCTGCTGTTGACATTAGTGAGCTGACATTTCAGGTTTTAACGGTCCTTCTTCTTCCCAGAATGCACCACATCCTTGGAATGTTCCTAACAGTTATTTCTACTGATTGGCTGTTGGATGGGTCAAAGATGCTCAGATCTCTACTGAGCAACTGAATCAACCCAGGCACTGGGTCAACTGTCAAGGGCAAGACCATAACGGTCTCTACTAGGGGTCCTGCAAACAGGAAGTCAGTATTTCGGTTGCATTTATTTATACACAGACAAAATGCTGAATTGGCAGATTAAGGTCATTGGGATGAAAAAATACTGCTCTTTTTTCTGAAAAGTACATGTATTTGCACTGAACTTCCCCTTTAAGTTCCACTTTATACTGTATAATACTGCCCTCTACAGTAGGGCAGCGGAATTCAAACTATTTATCCAAACATACTTCCTAAATGTAGCTATAAAAGTGTTAATAGCATGCAAATGATGTGACTTAAAATACTCTTAGGGATATGTGATTTTAAGTATATCAACAATGTGAATAATTAATGTCTATGTATCACCAATAAACAAACATAATAAACAAAGCTACAATAAATCCAAATGGATCTCTAATAAATGTAATATAAGGGAAAATATACACATGTGTGATGTAGAACCCACTAAGTTGTATTAAAACACCACATCATCAATATTTTTTGTTCACTATTGAGTCACAAATGCAAATAAAAACATCTAAAGACATACATAATCTATATATTTTAAACTTTAAAGGGTATGTCCACCCTTAAATTTTTTTTTTTTACCAGACATTGCCCCGTCCCCCCAGCCCCAACCGCTATGTTAGTTATCTCAGAAAATGCCCCAAACTTTACTTACCTTCCCTCTTGCCTCCGCCGCGCTGCCGGCCCTCTGCTTTCTAGAAAATGCAAGCAGAGGGGCGGGACCGGCAGTCGCGTCTGTGATTGGCTGAGCGGCAGCCAATCACGGACGCGGCTGCTGGGAGTTCAGTGCGGCGGAGGCAAGAGGTAAGGTAAGTAATGTTCTGGGCATTTTCTGAGATAACTAACATAGCGGTTGAGGCTGGGGGGACAGGGGCAATGTCTGGTGAAATGCTTTTTACGGTAGGGGGAGGGAATCTTAATCGGGAGGGAGAGGGTTTGAGACGGAGGGGGGAGGGAGGGGGAGAAGGGCTACAGTACGCATGCCAAACTTCTCCCGGAGGCCAGGTAGGAGGCAGAGTCCTATATGGACTCTGCTATCCTCCTGGTGGGCAGTTTTTGGGACTTTGGTGGGGGACTACAGGAGAACCCTATGGAGCTGGGATGTGAGGTAAGGATTAAACTACACTACATGATGGGGCCAGTAGTGGGGGGGATTCTAGTTTTGGGGGTGGACATGCCCTTTAAATAAATATACATTGAAGCTGCAGGAAAGGCCTCATTTGGAATATGCGGTGCAGTTTTGGGATGCCATATACAAAAGGGACATCTTGGAAATGGAAGCAGTTCTGTTTGCAGCAGTAATAATGATCTCTGGGTTTAGGTGGGCAGAGAAAGTAAGTACAGATTCTTAAGGTGGGGTACATTAGGCATTTTTAGGGGGGATTACAGGTGCCCACAACCCCCCCTTTCTGCTGACACAAAATTACCTGCATATTGTTACGCTAATAGTCTTCACACTCTTCTCTGATTCTGCCTGCTAACACAATGGGCCATATTTATAGAGGAGTGGTATCGTTTTTTAGCAATACCGTGACTTTAACAATTGTTCTGGCGATTGTAAATTTACAATTTACGATTGTAAATGTAAAATAGCAGTCGTAAATGTACGATACCATATGTAATCACAAAAATGTACGATACCAATCGTGAATCTACGAACGCGGTTGAAGATTTACGATCCACCATAGAATAACATTTCGGAAGTTTACTACGGTATGGTATTCTACGGACAAACCTTCACACATAATTGAATGTTTGCCGTTAATGTACGATCGTGGCCATACATTTATGGCTGTGGTTGTACAGTAACCAAAACCCACGGTATCACAAACCCTCTTGTTGAAGTCTTTAAAAAGCATAAAGCTGTGTACACAAAATGCAATTTTACTGGCCAATCGACCAAAAGTTGATCGTCCTTACTGCTTAAAACCTGCCCTTCTTGAAAATTAAAGTAATTGGTTTATTGAGTTGGCCAATTTAAAAATAAGTAAAAAAAAATTAGGCTAGGTCCACACAGGTCAATATTTTATTCATCTACCCCAATATTTTTGTCGGTGCCACTGATTGCTATACTTCTATTGGCCAGCCATTAGCTGGTAGCCTCTATATACATCATTTAGGCGTTTGCAGTTTCAAATTAGCCATACAGCCACCACAAAGATATTACACTGTTTAAAGGACCAGACCCGGTCTTTTAAACAGCTGATCTTGGAGGGGGGAGGGGGCCTGGCCTCCAATCTTGCAGGCCCCTGCAGTTATGCCCCTGAAGGACAATAAACCCTTCCATATCACCCCTCCTCAGTTATTAGTACAGGGTGAGGACCTGTAGGTACTACCACTGGGAGGAGGGACGGAGAGGTACAATTGTCCTTTAACCCTCTGTGTGAGTTTAATGCCAACTGGTGTTAAAAAGTCACACAGAAAAAGCTGCAACTTTTGCAAGTGGTGGCTGTGCAGATGTCAGCACACGTGCCTCTCTTCCAGACTTAAAGTCACGCTAAATAGTTTAATGTGACTAAAACACTGCACTGTGGACAGAAACAACTAGACATGGGTGAGCATACAGGTAGTGATTTATCCTCAATATGTCTGATAATGAAAAACAGACAATTCTGTGAAAAAAAAATCTATCCTTTGTTTAAACTTTCAGTGACTTGTATATTAGGTTCATATGACACAAACATAACGTTCTTATGCATTTGGGGAAAGCTAGCTGTAATCCAAAATGCTTTATCAATCCCTCTAAGTCAGTACTTAATGTAAATTTAGTATTTGCTACAAAATTTGAAGCATTTCTGTCTCGGTCTGATGATAATGATATTATTAAATTGTCAGGTTAAAAGTAGTGCATGATGGGTAAGGATTGTGACTATGTGATGGCAGCTACCTTTAATATCAAATAAGTAATATTAAAAAGCCAAAAATAATGTTCATGTCATGCAAACAGATGCAAAAACAGTATGGATATGGCATAATCAAGGCTTCATTAGCCAAAAGAAAGTGGTACACTGCTTAGTAATTGGGAAGCAACTGTCTTGTAGGGGTTTGTATAGGGAAGACTTGTATTTAAAATAAAGAAAGAATCTAAAAGCACTTCAACAACCACATGAAACATTGTTCAATCCTGTCAAAGGATAAGGATTTCTACTTACGTCAGACACACATCCATCATCCCCTTATGAGATCAATGTATGGGCAGTGCATTGCAATCACGCAACACATACACAAAACACTGCAGTTTTCTAATCTTCTGAAGCAGTTATAACAGCATAACATATACGGTACTGTAGTTCTTTATCTTATTTAAATAATAAATAAGACTAATAAAAGCAACTCTCCCCACGCATACCTTTAAGGTGGGGCTTCGTATAATGTTTACAGTGCTCCCTGGGATAATATGGAATCATATACATTAAATGACAGGCAGAAGACACACTGTCAAAGACATCCCAACAACAGAGCAAACTGCCTTAACCACCATATCATAAAATTAACAAATTTTATTGGTACATAACAAATATAACATTTATAGATATAAAATGTACAGTATAAAATGTGAAAACATTTACAAATGAGCTGCCAATCCTCAGGGATTGGGGTGCCCCCCCTATCCCTATTTTAGTCCAAAGATGCTGCAATATAATTAAACAGCCAAGCACCCCCTTGGGTGCTCACCAAACAATCAGGAAGCCCTCCGATAAAATGCCAGAGTACTGTGATACCGGACAACCAGGGTTTATGGAAGAGCACAGGTGAGTGAGAAAAATTGTATTTACCGGGACTTCACAGGAGCGGCTATTGGAAAAAGTGTCCCATGCACGCAGCCCCGTCTATTCCCCCAGTTCTCTCACACACCTCCTCCCATATTTCATCTCTAGAACATTAAATGCAAGGTAGTCTATATACAATGTGAATACATTGTTTGGCTTTCTCAACTAAAATTAAACTAGCATGTCTATAAGTGAACTCAATATTTAGCAATTCTTAACATTGTATACAGATAATACCAATGTTTCATTTAACCTGACGTATCATTAGTCGTTAGATGTGCTAAATATTTAACATTTCTATTCTATATTTAACAATATTCTATTCTAAATATTTAACAATAACTAGGAAGCACGAAAAGCATATATTTTCATTCATTCCTGTTGGAACCTGTGTTCCTAAATTAAAAATCCACCTACTCTCGGCTTGTCACAACAACTTTTCTACATTGCTCCCTCTAATGCCCATATGGTATTTTCCAGGCCCATAAAGACAAACTCAACCTCTTCTTATCTATGGAATTCTTGCACGTTTGGCGAGCACACACTGCTCTATGTGTTTGTTTTTAACAGCCCATGCGTGTTCTTGCATCTGTGTGGTCAGTTTTCTCTTTGTCTGACTCATGTACTTGAACCCACACTCACAAGTAATTAGATATACCACCAGTTGTGTTTGACAGGTGATGTATCATCTCACCCATCTTTTAACACCATTATTATCCATGCATCTTTTTCTGTCTCATACAGCATTTGCCACATTTTTTATTTCCTTGCCTAGGCGCTCTGCCTAGCCAGGTATTAACAGCCTTTTGGGATTCAAAGTGGCTCCTGCATAGAGAGTCTCTCAAATTTCTCTCTTTTTGCAGTTAGCTGTGGATGGGGCTTCACTCTTTCTATAATTACTAGATCTCTTTGTAATAAAACCAATGTTTGGCTAAGATTTCCCTTATTTTTTCCCATCTATTATTATATGGGGTTATTAGCTTAATTATATCATTAACCCATCCTTTATCATTCCATAGGTCTTTTTTTAACATAGATCTTCCCTTTTAATTTCATTTGCTCTCTCTATGCCTTTCTTTATGCATACCCTTTCTTTATGCATACCCTCATACCCCATCATACCCTCAATTGGAGAATCTCTGGCTCAGTTATTTTGCCTGTTTTGCGAATTCGCTCTCAGTGGAGCAATTCCTTTTTATTCTTAAAAACTGTCCCACTGGAATACCTTCCACCAAACTCCGTGGATTGTGACTGTCTGCCATTAACAGGGAATTTGTGGCAGTCCCTTTTCTATATGTTTCCATTCCATCTCCCTGCGGATATTGGGATCCAAAGAAATTCACTGACATGCTGCTCCATTCGGGTCTGATTCTAACATTTCGCCTCTTGTCATTGATGGCCTCTAAGAGCATACTCAGTTCTGTTTCTGAACCATTCCAAAGGAGCAGCATGTCATCCACATATCTAATCCACAGAGATATGCAGTCCTCCACACCATGTGCACAGGATGCAACCATCGCAATCCCACGCACCTGCCTGTAGAATCTATCATCAAACGTGTTGTTATCCACTGAAATACCATCTAATTTCTTTTATACATCTCCTGTATCCAAAACAAAGGAGTTAAAGGATAACTGTATAGCCTTAATGCATTTTTTTAAAAACTGCTTTCAAAAGAGTAAATGTATACAGCCCTAGGCTGTACATCCTAGCAACCGAACAGTTCAAGTTTGTTTGACTGACAGAGGAGGAGGAGATAGTTTGTACCAGACATTCCCACCAGCCAATGACAAGTGATATGTTAATGATGGCCCTGGGCCATCTAGGAGGCGGGCTTTTAGCACTCATCTTTGCTGTGTGATATCTAAGGGAGAGCAGCACAGTTGTAAATGAGAGTAAGCGATTTCAGCTGCTAGAAGTGTGGACATGTAATGGGGGTAATGTTATTTTTTTTTATATTGTTGTCCTTTAAGGGAATGTAAGAATGGACATAGTATTTCGTCCACAGATTTACTTAATCTCTCAGTGGGCCCATCTAACCCCGATACAATTGGCCTTCCGGGAGGAAATTTCTTATTTTTATGCACCTTATGGATGATATAAAAGGTGGGCAGTTTTGGATATTTACAGTACAAGTATTCTTTTTCTTGTTTAATTATTAAACCATCTTTCCATCCTTCAAATACCAATTTCAGCAGGTTTTCCTTGTTTAAGAGACACTTTTTATATTGTTTCTTGAATAGTACTACTACGTTTCCCCCCCCCCCCTTGTCTGCTGTCCTGATGACCAAGTTATCATGTTAGGTTAAGCGTTATGATGTGTGTCATCCACCTGCTGTAATTTTTCCACATCCTGAGTAATCTGTTGAACAAATACTTGTACTAACGGCACAGCAGAGAAGGAGGGAAACCAGTTTGATTTATTTCTTAATTGTGTATGACCACTTTTTTTCCGGATTCTCTTTCATCAGTAACAACAAATTATTTAGGGCTTTTGTATCCCTTAACTCATCCTGCCTATAAAGGCTAGACTTATTATAGACATGCCAGGTTAATTTAAGTTGAGAAAGCACTCACCTGTGCTCTTCAATAAACACTGGTTGTCCGTTATCACAGTATTCTGGCGTTTTATCGGAGGGCTCCATGATTGTTTGGCGAGCACCCAATTGATTTATAGCCCAAAGGGGTGCTTGGGTGCTTATTTATATTGCAGCATCTTTGGTCTTCAATACATAGGCATGCTTAAAACCCCAAATATCGGTGCTATGTGTTTTAGAACTCAGTAACATTGCTATGGCAATGAAAGGTCATGTACAATTTTATTATTGTGTTTCATTTTGTAAGTTTATGACTTTAATTTTGTATAAATACATTTATAAAATGTATAATTTTTAAAATTCTTTTCTATTGTAATTTACTTAAAAATATTAAAACAATGATATAGGTATTTATTAAGTAACAATTAATTTGACTATCGCTAGTTGTAAAAACTTTTGGAATACGATATTTCACTTACGATAAATAAGCTTTTATGAAATTTTTTTGTGTAACAAAGTTATTATGTTTTCTTTTCAAAGGAAAAGCAATATTTCTCCTTTCCTGGGGAGCTGCTTATGAGAATGTTGAAAATGCTCATTCTACCACTCATTACTTCTAGGTATGTAATTAATTTGGCTTAAAGGAGCTTTTTCTTCTAACCATGAAATTTAGTACAAATGTATGGGACAAATCACATTATCGCCAAATCGACTGGCACTGAATGCCTGATCCTTGATTTCATTTAGCTGTGTTACAGACTAAATCAGTACTGATTGCCTGTCTCTTCATTGTGCTATGCCACATACGTATATTGGCTTTTTTATTGCAGCAATCTCATTTCAAATTTCAAAAAAGGTCACCTATAGAGGATACTGTGTGGTTACAATATACTGCATTGCATTGGAATGCTACATGGAGGTCATTGTAATATTCCCATACTGATCGATATTTTAATTTTTATTTCTTTTATTTCTATAAAAAAGTGGTATTGCAGTGATGCTATACCGTGCTTTTAAAAATATATCCCTTAGTCTTTATTTCTTATTTAATACTGTACACATATTCCATTGTGTTTAATGCATTGAACCAAAGAAAACCTAGTGAATGATGGCACTAAAATAGGAAGTGATGTAAGACTATATCTTCGACAGCAGCACTGCTTGCACAACTGTTGAGTCTTGTAAGACTAGGAAAAAAGGGGAGAACAAATTCAACGATGGGGTGGGAATAGGACATATATGGAATATTAGGTGCATAGTTGTAGTGATAGTGGTGGGGAAGATTGGATAGCCTGGATGTTTGCAGGAGAATATTGGCTTGCAGAACAAGCAGATTAGATGGCGGAGGAAACAATTGGACAACGGGGAACTGATTGGAAGCAGCAAAAAGAAATGGGATTGTGAGGGAGTAGTCCATCAGCCTTGCAGTCAGTCACTCAGCCTTCTGGATAGTCCATCACTTAGCTTAAAACCAGTACACCAGTGCTTCCAGTTAGTACATGTTTTTCCCATAGACTTGTCTGCAGTAAAAACTATGGAGCATGCACTAATGGGTTTAAAACTGTTATGTTCCTGCTCTGTTTTGTTATTATTAGTATGTAGCATACAGGAATATTAGACCTTGATCATATCTGTTGACCAACTCCACCTATGTTTCTATTTTTATTATTTTGATATATAAGGGATATATATATATCCCTTATATTATATAAATACATTGAGTTTTTAGGAGCAACTAATTAGGTGGCGGTATATAACACTATTACACATAGGAAAGGTCTATATGTATGTGTGTAATTAGCACTATTTAATTTAAATCACCATAACAAATAACACTTTACAAAGTATAGTACTACTACCTACTACTGAATAACAAACAATTTATATACTTAATAAAGTAAACTTACTTTGCTTGACACCCCTAATGAATGGAAAACTCAAAATGGTAGGTTTAGCCACACCTCCAGGATTTCTACATGGGTCTTCATGTAGACACTAAAAGGAAGTGGAATTTTACTAACATCCAATGAGAGGTTCTGATCTTACACTGTTAGCAAATCAGGTTAGGCATTGTACATGACAAGACAGAAAGTGTAAGAAAGTTCCTGTATTAAACCCAATTATGTGCTGTTTGTAAAACATGTGACAGTCCCAGCCAATTAGAAAATTGTTCAGGCTCTCACATTTACTCTCCCCCCTCCCCTCTCCATAGAAAGTAATAAGACAATCCAGTTTCTGTTTGCTAGACAGGAAGTGATGTCTGTATGTGATAAAATGACTTTGCATGTCTCTGAAACTACCCAGCATTCTTAGAGAAATACCCCAGTTTTTCCCATTCTTTCAATATTAATATATTAACAACATGAGGCTGTGAGGTACAACTGCTATAGGAAGGCTGTATTTAATTTTATACTCTATGGGGAGCTCCATTAAAAACATCTCTCCATAATCTTTGTAGCCAATCAGTATCCTGTGCTGTACACTCATAGCATGTCTATCTGGGTCCTGTGTAGTGGTTTGAACTGCACAATGTGACAGAAATGCCTGGGTCTATTCTCAGACCTGCAGGTTTATTCCATTGATATTCTATGGATTATAGCTGTCAGATAGGTGGTTGGATGTGTGACTCCTACTGCCTGAAGTGACTAGAATAATCCTTCCCTAAACCAATAGTGTAATTGCTATGAATGTAAGGGAAGGGCAGATGAATCACTTGCATATGAAAATCCTTGGGTAAGAATTGCTAAAGCATAGGTTTTTAATGTCTGAATGTCAGTAAAAGGGTTTTATTCCAGGATGTATGAAAACTAATTTTCCAGCATTCTGTGCACCCAGGGAATGCTGGGAGTTGTAGTTTTTAAAGATGTGAAAAGTTCAACACCCATGCTCTATATCATTACGCTGTATTGCATCTTAATACATTCATTAGCCAATGGACATAAAGAAGAAACTTACTGCTAACAGAGAATGCTGGGAATTGTAGTTTTCAAACATGTGATAGGTCCCAAGTTCAACACCCCTGCTCTATACCATTAGGATAAATTACATCTAGACACATGCTCTTAGCTACAGGCAATAAATGAGATACTTTGCATGTCCTCACCCATTTCTTTGGAAGTGAGAAATATGTGTTTATATGTTAGATTATTAGGGCAATGCTATTATAATAAAATGAGTCTGTGAGGTACCTCCTGTTATAAGAAGGGTCTACTTCATTGTATACTCTGTGTGGAGCTTTTAGCTTCTTTAAAAACATATCTCCCTAATCTTTATAGCTAATCACTATCCTGTGCTGTCCTAACCCCATACTGATTGTAGATCTGGAACCTGCTGTGGTAAGTGCTAATAAGGATGAACCTAGCATGTTAATCTGGATCCTGTATAAAGACTCAGGTTGTCCAATGGTGCTGTTTGGTGTCTGTCTTGCATGTTAAATTGATAAGGGAGGGTATGTGTGTGTTTGCTCATGTTATGTGGTGGGATTGCCTGCGTCCTTTTTAGAACTTTCAGACTTATACCATTTGAGCCTCCCGCTGGATGCTTGCTGGGAGGGAGAGCAAGTTTGGAATGGATCCTGATACCTACCGGATGTAGCTTCTCTCTGGTCCTACAGCTTAACAGCTATAGGCATAAGGGAGGGGCGAACTTTGTGTTGGTATCACTGAAAGCATGACCCTGAGCTTTGAATAAAAATAATAAATAAAAATGGTGCTGTTTAGATTAAACTGCACAACGTGGCAGGATTACCTGGCAAAACATACACACATGATTTCCACCGTACTCCAACGGGCACACTTTTGCTAGTAATATATATCCCTTATATTATATAAATAAATTTATAATTTCATGGGGAATACATTGGGTTTTTCGGAGGTACTATGTTGGTGGGGGTGGGTAAAAGTAATACACATAGGGACAGTGTTTATGTGTTGTTTATGTGTTTATGTGTTAAGCACTGAATAGATAAAAATAGTTATATCAATATTAACAAATATGTAGTAATGACATTAAACTATATAGAAATGTAAACAAGGCAAAATATATAAATAAATTAAAGTCTTAGTAGTCCCCACTCCTGTTTTGTAATGGAATCTTCAAAATGGACACCCCCAGGAAGTTTTACAGGGAGTCAATGAAAGCTTACAATGTAACATATTTATCACTTCCCTTTTAGTGTTGTATCCAATGGTGTGCTTAATATTAGTTTTTCAGCAGTGTTAGCGAATCAAAACATTTTCTGAGTGTTAGTAGGGAAGTAGGAAGTGTTAGTAGGAAGTTGCAAGACTTATATGTCCCTTTCTTTGTAAAACATGTGACAGTCTTAGTAAAAACATTCTTCTCACTCTCACATAACTCCACCCCACCCCTTTCAATAGACAAAAAGGAGAGCTGCTGTTTGCTGGACAGGAAGTGATGTCTATAGATCAGGGATAGGCAACCAGTAGATATCCAGATGTTTGGAAACTACAACTCTCAGAATTCCCTAACTACAGAGTTCTTGTAGAGGAATGCTGGGAGTTGTAGTTTCAATTCCCTAACTACAGAGTGCTTGTAGAGGAATGCTGGGAGTTGTAGTTTTCAAACACCTGGAGATCTACTGGTTGCTTATCCCTGCTATATATAATAGGGGGAATGAAAGGAAAACATTTCCATGCCATTTCTCTGAGACAATGAAGTGAGTTTGATAATGGTTTATTACATTATTTAAGCTATAGACCCCGTAGAAGAAATGAACCTGTGTCCTGAACTGATAAAATGTTATACGTTTTAGTATATAATGTATACTAAAACCCCTTTGTTTATAAAGTATGCCAGTGTGCAGATAATATGATATTGTATGGGGGCTAGGAATGTGCATTGATTATCTTTTCTATGTATGTATAAATGTTTGACCAGATCAGTAGCACTTCTGCTAAATGTAGTTGTAAATTAGCCTAATTGGATATATATATATTGATAAAGGCAACATGCACTCACAGGGGCTTCTCAGCCTGCACAAGGTTATAAGCATGACATTAATGTTGTTGTATACCATTTTTGTTTGTTGGGTGTGAACCCTACACTGTTGCTTGAGAAAGAGGCAGTGTGCCTCGAAATGTTGCAGCTTTTTGACAGTGTAACAATAAAGGAATATATGTTGCTGAACTGTAGTGTGGTGTTAAAGGACATTTTTTCTATATTTTGACCCTTCAGCATGGGTCACTGAACACCAGCACACATTGTGCGATACGAATGTGAAGGAGTGCGGCGAACCTACTATTTGTGTGTATTGAAGCTGTTGCTGGCACCCCCATAGTGATCTTACACATTGTCTGATTAAAGAATGGAGCAGAGTACGTTCTCCTACACGGAGGAGACTAGGCATATCCTGGGTAAACTCGCGGGATCGCAAGACTTCCTAGTGACGCCACCAGCGAGTTCCGGCAGGAGACAGCGGGAGATTCTGATGAAGAGGCAAACTGACTTGGAGCTACACGCACTTACCCTGGCCGAATATTATGAACAGGGGAGAATACCTAGAGGTCTCCGGATCCATTTGAGACCCACATTGTTTGTGGAGAACGAGAAGTTCAAGGCTAAAAATGTGCAAATTCTCAATAAATGTTCCAGGGACATTATGACCCTAAATATTGAGTATTTAACCAAAGAACTTGCTAGTATTGAGAATGATTTACATAAAATTGATGAGGAACTTTCACAGGCTTTAACTACTGAGGAGTTTACTAAGATAAAGGAGGAGTTAGAAAATAGAATGGCCACTTACCGTAAATTGGGTGAGGAGGTGAAATGCAAGAAGTTTACCAGAGATTATATTGACTATGAGCGTGGACATGTATATAATTGGTTACATCCACAGTTTGGTCGCAATAGGATGTTACTCCAACGGTCACGTTCGGCTGATGCCATGTTGATAGTCCTTTTTTATCCCAAGATGGAGAAGGACGCATAGATGTGGGGGAAGGAATAATAAATGAAGGACCAAGACCACATCGGTTAATGAGAGCGGGCGCACGATTGCAGCAGAAGAGGTAGCGGTTATAAACCTATCTAAGATACCTTTAACGAAGATGGAATTAAGAGTATTGAATAAGGGGTTGGGCTTCCGCCCTAGTGAAAAGTTGGACAGTTTTCAACTGGACATGGATTTATATACTTTCCTGAGGAGACTTAGACTTAAGGCACACTTTTCCACAAAGATGGGACCTATGGAACCAGAGAGTGGGAGTGATCTTATACCATTTGACTTTAATATGAAAACCAGGTCTCGTTTTGTACCTCCTACTACCTATCCGGCGGTGGAGACATTTAAGGATAGAGTGTTTAAAGACATACAGGACATTGTGCACAATTCTAAAATTTCTGTACCAGGGTCCAATATATATAAGGATGAAAGTATAAGGATGAAAGTATTGCCCTATTGGGGTTGCAACGTAATAAGGAAATCATAATCAAACCATCCGATAAGGGTGGGGAAATTGTGGTTTTTAGACACAGAATATTATGTGTCAGAGATCATGTCACAACTATCGGATACTCAGGTTTACCAGGTATTACCATTTGATCCCGTGTGGGATATTAAGAAGACATTGCTGAAGTTTTTGGATGACATGGTCTCATCAGGCACTATAAGTGAGGAACTGAGAGAATCTTTATTTATTGGTAAAACATCCGGTTACCCCGGTGCTTTACAACTTGCCTAAGGTGCACAAGGACCCTGCCCGACCTCCAGGCCGCCCTATTGTTTCGGGGACCAATTCAATCTTTTGTCCCATGGCGGTCTTATTGGACAGGGTCCTTGCTCCCCTGGTTTGAGGTGGGCGATCGTATATAAGAGATACGCAGGATTTGTTACGGAAACTGATACTGAAACTGACTACAAGATACAGTATCTTGTACGCAATGCCAGTATGTGGTTAAGGGCCAAACATTTATACACCCTGTAACCAAGGAAAAAATTACGGGATTTTTTTACATGTTATGTAGTTATGTAGTGTACTGCATTTTATGTCCATGTAACCTTCTGTACATAGGAGAGACTACCCAACCAGTTAAGGGTAGGATCTCTCAACATCGATCTACAATTAGACACAAGAATTGTAAGTTACCAGTTTCAGCCCATTTTGTGGAGAAGGGCCACCGTGAAAAGGAATTAAGGTTCCTGGTGTTGGAAATGGTTCCTAAATCACCCAGAGGTGGAGATAGGGAACTTATACTTAGGAAGAGGGGGGTTTGGTGGACACATCGTCTTAATTCCCTCTTACCGAATGGTCTCAATCGGGACCGCGATTTACATGGTTTTTTTGGATAATTAAAGGGTTAAATCCCTCCGAGTCAGTTTGCAAATTCAGAGAGTCTCCCTCTCTATCCTATATGAATATGTTTTTTTGAAAGTATGAAGTGTGTACCTCTGAAGGGGTTAACTGAAGAATGGGTGGTACCAATGATTTATTGTTAATTAGAGGTGTGGTTTCATGGTTATAAGTATGACATTAATGTTGTATACCATTTTTGTTTGTTGGGTTTGAACCCTACACTGTTGCTTGAGAAAGAGGCAGTGTGCCTCAAAACGTTGCAGCTTTTTGACAGTGTAACAATAAAGGAATATATGTTGCTGAACTGTAGTGCAGTGTTAAAGGATATTATATATATATATATATATATATATATATATATATATATATATATATTGATAAAGGCAACATGCTTCTCAGCCTGCACAAGGCCGTCATTAGGATATGCCAGGTAGGTAAGTGCCCTCCACCCTCACACCTCAGCCTGCACAAGGCCGTCATTATGATTTGCCAGGTAGGTAAGTGCCCTCCACCCTCACACCCCCATTTAGGATTGTGATGTTCCAAGATGGCGTATCCTGATGATGGCCTCGTGCAGGCTGAAACGCATTGATCACTATTAATAAAATTTGTCATGTTTAAGAAGACCCCGTGAGTGCATGTTGCCTTCATCAATATTGTATTTCATTCATTGCACCCGGGCATTCGAAGATTTGAAGTGGAGTGCAGCCATCCGATTACTAGCAAAAGTGTGCCTGCTGGAGCACAGAGGAAATTATGTGTGTGTATGTTTTGCTATGTGTGGATACAGTGGATATAGAATCTTTATACAGGTATATTTTAAAATGTCACTCAGACATTCACCAGCATCCAGGCAAACCAAATAGGAAAAAAATGCAGGTCTGAGAATAGACCCAGGCAATCCTGTGTGGTTCAAAGTAACATGATATGTTCATACATATTAGTATTCACCACAGCAAGTTTATATTTATAGCTGCAGGTACAAGGACAGGAGGATTAAATCAATAATATAAGTAGCAGACTCAATTGTTTAATACAGAGAACAAATATAAAGAGAAAACAGGGAGAATAAATGGTATTACCAGCTCTGCTGCCACCAATTTGTACCAGATCACTGCTTTATGGAATGACTTATGGGTAGTGTGACGGACGCACTACAACCCTCAGCCCAGGGGAGCTCTTAGCTCACTGCGAAAACCCCAAAACCCGACAGAGAGTTGCCCGTCAATTATATATATTTACCATGAACCATCGGTAACTGCCACCAGGTGTGTTTAAACGGTACACCAACCTACCCAGCATGCACAGCTGTACAATAAAAACAATAATAATGACCATTAATTCGCTACCACGTACAGGTAGGAATATAACAGAATACAATAGAATATAATATACTGGTAAAAACGTATAGTAGTTCCTTAGTTCTAGTTAGAGCAATCAGAGATTCAGCTAACGATTTGAATATCGTTTAATATGAACAAAAACAGTGCAAACAATAAACTACAGAAAAATATAACAGACAATACACAACACAAGCAACAGTAAAACAAAATGGGATGAAAAGTGAATAATACTTAATGTCAGTCCTTAATGTTCCAGGATAAAATGAAGAAGATAAATCCGTGTAAGATGGAGTCCAGAGTTATTGGCCCTCAAAATAACTCTTATTAGTCCCTCTTTGGATTTCAGCTCCATTTTTAAATCCCTGGAAAGGGTGGAACCAATTACCCACACCCAATCATAGAAAGGGGTGAGCTGAGCTAGAGGAGTGTAACACACACCAGGTGGTCTCCCTGACACACCCACAAGGTGGCTGTTCCTGCAAACTCCCGTATGCCGACGGGGTAACGTGCCATAAAGCGCCAACTTACAAATCCGGGTTCAGGGCGATGAGATGAATTCGTAGATACCAAATTAAATATGGTTACTTCTTATTAACACATAAACCAACCAAAAGCGTCTCTGTCGCGTTCCACACCAAGTAGACATGGGATGTTTAGATTCCAATGAAAGAGCTTTTACCCCAGAGTCCACTTTTAAAAACAGTTCATATAAATTATGCTCACAGAAAGAGATATGAGTCTTGATATATGTTTTGCTTTCTAATATGAATATGAACTGGGGATGGAGTCTTTATAATTAACCCCTGCTGATTGCTAAGTTTGTTTAGCACCTGACAGTTGGGACCACAGTATATCCTTTCATCCTGGCTATCTATACATAATGAAATTACCTATTAGTCTCCACATTAACTAAATACAAAAAATATCTTGTCCAGACAGAAAATAATACATTTAAAGCTGGGTACACACGATGAGATATTTCGGTCCAGTCGACCGATAGTTCAGTGTATCGGTCGATCGGACCGAAATTATCGCATCCGAATGTGCCCATGTCCGATCGACCATTCGTCCGAATCGGACAAAAGGACGATCGGACATGGTGGAAAACCTCGTCCGATCGTGCGGTCCTCTATGGACCGCATGATCGGTCGCGGTAACTATCGGATGCGGCTGCTTTTGCCGCGACCGACAGTCCTTCCTCCTGGCCGACCGGTCGAAAGTATCAAATGGTCGGTCAGGAGGAAAAATCGATAGGTGTGTACCTAGCTTAAGACTGGACAATCACATACAATAATACAGATCAAAACATAAGAAATTGGGGAATCCTATACAAATATACAGATTATAACATACATTTCCCCATATAAATATAAATAAATCACATGATTGTGACAGGTAGCATTGCACACAGTGGGTTACTCTGGTGGTCTGGCACAAATCAGACAGTTCAATTACTTTCTTTCAACAAGACAAACCAGTTTTAATTACATTTAACAGTAATTATTGCAATGATATAATAACAAAACATAAACAGTTTCCCCACATAACATATGCAGAAATGGAGTAGTCCCTGCCTGCACCACTTTAAATTTTGGCCACACCTGTATATTGTGTACCCTTGTAAGTTGGTGCCAACTTATCTGTTGCCTCAGAGTTTGTATCCAGTGAGGTACATTTTCTGTCCAATAATCTGTCCTCCCAATAGGTGGTAACATAGGATCTTGTGTTGTATTCAATATCACTCCGAACAGATCAGTCCCATCAGGAGCACACACCACACACTTCTATCTACTTTCACTTTCTCTCCTGTCTTGTTTTTTATTACTCATTGATACCACCTGCAGGCTAGAGGTGGTATAAAATAAGCCTTGGTGTATATCTCCATTACAATACACATCACTGTATAGAATACAGAAACTTTTTTTGGATTGGCTATGACTGACACATGTTTTATAAACAACACATCATTGGATGTTATACTGACATTACCACTTGTATGTGTATGTATGTATTTTATTTCTTATATACTTCCTTTCAGTATTCAAATAGAGACCCCTTAGCAGTCACAGGGGTGTGGTTTAAGCTCCTGTTTTGACTATCCCATATTAAAATAGGAATTTCAGCTCTGTAAGTAAGTTTATATATTATGTATATTTTGTCTCGTACCTAATATAAGTCAGTGCTATACTTTATATACGTTTACTGATGGTCATTTAAATGGTAATAGTGAGATAGTACACACATACATATACACCTTTCCTATATGTAATATCCTATAACCCCCACCTCATTGGTAGCTCCTAAAAACTCAATGCAAGCTCCTATGAAGATATAAATATATTTATATAATATAAAGTATATAATTCCTTTTATATGAAATATTATATGCATTATAACCAAATATAACATCTTCAATGTAACTTTGAATGTTTTCCCTTTTTTAACTTTTTGCTAGTTTAATGTCTGGCCTTGCAACTATGGATTCTAAAGCCTGTGGAAGAATGGGACTAATCACCATCACATACTATCTCTGGACCACTTTTATGGCAGTTGCAGTAGGAATTATTATGGTAATCAGCATCCACCCTGGAGCAGCAGCACAGAAAGAAGGCCACATTGGAGGAAAACCTGTCCTTAGCTCTGCAGATGCCTTGCTGGATTTAATAAGGTAATGACAATTGCATTTTTCCTGTCCAGATCTAATACAAAGGTCTAGGAGACACCTTTCTTGAGAAAACATTAAAGAGCACAGAGGTGCCATACCAGCAACAAAAAAGGAAACTAGTTAGGACCTTCAATATTTATACATTTATAATATTTTTTCCTTGTTTGTATTGATTTTTTTGGGACAAATTAGTAGCACTTTCGCAATGCGTGACTTTACCCAAGGAGTCAATCTTTTGTACTTATATTTAGACTTGGCACAATGTACAAGGCTTGCCTTCTCACCAGATTCTTACCACTTTATATTATATACTGGCAAGTCTCAAGGGGCTATATCTGTAAAGGTATCATAATTGTGATCGTGAAATTATGATCCCTATCATAAATATACAATGGCCAATACAATCCATTGCGGTAGTTTACTACTGCATTGTATTGTACGGTTGAACAATCGTAAATGTATGATCACGGCCAAAAATGTATGGCTATAAAATCCGATAACACAGGTTTTAACAACTTTTTTTTGCCAACATTCTTTACTATTAATACAAACTAAAGGACATTGTGCAGGAAGAAGTGTCAGTTTTAAAACCTTTGTTCGTGGGCAACTTTGTTGACAGCTTGTCTATATCTATTTTTTCCCCTTAAATTTTAGCATGTGTTTGATATATTTTATACTCTATGATTTTCATACATTGGTTTGCTATTTTTCTTTCTCTCTAGAAATATGTTGCCTGCAAATCTGATTGAAGCTTCTTTCCAACAGGTAATGCCATATTTAAACTTAAAGGAGAATTAAAGCTAAAATCAAAATAAGCCTGAATGTATTATATAATTTTTAACTGCATTTTTTACTTTTCAAATCAGCATAATTTCAGACTTTTGCAAAGTTAAAAATACTTACGGCCTGTACATATGATGTGTAAGAACGGCCGATTCGGCCAACTTTTCGTAAGTGAATGGTTGCTTGACCAAACAGGATGGCCATTCTGTCGGGCATCGTTGATGATCCACTAGGACCGAGCAGGCTGCTGCACTTCCTGTGACCTCTATGTAATCAAGCCAATTAGAAAGCCAATTGTTACTCACTAGAAAGGTGGGCAACAAAAATCAGGAAATGGCAGTAAATTGCAGAATTACAGGTTACTTATATACAATGCTGCTGATTTTAGAAGTTACATTTGCAGCTGTTCAGGGTTTATATTAATCATCAGTCTTTTTTTATGAATTAGCTTTAATTGGTTACCAGCTAATGGCAATATTGAGGACTTATATGTGATCCTCTGGTCTGAGGGCACATTCCTTTATTGGAAATGCATGCAATTGATAATTAGAAAACTAATTGTAGCTGCACCAAAATGTCTGCGTCTGTGCTAATTATTATGCTAAACTACTTGACCTTCTGCATTCAATACCGTATATACTCGAGTATAAACCAAGGTTTTCAGGCTGAAAACCTGACCTCAGTTTATACTCGGGTCAGTAACTTACTTGAGAAATCCGGCAGCCACCCATGCTCCCTATACTGATTCACAGGCTGATGTCACTGCCTGGCACCGAGTAGTAACGCCAGCCGGCGCATCAGTTCAGGGAACGTTGGAGTGAGCAGCTGCCGAAGTTTCTGCAGAGAAGGATGCCCATCTGCATGTAGTATGCTAGCGAATCCGGAAAGACATTTTCAAGGAGCAGGAACCTTGGCAGTGCTTGAGGAATAATAAAGGACACAAAAGTATCCCCCTCAGTGATACCCTCTCGGTTATGACAAACCTAGGTTAGTGAAAATTAAAATGTACAAATTTTATTAGGTATACATTAAAATTTACAAACTAGTGACAAAAAAGTTAAAATCCAAAAGGAGAGTACTCTTGTTCCAGATATACACCAGATAATGGTAGGAGATGGACTTACGCTCAGTCCCTCTAAATCATACCAAATAGTATAAAGTGGGAGAATTCTCTCCACTACAATGTCCATCCGTGTACAAAGGCACTCAATAAATTAATGGTGCTAGTATAGCCTCACACAGATATGGTGAGCTGAATCCTGAAATACAGGACAAGTACCCCCCAATCTGAATAAAAACGGGTTGTATGGGACCAAATAATAAGCTCAGGCATGCAGCAGTTTCAGATGCTCAAAAATAGCCCAGGTGTCTGGATTAAGCCCCTCTTCCTATAAACATGGTAAGAAGGGTCCGACACCTAAATCGGCTATTGCTAGGGCCATACAAGTTAAAAATATACACACAAAGAAAGGGGGTTGGTGTGTGGATGCCAGAAGGATGCCCACAAAAGGTACCCACTGAACTGGGTGGGAGGGTGAGGGTGCAGATGTTTGGAAATTACAACTCCCAGCTACTAAAGCATGCTGGGAGTTGTAGTTTCCAAACATCTGGAGTGCCAAGCAATGAGGTTTTAGATGTCTTTTAAATGGACAGCAGAATTCTCATACAGTAATAGCCAAAACCAGTATGGCTATTACTGTATGAGAAATCTGCTGTCCATTTAAAGGGCAACTAAAGCCTCAAAACAATACAGAATCAGAAGGCAGTAGTGGTCATAATTTCTACCCTTGGTTTATACTCGAGTCAATCAGTTTTATTAGTTTTTTTCAGGTAAAAATAGGTACCTCGGTTTATAATCTGGTCGGTTTATATGGTATTATATTTTATAATTATAGTCGCAAATTAACAGTCTGAAACAGTAAATGTCACCCAGCTTGATGGTCCAATATTTGATCAAGTCAACATCTTTATCAAATCAACTGCTGATTTTAAAAAATATCGAGCCAGTGTCATCGAACCAGTGCCATTAGGTGTGTCCATACCAGTGTGTACAGAGTGCAATAACAATGGCTAGAAAATATACATGCAGCATTTCTACTATTTTACAGAAAAACTGACAGACCCATATACATTTCTGGAGAAAAAAAAATGAACGCTGTCAATGGACAAAGGAGCTTTATTACAACTTTTATTTAGAAGCAAATCTGCAGTTTAGTATTGTCATTAACATTGTTTATTTCTTTTTTTACAGTATAGGACTATTGTGGTTCCAGTTGTGAAAAGTCAGAACACTCCAAATTCGAATGGCAAGTCAATAAATTTTCTCTATTTTGCACCAGATGACAAAAACCCTTTAATTCATCGTCCAGTGATATTAGAAGTGACGCCATCTCCGATTATAAGCTACAAAACAAAACCAGGGACAAGCACTGAAATGAATGTTTTGGGAATTGTTATCTTTTCTGCTACAATAGGTAATTACATCTTTCTATCTATTACAGTGAAAACATTTAAACATGTGAATGTCCAAATCAACTCTGATGCTAATATATTCCATCCTGTGCATACATCTGGTGTAATTTTAAAAGCAGTTCAACATAGGGGAATCTAATATGTAATAGAAGTAAAATCCTCTCTCATTCCATTATAATAACTGGACAATTGCCAGAACCACCACATAATATGAATTAATACCAATATTGTTTTCTGTTACAGGTCTTCTTTTAGGAAAGATGGGTGACAGAGGGACTCCTTTAGTCAATGTATGCCAAAGCCTTAATGAAGCGGTTATGAAAATAGTTGCAGTGGCTGTTTGGTAAGACTATTATATAACTGTTTTTTCGCATGCTATTTTTGAGTGACAGGTAGAGGCAGACAGAATTGTTACGCCCTGTCACAAACGCCAGTTTGCTGGGCACGTGATCTGACTAATCAATCAAAGTTAAAGGGGCTACTGTGGTTTTTTTAAGCCCACTGATGTAACAACCCCCTCCTTGGCTATGCATGAGGTGGGAGTGTCCAGGAATGTCCAGATTTACGACTTGTCACAATCCTTCATTCCCCCTCAGTTAGGGTAGGCCACATTATCACGGGTTTTTTGTGTTTGCGCATGCGATTGCGTATGCATATTTCCCGATCATTAAAATTGCGGCATTGGGTGCGATGCGATTGCGCACGCGATTGCGCACGCGATTGCGATTTGCTTTTCGCATTTTTTACCCCAATCACATGCGTTTTTCTATATCTATGGAAAGAAACGCATCTGCAAACAACTAAATCGCACATGACATTGCATGTGATTCCATGTGTGATTGTGGCGCAGTGTGGCCGTGCCCTTACGCAGATTCCATGCGCTGCAGTTATGCCCTTACTTTCAGTCCTGCTGTTAACTGTAACTTTCTGGGAGGGAGGCCATATGGGGCCATATTTATATTTGCTGTTTTGCAATACAGCGACTTTGACAATCTGAATTTTTATGGCCATCAGAGAGTGCAGAAGCAGTCAGCGATTCAGGAGAGAGGATCTAGTTGGTGGTAAAAGTGCGCACTGGCAGAGAAATGTGTGTGAAGAAAGGTTGGCAATAGATGAGAGAGGAAAGGATGAGAGAATTACAGTGAGAGGAATCTTTGCATTATCTTACAAGGAAACTTTTAAAAAAATAAGTCATTTTCCAACTTGTTTTACATCCAAACCTTAAAGGGAAATTTAACAAATTTTTTTAGGGTGACTAAGGAACTAAGGAGTCGCAAATGCTTTCAATTGTAATTTTACACAATCCAACCCTTTAATTCACAAACATGTAACACTTCTTGTAACATATTTAAGAATAATATTATTTGGTTTTCTTGCAGGTATTTTCCATTTGGTATTATTTTTCTCATTGCTGGAAAGATCTTAGAAATGGAGGAGCCATCAGTAATTGGAAAGAAGCTTGGGATGTACACCATAACTGTCATGTCAGGGCTATTTATACATGGTGTAGTGCTCTTGCCACTTTTATTCCTAATAATAACAAAAAAGAATCCATTTGCATTCATTCAAGGAATACTACAGGCCCTTTTAATTGCACTGGCTACTTCATCAAGGTGAACATTTTCAAGAAAAAGTTTGTATTACTCAACTGAAATGTCCTCTGCACAATTTTTGATTTTACATAGAAAATAGAGATGTCCGAACTTCGCAAAATCCGATCCGCTCGAGGATCCGCGAATTTTCGAAAAAATTCGAAAATTCAAATTCAAAAATTCGTTAAAATTAAAAATACCCTTGAAATAACGAGATTTTTTGCATTTTCGAAAATTTTCGAAATTACGAGTTTTCCCGTTTTTTCGGGAATTTTCGAAATTACGAGTTTTCATGTATTTTCTAAAATATGCATTTTCGAAAATACAAGTAATCACCGTAATTTTTAAAATTTTCGAAAATATGTATGTCTGGAATTAAGAGAAATCCTTGTATTTTCGAAAATTTTCGAAAATATGTGTTTTCCCGTATTTTCTAAAATTTTCGAAAATACGCGAAAACTCGTAATTTCGAAAATTTTAGAAAATGTGAAAAATCCGCGAATCGGAAGTTCGGAAGGCGGAAAATCCGGAAAAATCCGCCGTTCGCGGACGGGATAAATCCGCGGCGGATCCGGGTTCGGATCCGCGAACCGGCCATCCCTAATAGAAAATAAAAATTTGCAATGCATTTACGGCATTGTAAACTACCACTTTAGAGCTGTACTTTACAATGCTGTCCATATTCCGCAACACGGCCATAATACAATGACTGTGGTGCAAAGCATGGTCAGTCGTAAAATAGTCATACCTCGCCTTTATAAATACCTCCCAAAGTAACAAGCTTTACTGTAGGACCAGTTAAGCTGGGTACACACATTAGTGATATAGGGCCAATCCCGTCATTACCGACAGGACTGGCCCTATATCACTAACGTGTGTATGGCTGAAACAATCGTTTCTGATGTTGACAAACGATTGGCATTGGAAATGGTCATGCTGACCAGAAAATTCCCCTTGGTTGCGATTGGCCCCCATACTAAAATATAATAAGTCCCCCGTGATTTTAGGGAGTATGGCTGTCACAAACACTCGTGACTGTGTACTCCCATCTTTGAAGAATCTTGCTTATCTTTATTGGCCATTATAAACCTTTGCTATAGGTGTCTAATACCACGTGTTTATAAGTACAGCTTTTACAGTGAACTGTAATAATTACAGTCGCATTCTAAAATGTAGAGAAACTCTGTAGAAATGCACAGAATCTGTTATAACGGGTATCAAAGGTTTATAAATATGCCCCTAACTAACAAGAAAACAGTTGTGGTATTAATAGAAAAGGTAAATGTCTAACTCTGGATCTAACTTATAATTTGAAAAAGTCATAGAAAAATTCTATTTTTTCCCAAAATATTGAGCACAATGAATGCTGTTACTATCCTATTTAAACCGCATTTAAAGGGGAACTAGATAAGTCACCAGATAAGATAACTTGCACCAATACTTTCTTTTGGGACAATGTCAGCCAATCTACAGTTACATAGTTACATATGTGGTTTATTTAATTTTCTAATTTGTTTTTTTCTCTTATTTTTAACTCAGTTCAGCAACATTACCTATAACAATGAAATGCCTGATAGAGAACAATAAGATAGACAGACGTGTGGCACGGTTTGTTTTGCCAGTTGGAGCTACCATAAACATGGATGGTACTGCATTGTATGAAGCTGTTGCTGCTATATTTATTGCACAAGTTAATGAATATGACCTTGATTTAGGTCAAATTATCACAATAAGGTAAGTTTCAATATAAAAACATCATCCTATAAATGTCTACTAAAAAGTATTTTTATAGCTACAAGAAAATGTACTGTTGAAGCCACGGTTGCCAGATTCTGGCTGTTGTTGTGGGGCGAGAGTGGGTGGGGTGGACAGTGGGTATGTCAAGGACAAAGAGGTGGTGTTTGGGGCATTCTAGGGTGGGGCTTCCACTACAGAGGGCGGGGTTTCAACGATGACTAGGTAAATCCATATTAATCTTCTCTGTAACTTTAAAATGATTCTGTTTATTACTAGACCAAAAAAGTATATATGCTTAATTTGTGTAATGTAGTTTATACATGAAATACATTGTAGGCATTTTAAAAAGTAAATCAATGGAGACCAACCAGTGTTTAACTATTCAGGGGTTGCGCCCATATTTGTTATGCACACATTGTGTCACACAATAAATATGGGAAAACCACTGAATAGAACACTGATTATTCTACATCAATTCATTCTTTGCAAGTAGCATGAAACAATTGATATTGATGATTGTAGGTATTTTAATCAAGTATGTTCATACTCTTCATTTCTACTAACATTATTATTTGTAAAAAAGGAATGAATTAACATTTATAAAATTTTTAATACAACATTATCCAGTGGTACACATTTCCAGCAAGCTTTTACCATTTATTTTTCTGAACTCAAGTTTGCCAATAATGTTGTAATGTATGTGTAGATAGAAATAGCCATTAGTAATTGTTAAATTTTTACACGCAATATTTAATTTGTTGCTTATTAATTCTAACTAGTCTGCCCTTGGATTTTACAGTTAGGTACCCAAGGCACAATAGTTCTTTGTACTTCTATGTTGCAATTTGATTACCATAAGTAGTCTCATTAGATAAAAAGACAAATGATTAAAAACTGATAAAATATGGTGTTCATTACATTTTTAGCATAACTGCAACTGCAGCAAGCATAGGTGCCGCAGGCATACCGCAATCTGGACTTGTTACCATGGTTATTGTGCTTACATCAGTTGGACTTCCTACAGATGACATAACACTCATTGTTGCAGTTGATTGGGCACTGTAAGTAACAATCTTATGACAGATATATATGCGTTTGTTGCTACTGAATAAATATTGTTGTACAATTAATATTAAGAATAAAATGTTGTTTGTGAATTGTTTAGAGATCGGTTTAGAACAATGACTAATGTTCTTGGAGATGCTTTGGCTGCAGGAGTTGTTGCACACGTTTGTCAAAAGGATTTTGCGTCATTTCCAGAAAAGGTAATTTAACTTCCTTTTATAAATAAGCTACACTATATGCCTGTATTTAATATATTATTATATACAATACAAGGATTGTGGAAGCACTCCAATTAGGCTAATTTACAACTATATTTAGCGGAAGTGCTACTGATCTGGTCAAACATTTATACATACATAGAAAAGATAATCAATGCACATTCCTAGGCCCCATACAATATCATATCATCTGCACACTGGCATACTTTATAAACAAAGGGGTTTTAGTATACATTACTGTGATCACATGAATGAAAAGCCTTCCAACCACATCAAGGTAACCCCAGTCTAGAAGGTCCTAACTTCTAACCTTTTTACATTTCTTTTACTTCAATTACGATTAGCAAACTTTTGCATTTCTCATTCTTACACATTGGATCCAAAAGTTTGCTAATCGTAATTGAAGTAAAATAAATGTAAAAAGATTAGAAGTTAGGGCCTTCCACACTGGGGTTACCTTGACATGGTTGGAAGGCTTTTCATTCATGTGAGCACAGTAATGTATACTAAAACCCCTTTGTTTATAAAATATGCCAGTGTGCAGATAATATGATATTGTATGGGGCCTAGGAATGTGCATTGATTATCTTTTCTATGTTTGTATTAATATATTATTATATATATTAAATATATATTATATTATTATATTATATTAAATAATATAATATATTATTATATATTATAATATAATATATAATAATATATTATATTATTTAATATATGATATAAGAGTTCCGCACTCAGTGAACTTCCTCTCTTCTTCTTCCAAGTTTGGGGCTTGGAAGAAGCTAGCTTGTTGACGTGGGAAGTCAAGTTATTTGTGCAATATAAGGACTTAGAACTAAGAACACACAATAGTAAGCTAGCACTTAGCAATATTACTTCAATATGAATAATCAGTGTCCAGAGGAAGCAGAGAGCAGAAGCAGAAGAACATTTGCAGTCTGCTTGCTTTTTGCTTCCTTCAAGCTTTAACAGAGTGTTTGGGCCAACAGTAGCATGTAAAATGTGGGGGGGCCAAGGAGGCCCCCCATCTTATTTTTCCTATAATAAATTGATATAGTCTCCTCCCATAAAACCACTTTAGATGAAGCACAGATAGTGGCCCCATCATATTGCTGGGGGGCCCACTGATTCCTAGTTATGCCACTGGTCTATAGGTTCTATTCTAATTAACCTATGTGCTGCCTGGTTGGGTTTAGGTGTTAGCTCTCCTAATAGGGTGTTACTGTCTCTCTAACAAGCCAGAATGCTCCACTTTAGGGCAAGGCCACATTTCAACATATAGAAGTGCCTCAAATATGTTCACGTTGTCATGTGCCAAGATTACACAAAAAAAAAAAAAGGCTGAAAAAAAAGAAAAATATAGACCTGTGTAAAATTAATAAAATCTTTAACTACAGGAGATACAAAGTAAGTATCTGTCATTTTATACATTGAAGGGAGCTGCCATACTGACTTTGGAAGAGTATGACGGTTTAGTTTATTGTACGTAAAGAACATTTTTTTGTTTATATTTGTATTAAACATATGGGTGGGAGCTGAGGGTTTAGCTTATTGTGTGTACAGAACATTTTCTGTATTTATACATATAGGTGGGAGCTGCCATATGGTTTCCTATAGACAGTACGAGGGTATAGCTTATTGTGTGTACAGAACATTCCTTCTCTGTATATTTATACATATGGGTGGGAGCTGCCATGTTTCCCTTAAGACTGTACAGTATGAGGGTATAGCCTGTGTGTACAGAACATTTATTATTTGTATCTTTCTATTTCCGGTGTTAAAACCAGCCCGTCAACCATTGTTACAACCAACATTCCAGCTAGTGTTACAGACAGCCCTCCAGTTCATTAGCCAGTGTTGGTCAGTCCTCCAGTTCATTAGCCATAGTTAAATCAGTCCTGCAGATAATTAGTCTGTTACTGTTATTAGCCAGTGTTACTTAGCCCTCCGGTTTATTAGCCAGCATTATTTAGCCCTCTAGTTCATAAGCCAGTGTTAGTCAGCCCTCCAGTTCATTAGCCAGTAATTAGCGAAGTACACTTGCAGGCAAAAAACTAAAATGTGAATAGCAGTCTTTTAAATGGGGGTAACCCAAAGTAGGTGTGGCCTTGGCAAAGTGGGCATAGAAGAAAAATATGCATGCACCACATCTTCCCCTCCATTTGTCCCTTTTTTTGAATGAATATAGAAGTCTAACTAAGGGAGGAAAGCTCCTAAAAGCTAATCTTTAAAAAAAAAAAAAAAAACACTTAAAAGAAGGTTTTTGAACATAAGTAAAAACATACAATGTTGTGTTCTCTTCCACAGCAAGATCAAGGAGGCAATGAGGACATAAACAATTCAAATGATGAATTAATACATGTTGACAGCCACATTATGGAAATGGCTGAAGAGGCATTGTATGAAAAAAGAAAAACTCAGTATAATGTGTGCTTGGTTTGAATGATACTGAAATCTTAAGACTGCCAAACAAATGGGGAAAATGGTGTAAAAATCTGTATAAATTACATTTATTATTGTATTGTAATTATCTTTGTATCACCCTTGCATTTCAATGAATAATTAATACCAATAAAATATTGTTTTATAAAGCATTGTTAGTTATTTAAAAAAAGATCAGACTGTGGACAGAGTAATCTTTTTCTAATAAAGACTAGAGCAGCTGTCCCTTTTGGTGTTCAATCCCGATTTGTGCCTGTGAGTAAAAAGTTGCGCTAAAAGTAGCATAAATCCTATATTAAATACCTTTCGACTGCTGTGCAGGTGTCTTGTGCAATACCTGCACAGCTGCCATAAGCAAGAAGTTATACCATTTTAGTATCTCCAAAAATGACCATTACAGCTCTTGGTAAATCCAAGCCTAATGTTTTTAAATGACAAAAGAGTGGTTAAAATATATATTGTGGGGTTAGAAGCCTCACAAAGACATTGTACAGGAAATGGTATCTGTTTATAATATTCAGCAAAAGTCATTGGCCTTACATTGGGAGATTTGGTCATCAATATGCTAAAAGTTGCCACAGTGATTTTAATTCTGCTTGGCTTGAGGCAGCTTTTTTGTAACTGCGCCTTCCTACCTATTCTTCGCACTTTTACACCATAATTACTGAAACTAACTTAAATTTTCACAGTGCACTTACAATATGCTTCTTTATAAAAAAAAAAACCAAAAGTATGTGCAGAAAGAAGAAAAGTTTTGGCAACATTGGCCCTGATTTCACAATCATAGATACCAAGTACATAATACACAGGGTCTCTGTGTTTACGGACAACACAAAACTTTTTAATCTGTGAATGATTTGAAAGTGGGTATTGTCAGCAAGCTCTCTGTGTTTACTATAAATGGCTCAGTGTTGAGCAGGGGCATAGCTAGATATCATAGGGCAAGACTTAAAACGTGGCCACCCCACATAAAAAATGGTTTAGTGCAGTTCAACTTTACCCAGCCAAACCACAGCAAGGTTTTTTAAAGGGCATGTCCACCCTTCTAAGAAAAATTGTACCTCACTTAGTTCAGCCCCACAAACCACGTTTTCATTTACTTGGGAGTACCTTTGAAAGGTTTAAGTAAAGAGAAAATGGGGTTTGTGGGCTGAATTACA
This sequence comes from Hymenochirus boettgeri, assembly GCA_019447015.1. Classification (NCBI taxonomy): domain Eukaryota; kingdom Metazoa; phylum Chordata; class Amphibia; order Anura; family Pipidae; genus Hymenochirus; species Hymenochirus boettgeri. The sequence goes on along the minus strand of CM033469.1, from coordinate 192,899,297 downwards.
CGAGATACAATGGACATGCCTGCAGGGGATCGGGTTACCCCTATACTCACCCACATATTCAATGCCCCCCCTTACATCTGGAATTTTCACTTCCACCTTTAAAAGGACAACTCCACCCTCATAAGAACATCTTTAAGAAAGAATGGCCTCTAAAATATATTGATATATCATAGTATGTCCTATGAATGCATTACTGTATGCCTGCTATGCTTCGGGATGCCTCTTGGAAACTGAGCAATTTAGAAACCTGTACTGAGCCTGGGCATGCTCAGAAGAGACAGACAGGGGATTAGCATTCAGTCATTGGCTGTGATGTCAACTGTCAAATCCATAACTGACAGTTGCTAACTGAAAGAACCTGGAAGCAGAAACAGGGGAAACAGGACATTGTGCAGGATTTCAGGTTAGACTTATAAGTTTCAGATTTCAAACTATTACTATTTAGGGTTTTGCGGGGTGATATACCTGTATGTAAGTTTTAATTTTGGGGCTGGACTTGCCCATGTTAAGCCTATACTAAAAAAAGCCCTTGCTAGACTCCTCTTGTTTAGCTAACTACCGCCTGTATCACCAACTACCTTCATGCTCATTACCTATTGGATCCTTTGCAATCTGGATTCCATCCTGCGCATTCCACTGAGACGGCTCTTTGTAAGGTTGTGAATGATCTGCAGGTTGCAAAGGCCAATGGTCACTTTTCTATTCTTATCCTCCTTGACCTCTCCTCTCGACAGTCGATCATTCCCTCCTAATGCAGATACATCACTCTTAGGCATTCGGAATGAAGTGTCATTGTGGTTTCCATCCTCTCTCTCTGACCCAACTTATTCTGTATTTTATGCTAGCAATACCTCTTATCCAGTTCCTCTTGGTGTGTGGGTACCACAGGGGTCTTTTCTTGGACCCTTATTGTTCTCCCTCTACACTTTTTCCTTGGGAGATGCCATTGGCTCTTTTGGCTTCAAGTATCATTTATATGCAGACGATAGAACAGAAATGTAGTTTTTCCTAGCACGCTATCCAAAGATTCCAGTGTTTCACCTAGCGCCAAAGGTACATAAACCAGACCTCCCCCCTAAGGGCCGTCCTATTGTGGCAGGAATACACTCCCTAATTGAGGGCCTGTCACTACAAATAGTTGAAACTGTAGGTCTACCAAATGTGAGGTTACATTCGTATCTAAAAGATACTACACCGGTATTACGGCTATTTGAGGATCACCAGTGTCAGCCAGGGGAAATATTGGCCATGACGGATTTTGTATCGCTATATTCGAGCATCCCCCACTCACATAACATAACTGCGCTCAAATACCATCTGTCCAGATACAGTATATATACAGGAGTTTATTATGAACTCACTTAGGTACCTACTTACCAATAATTTTTTCATTTTTGATGACACGTTCTATCTCCATTCTCTCTCTTAATGGGTGCCAAATTTGCCCCCACATATGCCAATTTGTTTATTGGGTGGTGGGAAGAAACTGTTCTCTTCCGCCACCCCGAATTTACCCTGTCCACACCTAAGGTGGCTATGTATCAACGATATGGCTCTGGACAGGCACAGAGAAGGACTTCGAGAGGTGGATGTCCACCCTTAATGACAACCCGTATAATTCACGCATACAGCGAGTTATCAAGACATCCAATATCTGGATCTCACTATATCCCTACATAGGGAAACATTTGAAATAAGAGATTATAGGAAACCACAGGTTACTAATTCCATTCTAAGAGTGAATTATAATCATCCACCCCACTGTGTAAATGCAATCCCATATGGACAATACCAGAGGATCAGCAGAAATTGTACCACACAACAAGCCTTTCAAGATACTCAAATAAACTAACAGAAAGACTAATACAGTGAGGGTATAAGTTAGACACCCTGAAGAAAGTCCATAAAAGGGTGAGCAATGTGGATAGAATGCAGTTGTTACAGAGGGCTAGGAGACAGAGAGCAGAGTTTAGAGGGGTATATTTTACTACACAATACAGTCCACTGTATAAGGATATAGCTAAAATTATCAGGAAATATATACCCATACTAGAACAAGACCAGGATCTTAGTAGGGTCCTTACAGAAGGCTACCGATGCGTTCCGAAGAGAGCACACATACTGGGCGACATACTGTCACCCAGTATGTTTTACGAGTAGCGCCAAGAATCAGGATACCTGGATAAAATACAGGGGCATCTACCCATATGGGGCCAACAGATGTATTACATGTCCCAATATTGCCAAAGGGAATACCTGTATCAGCACAAGCAATAGCCATGAGTTCAATATAAAGCAATATATTAACTGCAGATGGGAACATATGGTGTATATCCTTACGTGTCGAGGTTGTAATATTCAATATGTAGGATGCACCATATGGCCACTAAAAAACAGGATAAGAGAACATATCCTGGACATTAAGAACGGCAATGAAAGAAGCCCAGTGGCTAGGCACATACGTATGTGCATAGGTACCCAGATAACGAACAAACCAATATAGGTTCAAGCAATAACCAAAATTACCCCGAATCAGAGATCTAAAGACAGACCCCTCTATTGAAGGCGGAAGCCAAATCGATATTTCTTTTAGATATGGGAAGCCCCAGAGGCTAAACCCAATAGGGGACATATCCTGTTATTTAGATTAGAGTTACCATGTCCATGGTGTCCACTACTTACTACACTTACCCCTTGCACACATATAGGGTACAGATTTTAGCCACTTCCCTATCAGTGAGGTCAAGTTCTTGAGGGCTATACCAGACATCTCCGATAGAGGATACAGATAAACAGATATTTATCCCATAATAGTTCCAGTAAGTAAATCTACTAATCGCAGTACATTATCAATTTAAGTGGTTCAACTTTTACCCTAGGAGTCCATTTAATCAGAGTTCACCATCCTTTGCACACAACGTGGATATATCCAACTTATGGCCCCTTAGCTATACTATAAGTATATATAGGCTTGTATATGTAATAAATAAATATACTAAATATATCTAAACAGCAAGTTAGTTGCTATCCTAGGATTATAAGCTTAGGATTTTTAAAGATTTTGTGTATTTTAACTGTTTGATATTGTGCAATGTTTTTAATGGTACTGGCACTTACTCACTATGTGTTATTACCATAGTTCTGAGGAATATGACATATACAGAGGGTTAACAGTCTTTTTCCTCAGAGACATCATAAAGGGTTGATTGAGGGAACTTTGGGCCCTGAACTGAACATTTTTCCACATAAACCTGGTCCTGTCCCATCTTTCTCTATCTCTGTTGACAATACCCCCGTTTTACCTATCCAATCAACACCCTGCCTAGAGTTAATTATTGACTCTCTCCTTTTCTAGCCACATTAACTATGTTGCAAAAACCTGCCACTTTTTCCTTTGCAATATAGCCAAAATCCGCAGGTTCCCGACCACCTCTATCCTTATGAATATTCCCATTCAATCACGCCTGGACTATTGCAACCTACTATTTACTTGTCTTCCTGCTTCACACCTCTCTCCCCTTCAGTCTATACTAAACTCTGCCACACGTATTGTTACGCTCTCTAATAAACCAGATCCCAAATCTCCTCTGTACTGGACAACAAACTGGCTCCCCGTTCTAAACAGCACATTGCATACAAAATCCTTCTCCTAACATTTAAATCCCTTCGCTCAGCTGCTCCTCCTTATATTTCCTCTCTAGTGTCTCTATAGGTCCCTTCAATCACAGAAACAGCTCCTGTACAGACCCCCCCACTGCTTCCTCTCGCCTTAAATCTCTCTCTCTTGGGCTCCCATTCTCTGGAATTCTATTCCCCTCTTTCTAGGTCAAGAAACCTCAATTATCAGGTTTAAATCTAGCCTCATATCCTACCTATCTGGTAACCAGCACAGTATGATTGTTTTATTTGCACTGAATTCGTCTCACTCCAGCCCTTATACCCATTCCATTGTATCTCTATGTTACCCACCCACTAGATTGTAAGCTCTACTGGGCAGAGACCTCCTTTCCTCTTGTGGCAAAGCTCTAGCACTTATATATATATATATATATTGATGTACTGAACTATGTATTTATCCCCCTTGTATGACTTTATTGTATTTTGTTACTGTACAGCGCTTCATCCCCAAGTGGCGCTTTGTAAATAAACTATACATACAAACATACAAGTGAAAAATGGGGAGGTTAACTAGCCGTCTTACCTCCTGTTCTTCACTTAATGTAGCAGGAGAAACTAGCAAACTTATCCGGAGCGCGATCAACAGCTGGTTTGAGAATTGGACCGCTGTGTACCCATCTGAAAATAAATTAAACCTTCACTATCTGAAGGTCAATGAAATCTTGAACAACTCAATCTGGCTCTAGATTTTTGTTAAAGGGTATGTGTCCCTCGTCACAGTTGTAGACTCCTTTACGGCTTTAGAAGCACAACATGAGTTTGTGCAGCTGTAAAGCATCCAGATTTTTAAGCTGCAAGTCACAGGCCATGACATAAGGGTTCCAGCCTTGACCGAGAGGTGGATAGAAAGAATTAAATTTAAGATATTAGTTTAAAAAGACAAAAAAAAAAAAAAGTTGGGGGCGAGTGTGAACATTACCTTTAACCCATTTATTAGCACAATCACTTTCCCAACAAAATGCTTAAAATGCTATTTTACCAATTAAAAGCTTATATGGAGCAACAATTACTAATTTACTTAGGTTTATTTTAAGGGAGTAATCCAGCTTCCAAGATGGTTCCCTAAATCCTTTCACCAGTTAAAATGTTAAAGGACAATTATACTCACCTTCCCTCCGCTGCACTTCTTTGTGCAGTAGCTTTTACCCAGGGTGAGGACCTGAACCGCTAGGTCCTTACCCCTGGGTTCGCGTAACCTACAGCAGCGTCTTACAGCAACGCTGCTCTGGTAGGCTCCTCACCCTGGGTAAAAGCTACTGCACAAAGATGTGGAGCGGAGGGAAGGCGAGTATAATTGTCCTTTAAGTAACTTACCTTAACTGCCATTCTTTCTCACATGACTAGTAGACTATTAATGATCCCCTTTTTAAAAGTACAATCTGGTTACCATAGTAACTTCAAAATTCCTAACTCCAAGTTTAAGGGGTCAGTTATAGATTGTTTATTTACAATGCCTGAAAAATCCAGCCATGTTTAGCATGAGGTAGCAATTTTATTAGGCACATATAATTTGAATAGCTGATCCACGTCAATTGTAAAACTTGGACCCTTCTACAGACTGAAGATGTTGAGCAATCAATTTTGAAGCAGAATGTATTTATTAAGACTGTTAAATATTTCTTTACAAAAGGTCAACAGTGCTACATTTTAACAAACTGCTTATTAAAAATATATATATAGTTGTTCCGTGTGGCGGGGTGGATAAAATACTATGATTCAAGCAGTAGTAGTGAGCATGTGACAAAAAATGTTTCTTTAGAGAAAGTTCAAAGATCCTTTTTATTGCAGTAAAATAGGATGACAACAGACTCTAGCTTTTCTTTTCTATTTCCTGGCCATGCGTTGTCCAACATATAACCGATATCTGTACAATGTATAGTAGCGAACTCTAAAGCTGGTTCGTGAGGTTGTGCTACTATAGCACATTTAATTTTGTGCTCTGGGACAGGGAAATGACAGCTACCTGCTTTTTGTGATGTCCGCTTTCCTAAAATGTATTTACAACCAGGAGCGGAGGAAAATGTGCAATTAAAATGCTATATGTAAAAAAACACCAATATTAAAATACTGTAATATCTATTTTACTTTAAGTTGTTAAAAAAAAGAAAGGCTTCTGAAATGAAGGCACAAAAGCCTAAATACAAAATGTTCAAGAACACATAGAAATAACATGAGAATTCCTTAAAAGGTATGAATCTCTACAATGCTTTGATCAAATAATAAATAACATTTAAAAGTATTTACAGTGGCAGTAATTGTCAAATGGCCAAAACAAAGTTCACATCAATAGGCAAACCAGTAAACATTTTTTTCATAATTCACTTGTATTTCTTAAATATGATTTACATCTTTAAACATCAGATCCCTTATTTGACTAAAACAATTTTTTTTATACATTGGTAATTTTAAGACCTGCCCAAACAAGGTATATGAAATGGTAATCCAGCAAAGGAATAAAATTCCATAAATACATTAGAAATGCATATTTACACAAGACCCATAATAAGTTAGCAGAATGCAACATCTGACCTCAGACACCAGACCATTTAATAGTATCCATTTAGGATGGAAAACACAAGTCAACAATGCCGACTGAATGTCTGAAGTGGAAATTGTGGCACCTGTGCTAATAAATTACAAACCAATTTGCCAGCAAATTTTGTCTAACGTGATGTAGTAGAAAACCGTGCAAATGCTTTTTGTACTGCTACTTCATGCTGCACACCTTTTGCTGCCAAGACACAAAAACATCCAATCAATGGATAATTAAAACACAAAAGCAATGACAAATTCTCAAATTATGTTTAAGATTAAAAAAAATGCAATAAACACAAGTCTTTATTTCAGGTAGCAAAATTATAAAGACGACCAATTGGCAACTGTGAGTGAAATTATAAACAATGGTAGAAACACCCCCTGGTTTTTAGCATAGAATCCTAACAGATCTACTTCACTTGAAAAAATACATTTGAAGCCCCATAGACTGCCACATATTTTATGGTCATAAGTTAAATTTAGTAGAAAAGTCAATACTTTTTTTTTTTTAGATAAAAAATAAATTCAAGTTCAAATAGTTGATGTTAAATTTTCCTTAATATCCAATATTTTTAATGCACAATTTCAACTAATCCATAAGGAATTTTAGACCACCAATTAACAGAATATCCCATTTGAATCCCAAAGAAGTTTCTTAAAAAGAAGGGGGGGGTTTGAAGGCAAAATTCTATATTGATATAGTTTTTCAATGCTGCCAATGTCTTAAGCTAGCCAAGCACATTGTTATATTCAGCAAATCCTGTTAGATCCAAACATAAGGCATGTATAGGCACAGGTCCTGAAGCCATCAAACAAGCGCTGACGGCATTGATTTCCGTTGGATCGTTATAGGCTCAATTTACTACAGGTTGTGTATGGGCGGGTCAAGCATATCATACCGAAACAAATCTTCCTGTGTATTTGCAAATCACACGTTACCGATCAGACAGCAATTGACTGGGACGTGAAATTGCGATTGAGGTCTCGTGTTTAAGGCCAGCTTATCTAGTGACAAATTTATTCTAGTTAAATAAATGTTATACTGTTTGCAGCCTTACACTTACATGTGCTACTACTCCTTAGGAAATAGAATGCTATGAATTCATAACAACTTTAGGTACAGAAATGTTCATCTCTATTTAAAGCACCTTTGATATTCTTAATGCACACACAAGAATTTTTAATATTTGTTAATCTTTCCCCATATATACTACAAGTGCTAACTACTGTTGCTTCTTTTAGAAAATGCAAACATTGTCCTCTCGTTTAAATATATCAAATATTGCCTAGTGAATTTCAGATACTAAAACAAAGAGTAACAGGTCAGATAGCTGTCCCTACACATTTTTTTGTGAGATATTCTCACAAAAAGGGATGAGCAGGGAATTATGAGTAAATCTGAAAAAAGGAACGTGTACAGAAAAAATGTTGAAGCAAATTCTACAAACAGAAGCGATATTTTTCTAGATGGGACTTAATTTTTCTAAATATACACTATAATCCTACACAATGGCATACAATTATGAATACATTTCGGAAAACAAAGTTTCTGGGTGTATAGTTGCACTAATTTGGAAATCTTTTTCAAAACTAAAATATTTGACTTAGATTAATGGAGTATGTGTCATTTTTTTTCTTTGTAATTTATTGTTAAATCACCAATAAACAGTTCTATTCTAATGCAGTCATGATGGTAGTATTTGTGTCTTACACTTATGATCTCAGGGCATGGCGCTGGAAATGCAAATCGCACACGTAATTGCATGCAATTTCATGTGCGATTTTGTTGCATTTGCGCATGCGTTTTTCATTAGATATAGAAAACCCCATGCGATTGCGATAAAAAAATGCGGAACGCAAATTGCAATCACACCTGAAAACTTTGCATGCGCAAACACAAAAAAATGCGATAGTGTGGCCTAGCCCTCAGTGTGCATTATTTCAACTATGCGTTACAACAAATCAAACCTTTGGCAGGCATAAAATGATTTAAGCTAACCATAATCAGAGTGACATATTCCATATACGATTGAATTTTGACCAGAATGTAACAATCGGAATGCACCATCCTGCCCCATTGAAGCTAGAATAAATAAGTTAAAACGGTATGAATACCAGTAAAAAGGTATTATCCGATTGGTTGAAACAAATTAACAGCTCAGGCAAAATGTTTCATTACTTATTGAATAAGACCCATTGCCATTTATTTTTCAAATGACTGCTTGATATCTTCCAGCAGCTGATCAAAACAATGGTCAACGTTTTTTTTGACATATTTGAACAAATCCATTCAGAAATTGATTCCATGTATGGCATGCTTATTTAACAGAGGCCCTATGCTCATTTGCACTTGGATTAGCTTACTACAGAAAGTGAATGAAAAAAAATAATAAAGCCACAAACTTCACTGAGCTAAACTAAATACAACCCATTGCTTTTAGAGTTATATCTTTGAAATAGTTCAAAGTTAAAACCAAGACCAAACCTAGATTAGTCTAGTCTGAAAGTAGGTACATACAGCAGCAATCTGACAAAGAGACGGGAGTAAACAGTTACAAGAGTTTTCCCTATATAAAATATAGAGAGAACGTTTGACTGCTATACTAACTATGCCCGAGGGGGACTCCCTATACTTAAGTACAAGGGGACAAGTGAAATTTCCCGGTCAGGATGACCATTTCCGATGTCGAACTTTTGTCGGCATGGGAAACTGTTGTTTCGGCCGTACACACACAGAGCTATAGGGCCAATCCCATTGGTACTGGAACCTTTATAATTTGCCTAGATTTCCATTATGTGCATCTATCAATGACTGTCAATTTTCGTAGTGCTTAGTATTATGCAGCTTTATGAAAATAGAACTGGGTCACATGGGCAGGCTGTATAATAAAAGGCAACAAAAAAAAACAAACAAAAAAAAAACAAAATTGTGTTTGCTGCATTTATTTTTATGAAATTCTAATTCAAGGGGCTGAATTACTTCTTATAATAATACTGTTATAGTAATAAAAATATTTGAAAAAAAAAAAATGATTCTAGATTTTGGTAGAATGCCAAACCTTTTGTAAAGTGCTTATAGCAGTAATATAATTTAGCCTGCAACACAAAAATAAATGAATAAAAAGTGCCATTGTGTTATTTCTTAGCATAAATCTACCATTAATGAGTTTTGATACAAATTTAGATTTTAGGCAGGGGGGGGGACAAACTTCCCCCAGCAAAAATGGCAATTACTACACCCTTAAAGGATAACTTTACTCTAAAATTTTACTTTTTAAAAGATGGAACATACGTGGAACAGGAAGGTAGGATTGATTATTCCCACCTAACAATATTGTTTTGTTGAGTAGCTACAGCACGTACAGTTTTCATTTGCAAGATTAGGCCTGGACTATTCATGTATTAAAAATGGTGCTGAAGCCAGGGGAAAGACTGGCAGAATCCGTTTTCTTTGGGCTGGAGCCCCTCACAGAAACAATGTTGGGAGGTAGGAATTAACAGTTCTATATCCCTGTCCTAAGTACTTTTTATTTTAACGGTATTTAAAAAATAAAAAAAAAAACTTTATACACACAATAGTTATCTTTTAAGATAACCTGTACACTTCAACAAAGATTTAAAAATGATGGCACCGAATAATTAAAACAATAAATAAAAGGACACTTAAAAAGGAGAACAAAGACCAAACACAGGTTTAGCAAAGGCTATTTGAGTTCCCAAGGAGGTAAGATTCTTTTTTTTTTTTTTTTTTTTAAAGGTGAGCACCATCTACCATACCTAGGATGAGGACTCAAAACACTTTGTCATCACCCCTGGGAATGCTGAAGATAGTTAGGGGGGAAAAAATCAAAGCTTACAGTACCACTCCCTTCCCAGGAAATGTACAACCCATGGTAGGGTTGTACATCCTACCAGAAAAGCATGACTTTGGCCTGCTATCTTAGGTCCTAGTGTTTTAGGTCTTCATCCTGGGTACAACTGAACAGAGAGATCTTGCTGAAAGCCTTTTGGTCACATTTAGAAATGCTATTTCTCCGAAGTTTACCACTATTTCCAGATTCATGTTCCATTTACAGATTAACACAATTCTTCTGAAAATGTCAATTTGACGCAAAAAAAAAGGATTGTGCAGGTATGAGGGCATTCAATACAGATGTTGGAAAAAGAATTTAGGTTTCTCTAGCAGCTAAAGGCCCTTTTACAAACTGAATTTCTAAACTAAACTTATGTTTAGTCGTACTTATTTATTATAAATACACGTCTCTTAATAAAGGTTTTCAAAATTAGATATTTAAAAAAAAAAAAAAAAAACTTAAACGAACAAATGAGAACCATCTTAAGCAGCTTTATCCAGTACCAAAAAACTTGAAAAGCTACACATTTTAAATATTAACATGGCTAACACTCATTCAACCTACGTATATTTCTAAAAATTCTAAAAACTTTTTAGCCATAAAAGAAAAAATACATTTCCTGTCTGCCAGTTTTTCCACATTAAAATGATCGTTAAAATGATGAACGAGCATCATAAATATCATAACATTTTCAAACTCACCTGACAAGTTTCCTCTGCTCCCTAGAAAAAAACCCTATCAAATTTAAACTACATATTATCACAGTTTACAAAAAATGACAAACTGCAACAGTAGTTCCAATTGAAAAACATAAAAATCCTTTTATTAAGCACTGGGATACAAATTAAAAACATTTAAAATATGCACAGCCATGTTAACCCTAATTTGTAAATTAAATTTATCTACAGTAGTCGAAAAGGGGTACCTAAACCGTGTAGTCGGTAGTTATAGTCAACGGTGGTCCATGTGGAGTATATGTGTATCAAGACTAGATAACACAGGTAAGAAGGCAGACAGATAAAATATGGCAGCCAAATAGGCCATGTTTTGCTCCAACCTTCGTGAGCTCCTGATATGTAGGTGGAGCAAAATTCATCCTATTCGGCTGCCATATTTGATCTGCCTGCCTTCTTACCTGGGTTATCTAGCCTTGATACACATATAATCCACATGAAATCCATGACTGTGGACTACTATAGTGGAATGTAGGAAGGACATTGCGTACTCCAACAATGTCAGCAGTATCAAAAGGAAAGTGAAAAACCAATATTTTATTGACACACTAAAACACAAGACATAACAACGACTTTCATGCTTCGGGCAGAACTTCATCCTTATTGAGTAAGCAAAGGGTTCTGAGCGAGCAGCACCCAAGTCACCAAAGGGAAGCAGTGAGTCCATTTTGACCGATTGTTAAAATGCATTTTTGAAACAAAATGAGGGATATATTCTGGTTGGCAATTGGTTTGGGCATTATTTATAACAGGCACATGGCCATTATTTAGCCAGTATAAGTACAATATTTTTAGTGCATTTACCAATGTCCAATTACTAGCCCATTTTATCGGCATTTCTGGTTTTACTGACTACTATAAACTAACTTTAGGTTTCTTATAATGTACAAATTTGGGGTAAGATGGCTGTGCATATATTTGAATATTTAAATTTATATTCCAGTGCTAAATAAAGGATTTTTATTTTTTTAGAATCGATACTTAAGTGTTGCAGTTTGTCATTTTTTTGTGTATAACGTGATCATGAGAGAGCCTATACTTGCACCTCCCATAATTAAGGGCTATAATGCAGTAGTGACCTGGATTTTCTGTTAAATGTAAATTATACAGACCCTTCAAGGGTAGAATAACTGTTGCAGTGGTGCACAAAATGATGATCACACAATCGTGGCAATGGATGTTGTCGTTAGTGGACATTAAAGATGCGGAATGTGATAACACCATTCGCAATTTATGGAGAGCTGCCATCTGCTTGTTGCATTGCCTTGTGTGGGCAAACGAGTGGTAGCGGCCCTCTTACATCCCCTGTATGTCTTTAATCACTAGGTGGCTGGGTAACAGACTCATTGCTCTATTACTCCCATAATTTACTTTTAAACAAGGTGACAGTTACTCACCTTATATGCAACCCTAATTGCTTTGTTTTTAAGCCCTATAAATATTTTCCTTGAAGTTCAAGTTTATGCCAAAGAGAGTAAACTTTGTTAGAAGAAAATATAAAGTGGAGGAACTGTTCCATGGTTGCAGGTTCATTCTTCTTTAAATGGGTCACTGTTGTATTTTGTTTGGCAAAGTTAACAAATGCATAGTTTATATGGTTTTCTAGATTTTTATATTTGTGACTGTAGTTTATGCTTTTTCTGTTTTTTAGCTACTGTTATATTCCAAACCTCACTAATGCGTTTCCTCAGATTATCAAGTGTAAAAGTCTGTTTTTTTTCTGCCTAGTTGCTTGGTATGCCAACAATATTTTAGAGGACAAAAAAGCCATAATATACTAGACAAAGCACACAATCAATTCCTAAACCATTCCCTCAAATGCTGCGCAGACCAAAACAAAAAGTGGTCCTTGAATAGGAGCCTATGCATATGCAAAAATAAAATTATATCGGGTCTTTAATTATAATTTACATATGTATTGAAAACTATAACTTAAAAAAGAAGGCTAACAAATTTTGGAACAGATTAAAAAAAAGAAGAAAAAGAGGGAGTCTAACACATGCAATTACAGAATGAGGACTGGTCTAATCTGCAGTAAGATAGAGAATTTAGACAGAGCCCACACTAAGCGTGTGTCGGTGCCCAATTGTGACGCATGACATTTTTGGGGATTGGAGCAGATGCAAATCGCACCAAAAATGGTAATCACATGCGCTCCGATCACAGCACAAAGGGCCCCAGCACATTTAGCGTGGCTAGTCCAACTGGCTAACACTAGTGTGCACTTTTAAACACACAATCTGTGCTTAATGGGTCAGAAAAATGGACCCTTATAAAGTATATTTACAGTTCAACACATCCAAATCTGATTATACCATGCCAAAAGGAACTTAAATTAAAATAGATTTTATCAAAACCCTAAAACATGGTTTAATTCCTTGCCACAATTATATAAAATTGCTAATTAGTGCCTTGTCTTTTCTTGCAGTTAACAAAAGGAATGAACTCAGTTCCCCAGGTATCAGTCAACATGCAAAGTATCAAAAAGAAAAAAACAAACAAAAAAAAAAACAAAATAAAACAAAATAATAAAAACAAAACTTGAGCAAAACAAAATTTAATGATCATAAATGCAAAAGTAAAACAAACAAAAAGAAAACACAAAAAAGCAAAAGAAAATCAATAGAACAAAACAAACCCAAACAATTCAGTTTGAATAGAATACCTGGGAAGTGAGTTAAATATTTTTAGCTAGATACGAGAAATTATGTTAATCTTAAAACTGATGGATGTTCTGCTGCGTTTTAAATTAAAAAATGAAGGGGGGGAGGAAGAAAATTCTATCAAGAAAAAAAAAAAAAAAAATAGGTTGTGGGACGCAAAACAGAATCAAAGTAAAATATAAAACCAAAAAACAAACAATGCTCAAATGTTTAAAGATTAGGAATTAGATGTATTTTGCATGAATTCAAACTAAATTTATATTAAAGATGTACCTCTACAGGAACATGGAATTTATGTTATAGTATAAATTTTAACTCTGGATTTAGAACTTTTTTTTGGTCCTACCCTGTCATTTTATGGACTGCAAACAAAATTTGAAAACAGGACAAAAATAAAAACCCTTAAACTAGTGTCCTTTACAGGACTAAAAATAATGAATTACCACAGAATACAGCCAGATTCGCCATCTGGATATAATATTTACAGTTATAGTTTAGGGAGTTATTTTCCTTTTTATGAAATGTATAATATTTGCTTTGCCTTCATTTACATTGTGGGTCCAGGAATGAGGTGCAGGGTGTCATTTTGGTTGGGAATAAGCCCGCATTGTATTTACAATACCCATGGCTAGCAAAATATTGGAAAAAACAGTAAGCTCATTTCCATAAATGTCAACAGAAGCCTTCATTTAAAAAAACAAAAAACTAAGTGAATTATTTTTGTTTAAAGATGAAGACAATAGGTTCTTGATGGACTGCTTAAGACAAGTCATTAGTCAAATGTCCTGCGCACATACACAGACATGCTACAAAAAATGACCCTCAACCTACAAACCTATGAAGACCAATGATAGCTCTAGTTAGAGCAACTGCAGGCAAGTGCTAAGCTTCCGAAGATTGAGGGTAGTAATTCCATTAGCTGCACACCTGACAGGTAAATATAGTAAGGTGGGGTGGGGGAAAAAAAAACTGCCAACATGTGGAATATGGAACAACCCGGTAAACTTTTTAAACATCTTCAAGGTTAACACATTTTAATTTATCACCATCTGTAGGGTATATTTTAGACAAATCTTTTCATATTTTATTTATCTATTTAAAGTAAATAACTTAAGAAAATTAAAATTGGTCGAGCACGGCGGGGTCTCTCAAACATTTGAACATGTAAGTTGCATCCCCAGAGTATAAAAAATTCTTTCACGTTTCATTGAGACTAAGACAAAAACACACTTGGCGCAATATGAGTACACTAACAGGAAAAAATTTTTCCAAAAATATGGATTGCCTCCCCACCCCCCATTCCCAAACTTTGCCAATCTTAATTTCTCTATTACATACAAAATATTAAGGGCAAGTTATTTGTGGGGCTTTGTTGTTTTGAAGGAAACTTGTAATGTTTTGTCCCCTAGGCGGTAGCCATTAAGACTTGCAATGGCCATTGCTGCTTCTTCATAGTTTGTCATGGTCACAAAACCAAAACCTTTACATTTGTTGGTACTAAAATCACGAATAACCTTCACATTAGTGACTGCTCCAAAAGGACCAAACATTTGCCATAAAATTCCTTCATCTGCATCTTGGCCAAGATTGTAGATAAAGATGCACCAGCCAGATGATGGATTGCTTGCAACATTTACACTGGATATGCTACTCATATGATCAACACCCATTGGGGAAAACCTGCCAACGTGAATAAAAGAAAAATTAGGATATCACATTGAATCTAGCTTACAATAGTAAAATGGGTACACATAACATTTTGCAAACCTTTTTCTATGTAAACAAACCAAATAACCAGATTACCTTCAACAGTCAGTTATACAGCTGTAAAAAGCTGCATATTGAAAGAGTAACTAAGTTTTCCAAAACATGTTAGGGTTAAATAAAACCAGCAGTCTTACTTTTAAAATGGACTAAATCACATCTATAGCTTCAGACTGTTACTGAAAATGTCTGCTTCTAGTAACTTGAGAGACATACCCTGCATCCTGTGCTTCTCCCCTGATCACAAGGTTGGAGAATGTTCACCGAAGACCTCAAATGGAAAATAACAGGATATCCCTGCACTGACAACTAACGAGTGACTTCATTACTACCCACCCCTAGACTTTTTACAGCCAGAAAGAAAGCCAGTAAATCGTTCTGCCTAAGGTTTACAGACAGAGGAAGGCAATACGACTAAAAATAGCTATAAAAAAAGATTTGGAGGGGCAAGGTTATAAAGGCGATGTGCGTTTACATGGCTATACATTGGTGAAAGCATGATCTTTACTTTTTTGAACAGTATAACTTCTCATATGCTGCACCAAGAGAGGTTATCCGGGTATCATTTTAAAAAAGACTGAAGGCTTTTTTTAAGATTGACTTGTTTGAAAACCACATTTCATGTGGTAAAAAAAACAAAACAACAAATGGAGGGACATGACTGCTTTTTGTTTAAGACACAAACAGGGAGATTCAATAAAAGTTCTTATCGTTTAAAATGATGCTAAATTTGCCCCAACCAATCAGAAGTTATTTAACATTTGAAAGCTAACATCTGATTGGTTGGGGCAAAATTAGCACCATTTTAAAAACGATAAGAACTTTTATAGAATAACCCTGAAAGTATTTTGTCAAAGGATCTCAAATAAATACATTAGAACTACAGTCTAGAATGCACAATCTAAAAGGTTTTAACATAGCTGATGAGGTTTGCCTGAAGTTGTTGGTAATTATAAAAGGGGAGTAGGGCATGTACAAGCTTTTTTCCCTTTCACATTTATATCCCTCTTACTTTCAAAGTCTCCTTTTCCCGGTCATTTGTAAACAGTAAATTAAAACTCCCCCTCACACTTCATATAGGAAGGAGTCTCACACCACAGTATTTCAGATAGGCGAGACTACTGAAAATGCATTGCACAGAGCAATGCTAAGATCAGGTTCACTACCATTGAAGTTCTGCACTAGTGTTGTTTCTATGGGTTTATCTATTAAAGGGGAAATGTTGTAGGATATGCAGTGGGAAAGCAATCTGTGAGAGACTGTGGCAAATTGAAAAGAATCTTTGGGAGATTAGGGCAGAGTGTGGCACATGGAAAGTAATCAGATTGCAGCAAATAGAAAAACATGATGTATGCAATATGTATAAGCTTTCCAACTAAAACTGTCCATACATATGGCAATTATTGCAAGTTAGTAGCAGATTCCATATTCGGAAATACATTCTGTTTTATTATTCTCTGAACAGAGAATGCTCACTCTGGCAACTACATTGGTAGGGTTTTTATCAGGTTTGCCAGATCACTGAAACATGAAAGGATACCAATTAAAAACACACCTCTCATTCTATGTAGCCATAAGTCATGTATTGAATGAATTTCAAGTAACCTTGTAACATGTAGATGTACATGTGTATATACACATGATTTAATTCTACCACTGTCTTCAAGATTGTTTCAAATATACCCCCCCTCCAAAAAAAAATAAAAAAATCTTTAAATCTGACAGTCTCTCATAGATTGCATTCCATTTGCATCCCCTATAACATTCCCACTTTAACAGGCCCACTTATGGAAACAATATAACGCATATTGGAGGATAATAAAGTGAACCTGATTTTAGAAAATCTCTGTGAAGTGCATTTCTCAATAGTGTACCTATCTGCACATGCAACAATTTTTCTTAGATTGAAATAATCCGATACAAATTTCCTTAAACTGTAGTTTCAGTGTGTCAAAAAAACAGCTGCCTGGTTTCTTGACGAAGAGCAAGGGAAATGTTTAGGGCTAACACGGTGGTGAATAAATGTTTGGGGCATTGAGCAGCGATCATCTATCAAATTGCGACTATACAGTACATGTGGTTAATCTTTTAAAAATTTCCTGTGATCTTCTTACATAATTTAAAGGATAAGTATGCTTTAAAACCAACTTTATCCCCCTAGGTCCCTCCTCAGCCTACCTTTCCTGATGTAAAGTTGCTGACATCTTGTATCTGCATTGTAGACTGTTTAGCCTTTTTTTAGTCTGAAAAGACACTGTCCGCTTTGTCTGGACAAAAATGTCCAGCAAGTCTCGCAGGGGAAGTGGATTGAATCAGAACACAGTGGAGGAGAGAAGTGGGAAATGTAAGCTTTGCCAATGGCTTACAAAAATAAGAGTACCGGTAACAGAGTGTGCGATTTAAAGGTTCAGTTTGCAATGTACTGGACGTTGTAGATTCAAAGGGAAGTTATAGGGTTATTCAATTTAGACAAAAAAAAGACTTTGAAGGTAGAAAAATAGAATAGGCTCAACTCCAACTCTATGTATCGATACAGTAACATGAAACATTTTTTATTTTTAGAAACTCATCCAGCTATTTTTTTTTTTTTGGAAACTATCCAATGAACCTCCCATCACCAAGTCCATACCTTTACCGTTCTCAAAGTGAAAAACCCTTTCCGAACTGGAAGACTAAACTTTTCCCCCAGTCTTAAGGGATATCCGTTTGTCCTTTCACATGTTCTATTGGTGAACAATGCCCCAAATAATTTATTGTATGGTAATGTATTCAAGCTCCCCCAGTCCCCTTATTAATTTAGTTGCCCTTCTCTGAACCCTTTACATTTTAAAGAGGCCTTTTTTTTTTTTTTTACACAGAATTCCAAAATTGCATTGCATGTTCCAAATGAGGCCTAACCAGTGCTTTGTAAAGAGGGAGAATAATATTTTACCTTTGAATCCATAACCCTCTTTATACAATACAATATATTGCTGGCTCTAGCTGTTGCCGCCTGGAACCGCTTGCTACATTTAAGTTTGTTATCCACTAAAACTCCAAGATACTTTTCCAACAGAGATTCACTTATGCAGCACAAGGATTTTCAAGCCCAAAATGAATCACCAAGTGATATTAAGATGAGGGGGAAAATTTTTTTTTTTCTTAAATGAAGGTGAGTAGATGCAAATATTTACCCAATAAGTAAGACTGCAGTAGTCACACATTTCCCCAAGCATTTTTTGCATTTTTTTTCTTTAACTGGCTGTATCTCAAAAAATTTTTAAACATTTAGGTACGTGGCATACCATTACATTTAGCTAACAAATGGGCAATCTAAGGATTAAAAGTTCCCCTTTAAAATATATATTTAATTTACAGGCTTTTAACCTAAATTATGTAAAAATGAAGGCTACTACAGACTAAAAATGTTTTTCTGACCCTTAACACAAAATTCATCCCACGTTTTTTCCTTCACTTCCTCTGAAAACCGTAGTGGAGATTAGTAAAAATCTTCAACCGGAAAGCTCTGCAGTCACTTCCTCACCCCTCCTACAAACTTCTACCTGGGAACAAGTGCAAAGTGCTAGTCAATTTTTTGTTTCACTACAATACTAAATCTTTTCATATAAATCCAAGCCTTTCAAGTGTTTTCAAAACTATCTTTGTAAAGAAATCACATAGAAAGGAAGGTGCATTTTAAAATAATTTGCAGGTTTTTATTAATAAGCCAGGAAAATGTGTTTAAACCTGTACAGGTCACCCATACACACATTTTTTTTGCAGGCTGCAACACTACATAGTTTTTTTGATGGAATTCAAGTTGTAACTTCAAAAGGTAGTTATCTTGGCAGATGCATTCGACAAAACTTAATACTATCTTACAGTCTTATTTTCAGTCTTTTCTAGAAAATAATCACGGAAAGACGGTACAAACAGTGAAAAGTGATTTTGCTTTAAGTGTACCTAAATGTTACCTCACCTGAACCTTTGAGCTTGATGGTGAACAGGCCCTCCAAATCTTCGAGCCGGAGAGTGGCAGAGCTGTGAAAGAAGAGCCATATTCTTGTTCTGATTAGGATTGGCAGCAAACTTAACTGTGATAGGTTCTGAGGACCCAGGTGGTTTGTGCCCATTAAAACTGGCAATGGCCTCTTCTGCTTCAGACCTTTTATCAAACCGTATAAATGCAACACCCCTGGACAAACCTTTAAAAAAAAAAATAAAAAAAAAAGGTAGTTATACAAGGGGTGGGGGAAACATACCAATATATAGCTATCTTTACATACATCTTAAAGAACATGTCCAACCATAGCACTAAAATCTATACTTACCTTCCTTCCAACCCCCCAGATTGCTCTACTTACCTCCCTGCGGTACTTCAAGCTTCTTATACTTACTAATCTCCGCTGGCCTCCTAAGCAGCGTATTCCTGCTGGCTAAGGGATGGCATTCTAAAGGAAGTTTAGATGCATCTTTGGAAAAGGCATGTACACTCAAAACTAGTCTGGTGAACATTTAATTATAAATTGGATTAAATGCTTGAAGTCTTTTTTAACTTCATTCATATATAGAAGCATGCACTTCATATTAGATTTAAGAAGGGATGTTTAAAAGGAAATATGCAAATCAGGATTATAAACGGGATTTTGTGCTGCTGTTCCTAGTCTTTTCAGATTATCGCCACCATTTATTTTACTGGTTCACTGTTGATTTAGTTTTGGAAATAAGAAATTTCCTTTTACCATATACATAATTAGATTTTATTTTTAGAAGCTCTACTGTGATAAAATTACAGATATGTAACTGTATAACAGGCTGGTATGGTGCATATTTTTACAACCCAGCAAAAATATTCATAACTAAAATATGTATCCTACACTCTGCAATAATGATTGTACAAGCAGTACAGTACACTTTTTTTTATAGTTTTTAAAGTGTATGTCCTCCATCCCAAACAGAAATTTCCCATTCATAAACTCCACCCCCGGGGAATTGGTCTTGGCAAGTATATTTAGAGCCAGAGGATAAAGATTTTATCCTAGATAAGTCTAGGTTTGGGGGCTTTATTGAATGAGAGATTTTTGTTTGGGAGGGTGTGGACATACCCTTTAATTGAATGCAGAACTTCAGGATATTGGGCTAAAGTGTGCCTGTATGTTCTAGGCCTTATAAAAAGACATGTAGTCTCAATAATATTACCTGTTGTCTGATCTACAAGGACTCTTGAATTAATAATGCGCCCAAAACCTGAAAACATATCTTCCACATCTTTCTGTGTCATTGTTCTTGGGAGTCCACTGATGTACACATTTGCATCCTTTATGTTTTCTGAACTTGGACGGGCAAAGGAAACCTTAACAAAATCAAAAACAGGCATATATAAAGGGCAAAAAACCCCAGGGGCTAAGAATAAGAAATGATGCTCATAAAACACATGTAACAAAGTTCAAACATTATAAAACAAGCATATATGGGATTATTCAGTAGAAAACAAGGATTATGTTCCTTTTGCAAACATAAGAATTTTTTAGAATGCAGCTAATGTTTGTTATTTCAACTAATAAGTATAACAAATGGCATCTATGTGCCTCAAATACTGCGCTCCTCAGTTTAACTCACCATACAAGGCTTAAAAGCATTAAAGGGGAAGTTCAGTGCAAACACATATGCTTTTCAGAAAAAAAGAGCAGTATTTTATCATCCCAATGACCTTAATCTGCCAATTCAGCATTTTGTCTGTGTATAAATAAATGCAACTGAAATACTGACTTCCTGTTTGCAGGACCCCTAGTAGAGACCGTTATGGTCTTGCCCTTGACCCAGCGCCTGGGTTGATTCAGTTGCTCAGTAGAGATCTGAGCATCTTTAACCCATCCAACAGCCAATGAGTAGAAATTACTGTTAGGAACATTCCAAGGAAGTGGTGCATCCTGGGAAGGACCGTTAGAACCTGAAATGTCAGCTCACTAATGTTAACAGCAGGGAAGAGCAAAGAGTATGAAATCAACTGATTTTTATAAAATGGGAGATAATATGTAGAATAACTAAGAAGGCATTACACAAACTAACAATTTAACAAATATTGATTATTTCCACTGAACTATCCCTTTAATGTGATTGAGGTTGTGATACACTGAATTCTTTTAGACAGGTGTGCCGATAATTCAACTTATGTTGGTGCAACGTAAACCAGATAGCATCAAAAAATATAGCACAAATATTTAAACCCAGTGGTTGAAGCTTATATATGATATTTTCTTTTCATTATCCCCACATCTACCATTAGCGTTAGACTGAGGCCTTACTACAACACACCAAATTCAATCGCAATTTCTGTGCGTTGTTGCGCGTCGTCCAGCATTTGCTCATGCGTTTTTTGTAATTTAACATTATAAAAACACATGCATTTGCATAAAAAAATGGTGCACAGAAACGGATGGGCAATCAAATGCGCTTTGGAAATTGCAGGATTTTTTGTGGTCCCACGGTTTCCATTTTAGTACAAAAAATACGTCAGTGTGGCCTAGCCCTTATTAGTCTTCTGTAACAAGCATTGCCATTATTCCTTACCTTGCTTTTGTTACTCATTGTTGCATGCTGCAGCTGCCTACATGGTGGTTAAAGATTCCACCAGCCACAGATTGGTACCCTGGGAAGAAGCACTGCCAATAATTTTCAATTCAGAAGAACTGGAATCACTGCATATAGGAGTTCACATAAGCCACTAGTGCTTTTCTGTGCAAATCCTGATCACCATTCAAGAATAATGAAAGTGTTGCAGCAAATATGAACAATTTGCTCAAAAATGTATAGTAAAAGCAGGATGTTTCTTAGGTTTTATGTTTTTTTTTTTTTCTTGGAATGTGCAAAGCTAGTACACTGCCTTTATACAGGAGAGGGAAACAAACCGCTCCAGCAGGGGCGTAACTACAGGGGGGCCGGAAGTCAAGGGGGCCCAATCCAAACCACTGTGGATGTAGCACGGATAGGGGCCACATCATAGTTTTGCTGGGGGACCTAGTGATTCCTAGTTACGCCACTGCGCTCCAGCTAATAATTTCTTTACAGACACACCCTGGTACTCATCTACTTGTGTAGAAGTTAAAACTGAATAAGGTAAATACAAAGTATAAAACACACACATTTTATTAGTTCACAGAAACTTTAGCCTTAGATATTCAATCCAAGATGAATGTTGAAACAATTTTAATGTTGAGTGGAACAGCAGTTAAAAGGATGTGGTCACAAAGCGAACGGTAAAAATACTCAAATGCAACTACACTACGATTTCAGCAAAAATCCAAAAATGAAGTGTACGTGATTTGCAAAAAATTGTGAACACATAAGCTTAGAAAACAGATTGAAAAGCAACACACAAGTATGGCCGCACAGATCGTGCTATGCTGGCAGGCCATTTTCCCACGCTAATGGACCACAAAAGGCGATCGTAAGCACAAAATGATCACATCGCTAAAATAGTGTAGGCTATATACACTACTGTATATTCGCTGAATCATCATGGTTTTAAGGGTAGAATTGTTGAGTATTTACTCAAATACAAGATTCACCTGTTTAAAAATAGATTAAACAGGTGTTAAGTATTTACATTTATGGTAAAAAATTATATATGCATATTATTATTGGGAATGGCACTTGTCGCATGCCAGTTACTGCTGATAACTCAAAATTAATATACAAAAACCATTTACCCAATGTGTTCTAAAGAACTTTGTAGACCTATTTAAATGAACAGGAAGTATTCAATTATTGTAAGTTACTGTAAAGAACTACAACTTAGAAAAGCTTTCATACTGCTGCAGCAGTTGACAGCTTTCTAACGACCTTTATTGAGTTCTGTAAAAATGTATTTCAAGTATATGTACCAGGGCCGGATTTACCATTAGGCACACGCCTAGGGACACCTGAGGTTTGAGGGGTGGCTGTCAATCTCCTCCCACCAATCCAAACCCTTTATAGTCTATTTTCTTCCCCCAAAAAATGAAAATGGGTGTGGTTTTGGGGTGGCCTGTATTTGGGGGTGGGGCTAAGGGCACCAGGCTCTTTCGGCCTACAGGCCCTGATATGTACTGATCATATAGTTCAGATGACAAAGTCAATACTGATAAAATTATGCTAACTTGAAAGTTATTTATAATTTAGCCTTTTAGGCTTGTTTCATTGTCTGCACAATGAAGCTATTTATATGCCCATTTTCAATAGGTTCAAAAAGCAATTGGTGCTTACCTTGATTGTTTTTGATTGTAATCTTAATCCATTCAGCGTGTTTATTGCTCTTTCTGCATCTTTTGCATTAAGGTAATTTACAAATCCATAGCCTAAACTGTGCCCTGCAAGAAAAGTTTCAATGTAATAAGAAGCCACATTTTGTATATAAAAAAAACAAGCTTTTAAGAATGTATAAATACATTTTAGTCTTTGATAGAAACCTAGATGGTTTTAGCAAACAAGTTTTGCACTTTGCATAAACAACTGGTTTGCCTAACCATAAAGATGTGCATGCAATATAAAAACATAACAATGCATTCTATATTGATACAAGATTAAAACTATTATGACTCCCATGACCCCTTTAAAAGAAAATAAAGGAAAATTTAAACCGATAAAGCAAATTGAGCTATAAATTGTATTAGACAAGAGATGTCCAACCTGCAGCCCCTCTGGATGTTTTAAAATTACAATTTCCTGCATTTCTTAGCTGGAATGTAAGTAGTTGTATATCCCTGTTAGACAAAGTTTTATACACCAGCCTTTTGAGATGGTCACGAACTTCCTGGAAAAAGACACTATGCCCATGCTCAGTAGCTTTGAACTTTCCTGGTCGCTAACTCATTTAGATAGGGAGATAAAATAGCAAGTGTATTTGTATTTTTAGATATTTAGTAATAAATATTTATAGAAGGGTACTTACATGCCAAAAAATATTCTATTATTAAAAGGGCAGTCACTTTTACTACTACTACCACCTCCTCTATTTATTAAATTAAAAAGCGATCACCATTTTAAAAACTCTAGCTCAAGATCATATAAGGACCCAGATTATTGACTGACCCAACTTTTTACAATTAACCATACACAGTGCACATGTCTAGGGAGAAGTTCAATCATAACTAAACACAATCCAGTTCTGGAACTAGAAGATCACATCTATATTAATTCAATAAGCAAGGAATAGTGTTTCCCATATTCCTTATTAATTATAGTAGAGAATAGGCTCTATAGATGGGTATTGATACCCTTAAAATGGTAAGGTTGATAGCCCAACCCCTTTGGGTTTCTATAAATATACTGCTCACTGTACATGTCTGTATTTATCTGCAAACCTAATGCTGAAATCCTGGTTTTTTTTTTTATTAACAGACAAAAACTATAATAATTAAGAAAATGTTCAGATGCTTACAGTATATTCACATACAAACACCATGTATCTGTAGCATGCTTCTATAAATCTAGGCAGTCAGCATGTTTAGGTCTGATATGTTTAAAGGGCATGCCCAACCCCAAAACTAAAATTTTACCCCACTGCTGGCTCCACTCTTCCATTTTTCCTCGGCTCCTAATGCTTGTCCTGCAGTCCAGACAAGTGAAGAGTTTGAGCCTTCCTGTGTGTAATCAGTGTGTCCTCCTGGAGTACTATGGCATGCACAGGGGAACTCTCCCCCTCCCTCCCTCCGGATACCTTGGTGCTGCCTTAATCTAAAACTCTGCCGTAGTATAGGGGACGCCCCAAAACTAAACGCTAGGGTTTTAACTTTAATAAAAGTTCAGAAATAGACTTATCCGGCTTTGTTCCCTCAGCTCTTTCAATAGCCGAGAGCCACGTCTGTTATTGGCAGACTCTCAGCCAATCACAGGGACGCGGCTGCCAGTCCAGCCCCTACTGCTACTCCATTCCCGGAAGAAGCAATAGAGGCAGAGGGAGCAAGGGGGGTGGGTAAGTCTATTTCTGAGAAACTTTTAAACTTAAAACCCTAGCATTTAGGGTTGCAGTGGGGTCCCCTACACTACAGATTTTTTTCTCTGGGGGCAAGATACGCTTGCATAAACTTGGAGGACTTAGTAGCACAGGTAGTTAGGTTGAGTTTAACATTAAATAGAGCCTTTTTGGCTCCGCTCACATTGTATATTACTTTGGGGTCTTGGGTTTAGGGTTTCTGGGTTGACATACATATACATTGGACCAGACATGTTGTGGTGCCGATATTAATCGGCGGATGGTATTTACTGCTTTCCAGGGTATGGGGTTCACAAAAGGGTGCTAAAATGGCCTGTGTGACCTTCCCCTCATATGTATAGTTTCTGCTGGGCAAAGCATAAAGTTCTTGGGAGGGATGGATCTGTAACCTTTGCTGTATTCTTGGGGGTTGTTCCCCGTCGGGGATAGAGTCCACCATCGTCCGTAAGTTTCCTGCTGCTCAGCCTTGAGCCGGAGGGGGTAAGTGGCGTGTTGGGGGAGGGGGGGTAAGTATCTACTATGGGTTGTGTTTTCCCACCTGGGACTGTTTAGGGGGCGGGTGGGGTATGGAGGATAATAACAGTACCTGTAGTTGCTTTAGTTATCTTTCTGGTGTGTTGGTCGAGGTTGCGAAGTTGAGATCCCAGCGTGGTTTTGTGCGGGTCGGTGTTTCGCATTCGTGGTGTTGGGTCCTAGGGTCTGAGAGTGGGACGTGCGTCTGGTGACTCCATCCACAGCATGGCATCTCCCGGGGTGGAGAAGAAGTGTATACGATCCCCGTCTATTACCTTTAGCCGTGCTGGGTATAGCATGGCATATTTGATTTGGCGGTTGCGCAGGAGACGTTTCACTTCAGTAAACTTGGACCTTTGTTTTTGTATTTCCATAGAGAAATCCGGGAATGCCGCTATAGTGGTGTTTTGAAAGGGTAGATTCCCTTTTTCCCTAAAGAGGCGCAGCACTGTGTCTCTATCTTTGTAGTTTAGGAATTTCGCTATGAAGGTTCTTGGCGGGGCTCCGGGAGGTGGAAGTCTTGGGGTGGTGCGGTGTGCTCGTTCCACAGCGAATATAGGAGAGAATGATTCCATTCCATATGTTGTGATAAGAAGTTTTTCCAGGAACCCTGTTGGGTCCGAGCCTTCGGCTTTCTCCGGGAGGCCCACAAATCTCACATTGTTACGCCTCTGGCGGTTTTCCAGGTCGTCTTGGCGCAGCAGCGATTGTATTGTGGCCGTATATTGCTCTGTGGTTTGTGTCAGTGGTGTTATTTGGTCTTCAATGTGGCTTATACGGGATTCCGTCTCTGTTACTCTGTTACGTAGGGTCTGCATGTCTTGTCTGATCAGGGAAATATCGACTTTCACCTCTTCCAGTTTTGTTGTGAGTGTGGCTTGGCACATAGCAATTGCCTGGAGTACTCTGTCTGTGTTCTTTGGCTCCGAATCTGCAGCTGGTGGTTCTGATTCATTCACCGGAGTTTGGTTTGGACTCTGGGCGTCGTGGTGACGATATCTCTCCAGCCGTGCCGCTGCGTCTTTCCTACCCGGAGACATATCGGCCAGTTATCGGTTATTTTTTTATGGTTTATACAGTGTCTTATTATAGGAGTGGGGGGCCCACTACAGCTCTGTTTGTGTTTGGAATGGTGCTATCCAAGTTTTTAAGTCTGAGAGTTTAATCGCGTGCCACGTTGGTTGTTCAGGTCTGCGTGGTCTTGGTGTCGTTAAAGCGGTCTCTCCTTGGGATGTGGGAGATACTATTTGTATCTCTTAGCCCTTGGGCTTCTGGGAGTTTAGTTCTGTTTGGTGTGGTATATAGGGCTTTATTTTCTTTTCTTTGGGGGTGATTTTTGGTCCCCTGCAGCATCTGTCAGGCTTGGGGTTGAGGGGCACTACTTGGGTGGTCCGGCTCGGGCCTCTGGCCCGCACAGGCCCGGTGTCTGTTGGCCGGAGAGTCGGCTGCCGGTCTCCGGACCGTCCCGTCGGGAGGGCTCCCCGGAGTCCAACCCGTGTCCCCGGGCCCGCAGGTGTGGTGTCAGCCCGGCAAGGTCAGTCTCCCGGTGTCTGGGTCTTTCCGGGGTCGGGAGGTGGGTGGGTTGTGGCGTTGTGCGGGTTTCGCACTAGGGCCTCAGGAGTCTGGTGCAGTGTTAGCCCGGGGCCCTTCCCAGACCGTGTGCGCCTCTGTGGGGGATCTCTTTCCCAGGTGGGGGTTCAGTGCGGGGTCCGACTCACCGTGCCACGTATTTTATGGTTCCGGTAATGCAGATCTGCTGGAGTGGGTCTCCCATGCGGCCGAGGCCCGGGTCTCTCATTTGTGCGGACCAGGGCTCCGCCGGGCGGATCAGTCGGCTGGTCCTTGTCCAGGGGTGTTCCCTGGGTGTTGGAGTGGTTGGGGGGGTGATTTCTCCCCGTCAGGATTAGTGTCGGAGCCTGTGTGTGAGCGGAGCTAGGCAGCAGTGCTTCTTGCCTCACGCCATGTTAGGCCACGCCCCTACACAACAAATTTTAGGGCATACGGCTATTACGTTAGCCAATTTGTTAGTGTATGTGCAGTGATGATCCACCAGGTAGTATCGCTAACAATGCCCGACTGCTTTGCATATACTGTCAGCTCTAACATGAATACAACAGATATATCAGCTGTAATGACTGTTCATTGGGCATTGTGGCTGCAATCTAAAGTTTGTATTTAGCTTTAAGGCAGACTTCTCCTTTAAGGGTAAAAATGTTTACCCTTAAAACAAAAAAATTGGTCACTTGTCAGTTACCTGCTCACAATTGTAACCGATATATTCAGCACATTATAAGATGTAGTATTAACCAGATATTTAAGGATAAATTATAGCCCCCCATTGTGGCACAGGAAATAGGTCCTCCTTCCATGCCAATGACTGACTGCTGATTCCCCTCCTGCCTTCTCTGCACATGCTGAAGTTTATAAAAAGCTCATTGAGCAGAGGGTGGGGGGAGGCAGATACCTTTGCCAGAACGGAAGATAATATATCATTAACTATCTGGTTACAAATGCATGTAATAAACTGGTAAAAATAGCAGTTGAGGTTTGGGGCAAATCATTTTTTTTTTTTTTTTTAAATAGAGTGGACATGCTCTTATATATTTGTAAACTTTAAGGCAACAATTCTACAAAGTGTGAAAAGGACACTTACCTTAGAAGTTCTAAACAAGGACAGAAAACTGAATTCACTTAGCTTAAGTGCTACCCTCTTTCTAGTCACCAGACAATAGAAAGAAGCTGACTGATTTACCTAGCAGCTATGCTGATGAACAGAAGTACCGTATATACTCGAGTATATGCCAAGGTTTTCAGGCTTTAAAAATAGCCTGAAAACCAAACCTGGGCTTATACCCGGGTCACTAGGTAATGTGCCATGGTGGGGTCTGCTCTGCTGAGGAGACCCAGTGAAACCACAAATTTCCTACCATTAGTAGAACACCTACCGCTCCATTAACCTAGTTCCTGCCAGCACACCCTGGACAGCCCTCCACACCACCTGATGGTCCTGACGCGGCAACTCATTGTCTTACCTCCCACTCTTCACTTAAAGGGCATGTCCACCCCCAAAACAATAATCCCCCCAACTACTGGCACCACCATGTAGTGTAGTTTAATCCTTACCTCACATCCCAGCTCCATAGGGTTCTCCTTTAAACCCCCCCCCCCCCCCAAAAGTCCCAAAACTAACCACCAGGAGGATAGCAGGGCTCTGCCTGCTATCTTGCCTCCGGTAGATATTTGCCATGCGCACTGCAGCCCTTCTCCCCCCCCCGTTCTACTATCCCTCCCCCTAGCAGAAATCCCCCATAATATGCTGCTCCCCCATGTCCCCCAGCCCCAACTGCATATTTTTTTTTTTCAAAAAGCTCCCCAAACTCGTACTAACCTCTCCGCTTTCCTCCGCTGCACTGAATGACCGGCAGCCGCGTCCGTGATTGGCTGCCGCTCAGCCAATCACAGACGCGACTGCCGGTCCCGCCCCTCTGCTTGCATTCTCGCAAGCAGAGGGCCGGCAGTGCGGCGGAGGAACGAGGGGAGGTAAGTAAGAGTTTGGGGGGCTTTCTGAAAAAAATATTTATGCGGTTGGGGCTGAGAGACATGGGGGAGCAGCATATTAAAAATCAATTTTAGGGGTGGACATACCCTTTAATGCACCAGAAGAGGCTGGAGAATTTACACTGCTGCACGATACACTGCTGCCACTTGACAGATACCGACTGCTTTCAGCTGTAAGTAAGCTATAGCATATGCTTTAGTTTACTTAAAGCTGGAAGCAGTCGTTACCTGTCAGAGGTTCCAGCAGTGAATCTTGCTGCTGGTAAGTTCACTCCTCTCTCCTGATGCAGGAGAGAGGAATGTAAAACATAGCTAGTTAACCTCCCATTCTTCACTTAATGCTTTTAGAATGCTGCTTTATTTCCCAAAGAACTAACCCTTTAAAAAGCGTGATTGGGACTTAAAAGTGCATAAGTGTGGCCTAGCCCTAAAAAGACACTGCAACAACTAGCACCATGGATTGCAGTGTTATTTCCTTTGATCTTTTGCAATTCCCCATTCATCATAGGCAGCTTCTTAACATTTGGTTACAGCAGAAAAGCTTTTGCAATTTCATACCAATTGATATGCAAGTAAATATCTGAAAAGTCTGCTTTTACCTGCAACTTTATCCCGAATAAGCTTTGCAGATTCTACCTCTCCAATACTGCTAAAAAGGCTCCGAAGTTCATCCTGTGTCATATTCTGCGGCAGGTAGTTCACAATAAGGTTGGTCCTACCCATTTCTTCCCTGCAGTCATCCATGTGATCTTCATAACCGTTAGACATCTTTTATTATCTATAAAATGTTAAAAATGCTGTTATATACTATTGTATACTCTTAACATATTAAAGGGACACTATACTGAAAAAAATGACTTTGCCTCACCTTAATCTAGCTAGTGAGTACCAGGAAAACTACTAATTCTTTAAAGAAACACAAATCCAAGATCTCTCTCCCTCTCTGGGTAAATACAATCAATTCCACTTCTAACTTCCTATTGTTTGCACCAATAAAGTTGCACATTGTACAGGGCGCCTTCAATTCGGTGTGTTGCAATACTTCCTACCACTAACTTACACATAAGATCTTGCCTTCAGGTGTTTCCATGCATCTCAATAAAAACCTTTTTTTAGTATACAAGACAGGGCAAAAAATTAAAGGTAGCTAAGTATCTTAAACCAAAAAATGTGGGTTTGCAAATGTGTACTCACTGTTCACCTTTAACCAGTTAGATTTACATATTCTAAGGATTATTTATGGATCACTACACCAGTGAATCTAAAATCTTTGCAGACTGTTTTGTTTTACTACAAGTATACCATAGATTTTTGCTGAATACCAAACAGAAACTGCAACTATGAAGCCAATGTATGGAGCGCTGGAAGAGCTTAAGTTAAACCATTCTAACCCATTTGTGGTGATGTAATAAGGGATAGAGGGGGCGATGCAATATTGGGCTTAAAATGCCCAAGTCAGTGTAAAACTCATGCTATCAGATGTATTACACTGTTTGTGTTGCCTGCGCCATTTCCGAGAATGGTCAGAAAAAGCGTGGTGCGAGCGACGTAAAACCACCCTTAGTAAAGTTTTGCGCTACTATGTAGCGTGAAACTTCACAGCACTGAATAGGAGGCGTTAGCCAGCGCACTTACCTGGCAGAGATCCCGTGATGTACAAAATTTCGCACAGGGATTTCTGCATCGCGGGAACTCAGGCAGGCGAGGTGCGTCGGAAGAAAATATTGCATTGCCCCCAGAGTGTCTTAAAGACAGGTTTTGCGGTGGTTTGCCCACTTTTGTATCAGCTCTGGTTTTTAATACAAGTAGACAGCTAGCATTATTTACCAATAGATTAAGACAGAATAAACATTATAGATCACACTTTATCAAAGAGTATGCTGGGTGCCTTTACACTACAATGATACAGTATATTCAAATTCAAAGGCAATATACATTAAGTATAAAAAATACTCCATTTATATGTAATTGAACAAGAGAACACAGGGGTGCCACAAAAAAAAGTGTAACAGTCTAACAAAGTTTAAAGGGCATGCACAGTGCAAATCTTGTTTGGGCCATTTTTGTTCACTTCTTAAGAGACCAATGTGCATGCTGGGATTTGTTTGTTTTGTAAGAATAAGTTAGTACAGCACACTTTAGAAAGGATTAATAGTGATTTTTAGAGCATTTACGATAGAGCTATCACCCAAGATAGCAAGGACTTAATTTAGTAAGATCTGTTCAGTGCAGTTTGTGTTAAAGTTAGAAAAAGGGTTTTGGTGTGCTCTATGGTCTTTTGTTCCCATAAAAACAACCTGTTCGCTGTAAACATAATTCACGGTTTCCAAAGAATAATTTATTACCAGTAGAAAACAAATGCCAATATGTCAACAAAAGCACCAAATTATACTATAGTTTCTATCAAGGAAACATCTGTAACTGTCACAGCCAAAAGCATTGTTGAGAAATCACAGGCTGCTGAATGTATGCATTTTGTCTGTGATAAAAAGCTGTAAACCCACAGAGACAGAATTAAAGAGATCATTCTCCCACAATTCTAAGTGATAAGCGATAAGTGATGAAACATTTAGTCCTTCTTTAAACTTATGTGAAACAGCAGCAATGTACCAAGAGCCACTATTACACATATGTATTTTATTCTCTGTGACTAAGGTTTAATGATTGTTCTAGACAACTGGAAGCTTAAAAAGTCATCTAGTGCATGCATCCAAGCACTTCAGTATGTAATTTATTAAAGTAACACTTCAGTGTGGTGATCATCACCTTTCCCAAAGTTTTACACAGTCACAGCAACACGTTGCCCCGTTTAAAAATAAAGCAAGAATGATGTTCAAGGAAAATAAACGTTTCTAATAAATATTGTAGCAAGAAACTTAAAGGGATACTAAGCTGTTATTTTTAACATTGTGGTATTAAATTCTTTAATGCTCAGTCAATGCTAATACCTCCCATTTTTACTTGGAACCCTCAAACAAACATAAATAAGTCAGCCATGACTACAGCTCCGCCTGCAAACGAAGTTCCCCTCCCATCTCTACCATATGCGCAACAAGCTGTGGGAGAAGCTGCCAACACCATGATTGCATCTAACTTCCAAGAGCTACTTTTGGGGTTCCAGGTAATATATGAGGTAGAAGTCAACACTCATATCTCCCTTGGTATTAAAGAAAAGAAAGAAAATATAATAATGTTAAAAATAACTGATTAGTGTCTCTTTACAACTTTGTAGCCCTATGGAATGCTGCCTATAGTTAGGATTTTTTGTACATATTTACCTCTGAATCCAACAGAGCGAGGGATCTGACGTCGCACAGCTCCGTCGAAGTCCCGCTCTCCTCTGACCGACAGTCCAGTACTCCGATATTTTGGCAGAATCTACAAAAAACGTTAATAAGGGATTTAATTTTTCTTGCTTTTATTTTCCTTAGGTCAGTTAAAGGGTCACTATACACACTGAAACAACTCTACATTATCTAAAATTAGAATTTGAGAGAAGCATAATAGTGGTATTCCCTTATTTATTTGTGCTTGCTTTTTCATTAAATTATTGATGTTTAGTGAGTGCTTCCAATTCCCCCCATCCTCCCTTACTCACTGCCTTCTTGTAGCGTCTGCGAAACTTATAACTTCTGCACAGCCTCACCAGGCACACTGCTCTGCTTAAACATCTTCCCCCTTTCTCTGCTGATTCTCTTAAATGTAGCAGAAAGCATGCTGGCAGGGAGGCAAAGAGGTCAGGCATGGGTCACATATTATACTTTCTGTTCTGGAGTGACAGGTCCTTCACTGTAAATGCTGTGATTTCAAATGGTGATTTCGTAGAATCCACTGCTCAGATTAAAAATCTGCAAAACGTTTTGGATCAGTGGGATCATGCGGTATCTAAATGTACTATTTTTGAAAATTCAATTTTTATTTTTTTTAAAGATAAAGGTCTAATTCTGTGTAATTATTCCAGCAGCTGAGCTGAAGGCCTGGGAGATGCATGGAGAGAGGCTATCACAACTTTCTGTTCAAACTTTCAGAGGCACAGGCAGAAATTGTATAATACAACATATTATGTTCTCAGTCCATCCTATAATTTACCTGTGTTTTAACACATGATATTTTCTGGCATTAAAGTCATGCTAATCGTTTGCAATTCTGGTGTCTTAGTGGGACCACTAAATTATCCCCAAACAAAAATAGTTACATCCTAAAATGGCTGGGAAACAATGCCACTCTTTCAGGTAAGAAATCCCAATAAAAACCCCACAAGCTCTAAGATCAAAGTGCCTGAAGGCTCCCATGCACCACACAGAACTTTACTATGAATCTAGTTCCAGGCCACACTCCCTCCTCCTCATCACTACTGCAGAGAACTGTACCATAGGGGCGGGCTCGAACCAGGGCCTAGTCTGTTTCATGCATTTACTTCACATCTACGCCTTACGTTTATCGTCCAAAGGTGCAATATTGCGACAGCCCTAACCTCTGAGAGCTTCCCGCTCTTATCAGTCAAACGAACGCCTTGGTCGGTAGCCCAGTCAAAAACGTTTCCACGACAAGAAGCAGAATTCTGGCGTCACACAGAAAAAAAGAAAAAAAAAGCTACCAACATGGCGGATACACTCAGCGCCGGTGCTTGACACGCCCACTTTCAGATCTAAGTGGTTGGCGCCCTTGACGGCGCCGTGGGATTGGCCAGTTGTTGTGTTTATCAGTTGACGGAAATATAGCGCCACATCCGGTAGAGGCGACGAGTGTTTGCGTGAGTGAGCGGGAAGTTCTGCCAGGATCGCCACAGGGCTGGCGGAAGGAGCAATTATTAATATAAAAACGCGGCAGTGAATTGTATTGTTTGCATTGAGCGATACCGTGCACATTAGCTCTAGGTTTCTTTTATTACTGGTCTCTGCTTGTTAAGGTGGGTGTACACTGGATATTATCTTGCAGATTAGCAGTTGTATTCAGTTAGATCAACTGATTTAAAGTTTAGTTCTTGAAGATGTTTCGCTAGTCATCCGACTGGCTTTCTCAATTCAGAATGACTTGTACATGCAATCACACAAGGTCCCTAACACCTGACTGTGATATGCTAATTAGGACTTTACAAGATACTTTATTGCCAACAGATTCTTGTACAAGTCATTCTGAATTGAGAAAGTCAGTCGATAACCAGCAAAATGTCTTCAAGAATTAAACTTTTAGGTTAGATTCACCAGTTTCTGAGCATTGCCGGTAGGAAAACGCTGCATGCAACGTTTTCCTAGCGGGAAACATCTGGAACCTCTAGTGAAAAAGCTGCACGTGCAGTGGTGCACAGACGTCCATCTGAATCTAGCCTAGTCGTGACCATACATATGTTCCATTTTACTTACCCGACTGAGTGCACCCGCATCATTCAGTTGAACCTGCCAGAACCGCCTCTCCCGTTCTATGCGATTGCAAAATCCCATTCATTTTGCGGTCGCATAGAAGAACGGGAGAGGCAGTTCCAGCAGGATCGATCGAATGATGCGGGAGCACTCGGTCGGGTAAGTAAAATGGAACATATGTATGGGCCACATTTAAGTCCAATTGATCTAACTGAATCCAATAGATATACCATGACCTGGATGAATGAGAACCTTAAAGGTACCTTAAAGGAACCTTAAAGTCCAGCCCTAAAATGAAAACTTACATACAGGTAAATCATCCCCCCCAAAACCCTAAACGGTATTAGTTTGAAATATATAAATCTAACCTGAAATCCTGCACAATGTCCTGTTGCCCCTGTTTCTGCTTCCTGGTCTTCCAGTTAGCAACTGTCAGTTATAGATTTTACAGTTGACATCACAGCCAATGACTGAATGTTAATCCCTTGTCCTTGAGCATGCCCAGGCTCAGTACAGGTTTCTAAATTGCTCAGCTTCCATGAGGCCTCCAGAAGCATAGCAGGCATACAGTAATGAATTCATAGGACAAACTATGATATCAACATATTTTGAAGAGGCCATTCTTTCTAAAAGATGTTCTTATGAGGGTGGAGTTGTCCTTTAACAAGCATCTTGCAAATTACAATGTTATATCCTGTTCTATTGCATGGATAGGCACATTGATTTCTCTGTCGTGTTGGCCTTGCGCTAGAACATGGCTGTCAAACTGGCCAAAAGTTTGACATTGCTGCACTAGAAGTGGACCTATTAACGCTCGAGCGACTTTGGTATTTGGTAAATGACACCAAGTTCTTGTTGATCTGAGGATCCTTTCCAAGTGCCATTTAGTGTCGGGAAGCATTTTCCATACCTTCAAACTGTTTTTGTTTGCCTGTAAGGTAGGGATTATGCATATGTCTTAAATCAACCTCTGATGCTTTGTAACTGTAGTATAACCACTAGGACAGATCATTTTTGTAATACACTTTTTGATTGCACAATGAAGTGGAAAGGATTGGTAACCTCAGAAGGTAAAACTGCTGCACAGAATCAGTTGGGAGGAAATATTGGTGATATGGCTTAATTTCCAGCATTATAGTGTTGTGATGATTTTAGGCTTCGTTTACACTAAGTGTTTTTAATGTGTATATGTTTTGTATATAAAAAAACGCAAGGGCATTAATTTCTCTATAGGAATGCAAATAAACACCTTCAGTTATTGCCATTTTAACCCACATACCCAGAGTGTGAACATAGCAGTTTAGTTCATCACCTTAAGTACTATTCATGTGGGGTTTTTATCTGGGTTATTTTAAGATAAGCCAAGCTACTCTCCTAAAATTTGTTTCACTGCTCAATTCCTCCCCTCTGTCAGCGACGAGGGCAATGAGAAAATGCGACTTCATACTGTCCACATTATTTAGATGGAAGAAGATAGTAGCAGCGAAGCAAAGTTTATATTAGTAACTCTGCTGATCTAAATGAGGATCTAGCAGTTTAGGTCCTCACCTTGGGTACTAATCTTGGGAGAAATAAATTATTCTGGAGGAATCTCTATTAACGTGTTCTTTTTTGCGATTGTCATGCAATCGCAAAATGAATGCCCCATCATGGCATTGAAAGGTAAGAAAACAGCCAGCGTTCTAATATTTCAGTAGTTAATGGCCATCTTTATAGAGTTAATGTGGGCAATTCTCAGTTGGGCAGTATCTGCTAAAGCAATAATATTTTCTTGTTTAAAGCGTTATGTGAGGAAAGCATAATTTTGTCTCATAGAGCCCCTGTGATGTAATATCTTGAGTATGCTGTGCAGTTTTGTCCACCAGCGATTGAAAGGATATTGATGGATTTAAAGGACATGTAAACTCGGGCAAATAATTTTTTAAATAATCACATCGTAATTAGGATTATTTACCACCAATCTTAAAGCTGCTTTTTATTTTTCTTCTCTGACCTTCCTATCTCTTGTTTTTTTTTAGCTCTGGGAGTTTTACATTTTATAGAGGGCGGGATACAGCTAGTCGGTAAAGAACTGTCAATCACCCAGCCCCTGGCACACTGCATGTAGAAACTATCCATTCTATAAAAGTAAAGTTTATTTCTATCACTGCATGGCTAATTGATTCAGCACTAAGATCAGGAAAGGGAATACGCATTATCTGTTGCTCTATGCTCTTTCTGTGCAGATAAACTTAACTCCTGCAGTTAGCTTCTGTCTGTGTTAGTTAAAGGGCATGTCCACCCCCCAAACTATAATATAACCCACTAATGGCCCCACTATGTAGTGTGTAAAAATCCTTACCTCACATCCCAGCTCCATATGGTTCTCCTGTAGTCCCCCCTCCCCCCAAAGTCCCAAAAACTGGCCAGCAGGAGGATAGCAGAGTCCATATAGGACTCTGCTTCCTGTCTCCCCTCCGGGATAAGTTTGGAATGCGCACTGCAGCCATTCTCCCCCTCCCTCTCCCTACCATAAAACCCTTTTCATATTTTATACTGCTCCTTTCCCCAACCGCATAACTATTATTCACAGTAAGGTGTATAAACTGTGCACAGTATATTTAAAGGAATAGTTCGCTCTCAAAGTGAACTATTTCTTTAATATATCGATTGAAGCCTGGGAGGTTAAGAAGCTATGCCTCCCCGTTCTTCAATCAATAACGCAGGAATCGGGAAGATACAATGAAACATACCTTTTGCACAATCCACCAAAAATTTGGTACCGATCTGGGAACGAAGAAACGTACCTTTTGTGCAATCCACCACAGCCACGCTGAAATCTCCAAATGCTTCCCTCTTGTGCAGCCATAGCATGTAATGCTCGCTATAGCTATACAGGAGAGGGAAGCAGCCGGGGATTTCAGCATGGCCACAGTGCCTCTCACCTGGCGATAGTAGGAGCCATCTAAAAGGAACACATTCTCTGGGACAAACTTTAGTAGCTCAATAGCAAACCAAGTATGATGATTAAGCCTCCCCCCCCCCGTCTCCAAATAGGATTTACATGCCCGTAACCCCACCTCATGGGGAATAGATGAATACAGGCTTTTAATGTCAAAATGTCAAGAGAGACCAACAGAACATCATCCTCAACACTTAATCCATCCTTTGGTGTCAAGGAACGTAGACCCACCAAAAAAGGGCTTAAGATTTTATCAACTTATTGACTTGCATGCTCTGTTGGTCCCTTAGTTCCCGAGACAATGGGGCGTCCCGGCGGGTTTTTACAGTTCTTCTGAATCTTGGGGATAATGTAGAAAGTTGTTACCTTCAGATTCTGCACAAATAGGAAATCCCTCCACCTTTTTTTTTTTTACTGATCAATCCTCTCTGAACACCTGTTATTAGTCTATTCAGTTGTATACTTCTAATGAGTGACTCAGTTAATTTTTCATATTGGCTACCATCTTTCAACTGTCGAAGAGCCTCCTTCCTGTACTGCTCTCGTCCCGTCACCACAATATTTCCACCTTTATCTGCCACTTTCACTACTAAGTCCTCATTTTCCTTCAGACTTTTTTTACGCTCTCCACTCTTCTTTTGAGAAATTAGAGGTTTTGAATGGTATTTCTAACTTTTCTGTAGTGAAAAGCCTTCAGCAGTGTAAGAGTGGATGTGTTTTTAATTTGGGAACCTTAACACCGGGGGTTTAAATGAAGTAATTAACTATGTCTGTTTTCTTGAGGTTATTTTGAAGGGCTAATCTCTTTCTACGAAAAAGATGGTCATGTCTGTAAAATATGCTAATGGATAACATGTACACCTATTTATACCCACAAGTTAAATATCAAAGTATTGTATTCGCATCAAATTATCCAGTCACCCCTTTAAGAAAATGTACTACCCCTTTAAGAGGCCTTTTAAAAGAGGGCTATGATGAAATCCCACGATATCCCGATGAAGCCTGTGAGCGAATTGTACAGGTGAAACGAGTGTCCGCTACAGTGGGAGGACGGAGATCAGCAATGTGAGCGCTTTCCACAGCGTTCGTTGTATCTGACTTTGTTGGAATACCATGAAAACCATGTGAAGACTATGTGCAGCATGTACCACAGACTTTTCGGTAGTTGGTGAGAAATTCCAATTATATTGAGCCATTAGGTGGTAAGCCTTGTCAAAAGTCCGGGTTGTGGGTGAGCGGACTGCACAGTAGTAACAGCTTGGATACTGTTTTCCCAATAGCAGCTGATCTTTGACTATCCGTTCTACAAGCTGGTAATTTTGCACTGGGGACGCCTGGTGTGAGGCATCATTTTCTTTTAACATGAAGGGAAAATTTTAGAATTGTGACCTATTGCGGGTGTTGGATGATTAAGGATTGGACTTTCTATCCTGCACACTATTAAACTGGAGGACTGTGGGTTTGTTAACCTAGGAGGGGATTACTTGATTGGACACTGCACAGGGGGACTATATACCTGCATTGATTTATTTCCATTAAGCAAGTCGGAGATACTCTGTTGTACTATGGACACTTTATTCATATACTGTTGCACTTTGTATAGAAGGTGTTGCAATGTTGGGATTTTATGTGTTAGTAATAAAGGTATCTTTTCAGCATCCATCTAGGGTCTATTGTTTCCTTAGTGTGGTACAAGTGTGAGTGCTTTGGAGGGGTTCTGTTTATCGGAGGGAGTCTTGTACCCTCAGATTTGTTTATTATTTCCAGGTTATACTGAGAAGTAGATTTAGCCCATTCATTTTGTGATTGCTAAAAAGAACAGGTCAGGCAGTGCCTGCTGCATCACTTGAATGTCTCAGGAACATTGGAAGGTATTAATATTTAAATAATATTAATATTTAGCAAAATGTTATTAGTATTTGTGTAATGGGTGGGGATAAAGGTGGATCGGATGGGTATCAAAACAGTCAGGACATTAAGAGGTAGGAGGTCGCTGGCTTCCAACTATTAAGATGATGGTGATAAATGCATTTGATATTTGTTTGAAAGCAAAGACCTAAAAACATTTCACAGGTTTAAATCGGTAATGGCTGACTATAGGTGAAAGAGTACTGATCAACTTATTGATCTGTGCCACGAGAGAGATAATTATATCCTAGAAATAGCTTTCCCCCATTGGATTCCAGTTTTTTTTTCTCTTAAATGTTTTTTGTTGAAAAATAAGATGCTTCATACACTATTCCTTTAGATACCTAATCTGAAGCATGTTACATTTCAACTGTCAATCAATTGCACTTTTCTGCTTTGTGCAATTTTTCTGTAATTGGAATGGTGACATTTTGCATTGCATGATGGTAAATTGTGCTGTCTCAGTGATTACAGAGCATGCTTGACTACAAAGAAAGTCATGCCAGATGGAAGGAGGAGTTTGTTTGATAACAGAGGGTCCCTTAAAAACTACATAGTTGAGTAAAGCAATACATATGAGATGTCAGTCTAAGATAATTTATGACAATCTTGTTGTTGAATACGGTAAATATAGAATGCTGTAATTTAACCATTTTTAGACAGTGTTGTAAATAGGACTTTTCTGTATCCATCATTCTGATTTTTATAAATGATTGATTTGAGTGCAAGGAATTTTGCATATACATACAAATCCAAGAATAATACCTCTAAATAGCTAAAGGTTTCTATATGGGCGGGTAAATTTTATGTATTGGCTTCATTTGGGGACTTAAGCTGAACATTGCTGCAAGCATGAATAAATAAATAAAGGGGTATCTTTTTAGGTACAATATGTTTCAAGACATGGAGATATGAGAGTTAGGGCTAGGCCACACTAGTGATCTGATCATGCTTTTTAAAAGTGGACACTAGTGTGGCCACACAAGTATGCTGCCATGTGTTTCAGCGTGCATTGCGTGTGGTTTGCATTTTTACATAATGACATGCATTCCACACCTATGAGCACACCAGAAATGTGCCTGCACATTTCCAGAGCGCTCGTATTCGCTCTAGTGTGGCCTCAACCTTAGTGTGGGTACACACATAAGCGATATAGGAACAGATGGGATTGGCTCTTAATCGCTAATGTGTGTACAGCTGAAACAACAGTTTCCAATGGCGACTAACGCCCGGCATTGGAAACTGTTGTTCTAACAGCAATCGTAGGGAGTATGGCAGGCTCTATACTGTATAGTGAGAACGCTTGTGACTGTGTACAGACAGAATTTTGCAGGGTTCAAAAAATTCGAGGCAAGATTGCTTAGCGCACACATTATTCTGCCCTTAAAGGATATGTCCAGCCTAAAAATCATCTTTAAATATGATAGCTCCCCCCTGCCCACCCCCAACCACCATGTTAATTCTTTATAATAATGATCAAAACGTTACTTACAGCTCCTTCACTCCTGTGACACATTGATCTGGCTCCCTGCTTGCCGAAACTTGCAAGCAGGGGGCCGGACTGTCAGCAGCGCCTGTGATTGAGACGCAGACGCGGCCTGCGTCATGGTGAGTGCCGCGGGAACGAAGGACTGTAAGTACAGTTTTTTAAAAAATAAATAACTCAGTGGTTAGGTCTGGGCAGGGGGCATCTATCATATAGTAAAAGGATTTTACACTAGGTGGAAGGGGAAGCGAGGATTGGTGGGAGAGGGGGTGAGCCAAGGAAAGATGAAGGCTGCTCAGGAACAGGTAAGGCACAGGCATGGGTGACGTCAGAACTTGGATCTACAGTAAGATGCATAAAGAAGGTTGTAAAAAGGTATTTCTTAAAATTGGCTGAATGGATTTTTATGCGGTTTGGCTTGTTTTAAAGCTAGGATAATGGGCAATAACATTTTGGTTTTGAGGGTGGATATTTCCTTTAACTTTTTTGCCTTATATTAAACAGTTCATGCAAGGAGACACTTAACACAGGCCACTATTAAATCTATAAATTGATCAATTTACATATTTTGACACATAGGATACCACAAATTAAATAAATAATAATAAAGGATCAATTAAATAAAAGATTTAACAAAATGTGCATTATCAGAATCCAGTCTGTTCTGAATAATAATATGCTACTATGTAAGAATATTTGTAGTTATCCACAATTTCTGTGCTCTGCTGCTGTGTTCACGTTAAAGCTCTCTGTGGGGGACTGCAGCATGAAAATAAGGCCCTTCTGTAGATACCATAAAAACAGTATATTTTCTTTTTTGATTTAGGTAAAAGTTGCTGAATCAAGAATTCGGAAATCTTGAAATGGATTTCTTATCATCAGCACCCCATCACTAATAGCTGCCAGTACCTGTTGAACAAAAAATAGATAATTCAATAGTTTGATAGTAATGCTTATTTACAATGTGTGTGCAGACAGGTGAGCAATAAAGCAGAAGTATTTGTCTATAAGAAGCATTACACTACCAGTTTGTAAATACTACTGATTTGTTAACACTAACTACATTTTGGTGCAATTTCATGGGGGGAAATCACCATTCACTGCATGCAACAG
This sequence comes from Hymenochirus boettgeri, assembly GCA_019447015.1. Taxonomy (NCBI): domain Eukaryota; kingdom Metazoa; phylum Chordata; class Amphibia; order Anura; family Pipidae; genus Hymenochirus; species Hymenochirus boettgeri. Next base: position 192,857,238 of record CM033469.1, on the reverse strand, counting down.
TTTTGTGCATTACCACATAGCGATGACATTGAAAACAATTGACACTGCTATGTGGTAACGCAGGGGAACATCGCAGGTGCCTGTGTTACCTCTATGGCTAGTTTGAATGTAGCCTTCTCATTCCTAAATAATAACTAAATACGAATATTTCTCCCTAAACAAGAATCCATCTCCTTAAATAATACTACAGATCCTTAAAGGATATGTAGAGTGGAAAATTATTTTTTTTAAATTGCCTATTACTCGAAACTATAATTCTTCCCAACGATCACGGTGCAATTTTTTGGTTCATCTGTCTCCCTATTCCTTTAGATATCCAGTCTTATGTAAAATCTTATTTCAGCGGTTTACTGTTCAACTTGTTTAGTTCATGTATAGTTGTTTTGCTGTAGCTGTAATGGTGACCGTTGGTACATAAACTGCATGGTGGGAAATTCTATCTCCCATTGCTGCCTCGTACGGATAACTTGGCATGCTTTCCCTCAGTCAGATAGTCTGGCTGGGGGACTGAGCTTAAAGGAGAACTAAAGTCCCAAGACAACATTGTCCCAATAGAGAGAGCACATTCACAAACGAACAACAAGCTGTGTCTCATGTCTCCCTTTGCTGTGGATGCTGGGTGATTTATGAAAATAACCTGTGTGTACTAAGGGTCAGCTCCCATAATTCACCTTATCTGGGAACACCCATCTAAAAGTGTCTGCCGGACACTTCACAGGAAACTGCAGTCTTGCTTCCTGGAGCTGACAGCCAATCATGTTACAGCTCAGATCCTCCCTCTGACACAGAACACAGATCCAGTGCAGTTTTTGTGTAAACACATTAGAAAGTGCTCCTGTCCCTAACATGATAAAATTTCCTATGCTTTACATACAAAAAAGAAAAGTAATCTTTGTAGTGTATGTCTTTGCTAGCATGGATGAAAGAAACAGAACATTTAACATTTCAGCAAAAAATAAAAGTAAATATGGGGAATCGAACTAGCAACCTTCTATTCTGTGTCTTTCTAAGAAGAAAGCTTTCTACCACTAGGCCACAAGGGCTGATAAGTAATGGACTAGTACATGTAGAGTCTTTATCTTTTGCTAGACACATAATAAAAACAAAAAAAGGGAACATGGGGAATCAAACCTGTGTCCCAATTGTCTGATTTTTTTCCTAACCCAGCACTTTAGCAGAACACACCACAGGTGAACTCTCTATCAATAGAAGTAAATGTCAGTAAAATCAGTTCACTGTTTTGTATTGCTACTGGAAGACTGTCAGCAATTCACACTGGTTGGTAAATAAATAACAGAGCTGCTATATATAAAGATTGTACATATGTAGAAACTTCATATTTTTCTAGAAACATGGAAACAAACAAACAAAAAAAGCACAAAACTCACCCAGTAGACTATGTTATATTGTTTCATAAGTAAGCTAGGGGATTTGAACTTCTGACTTCTTGGTCTGATTGTTTCTAAACACACAGCATTTACATGGTACGCCACCAGCAAATCAACTGTGATCACAGGTACATTTAGAGGCTTTATCTTTCACTAGAAAGAGATGCTAGAAACTCTGCACATAGAGACAGTGAGTGCTGGGGTCAGGGGGCGTGGCTCTTTGAAGCCAACATGGGCTATGAGTTGTACTGGCAACAAGATGGAAGCCTCCTTTGTTACAGAATCTATTACTTATATCTACTAAATGCAAATAACTAGAGAAGAACCTTTCAACGTGTAGGTGTTCTGGGGAGAAAAACTTTCACATTAGGATCTGAAAAACTGAAGTTTAGTTCTCCTTTAAGCAAAACAAGTACTGGATTGAAGTCATGCAGCAACACAAACACATCAGAGTAAGTGCTACTATAGATTGAAATGAGGCAGAGTCATTTGTCCCAATAGACAGAGCACATTCACCAACATAAAACAAGCTGCGTCTCACTTTTTTCTCTGCTGTGGCTGCTAGGTGATTTATGAAGTTAAAGGAATAGTTCACACAAAAAGTGTGGGAGGTAAAGGACCTTTTCCTCCACTTGACCAGGATCATAGGTGAGTATATTTACCTCATGCACAAGTATGGACTGTTTTTAATGCTTCTGTGCTGTTGCTATATTTTTTTTATACATATTTTGCATCTATACCTGAGAGAGAGTGATGCTTCCCTATCAATTTTTAGAATTATATATAGGATGCTGGGACTAAATAGGTTAAAGAAAATTTTCTATCATGGAAAAATAAGCAGTCAACAATACAATTGGTATTGGAAAATACACTTTAAAAAAAGTGGAGTTATAACACTTTGGATTGGTGTTGAGTCTAATTAAAACATGCAGAAAGGAGTACAACAAAGCTAAATATAAAAAGTGTTACAAAGTCTCAGCAAGGATCTTTGATAATACTGGCACTTCATTTTGCGTTTCTTAAATTGTCTTTGGTTTTTGTTTGTGTAAATCAGTGTAAATTTTCATTGTAGTCATTGTTTAAGAGGAAATATAGCAAAATGAAAAAAAATATGCCTGCAAAACGCACCCTATTTTCTCAAGTAAAATAAGTTTAGTCTTTGAAGCAACATTCCTGTTGCTGCTGCAAAATCTCCGAGTTCTAGAAAGTTTAAGTTTTCACCACATTGCTGTGCAAACCTAGAGGTTTCTACAAGGAATCCGATTATAGCTACACTCTAAGAATGTTGCATAAAAGGCTAAAACACTGCCCCTTCAGCCAAACACCATGAAAGAGCACAACCTAGTGTCCCATATTATTAAAAAAAAAAATAAACACCCAACACAAAACCAAAATGGTCAAGAGGCAATTTTTAATGATTTGTTAGCCACATCCTTTTCAGGTGCTTAGAGATCGACAGGTATCCCACCCCTCCCAGTAGTCATGGGAGTCTCTGATTTTGGGGTGGTCTCCCACACACCCGCAAGATCACCCCAAACTCCTGCGACCCGAACTTATCCGAAGTGTCCTCCGGGATGCCTACTCTTGCCAGTCACGCCCCTAGCCATGCCTCTAATGTGACAATTAATGTCATAAGGCAGCCTTCCTGCCCCCTTCTCCGCGACCCTGCTCGGACACTAGATTCGGCCGGGTGGGATGTCTGAATTGAGGTTCTGGCAAAAAAATTTTATTTTATAATTTTGATTGTGATTGGAAATGATTAGTTCAGTAACTCCTGACTGGAATGTCATTATTGTTCTTAGTATGGTTATACATCATTATGTGTGCGGCTAGCTTTTAGGAAGTCAAGCAAATAGGTTAAAAAGCTTTATACAGATCTGGAAATGTTTTACCTTATTTCTGCCAGACACAAAAAGGCCAGGTGAATAGGGTTAGTATCAATTATATGTAGCAGCAATAAATGTCATTATAAGATTTTTTTCTAGGCAAAGTAGGATTTGGTTAATTTCCAGTACTCACCTCTTCAACTAATACAACAATACAGGACCAAAACAGCCAACTCATGTAATAATTAAGCTTGTGTTGTAGCTTTACAAAGCAACCCTGTCCAAAAATAAATAAAAAATTTAAATATTAATTTTACTGGTAATAATATGTATAACTTCCAAAATGTTGGTGCTAAAAAACATTTTTAAGGTAGGCCTGGGCAATGTATGGCCTAATCCACCTAGTTGGCTGTCTCTGAAAGGCCCACTGCTACAAGACCTGTACTAAAATAATTTTTCCTCCACTATTTCCTCGTTTTTGAAAATAAATATAAAACCTGACCAAGTCTCGCTAGTAGTGCTGCCTTCCAGAGGAAAGTAAAAAAGATAAATCAATCAAAGTGATTAGATTGTTATTTCTTCGGGGCAGGGCCTGATGTGAATTGAGTAAAAATAATTTTAAAGTGCTGAGGAACATGTAGCGCTATGTAAGAAATAAAATACATACATCTCAGGCTGGAAAATATTTAGTAAATTTTTACTTTTTATTTTTTTGAGAAATTGCAGTGTTCATTTGAATTATTCAAATTGATGAACATTAAAAACTAATCGTACTTTTAGTTTTTAGCAGCTACTACCAAGTATCTGCATTCAATTATCAAAAATCAATTAACCTGGAAATTATTTTGATCTCTTCATCATAAAAAGTAAAATATTCTGCCTTTTTTTTTTTTTTTTTTATAAAATCAAATTATTTACAGCAGAGTTGAATTCACCTTATTGGTCCAGCTCTCCACAAGAGTCCTAATCTGTTTCCCTGGAAAATTGAATTTCCCACCCCTGGTGTAAAGCCGAGTACCAGTTAAAGGCCGATCCAGTCAGATATAATGAAATCAGCTTTTTATCTGGTGTGTGTATGGCTGAAAACCAGCCAGTCCCATGGCTGACAAACTACTGTTTCCAGTGTAGTCTGTCGGTCATGTTATAAACCTTAAAAGGGTAAATATACAGGGAGATTCAATAAAAGTTCTTATTGTTTAAAATGGTGCTAATTTTGCTCCAACCAATCAGATCTTATTGTTTAAAATGGTGCTAATTTTGTCCCAGCCAATCAGATGTTGGCTTTCAAATGTTAAATAAAAACTTTATTGAATAACCCTGATAGTTCATTTTCCCCACCTCTTTCTAATAAAACCAAAATAAAGTAACTAGGGAGAGGACCTGAAATGCTTACAACTGCATTTCTCCTTTGAAGTTCCAATTACCAGCTTGCTTTGTCCCACCACCGGCTTATGTGCAAAACTTGGCAGATTTGAACAGAAGAGCACACTTTTCGATAAATCAAGCCCCATGCTGAAGCCAGGCAGTGGAACTAAGCAAGCTGGCGATCGTAACTTTAAAGGAGAAGTGCAGAAGTTCAATGGTAAGCCCAGGGATGAGGACCTAGCATTTTAGATCCTCACCCTGGGTACTTTTTATTAGGTGGGGAGTCGGGGGCAAAGATTAACTCGGGTGGGGACCTACCGGTTTAGGTCCTCACCTTGGGCAAAATTGATGGAAAGAAGAGGTGCAGATTGTCCTTTAAAGGTGTCCATAAAGAAACAAGAAATCAATGCTATTAACTAAAATGTTCGGCATTTATTTATTCAGTCTTTTTCATTGGTTTTTACTTTTTAATATCTTTTGCCATTTTACTACCATAAACTACAACTTTGTCTTTTCTCAAAATGTCTTTTATCTGTGTATAGCACACAGAGTATGCCCGCTCAAAGCTTATTGTAAATTTATTTTGAGTAGCTTTTTTAATGAATTACCATATTTATTGCTTTTGATTATTTTCTCTCTTTTGTAAAATGTTCACTGTAACCAAGTGCCACTTTATGGCACCTACTAATATGATTGCAATTTCAAAAAACAGTTTACATACCAGACTAATTCTAAGTGCCTAACTGGAGAAGAGTAAAGTTATTTGGCACAAAAATCTATTGGACTCCAGTACAATTGCTTTATAAATAAATTAAAATGCTACATACAGCCTATTCCTGAATGCAAATATCTGGAACCACCAGACAGCTGCGAACATGCCATTCTGCTGAACCTAGCCTAAACAAGTCTCCCTACCATGTTTAATTCTTAAGTGTCAAAATACCTAAATGGCATGTCCACCTCTTTTTAAAAAACTTTTTGTGTACTGTAGGTCTCCCTCCCCCAGTTCCAACCGCCATATTCGTTTTGACAGAAACTCCCCCCGATCATTACTTACCTCTTTCTTCCGGCGTACTGTCCCGGCCCTCTGCTTGCATGAGAGGCAGCCAATCATGGACGCCGCTGCCGGCAGTGGAGTACGCTGGAGGAGAGAGGTAAGGTAAGTAGAGTTTGGGGGAGCTTCTGCCAAAACTAATATAGCGGCTGGGGGAGGGAGACCTACAGTACCCCAAAGGGGATTTACACTGGGGGGGGGGGGGCTGCAGTGCGCATGGCAAAATTCTCCCGGAGGGGAGACAGGAAGCAGAGTCCTAGGGCCAGGTCCTACTATAACTGAAGAATACAATTGAATAATTGTACACTTCTTTACCTCCTGTTCTTCAATTAAACTGAATTAAGGCAAGTCAATAATTTAAATAGACATTCCCTTTAAAACTAATGTGATTTTTTGGATTGCATACATTTTACATGTGTGCCGTGATCACATGTAAATTGCTGCTATTAGTTTTCCCAACTTTTGATGCAAATAGCATGCATTATTATTTAACTATACAAACAGAAGAATGGAAGTGCATGCACTAACACAGAATCATGCATCCCACTGCTCAATCAAGAGTAGTGGGGCCTAGGCTTAAAGTGCTGTTATTCTAATATAATACATAAGGCTCCTATAATTTGAATGGGGAGGTGCAGTGGCAAGAATCCTTATTACAGTCACTCACTATACTCCATAGAATTGAAACCGGTTTCCTGTAATATAAAGGGTTAATCACACAGTTTTCTATTGAAATTTAAAGCTACTGACCAGGTTTCACTCCGTTTATCTCCCCCTCCCATCCGGTTCCTGTCACTGATTTAACTGCATGGAAGATAAGGAGAACAGCCGCGCATTCCAATGAGTGATAAATTGATGCGGCTGGACAGTCAGTGACAGGATCCGGATGGGAGGGGGAGATGAACAGAGTGAAACCTGCTCAGTAGCTTTACATTTCAATAGAAAATGGCATGATAAACACTTTGTATTCTGGAAAACTGCTTCAATTCTATGGAGTATAGAGGGAGGGGAGGTGGGGGTAGATATAGGAATGTGGGAGGTAGATATAGGGAGGTAGGGGGTAGATACAGGAGGAGATAGATGACTGAGTTGGTTGTGTGCTGCCTGTGCTTTTTTAAAAAAATTTTTTTAGGCATTATGTATTATTTATGTGCCTTATGTATTATATGGAATAATACGCTACCTACAGAATAATATACGGAGACGACTTCACCTCGGAGTTCCCTGACCTGTATAAAAGAACTCGGCCTACGGCCTTGTGCTTCTATATGGTCAGGGAACTCCTCGGTGGCGTAATCTCCTTATATTACACTAGGTAGCTTATTATCCCTTATATATATTAGAATGTATAACAATGTATAATTTACCTCTTGATAAAATTCTTTAGGGTCTGTAATGTTTCCAAAGCAGGATGGAAAAGTCACATTGCAACAAGATTTTGGCAAGCTAAAATTCTGTTTGTACCAATTAGTTGTTTGCCAATCAGTGTAGTTGTTTAGGCCACAACAATACAGCTGTAAGAAAAGTAAATGTTAATTTATCATGGTTGAACATCTTTTAAACAAGCATAGAAGACAATGGAACCCCCAAATATGATATTTAACTAAAACAGACATCCCACCCTGCCAAATGTGCCTTGCGGGCAGGGTGGGGAGAAAGGGGCATGGTGGACTGGGGTGACATGTAAAACATCATCAAGGAGACAGAGAGGGGCATGGCTGTGCGTGTGATGTGTAATAAGTCATAAAAGAGGTGGGTTTAGGGGCATGGTGGCTGAAAAGGGCATTCTAGAGGCGGAGACTACAGGTAAGTGCGGGTCGCAGGAGTATGGGGTGGTCTCGTGGAAGTGCGGGAGACCACGCAGAAATCCGGGATACATAGATTTATCCAAATGGTAGATTAGGATCCTGCACACCTAAACCACAGTGTCAACATTCAGCTGGGTGCTCCGGCGCTGAAGCCAACAGTCTATATATTCAAGTAATGAGCGTAGCTGGGCACACCAGTCTTAAGTGAATCAACTTTTTATTGTGACGTTATTTATGTGATTATCTTGACATACTTAAACATTATATATTGCATATTTATATCATTATGGATGTAATTATTTACTATTATCATTACTGTGTACTTGAATTTTGGATATGTGTAATACGAATTTTATCTATTTATTAGCACTAGCACTTTAATTCTATGCACTGATCACTTAGTACTATTGTATATTGAATTATAGACATTGACCACTAGATGGCCATCTTATGCTGTTTGAACGTTGTCTAAATATAGCACATGCACTTTTGATTCTTCAGAACTGTTTTGTCTGAGGAAGGAACCACACTGGTTCTGAAAAGTCACAATAAAAAGTTGATTCGCTTAAGACTGGTGTGCCCAGCTACGTTCATTACTTGGATACATAGATTTAGACCCATTAAAGGGTATACCATAAAATCATAAACATAGGCACAATCAGCGTACCAAGCAAAATAATAAGAATTGTATTGTAATTAGTATTAGTGGAGATGACTGCAAGGGAAAAATTATCAATATATACCAAAACGTTGCAGGAGCAGACAGACGCTGGATGTAGAACACTCTGAAACGGGTTGCTAAAAAAGTATTAAGTGTCTTGGGTCTTCTGTTGTGCTTATTTATAAAAAATAGTTTTTATAAATATTCAGTAGCTATTAGTTTGTTAGATTTTTTTTCTGTTCCAAATATTTTTACAAACTGTATTTCATTTTTCCATCCTTTTTCGTTATTAGCTCCTGGCACACAAACATCATTTTCCTTTGTTGTGTGCTAAGTATTTGTTATGCTCTATTTACAGTTACTTCATAATTGTTACATGATTGAACTTGCCTTAGGCTGAGTACAAACCATCCAATACTTCATAAACAATATGGCCGACAGTCATTTAAGGTATCGACCATAAATAGTTTTTTTTTTCCCCCCCAGACATCCGCGACTGGCATCCAAATCTGACTAATGGGCAATCGGACACGTTTGAAAACCACAGCTCATCGTGCGACCCTCTGTCGTGGGAACTTTCAGCAGCCACTACTTTTGCCCCAAGAGATAGCGAGCGGTCGGCCAGATCAAGGCACTAAGGGTGAACAGTCGTAATGATTATATCTCAAGATGTGTTCCCAGTCTTATGGTTATGCAATAACAGGAGTCTCCAATCCCAGTCTAGCAGTAGTAGTACTACCCTAATAAATAGATAAGCAGTTCTTCTGAAATACATATATGATTACTAAGGCAACAGGAATCTATGTATATACCCTGCATTGCAACATCGCTTGCATGTGGTTTCTATGCATATTGAAGGAGACAGCCAGGCTAAAACTATTTTTAAATCTAAACCATTGGGGGGGAAAATGTTTAACCTTATTTTACAAAAACATTTTTTACGCAAAAACACTAGCTGCATAGTAAAAGGGGAAATGTTACTTTTTATGTACAAAAATTAATCTGCAATGTTAGGACAAATTATTTTATAGATACTGGTTTTTAATTGAGCTGTCCAATACTGTAATGTGGCAGGAGTGAGAGTACAGTAATTGCAAGGGCTTCTTTGAGTGAAATGTTTTACTTATTTTCCATAGGTTTATCTTAGAAAAACTCAAGATACAGTGTTATAATCTGCAGTTTTTAGGGTATGAAAAGAAACATATGCTTAGGTAAGCTTTGAGTTAAAGGGGAAATTAGTGTGCTTACAACATGTGTTCAGGTAATTCACATGTAATGAGGACTTGCAGAAGTTTCAAGGAATATTTTGTCCACATTTCTGCAAGCTCCCATGCTACTGTCCCGTTCATTACAACTAGAGCAGACACACTATGTGTGCTATACACAGATGGGAGGAAATTTTGAGACAGAAAAGTTAGAAGCTCTCCAATCAGATCTAGGCTGTGGGGATGTGACTTCAAGAGAGAATGTAATGACATGTATCTTGAGTTATGAGTCACATGACAAGCAAAGCATACAGAACAAACTTGGTTATTTAATGATCAATATAGTAACATTGTAATTATGATTGCAAACATGATCCGGCTGGTAACATTCAATTTAGAAGTTTCTGGTCTCCAATATAGAAAAATATGTTTAGTCCAAAATTTTCTACTAAAAATGTGATTGGTTACCTAAAATGTTATGCAAGTTTGGGTTCTGCTGCTCCTACTCATTTGGTGGCTGATAAAACTGTTGAGCTGGGCCAAATCCGAATTTTAAAGCAACGGTGTAGATAATAATAATGCTAGATTTTTAATGGTTAATTGACATAATATACCCCCTTAATGTATCCATATTGGACCCATCTCTGATAATATCCTTATAATCGGCACAAAACTATGTTGTAGCGTGCCAATTATAACCAGGAAGTACAGCAGGCAGGACGGCAAATATCCCTCGACCCCACCTGGGAGCTGGAAACTTCAAGTCTGAGATTAGCTCCAGCTAGGTATCAGCTGCATGGGGAGGATGTGTTGCGATGTGTGTGAGCTAAATCCAGCATGTTACTTAAATGTATTGCCCACAACAAAGGTAGAGTTATGGTGGACAGGGTGAGTGGATTTGTACCTCGGAGTATCTTTATAAAAAGAACTTGGGCTGCGGCCTTGTGCTTTTATATGGAGTCGGAACTCTTATAATTTACAGTACATGTACTAAAAAAAAAAAAAAAAAAGTACTTTTATTAAACACTATAGATTAAAAATAGTTATCTAGAAGGTGCACAATGACAGTTGTAACAGATAGTATGTATTATTTTACTTTAGCAGAAAACTTCAAGATTACTGTAATCAACCTGGTGGCTTAGGCAGGCCCTACATTATTAGTCATTTCCCCTTTAAAGGGCATGTGTACCCTTAAAACAAAACCATGGTAATTTTTCCGTTATCTGCTACCAACCCCAACCGATATATTTAGCACTTTATTACCTGCATTACTAGCCAGATCTTTAAGGATAATTATAGCCACATTCTGGCAAAAAAAGCTGGTTCCATCCTCCATGATGCTGTGACTGCTGACATCACAGACAATAATAGATGGCTGTTTCACCTGCTGTCTCCTCTGCACATGCTCAAGCTTACAAAAAGCTCATTGAGCAGGGGGAGGGGGCAGATCATTGCCAGAAAGGAATAGAACTAACTAATCTCTGGTTACAAATGCATATAATAAACTGGTAAAAATAGCAGTTGGGATTGTGGGCAGAAATCATACGTCACCAGTTTTAAGGATGCATATCTAAAGAACCTACAGTATTTGCCAGCAGCACAAAACAGCAATTAATAATGTTGCCTTTAATATTTAATTATCTGCCCAGTGTGGCATTTTATTAGTTCCAAGCTAGCAGCTACAAAGGTTATATTTTCCAGACCGCTTTTGTAACACTGAAAGTAATTAAATTTTTATTACCGTAAGTACATTTACACATATTTCATAACAAACAGGTCAAAATGAGTTGGGGGCCAGTGCTAAAATGTACATTTAAAAAGGTTTGTCACAGAAACATTGTACAGACAGGAAAGAGAGTCAAATTTCCCCCAAAACTATGTAGCTTTTTAAAGGACAAGCTTTCCTAAACCAACACCGCTCCAGTATGCAGTTACAGTATGTCTTTAGAGATCTAGTGACTGTGATTGACGGATTTACACCCTGTTTTAGTTCTGCTTTTATAGAGCTATTGTGATATATAATGGAACTTTGTACTATTAAATGCTGTTGCCTATTTTTATGTTAAAGCCTGGTTGATAAATTAAGGTCACTTTTATTAAGGCTGGGTACACATGGGAGTACTTTTTGTCCTGACCGAGTGTTCGTTGCGAGCGAGCGCTTGGCTGGGACAAATGACTGTTGGTCGCGGTCAATCATGCTGTCCCATAGGGAACCACATGATCGGCCGTGATTTAACGATACAGTCAAACTGGTGAACGAGCTCAGTCTCAGCCAGCCGCCCTACACCCCCAGATATTTGCGACTGACCGATACATGGCACTATCTGTCGGTAGGCCGGAAATATCTGCTGATGTGCGCCCAGCCTAAATCTTTGTCTGAAATAAACCTTACATACTGAAACAGATGAACGTGTTCTTTTAGAGGATATATAAAATTCAACAACATTTTTTATTTTGATATATATGATATACAATCATATATTAAAAGATATATATATAAATGATGACCCAGACAGTAAGTGCTGTGATTCTTGCTTCACATTTTTAAAGCTCCTGCATGTCTGGTACCCTTTTGATTAACCTATTTTATTTAGTATTAGCTGGACAGATATAAACAAGGCAGATACTGTATTACTAGAAGCACAGCACCATGGGAAACCAAAGAGTTAGTTTTAAAGAACCAAATCCACAGCCCTAGTCAAGGTTAAGATCAAAATTTGTTGGTACCATCAATAAATAGACCCAACATTGAGTCAGTTTATGGGCAGCATTATAAATCTCTCCCCTGCATATACAGTGTTGTCTCCTTTTTCGACTGCTATAGAGTTGGTAACAGCAGTGTCTAGATATATAAATCTGCACTGCTATATAGTATTAAGGTATTACAGTTCAGGACAAGTTACCGTGTGTGTACTTCTAAGAAGTCCACTTTAATAAAAGCACCACAAAGTCTGGGATCAATATGCAAATTTGCAAAGACTAAAGCTGGGTACACACAGTAATGATAAAGCCCCGATACCGTTGGAGCCGACAGTATTGGGGTTTATTGCTACTGTGTGTACCTTCGTTTCCGAACAAGCGTGCGGCCGCCAAACGACCGAAAATTTCCAATGGCCGCGCTAGACTCCCTATAGAGGAGTCTAGCAGGGCTGATGGAAACACACAGTCCCGAGCGTTCTCCCTATGATGTTCATAGGGAGAACACTCGGGACTGTGTGTATGGAGATCTTTGAAAGATGGCAGACAGGATATTGCAGAATGAAGACCATGAAATTCTGTAGAATTCTTTGATGTGTTATTTTTTATTCTGGATTCTGTCTGAACTTCAGTTTGAAGAAGTTATGTTTCTGATCTATCTTCCTAAATACAGTAGATCAGAGTTGGGAGGTTAATCTTTAATCAATTTAGTTTCAAAAGGGGAGCTATAGATTTGTAAAGGTTTGTACACACGTGCGATTGCGGGTGACAACTCGGCACCCGCGATTACACATATGTACGAACCATAAGTCATATACAAGATTCAAGAAACAGGAAGCAATGTTTGTCTGCAATGTCTTGCAGGTTGTAGTGTAAGCTTAACTCGTTTGTTTAATAAATGGTGTGATTCTGTCCCATTGGAGAAATATGAAATTGCATTATTCTCAAACATTTCTACATTAAGGTTTTACCTGATTGATGGGCCAGGGGAGACCTTGATTTAAAAAATGCTTTTTTAATTGCGCTCATAATGATCAATACTGGGATAATTTTACAGTACTTTGATTATATTAAGACTATAATAAAATTCACTACAATTCATAAACGTTACTAATCATTACAAGACAAGAGGTATTAAAAGCACAGGTGAGCCACAAAAGAAATTTGTGTTCCCAAATCAAGAAACTCTGCAAATTTGGGTTATTCCCATGGTTTGTATGGTTATGTTAGGATAAGATGAAAAACAAAAACATACAGTATTTCTATTAACACAGAAATTCACTAGAAATCACTACCTCTTTTTGAAGTTTGTCAACTGCACTGTCAGGTTTGCTTCCATTATACTCGGCAAAAACATTCTGCATTGGGCTTAGTTCAGAGTCCATCTGAAAGATGAAAAAGAAAAAAAAACTCAAAATAAAGATTAGAGATCACAGAGACGTTTATAGCCCTATGCTTCATACAGATCATGGAACTCCAAGGGGACTTTTGAAATCTTTTAGGCTGGGTACACACCAGCCAATATTTTCAGCTGACCAACCGATTCACGGGACTTTCAGTGGAAAATATTGTCTGGTGTGGGGCGGGCAGCCGCAACCAAAATCAATCGTTCGTTCGCTCAGATCGGATGAACGAAAAATTGGTCATGTCTGAAAATTCTGATCTCGCAAATTCGGCCATGACAGAATTTGCCGCGACCGGCGGACATTTTTCCTGGCCCAGCACTCGCTCGGGACAAAAAGTCCCTCCGTGTGTACCCAGCCTTATATATGGGGTGCATTTATTTCTATATACACCAGTTTGAAGAAGTCATTGAGAACACAGCTAAGCACCGATTAGAACCAAAGGTGTGTGAAGCTAAACAATGGCATTAAGCAGTCGGTAGATGCATATGCAGGGGACTGTCTTTGCATGTAGCAATATTATTCAACAAGTGATCTTACCAATAATATTCACACCAATCAATATTTTCCAGCATTTCTTTCCAGCATTTCTTTCTCCATACATGATATGATTACCTTACAGGTATAGTGCTATTGTGTATATATGTGTGTGGACTCCTTTAGTAGCAGAAGTAGCTAATAGAATAAAAGAGGGGGACATTAAGACTGAGGCCACACTGCAACGCACAGGAATCGCGCACACAATCACTCAAGTTATCACATGCGATTGTGTTTGTGATTCTTGTGCGTTTTGCAGTTTTCCCTTATGGAAATGCAAAAGCATGCATTGCATTAATGCACCAAAAATGGTGAACGCATGCATTACCAAACGCGAACGGACGCGCAATTGCCTGCGCATCGGAAATCGTGGGAATTTTTGCGTTCCTGCAATTTCACATTTTAGCAAAAATCGCGGGAACAATTGTGAGCGCAAAACGTACTAGTGTGGCCTAGCCCTAACTAACTAATTTATGTGCCTCAACTAGAAGTTCTTTTTCCTGCTGTACTCACCCTGTTTTTATAGACAAATGCAAGCAGGGCTGCAGAAGCCTCCAAACACAGCACAACCACAATGAAATACATGAACTATAAAGGGAAGAGAAGAAACCATAAATACAGATTTTTGCAGTTGAAGAAATTCAATAGCAGGAGATAAGTTTTTAATCCTTTTTGCTTAAACAAACATACTTGTGATGTGTAAAACGTGTCTAATTAAAATATTATCACCTATTTATTGTACAAACAGCATTCACGAGAAAAAGAGGGTTAAAGCAGTAATTCTTTTCTTAAGCTAGGTGTTTCAAAGATACAGTTCATACTCACTGTTCCCTGTTGGCAACGAGAGCCTTTTTTGGAGATTGAACACCCCATTAAGCCATTAAGTAAAAGGAATGCTGCTCCAGTTGAAGCCACACAAGTTGGTAGGAGGATGTAGCGATCATGGAAGAAAGGGTGGTAGCTCTTATATGTTATGATAATGAAATACACAGCATACAACAGGCAGGCCACAACAACCTGCAATTATCCCAAAGAGAAGGTTTAAAATGTTACACTTTCCAATATATTTTCCTATCTGAAATTTCTAATCCCTTGTCTAGTAGTGGAAGTCTTTGTGCCATATGTGGGAAATTTAGCAACAAATTCAATGTGTATGGCTACCTTTATGTCTTAAAGCACTGATGCCCACACTTCTACACACTCTAGCTGATATTCCAGTAGATTTTTCTGTATGCACAAGCACAGCTTAGAGGTAACATTGACAAATACCCTTAAAGACTGGGTCCTTTTAGGTTCTGCACTGAACTGCCCCCAGACCACTGCATGCCCAGAAACCACCTTTGACCACCCAGTTTATCTGCACTAATCAGGCTGTAGCATGTGGCCAGTGGGTCTGCTGGGTTTAATAGCTGGAGTCTCTGCCGGGGCCAGGTCATGGGTGGTTTTAGAGCGGAACCATAAGTCATGCCCCAGCCTGGGTCATATTGAGGAAATTAAAAAGTCACAGAACTGCAAGTGAATAGCTTGTGGCAGCTGTGTGGCTGTTTTTTTGCATTACACAGTTAAGTTGTGGAACTTCAACCCCATATATTACTGCTGCAGCAAGTGTTAAGTAGGCGGATAGTGTTCCAAAAAAACGCATCAAATTCAGTTTATTTAATACACCTTGGACGTTTATAGCATTAGAATTAGCATGCCTTTAATAAATAAAGCAAATATGAGTAATTTTATCTGGCCAATTCTTTGCTCTTCACTCAACTGCACTCAAACCCAAAATGTTTACTTTGAAACCAAAACAATTTATAAAATGTTCAGTATGTGGGGCTTCAGAAATACAATGTACATTTCATGAGAATGCAGAAAAACGACGCTCAAAGAAGAAAGATACAGTCAGGGCCCATGGATGTACGGGTTTGTATGGACACATCTGGGCACACCGATACCTAAATCGAGTTTAAAAATTCAAGTTTTATTTAGCCTTTTCTAGTAATAAAGAATATTGCACACTCCCAACCAAAGAAAACACTAAAAACCTTCCCCCGAAGGCCGATTCCCGGCAATTTCGGTCGGCCGAAAATTTCTCCTGGTGTGGGGCGACCAGCCTCCATCGTCCGGATTGGACGAATGTCGGAAAATCCTGATCGATCGTGCGGTTCCCAATGGGACCGCAACGGCCGATCGTTTGCAAATTCAGCCACGGCCAAATTTGCTGAGACTGACGGGCATTTGTCCCGGCCATGCGCTTGCTCGTAGCGACCGCTCGGTCGAGACAAACAGTCCCTCCATGTGTACCCAGCCTTAGATCAATCCCTGCCTGCCTAGACAATATACTGGTATATTGTAAATCAGAAATGTTTACACAATCAGTGGAGCAAAACCACTGTTTGTGTATACATTTACCTGATTTACAATATACCAGTTTTTTGTTTAAGCAGGCAGGGATTGATTTTAGGCTGGATACACACGGAGGGACTGTTTGTCCCGACCGAGCCAATGGCATGTTTAGGGGGGATTCCTGGTGCCTGGAATCCCCCCATTCTGCCTGCTCAGTGCTGTCTGCTGTTCAGCTTCTCCTGGTGTCAATAGACTGTTATATAGATTGTTAATTGAGTGAGAAGCAGCATTTGTATGTTTCAAAAATGTATCCAGTCTGTCCTGTAATTGACAGTGTCATAGAGATCTGTATCAATATTAACCCTGCAGCTGCCTGAGGTGATTGCTGAGACTGGGTTTTTATGCATTACTTACTGTACTTACTACACTGTGATGGAGCTTAGTGAGCTGGAATAGGGACATTAGGAAATCCTGGATGTTGTATAGCCGACTATCAACTTTGTATTATATATATTATATACACAGGAATGATTGCTCCATATATTCTTTATACTGAACAATCAATCAATGCGCCCTTTACATGGTCCGATATTATCGTCTCTTTCTACTATAGTAAAGGGAACTGGTAATGGAAATTTTCCATCTTGTCCGATAGGTCCCGAAACCGACAATATTCAGCAATTTCTGTCAGATCCACCGTCAGTGTCACAGCTCTGACTATGAAAGACGCTAATGAAAACGTGCACACTAGTGCAAATGTGGATATCTCAGTAAATCAGAATGTTAGGCTCAGTACACACAGACAAATTCTCGGTCCCGACCATTCGCTGCTATAGAGTGGTCGGCCACGGTATGGAGCATATGATCCGCTATGATTTACCAGCATGTCAAATTACCCGTTCATCTCACCCAGGCAAACGGACGACTGACAGTGTTCACCGCCGCTTGTTCAGTGGTAACCCATTTAGGAATCCCCGCCTTGATAATCCTGCACTTGCCACTGCAAGCATTCACTACGAGCGAGCGCTTGGTCGGGATAAATGTCTGTCGGTCATGGCAATAGTGGCTGCGGCCGACAGTTGATGCGACCGATCATGTGGTCCAATAGGGAACCGCACGATTGGCCGTGATTTACCGACACATCCAATCGTCTGACCTGGAGGAACGGGTAACCAAGATCGTTTGTAGCTGCAGACGAAAGCAGCACAGATTTTTTTTCGGCCCAACCGACCGATACACGGGAGTACATTTGTACCTATCCTTAGGGGGATGTTTTTGTTGATTTGGTGGGATGTGGTTGGGAGTGTGCAATATTTTTATTACTATAAAAGGCTAAATAAAATTTGAACTTTTTAAATCGATTTTAGGTGTCAGCGTGCCCAGATGTGTCCATACTTTGTTTCTTTTTGAAGTATATCATTAGTTTTTATAGGCAGAGCACCTGCACAATAATTTGGTATATCCAATGATTAATCTGTATCCAGTGCTTAACCAATTGTATATATACGGGTTTGTAAATAAACATGAATATTTTGGAGGCTTATTTATAAATCCTATGTCTTGGGATAAATTATATAGTACATAGTCTAAAACTGTGATGTTAAAAAAAAGTACAATTATAGGAAAATGGGACATATTATGGCAGTATTGGTATTTTGTGATGGGGTCAGTTTATTTGAAAGGCAGATGTAAAATCCCAAATAGCCACAAAGTATAGATATTAGCAGTATTTAGAAACCTTAAGTTGCATTACATTGTAAGTAAGAAGCATTCACACCTTTATTGGATCACCTGAACTTTTTTGCCATTAACAATGCAATAGAATAGTGCTACATTTTAGCATTGATTCTACGTATTAATGCTAAAAATGAACACAAAAATTGCAGCAAATAATATCAAATATATCTGAATATGTATACTTGTGCAAAATCATCTGTTTGATATAGAAATCCCAAGCAGTGCCAATTAAAGCAATCAAGAATTGTACAGCTCCACACTTGTGGGAGGTCAAAAAAAGACCTACATCCAATTAAAACAATCGTATACTCTGTGCTGGTGCTCGGAGAGGTACAATGTAAGCTTAGATATAAACCTACTTTGAGGGATTAATGCAAACTGTAGAATCACAAAAAACGGTACTAAAGTTTGTGTGTACACACTACATATTATGTAATGTGTAGTTTCTATGACAGCAAGTATGAAATACATATTATCTTGCATTCAGATGTGCAGTGGACCTTTCATTACAATTTCATTACAAGACAAATTTGAGACAAATCTCAGAGGAGGAAATGAAAAACAATCAGTGATCGTAACGTTAAAGCTTGATGGTTATTGCTTTAATAAGGATTTAGGTCTTACCCAAAATAGGAAGGCAATAATCCCAATACAAACTCTGAGCAATTTGTCTGCATAACGCCCCATGTTGTCTGTTAACTGATTTCCACAGCTAGGCTCCGTAGATTCACTGTCACCGCCCTTTAAACTCACATGATCTGCTGAGACTTCTCTTTTTTACTAGCAGGTTAAAGATTTAAAGACACAGGTAAAAATGCTGCCATGTATTCTAAAGATTTAAAGGGTATGTACACTGTAACTCCAACTTACTATTGCTAGATAGCTTAGATTTTTAAATGTACCCTCCTATACCATACCTTTACTCATTGAAAGGTTCTGTCTCCTCCCATTTTCATCTTGGACCCCACGAGATTGGCCAAAACCCCTTTGCCAAGCAAATACTGTCCCATTCGCAGATCAAACACTTGCAGCTAGTCTGCACACGACATCAGTACGCAAGTGTGTTGCGGCGACTTCGGTGTGAACATACACACATGTGACATCATCATGCTGTGGCCAAGCATGTTGCGGCGTGAGGACGTTAGTGCGTGCACACTCACAGCATCGTCGCCACATCCACACGTGCACACTTAAGTCACGTCGCACGCAGACTGACGTCAGGCACTTGCTCTGCGAACGGGACAGTATTTGCTTGGCAAAGGGTTTTGTTCAATCTCGTGGGGTCCAAGATGAAAACGTGAGGAGACAGAACCTTTCAATGAGTAAAGGTGGGGCATAGGAGGTGCTAGAACAAAAATAATTACATTTAAAAGGTATCTATACTGAAAAAAAAGTTTTTTTTTATTGCCCATTACTGATAACTATAATTCTTCCCAACCACCAGCGTACCATTTTTTTGTTGATCTGCGCCCTATTTCTTTAGATATCCAATCTAAAACATCTTACATTTTCAGCTTTCCTTGCTCTTATAAGCTATTCTTCTGTGTTCCATTTTGCTGTAGGTGGAATAGTGACAGAGTTTTGACAGGTGAAATGCTATATGCTGTGTATAGTTTGACAGTTGGTTTGTAGGAAAAAAGTGCTACTTGAATGTATTAAAGGGGAACTGTGGTCTCCAAACAAGTTGAGTTTAAATGAAAGGCCAGTTTCCTACTTTTAAAACGAGCCATCAACCACCTCTCTATGTGCTCCACAGCCCAAGATATACAGAAATGACTGACCAGAAAGTTAATGGGTGGGAGGCTGACATGTGACATTCCTAAGGCTTCTCCTGCATAGTGCCGCCGACGAGCACAGCCTCAGACTCCCTCAGTGTGTGAGGGAGACAGGAAGTCCCTCCTCCTCTTTGCTGTGTGAAGGACCTGCAGAGAAGGTAAGGGAATCTACAGCCCTTCTCTCTCACTATGTGAAAACAGCCTTTTCAGGCAGTTTCCACAGAGTTTTCGGGGGGTTAGGGGGGTGTCAGAGTGGCCCACAGCACCTGTGAGCGGGTGGGGCTTAGGCACCCGCGAGTGAGCGGGGCCATGGCACCCATGAGTGGGCAGGGCCACGGCACCCGCGAGTGGGCGGGCCACATGGGGCTGTAAGGGAATGGGCCAAGGGGGGCCTGCAACTGGAGGGACCATGGGGTCCATGAGTGAGAGGGACCAGGGGGGCTGCAAAGGGGAGGAGACACATGGCAGATTGACTGACAGGTTTCAGAGAAGGAATCAGGAAGTGCAGGGGACCTGGTGATGCTGCTGCCATATCACACACAAAAATTTAAATATATTCAAAACTATGTAAAATAAACAATGGAAATAAATTGCAAAAACTCTCAGGAGAGCAATTCCTATCAATTTACCTTAAGTCATTTTTGGACCACAGTTCCTCTTTAATTTATTGATAAAGCTGAGATAAAGTCATTTTCTCACTATCGTGTCCCTTTAAAGCCTAAGCTATCTAGTAATAGTTGAATTTATGGTGTACATACCCTTTAAGTATTTAACCTTTCTGACTCTTCATGACTCTGCTGTCATGACACATCTTCCAACACCACCCTTTAAATAGGTGCACACTTTAGAATTGCATTAAACAGAGCTTCAGGATTACTTCATTATCCTTCCCCTGCAGCTCAGCATGTTGTTATTAGAAGTGTAACTATTTAAAGGGGAATGTTGGAGAGTATGTCATGAATTTGAGACCTATATATCTGACCAATATATGTTTTAAATCTAAATCAAGCAGCACAGCATTTTTTGCATTAAAGGGGCATTAATCTGCTAAAAAAATAAATAAAAAAAGCATAAAGAATAATTTCCAGGGTGGGCACCTGCTGCAGCTTACAGCTCTACCAATCCTACTTGCCCTCTCCCTTCTCTAACAATGGGAGAGACCTGTGTTTCCGATATGGGATGTGTCACTCAGAGATAGAGGATGTGTCACTGTATCAGAGACAGGGTGGAGAACTTTCATCTGCAGATGCGTACAGCCAAATTGTCGTCATACTTACTGTAATTTTCTTTTTCTGTGCTGAAGCATGGCCGTGGCAACCATGGGTTAAGTACCCCTGCAGTGAGTAGGTCGGAAAGTGATAAAAAGCTCCTCCTTCCTCCCAGTACCTATCTTTTGAAGTTTAAGAGCTTAATCTGAGAGGGAGGGAAGCTTGCCCACTGCCGTGCTCCAGCACATGAAAAGAAAATTATGGTATGTATGATTACAATTTTCTGCTTACCTGTGCCTACACATAGCAGTGGGACACCATGGGCTATACCCAAGAACTAAGAAAGAGAGGGAGACCAAAATACATGCTTCAGCAGCAAAAGAATATTTTAAAACATCAAACTTATAGGGGCCGATTTACCCAGAGGCACTGGGCAAATTTGTGGTTGGCTGGGCAAAGTTCTGGTTCGCTACCAATTAGTGTGACTTTAACTCCATATTAGCATCAGAAGTGCTGGTTACGCAAAGGACACCTGCGCATCTGACGCTCGTGATTCAGTATTGCTTTTAGTGCTGGATTTTAATGCTAGCTAATAGCTCTGTGAGTAAATGCCTTTTCAGGAGAGCACTAGCGGCTATGGGTAAATGAGCCACATCGTGTTTAACAAAAGTCAAAAATGAAGACCGAGTGGCGGCTTTCTGCAGGTCCTCAGCAGAAGCTCCTCCTGCAAATGCCCAGGATGCAGCAACAGCTCTCCTCTCTGGAATTTAGCCTGTACCATAGTCTGATGCTCTCCTTGATCCAAGTAGCTACGGTAGACTTAGATGCCCTTTCTCCTTTTTTAGAGCCTTTAAATAGAATAAAGAGGAAGTCCAAATTCTTGAAGTCTGTCGTTCTTTGTAAGTACCTTCCCAGGCAGCGTACTGGTTCCACTTTAGAGAAGTTTGACTCTGAAGGAGAACTTTCAGCTGGAAATGAAGGAATAATAATGTCTTAATTCAAATATTTTGAGACTACCTTAGGTAAGTTGGTAGAGTATGGCCTCAACACAATTTTATCCAGAAAAATATTTAGATACGGTTGCATCATTTTAAGAGCATGGATGTCCAATACTCTCCTAGCCATAGCTATAGCAACCAATAGTACTGTTTGAGTTAGTTCTTTCAAAGGAATCTCCTCAATAGGTTCAAAGGAAGAAAGTTGACATGCAGTGTAGAACTAGATAAATCCATAAGAGGGATAGTTCTCTTCATTTGCGGCTTCAGATGTTTGAAGACTGGAGGAATTCAAGTAATGTTTTTTCTGAAAGATTATGAATACTTGAGCACCACTCAACAAACTCTTTCCAAGTTCTATAATAGTTTTTGAAAGTCAAGGGCTTTCTTGCCGCCATAAGAGTGGATATAGCTGCTTCAGAGAGCCCTAATCTCTCGAGTTCCCCTGTCTCACAAGCCATACCGTCAGTTGTAATGTCTGGCTCTGAGGATAGAAGAGAGGTCCCCGCGTTACTAAATGAGGAAGCGGTTGGAGCTTGAAAACTGAAGCTAATAACATGCTCTTCACAACGGAGAACCAGGGCCTCCTGGGCCAAAATTGGAGAATCAAAATTGCTCTGGTTTTATATTACAAAATTTTAGCCCCCTGGGGATTAGCTGAAATAGAGGGAATATGTACACCATACTGAAATCCCACAGAATGGAGAAAGCTACTGCATGCGCTATTGGATAGCGGGAACAAAATTCAGAAATATCTGATGGTCCAACTCCCATTCCCATGGTAACATTTGTTTGAGACTTAAAAACTTTGCTTGAACGTTCTTCTTGCCAGGAATGTTTACTATTGAAAGATTCAATAGATTCTGCTCTGCCCAAAAAAGGAAAAGCTATGGCATGAAGAGCCATAGCTTTTTGTTTCTGGTTGTTCAAGTATGCTACTGTTGAACATTGTCTTAAAGCACTTGATTCGATTCCCCTTTGATCGCATGCCGAAAATGAAATAGCAGTCTGTAATTGCTGTCAGCTCGTTGAAATTGGATGACATCATTATCATATTCTTTTCCCAAAGATCTTATGCTAGATAATCATCGTAAGTTGCATCCCCACCCTTTTAGAATGGCATCCGTTGTCACATTTTTCCAACTAGCAATCTTCAGTGACTTTGGCTTGAAGTTTACCTTTTTGGTCCACTAGCTCATTTGCCACCTTAGAGATGCCTGCAACAGAATCTTGATCAAATTTTGATGTGAGACAGAAGCATCATTTGCAGGGGACGAAGATGAAGGTAAGGACTTCTGAAAGTTGACTTTGTAGAAGATGTTTTGACTGAGCCTTTATCATAATGTCGTCTAAAAATGCGTATTCCTCGATTTCTGAGCAAAGTGGTTAACACACCTAGTAACACAATGAGTATCTTTGAGAATACCCTATCGAGATGTGGACTGGCCAAACGGAAGTGCTCTGTACTGGTAATGTTGGTGGAACATGGAGAATCTTAAATATTTTCTGTGGTTTACATGTGTTGGTATATAAAGGTATGCATCCGCTGGATCCACTTTGCACATCCAATACTTGGCAAAAATCTGTTGGTAGAGTAACCTTTAATGTCTTCATTTTGAAGGATTTTGCTATTATGAAAGTGTCACGAACGCCAGTTCGCTGGGCACGTGATCTGACTAATTAATCGGTATTCGCTGCCACCACTTTAAGTTACGGCCTTAAAGACGCCCCAAAAACCCACTCTTGACTCTCACTGACTATGCACACCCCTGTCCTGGCAGCTAAATGGTTAACACTACACCATTCACTCCAGCAACTAACTGGTTAATTAGCATCAGTCCTTCACAAGCAGTCACAGAGTTAATTAGCATTTACACTGCACACTCCATTCAAACACATATAAACTTATCAGAGGCTAACTGAGTTCTTTTAGAGCATCAAAGACAAAACTTATTAAATTTTAGATTTAATATTCCAAAAGGTGGACAGTGCATATAATACAAAAATAAAAGAAAATGGTGTTACAATAAAATGACATACAATAGGTACAACAGTTATAGAAAATAAAAAGGATAAAAATATTCACAGACCCTACTCACTAGAAGAAGTCCTGTATCCTGGGGCAGGAAGAAACATTGGGTCCATACACACGTTTTTAGCATGTCCCCAAGTATGAACAAAATTATAGGGTTAACCATTTGATTAACCACTCCCATCTCCTGGTATGCATGAGGTGGGGGTGTCTAGGAATGTCCAGATTTACGACTAGCCAAAAGCACTCATTTCCCCTCAGTTAGGCAGATTCCATATAAATGTAGATATGTACATTGTATTGGGATATTGACCCCATATTTCTCTCCTTTATTAATTATCAATTCCTCCAATACCAAACATGACCTGTGTGTTATCCATATTTCCCAAGATATTAATAACTCGCCTTGGCAAGGGAATAAGTGCTCCATGTTGGGTATCATATTAATGGGCATACTTTTACATTCACAAATATAATATTGGTTTCTGTCTTACACATTCCGATACCGAAATACATTTATTTTACATGTATGACTGTCCTTAAAATGACCTCTTAGTCCCCACCAGACCCCTAGCTGAAGAGAATTCCAGATACACGGTTCGGCCCCACATTGTCTGGAAAAGGAGTTCTGGTTGCATGCTTCACTAATCGTAATATAAACAATAGGACTGTTCCAGGGTGGAATGGTATTTTTATTGGCCCTTTGCAAGAACTAATACCAATAGTTAACCCATTCTTGCCAAGTTACTACACACTTTCCTGACAGAAAGTATTTAGGTATCAAGTCGAGAACGGCACAAATTCTTTTTTTACTGGAAAAAGAAGAGTGCATGTACCTGTTCTGATGGGTAGGGATCCGACTTTCTGTGACATTCTCTGTAGAAGATCTTAAATTATTTTCATCATAACCCGACGTTCCTCCTTGGACTTGGGAATCCTTAACTCTAGAAAATGATGTCTGGTTGGAGGGGAAAGAAATTCTATTTTGCAGATCCCATCTGCCAAAGCCTGGTCAATATCCTGAATCTAAACCTATTGGCTCTAGCCAACCTGGAGATTGCAACTGCTGGTCTCATGCAAGTGCCTGCAACTAAATACGATCATCTTGACATCTCTCCATGGAATCTCTTCACATTGCCCCATCATCCATGGCTAACTAGGTTCTCCTTGATACCCTGCCAGAGCCACCCCAACTTCCAGATTTTTAATCATTTTCCGAAAAGGAAGGGTATATGGAAAGTCTCCTGTCCGGAACACGCCACTATTCCATCATGGATTTAGGAATCTTATCATGCACAGGAAAGGGTCTTGGCATTTTTTAAACCACCTATCCTCTCCTGTTGGTTTCTTAGGCAAATCAACCAATAGGGTTTTCCTCATAAGATAAATCAGATGGTACACCATATCAGGAACTCTGAGGGGGAAGGCGCACATTATAAGTTCAAGCAAAATGACTTGAACAAAACTCATAACCGCATGAGCACAACGTTTTGGGGGGTCTAGCCCCTTCCTCAGGTGCATAAAACAAACTGTCTCCTTAAGTGGCTTTAAGGAGCCCATAATAAACAATTAAAAAGTACTTAAGGTGCAAGATAAATTCTGGGTTGAAGCTAACGTAGTTTTTAATTGTTTATTATGGTTGTGAACACTGTATTTATATAATTAATTATTTAATGTCACTTTTATGATGGTTGAATCAAAATACTACCCTGGCCATGTTTTACACTTTTAATATTATACACTTGCACTTCAATGGTTGATTATCCCCACCTCTAGTAGGTGGAGTTTCAATTATAATGTGATTATTTAGGGCAAATTAAGGAGTTTGTTTTATTCACCTGAGGAAAGGGCTAGACCCCTGAAACGTTGTGCACATGCGGTTGTGAGTTTTGTTCAATAAAGTCATTTTGCTTGGACTTAGAGTGTGCGCCTTCCCCTTGTTTTTGTTCTGTTGGAGTGACTGTTGGATCTTGGGGAGATCAGAGGGATCGCTTGCTGTTAAATTTACCCTATGTGCACAGGACTTTTCTGTGTTCAGCATATCAGGAACTCAGGACTTCAGCGCTGCAAGGCATTAGTGCTAACCACTGAGCCACCATGCAGACTTATTAAAGTCAAAACCTATTAAAGTCAATGGGGGGAAATAGCTTACTGAAATGGAAAGCTACATTTGAGGGTTACCGAACGATACATTCGAGGGTTACCAAAATTGAAGACTTCATTCAAGGGTTACCGAATCGAACGCTACATTTGAGGGTTACCGAAATCAAATGATACATTTGAGAATTATCAATTTTTTGACAATTCTCGAAAATAAGTCCGCAAGTTCGAAAAACCCGAACTAGTTCATAGTTCGGGAGGTTAGGAAGAGATTGAGTTTGTCCGAACTATTAACTATAAGTTTGGGTTGAACTCAGGTTCGGTCCATCTCTAATCTTGTCCTTGAATCGGAGGATGGCCATGTTCATACACATGTTGCAAGTGGGTTTTTATCTCTGTGCGTCACATCCTGGTGGGAAGTCCTGATAAAACAAAGAAATACATACATATTTAGTATGCAATAATAAATAATCCTAAGCCAAACAGGGAGGATGATTTAAACTCTTCACACAGCTCATCCCCTGGACCTGGATCTCTTCTTAGAAGACATCAGCCTCTAACAGATAAGAAAAGGTAATAAGCAATAGTTCCATAGGAAACCAGAGGCAAAAAAGACATGTACCCACAGCTACTTGAAGACAGGCAGAGGGATAGGCAGGCAGGAGCAGCCAGAAATCTGCTGGCCTATGTAAGTGGGAGTGGTCTGTGGTTTGTGGAGGTGGACTAACTAACAGTGTCTGGTGAACTGGAGGGCTGGCCTAACAGTGGCTGCTCAACCCTCCAGCCCTCCAGTTCACCAGCCATTGTTAGGTCAGCCCAAAAGTTCAGCAGACACTGTTAGGTCAGTTATGTCTTCCCAACACTTGGTAACAGGATCTTATACACAGGATCTTGTGTTACATTCATCACACTGTGCAAGGGATCACACCAAACAGATCAGTCCCATCAGATAGTACACACATACATATACACCTTTCCTATATGTAATATCTTATACCCCCCCACCTCATTGATAGCTCCTAAAAATCTATGCAATCTACTATGAAGATATAAATAAATTTATATATTATAAAGAATATATATGTATGTATGTGTGTATGTTCCAGAAAAACTTCTGAATGAGACTTATATACATATGTTTTTCAGGCCCCTGAAAAAAACATACGATACAAATTTTACAAACCACCCCTTACCCCTTTTTACTTCTCTTCATTTCATTCATGGGGGATGTGATCTAAACTGTGTGCTGTGATTTGGTGTAAATCCAATGATTGGCCACACACAACCTAACAATACAACAATATGCAGCCAGCAAATCACAGAGCAGATTACAGAAACCTAAATCGGGAGAAGCGGTTCCGGCCAGCATCGATGAACATCGCGTGAGCGCTCGGTCGGGTAAGTAATATCTCATAGATGTATGGCCACCTTAACAGTAAGCTCTCTAGTTCACAAATCACCCATTGTTACAGACAGCCCTCCAGTAGTAATGTCATTTTTGAGTCACAATAAATGCAGTTACAGGTAAATGAAAGGAATTGTTTTCCTGAGTATTTTTGCATATTTAAATTATTTACATTAATTTACATTGTTTTAATTACATTGTTTTGAAGATATTTACATTTTTATGTGTGATATGGAAAACCTACACTTACATACAAAAAAGGTCGATTATTATACACTTATTTAATACAGGCAGATCCAACACAAAAATATTAAAAACAAATACAGAAATTATCTGTTGTATTCAATTAGATCAACTGGACTTGAAATGTAGTTCTTGAAGACGTTTCGCTAGTCATCCGACTGGCTTTCTCAATTCAGAATGACTTGTACAAGAATCTGTGGCAATTATGTACCCTGGAAAATCCAATTAGCATATCACAGCCGGTGTTAAGGGTGTGATTAGATAGTGGCAAGAGGTGTTTATAGGAACGCCCAGAGTAAGGTGTTAAAACAGCATTGTACATGGCAGACATGTTTTAACACCTTACTCTGGGCGTTCCTATAACACCTCTTAGCCACTATCTAATCACGCCCTTAACATCCCCTGGCTGTGATATGCTAATTGGGATTTTCCAGGGTACATAATTGCCACAGATTCTTGTACAAGTCATTCTGAATTGAGAAAGCCAGTCGGATGACTAGCGAAACGTCTTCAAGAACTACATTTCAAGTCCAGTTGATCTAATTGAATACAACAGATATACCATGACCTGGATGAATGAGAACCTTCACAAGCAAATACAGAAATTATCAATCAAAACTGGATGTTACCATTGATGTAATTGCAACATATGCAATTCTTTAATTACAGGCAAATACTTCTTTCACCCACATAGTGGTAAACCATAACTGATAGGTGGATACTACACATGTAATACAGACTTTTGTATATACCTACATAAATGCCCTTGCTCTAAAATTTAAATCTGGAAAATGATTGGGCCCTTCAAAAAAAGATTTCAGAAGCACAGGAGTGACATTAAGTTAGCATGGGAACGAAGGGACAAAGACACTCCTAATAAGCCTGACATACCTCCAGTAGCAGCACACTCCCTAGAGGCCAAACATCAGGTACATGAATTGAGAGGGATGGTCATTGAACAGATTGCCCCCCCAAAAAAGAGGGGGTAATAGAGATAATAGACTCCTTTAGGAAAGAATCCTTTTGGATCTATATTTTAGGAACACTACAATCACAAGGATTGAATGTCAATTTAGGACTGAAAGGTTTCCTGAATGAAAAGTAATTGGTACCAAACATTATATTACTAACTATATTGTTAATCACTTTAGCATTTAATGGGAGTGTCCAGATGTTTTAAATTTTTATGATATTTTATCACATACACAATATTTAGCACATGGTTTATAACAATTTTATAAGATTTTATGGCACTAGCACTTTATTATGTACTATATTTATACATATTCCTATCATATGTGAAAATTTTAACTTTGTAAAAATCTTTTAGCCTTTTATTATGGGAATATATTGTATACAAGTTCACTGATACTTTTAAACCTAACAAAAGGAAGTTTCTTGTGAGTGAAACGAACTAGAGTAGAACATGTATAAAGTCCCTTGCTCTAAAGGACCTTAATCTCAATGACATAGAAAAAGGACATTTAATCATTTGATGATTGTATGGTGTGTGTGAAAGTTTGAAAATAAGGATTGTTTGTGCTGTGTTAAGGCAGTTAAAGGGGTGTGTTGGGCTTCTATATTCTAGTATTGCACCTGTTGTAATCGCAAACAGGTTGTGAAGGGGTTAATAAGTGTTTTGTTTTTTCCCCTCTCTTCCTGGCTCTTGCACTAATTGTGTGTGTCAAACTAACTTGCTTGGCTTTTATGAGGAAGTGAGTAGAAATTTAGACTCTGGCATAGCAGTAGATGTAGTTTACTTGGATTTTGCAAAGGCTTTTGATACAGTCCCCCATAGGTGACTAATGTATAAGCTAAGGTCTGTTGGTCTGGGGAGGCACATTTGTACATGGATAGAAAATTGGTTAATGAATAGGATGCAGAGAGTAGTTATTAATGGGGCTTCATCATTATGGACTAAAGTGCTAAGTGGGGTGCCACAGGGTTCTGTGTTGGGGCCACTTCTATTTAGTCTATTAATGATTTGGAAGTGGGTATTGTCAGCAAGGTTTCTGTGTTTGCTGACAACACAAAACTTTGTCGATCATTAGAAGCTTCAGAGGATGTGCAATCGTTGCAGGGGGATCTATATAGATTGTCACATTGAGCTGCTAAGTGGCAGATGAGATTCAATGTTGATAAATGTAAGGTGATGCATTTTGGACTTAAAAATCCTTGTGCTGCTTATACTATAAATGGCTCTGTGTTAAGTGAATCCCTGTTGGAAAGGGATCTTGGAGTTTTGGTGGATAACAAACTTAAAGGAAGCAAGCAGTGCCAGGCGGCAACAGCCAAGGGAGGAAGATGTTATTCTCGCTCTTTACAAAGCATTGGTAAGGCTAATTTGGAATATGCAGTGCAATTTTGGAATCCTGTTTACGAAAAGGACATCTTTAAAATGGAAAGGGTTCAGAGAAGGGCAACTAAATTAATAAGGGGATTGGATATGCTTGAATATGAAGAGAGACTGGAAAAGTTACAATTATGTACGCTGGAGAAAAGGCGCTTGCATGGGGATATGATTACTGTGTATAAATAACGGGACATACAATAAACTATCTGGGGCATTGTTCACCAATAGAACATATCAAAGGACACGAGGACATCCCTAAAGACTTGAAGAAAAATAGTTTAGGCTTCAAGTTCGGAAAGGGTTTTTCACTGTGAGAACAGTAAAGCTATGGACGTTGTTATGGCAGGTTCATTGGTCTGTTTAAAAAAAAAAAGCTGGATGAGTTTCTGCAAACAAGGAATGTTGCAAGTTACTGTTATTGATACATAAAGTAGATTTGATCCAGGGAAATTTTCGATTGCCACTTGGAGCCAAGAAGGAATTTTTTTCCCCTTCATACATTTGGTGGGTTTTTTTTGCCTTCCTCTGGATCAACAGTTAGGCAGGAAATTGCTAGATGGGCTGGACTGGATGGACGTATGTCTTTATTTAACCTCAAATACTATACTATACTTCCTCTTGCCTCACGTTATTTAAAGGGAAAGTTCAGTGCAAATACATATGAAGAAGAGCAGTATAAACAAATGCTTCCCAAATACTGACTTCCTGTTTGCAGGACCCCCTAATAGAGACCGTTATGGTTTAGCCCTTGACCCAGAATTTGGGTTGATTCAGTTGCTCAGTAGAGATCTGAGCATGTTTGACCCATCCAACAGCCAATCAGCAGAAATAACTGTTAGGAACATTCCAAGGAAGTGATGCATCCTGGGAATGTCAGCTAACCAATGTCAACAGCAGGGAACAGTAAAGGGTATGAATTCAACTGATTTTTCAAAATGGGAGAGAATAAGTAGAATAACTAAGAAGCAATTATATGAATGAAGGATTGCACTTCCCTAATTTATCTTAAAGTGTCTGGATGTCTCACCTGTACTAATCAGGTGGTGCTACGAGATAAATATACAACTATACACATTATAGGGCATGGTGACACAGACAACCACATGACCTAAGGCCAAGAAACTCTACCAGAACTGCAACCAATAACGGACACTGTAGAAATAGGCTATTTGCACGTTATAGTAATAAATCAATCAGACAGGAATACCGAATGCATTATGCCCTGAAGGATTAAATGAGGACATGAAATATGGTTGTTTCTTGTAAAATTTAAATGAAATTAGATTGTACAAACTTCATCAGATTGTAACAGCAGTGCTTTGTATTAATAATCGTAGTATGGAAATCATAGTTTGTAAAGGAGAACGCACTTGGTCTTTGGGAGAATTGATTTCAACTGATTCAAGCAAAGTGCTGCATTCAGGCGGATACTTTGGAATTATATAAGAATAGGTATCAGCATGCATGACAATAGGCTTTAATAAATCGATTAGCTAGTGCTTGGCTGCAAAAACCTGTAAAAAAAGAGGAATTGTTTCCTTTATCTTTAATTCCTCCTGTATGGAATAATCTATTTTAGCACTACGCAGGATCAGTATAATGTATTAAAACTGTAGGTGGAGTCACCCGTAGCGAATAAAGCAGTCCTATAGCATGGATGAAAAAAAGCCCTGAAAAAGTCACGAGGGTGATGAAACGCGCGTAGGCGTAGGCGGATAAACTTTATAATCCACTGGAGTAGAGGCCTTAGCTAAGGTATTGGAATCTTGACTTAATCACACTTCAACAGGACCTAGATGCAAGTGTACTGGTGGAAGATTGTAACGGAGCTCCATAGGCTGACACGGAGGACCGGGATTGAATATACTGTGTGACGATACTCTGCTTCAAGGGACGGTAACTATGTTGCATGTATCCAGATGCTTTAAAAGTATGTGCTGAAGCTTGTTACACTGGTTTCCATTTATATTATCTTGTTGCAAATTGAGTGGAAGAACTCTTAAGCTAGGTACACACAGTCCAGATTTCTGAAAGATGACAGACAGGATCTGCAAGATCCTGTCTGCCATCTTTCAAAGATCTGCATACACACAGTCCCGAGCGTTCTCCTTATGAACTTCATAAGGAGAAAGCTCGGGACTGTGTGTTTCCATCGGCCACGCTAGACTCCTCTATAGGGAGTCTAGCGCGGCCGATGGAAATTTTCGGCCTTTCCCGAACGAGCGTTCGGCCGACCCGATCATTTGGTGGCCGCGCGCTCGTTCGGGAAACGAGCGTACACACCTAACGATAAAGCCCCGATACCGTCTACGGTTTTGGGTGCTTTATCGTTACTGTGTGTACCCAGCTTTAGTGCCTCTAATAAGATACAATAGGATTGTGAAATCCAGACCAGAATCAAACTGCTTAAGCTGGATGACATTTACATTATCTCTTGGCAGCATGTTTATGGAAATCTTGTAACTTTTCAAATTCGACTGTTTAACTTCCAATCTGCTATTTGGCTCTAGAGTGTTGTGATTTTATATATGGGGGGATACTGTTTTGTATTTGTATTTATGTGTTCTTTATATGAATATAACTTTGCATTTGGTATTCATGTCTGAGTGATTTATTACTATAACGTGCAAATAGCGTATTTCTACAGTGTCCGTTATTGGTTGCAGTGCTGGTAGAGTTTCTTGGCCTTAGGTCATGTGGTCGTCTGTCACCATGCCCTATAATGTGTATAGAATAACTAAGAAGGCATTACACAAACTAACAATTTAACAAATATTGATAATTTCCTCTGAACTGTCACTTAAAACAGCACTGTGCACTTTTATTGTTGTTACACTGTCTGAAGAAGGTACCACACAGGTACCGAAATATCACGTGTGTTAATAAAAACACTGGATTTGTCTAAAACTGGAGTGCACTATATTTTTTCTATATATGCATGCAGGGCCATTTCCAGCCGTTTTGGTGCCCTAGATACCCTCCCACCAACGTGCGTGACACCCCCCCCAAAAAAAAAAAAAAATAAAATTGGCCTGTCAAACTACAGCTGGGTTTTCTTTACTTCTAACACTGTCCACTGTGACTGTTCTTTATAGTGGGAATGGTTTACTGGTAAGAGGTGCACTCTGTACCAGGTGAGGCGGGCATGTATACATACGTTAGTGTGTATGCCGCAACACTGGCTACCAATGAAATACTGATTGGAAGGACAGGATAGGTTTCAGTGGATGCGCGTATGTGTCACCAGTGTTCTCCCAGAAATTGTTTCCAGCCGGGGTAGGGCAGAACAGGGAAATGTTTAACCCTTCAGTGCCAGCAGTCTTCCCCAGAGTATTGCCATCACCACTTTCAGTACCGGCAGAGTATTACCTTTAACCCTTTCAGCTGCCAGCATGGACATGATATCCAGTATGAACCCACTTTCCATGTCTCCTCCATTGAATTGTTCACTCCTCACCTACTCTAAGTTCTAATTGGAGAGTTGGGTGGAAGGAAGAAAGAGGCAGGTATAGGGATCTCATGGCTGCTAGTCACAGGGACCACTGTTATAAAGTCTGCAGCAGCTTTTACCTGGCATTTTAGAACTGTTCTCCTCAGTACTATTAACTGAACTCATCCTCCCCCCTCCTTCCTTCACCTTCAGTTCATTTGTAACTTGCTAGATAGAGTGTGTGGAGTTCAGGGTCTGTACTAGATACAATATTGCAAATTACAGCAGAGCAAGGAGAGCATATCTGAAACTGAAAGGAAAAGCTCACAGGGAGATGCTAGGGAGGCACCCTGGATCAAGACACCCTAGTTCTTTGCCTAGGAGGCCTATGCCTAAAAACGGCCCTGTATGCTTGATATGGATCTCTCTGCATAATTCCATATCACTCTCGGTAAAGAGTTAAAAGACCGGACCAGCACTTCGGGTTCGGTTCTGGAAGTTGGAGTCCAGTCTTTCAAACAGCTGATCGCGTGTATGTTTCCTTCATACATGCGATCAGCTGTTTAAAAACAGATGTTCACTTCAGAGGTTGTGGGCTTGTGGCAGGCCCTATTACGGTCCAGGCGGTAGTTACGCCACTGCCATGTTTGCTCGTCGCACGATGACGTTACACGCGCACGCGGTGAAACCAGAAATTACCTCTTGAGGTCAAAGAAGCTGGAGGGTGCAGGAAATCTTGTCGGGCGGAGCTGCAGATGCCATTATCCAGGAGGAGGAAGCCAGCAAGTTTGAAGCAAAAAAGGTAAACTCTGGGGTGGGGGGATAGAAGAAAAATGTTTTAGCCAACTTAACATTTTAAGCCAAAACTTGCTACTAAACTAATGTTTTTTTTTAAGGTGTTCATATCCTTTAATGACACAAGAGAGAAGCCTCAGAGGGCGAATAGGCAGCAAGGAATGAAGAGTGGGGGATGAATGTATATAAGAAGCTGAGTAGTAACCCCACTGGAATTTAGCCGTATCTTGGAAAGATTGGTGGAAAAGGGAATGAGTATTGGAATTATAGATAAAGATATGGTTGAATTTTTGGTTCCCACTCATCCAGTCATCCCCATATTCCACCATCTCCCCAAGATTCATAAGAAAGAATCTCCTCCGAAAGGGAGACCTATTGTTGCGTGTATAGCCTCTTTTAATGAGGGATTGTCCGAGCTTGTTGATCTCCTACTTCAGCCATTTGTTAAGAGGCTCCACTCTTACGTTAGAGACACCACTCATATTTTTAATATTTTGGAATGTGTAACATGGGAGTGTGGTTATACATTAGCCACAGTGGATGTAGTATCACTCTATTCGTGTGAATGGAAGATGCATGCTGTAAGCTATCACATTGATAAATATAGTACTTATTCCCAAAAATGTAAAATATTTATTTTGAAATCTCTAAGGTATCTTTAAACCCATAACTTCTTTTCACTTTAATGGTTCATTGTGGGGCATCAATGGGGGCGAAATTCTCCCCTACCTACTTGTTCATGGGGTGGTGGGAGGAAACATGTCTCTTCCAGCACCCTGTGCACACAGAATTGGACTCCAAAGTGGTGTCCTACTACAGGTACATAGATGATCTTTTGTTCTTGTGGAGAGGGACTAAAGCAGAGTTTGAGGCATGGTTTGAGCAACTCAGTAACAACAGGTTTAATCTGAAATTCACGTATAATTTTTGGGGCATATCAGTAGAACACTTAGATTTGCGAATAGAAGGCACAATAACTGTCCTACATACCCAAGATTATCGTAAACCAGAGGCGAAGAATTCTATTCTATTAGCCACCTCTAGCCATCCACCTCATTGTATAAAGGCCCTTAATTATGGCCAATATTTATGGTTAACGAGGAATTGTTCTATGGATCCCGCTTTTTAGGAAGCCAGTAAACAGATGACTGCTAGGCTCAAAGAGAGGAGCTATAAAATACTTTGGGAAGCTGACTATAGAGCCCTAACAGTAGATTGGGGGGATCTCCTACGAGGTAGTATAAAGAAATATCATATTGACAACAATAAGGGCAGGAGATCTAAGTCTGAGAAGAGTATTTTCACCACTAAATACAGCCCACAATTTAAACAGGTGGTAAATATTGTTAAGAAATACTTGCCCGTTTTAGAACAAAACCCTGACCGTAAAAAGTTTTTAAACAAGGGTGTAGGTATGTTCCCCCAGTGCACTAGGCAGGTTAATGTCCAAGTGGACGGGAGGTGCTCATGGTAGCAACAACAGTAACATAACAAACATAGAAGCAAAAGTACCAGGCACTCAACCCAGATATGAGTTAAAAAGCAATCCCTTTATTGTGCAACATTGGGAAAAAACATTAGGTGCTAGTAAAAACATTTAAAAACATATATATACATACAAAAATGGATACCGATTAGTAGCATAAATCACTGAGTATCTCCCTCACCAAAAGTAATTAGCATCAAACCCCATATATACTCATCTGTAAACAAGTCTCAGTCACAGTCATAAGTCACCATGGGGGCTCCAGCATAGGTAAAGGCTGAGGGACGACACATCTAGATAAGTAGTATGCATCGGAATCACAAACAGGAAAGTGCGGGACGCTGAACGCGTTTCGCTACTCAAGCTTCCTCAACAGCGTACCTGTGTACAAATCAGGCGCCTATTTAAGCCATGTGGTCATCTCTGGATAGTGACGTCAGCCAATAGCGACGTCTACAGTCTCCAGTCTACGGACGGCACAGTATCACCATGGCAACCCTCCGACGCAAATCGTAGGCGGCGGGTTCTACAACTACGGCGTCATCACATGATATTGTACAGTTATTAAAGACAAGTATAACACATATGCATAAATGTAAGTATACAACAATAGACAAAAGCCCTAATGTATCCCAAAGATAACATAAAAAAAATGAAACATAGTATGAGCCTAAATAAGAGAGTCTGTTGCAGAGCATTTGCATCGTCTCAGAGGGGAACGCGTGTGATACATATACATAAATCAGTATAAATGTATCATTGCAAAATGTGAAGGTAAACATCCAAAGTAGTGTCTAAGATACCAAATATATAGAGGCATCCTTGGATATACATGGAAAAGATCTCAAGTCAAATACCTTGGATAATCTCTGTGTACTTTTTACTTACCCTGGTTGATTTGGGATGATTGCTGCTACGAGATCATAAGTAACTAGAATTATTGTACCACTCCATTATGGATTATTTTGAACCTTGGAGATACCAATTTGATTTGACATCACCCCATAGCGGATTATTACGAATCTTAGAGATGCCAATTTGACTTGAGATCTTTTCCATGTATATCCAAGGATGAGGGAACACATCAGTGATATTTATAATGCAAATGAAAACAGTCCAGTTGGTAGACACTTTAGGGATTGTAACCAAACTAACTTAAAATACTTTAAGGTAAAAGGTATACAAAGGGTTTATTCTGACAAGCGCAACAAGAATTGGTTGGCTTTGTTGCGTAAGGCCAAAGTTAAATGGATTTTTAATCTGGAGACGTGGGTTCCTGCGGGCCTTAACTCCAGATATGACATCCTGTACTACATACAGTAGACTAACTTTAACATTTATACTAGTTCTATTGCTTTTTACCTCAGTTAACTTAGAGGGTTCAGGCAGCATCTGTATATGTGCGAGATGCTGTATAGGAATTAATTTATTTTTTCTATAAATTGTTAGTGTAGGACTTATTAATTAAGAGCATGTTCTTATGGCACTATCGGGGTTATTCAATAAAAGTTCTTATTGTTAAAAATGGTGCTAATTTTGCCCCAACCAATCAGATGCTGGCTTTCAAATTTTATAATAACTGATTGGTTGGGGCAAAATTAGCACCATTTTTAACAATAAGAACTTTTATTGAATCTCCCTGTAAATCTCATACTGAATATTTAATATAACATGGCGTATATTATATATATATATATATATATATATATATATATATATAATATTATATTATATATATATGAAGTAAAAAATGGATGCACTCCAGGGTCTTTTTCATGATTTATTCAGTGCAGCAAATAAAGTGCTTACAAAATTGCAATCACAACGTTTCGGTCTGGTTCTAAGACCTTTCTCAAGCTAACAAATGATCACACATTGTGAACTAGATATAGTTTTAAGTCACTCCCACAATAAATGACATCATCATCAATGGACCTGTTTCAAGTGTAACAACACTCCGAATATATGTGAAGTGCTAATAAGTAAAATACATATTAAGATAATATTAAAGTGCTTGTGCTAAAGTGCTCTATATTAATAACATAACCTTAAAAAGAACCTCGCCCTTTCTTCACCATTATCATAAAAAATCTCATATAATATTAAATTATTACAACAAATAGAAGACCTGTATCACATATAAATAGGGACTAATATGCTATCTCTCTTTTAAAAAACATTTTAATGAGTATTGCTCATTGAGGCCATTAGGATGGATAGTTCCAAGCCTTTAATCCAATATATTTCTTTTTGCAATAATAATTTCGATCTGTCCCCCCCTCTAGGTGGCATGGGGGACATGATCAATGCCAAATATTTAAACATATTATAATTATGACCCTTTTGTAAAAAATTTTAGCCACAGGTTTCATGGATTTACCATCTCTAAAGGCTGTGTTTATTGCGGATCGATGTCCGTCTATTCTCAGTCTCAGAGTCAAATCAGTTTTGCCAATATAGCACAGCCCACAGGGGCATTGTATCATATAAATAACAAATGTGGTAGTGCACCCAATAGAATGCTTGATATTAAAAATTTCCTCAGTGTGTGGATGTTTAAAAGTACTAGAAGCTACCATAGATTTTCAAAGAAAGTCACAACTGAAGGAAATGAGGCGTAAATTCCAGGCAAGGGGATATTCGAATAAAGTACTGGATTGGGCACTTATTAAAGCACAAGAAAAAACCAACAGACAGGACATTAAACAAATTACAACCACTAAAAGCAATACAGACTTTTTTTGCAGCATCAGCTTTAACGATTTAGGACAAACAGTCCATAAATGCTTGAAAAAGAACTGGAAAATTCTATTATCTGATCCGAATTTAAAAAAAGTTCTACCTGAGAAACCTACAGTAGGATTTGTTAGAAGTAAAAATTTACGAGATTTATTGGTTAAGGCAGATGCTAGAAATTGTTATTCTAGTACACTTACTTGGATCCCCAGCCGAAAACTAGGTTGTTATCCATGTCACAAATGTTTATCTTGAAATCTATGGTAGCTTCTAGTACTTTTAAACATCCACACACTGAGGAAATTTTTAATATCAAGCATTCTATTGGGTGCACTACCACATTTGTTATTTATATGATACAATGCCCCTGTGGGCTGTGCTATATTGGCAAAACTGATTTGACTCTGAGACTGAGAATAGACGGACATCGATCCGCAATAAACACAGCCTTTAGAGATGGTAAATCCATGAAACCTGTGGCTAAACATTTTTTACAAAAGGGTCATAATTATAATATGTTTAAATATTTGGCCATTGATCATGTCCCCATGCCACCTAGAGGGGGGGACAGATCGAAATTATTATTGCAAAAAGAAATATATTGGATTAAAAGGCTTGGAACTATCCATCCTAATGGCCTCAATGAGCAATACTCATTAAAATGTTTTTTAAAAGAGAGATAGCATATTAGTCCCTATTTATATGTGATACAGGTCTTCTATTTGTTGTAATAATTTAATATTATATGAGATTTTTTATGATAATGGTGAAGAAAGGGCGAGGTTCTTTTTAAGGTTATGTTATTAATATAGAGCACTTTAGCACAAGCACTTTAATATTCATCTTAATATGTATTTTACTTATTAGCACTTCACATATATTCGGAGTATGTTGTTACACTTGAAACAGGTCCATTGATGATGATGTCATTTATTGTGGGAGTGACTTAAACTATATCTAGTTCACAATGTGTGATCATTTGTTAGCTTGAGAAAGGTCTTAGAACCAGACCGAAACGTTGCTGATTGCACTTTTGTAAGCACTTTATTTGCTGCACTGAATAAATCATGAAAAAGACCCTGGAGTGCATCCATTTTTTACTTCATTATTGATAACCACTGGGAATTGCACCAGGGCAAGGATTTTGACTGAGGAGCGAGTGCCCAATTTTGCTATATTTGTATATATATATATATATATATATATATATATATATATATATATATATAAAAATGTATATTTAGACAAAAAACTAGGGAAGTTAAGTCCTTTTTTATTAAGAGTGGATATAATTTTGCCAAGTACAGTTATTTTGTATTTTTTATGTTTGTTACATTGTATTATAGTTATTGTGTATCCAAACACAGCCTATGCTTATTTGAGCCATCCCTCTTATATAATAGGTTGCTCCTATAAGAGGTGGGGCCAAAAGGATGTGACGTTATGAGTAAGAGCTACATACAGCTCAAAACGCGTAAGGCTGGTTTGTTTGTTGTTGGTGGCTGTAATTCCGAATAAAAGTTTATATTTTTAACCACTATGAGTAATTGATTCGGAGTACCAGTGTGCGCATTCATAACTCCTGCTAGAACTGCTATATGTTGAGCACTATGGGAGCATTTTGGTTGATTCCAACAACTTCCACTGACTAGGAGCCAAACGTTATGCTTAGCATTGAGCAGCAGGGTGTGTCCTGACTCTGACTCCTAACTCTCTTAAGAAGCAGAAGCAGAGTTGAAGCTACTTCAAGGTACTGTCTATATAGTAGTCATGCAGGCGGCGCTCACATGACTCGTGGCCTTGCATTCAAGCATCTTGGGCCGGTCAAGGCATTGAATTTTTTTTTTCACCACTGTCTGTCTGCTGCATTTCTTCTTCAGTGCAGGGGTGCCACCTGAGACAAACATCTCATTCTGCCTCACTGTAGATGGTGCCCTGGTAAAATACCATAAATTGATTGAGATGCTGGTGGAAATGGAATGACTATTGGCAAAAATGATGGCTTTGCAGCTTGCAGGGCACTGTGGCTCAGATCTTGGTTTGTGGACATGAGTTCAAAAACGAATCTCTGTTTGTTACCATTCGATGATGATATGCTCTTTCGGAAAAAATCCTCTTTTGGAATACAATCATCAGCAAAGCTTCGGGTGGCAAAAGCACTTTTTTGCCACAAGAACAAAGAAACATAAGACCAGGATTCGAGTCGTCATATGTCAGAGACAAATGCTTTTGTGCCACAAAATTGTACCGACCAGGGAAAGCAGTCAACAGAACTTCCTGCCTGGAAGACAGGCCTCAAGCATATAAGAATGACTTTGGGGCTCAGTCTTTCCATTAATACAAGTACACCGGCCCAGGTGGAGAAACTAGTTAGGAAGCTAAAGAATTTAGCTCCAAAGTCTGGGCCTCATACATCAGAGATTCCTGGGTTTTATGGATAATCCAACAAGGCTGCAAGATTCAATTCCTAGACTTTCCAAGGAAAGATCGATTCCTCCCATTCAGATGCCTAACTACCCAGGAAGGGATGAGTCTTATTCAATACTACCTGTCCCAATAATTAGAGAAAAAAGCCATCAAGCCTGTGCCAGAAACAGAGCGACAAAAGGGTTTCTACTAAAACCTTTTCTAGTTGAGAAGGCTAGTTGCTGTGGCTGTCATCAGCATCGACCTAAAGGATGCATTTCTACATGTGCCGATCCACTCAACCATTTGGGCTGTCCCAGTCCCTGAGAATTTTCGCAAATATACTAATATCCCTGGTGGTGGAGAGCAGGAAAAAGGGGGTAGCAATTTACCACTCACTATCCCTAGTCACTATCATGGCAGCAGTCACCAAAATCCCCTTTTTTACTTTCCTTATAAATCTATATTCCTTGAACTGTTAAGCACGTTAAACCTTGAAAATAAGACAAGGTGGGGGGGAGGGTACCTTTTTACCTTTGTATTTTTATCTACGTACTTGTAGGGGATTAAACTATTTTGGTGACTGCTGCCATGATAGTGACTGGGAAATAGAAATCTTGGTCAGTATGATTTGATTTCCTGTTTTCTGTGGGATGGGTGTTATGGGTCTAAGGTGAGAGTGGTGGAGGGTTCAAGGGTCCCACAAGTATGATAGGCAATGGGGCCAGCAATGGGGGGTCAGTGAGTAGGAAGGGCCACAGGGGCATGTGAGGGCAAGGGGCCAAGGGGATGGTAGGGGCTGTAGATTCACTTGCCAATTCTTCTGGTATCTTCAGATGTCTGGTCAACAGATGGGAGGGATTGTGACTCCGTCTGCTGCACATTTTCTAAAATTTTTAACACATGAGGCTCTAGAGATCAAATGGTTTGGGCACCACTGGCCAAGTTAATTGAGGATGAGATCAGACCTACATTTCTGAATTGGGTTGGGCACATGCAGTTTACAAAATTTACAGGTCGCGTTTGGGTAAACCACAGTGAGTTTGAATGGGTTTGTTGGTCAGGTTCGGTTAGAAAGCTGTTGGTGCTGGTCATGACAGGTAGCGGGTGCGGGTTTGTTACATTTTGGGTGTGAGAATCGCTGCAGGTGAAAGTCCGATTATGTAGTGGGTACTGACTTACAAGTCAGTTTGGGTGCCTGTTTAATTTCAGATGCGTATAATGGTTTTGCCGTTGCCCACAGGACTCTAATCAGGCCTGTGTGCTGCAATTTGTTGGTGAATCAAGTGATTGCCCCTCTCAGAAACGATTAAACCCAACAAAATTTTGATTGGAAGAAACAAGGTAACACCGAATACTCGATGCTAGTAAATCAGAAAAGCATATGGAATTTGTGTTCATTTATATATTTCTTTTTTTCTGTTTAAACTCATAAATAATCTTTTCAATTATACTGATTTGTGTATACACAATGTATCAACAATATATCAAATAACCGTTCCTATACTGATTGAATCAAAAGAACATTTTTATATTACCTTTTTTTCTAATATTTAAAAGCTCCACAAGGTGGTGCTATATCCTCATCTCAAACAGCTGACTATAAATCGTTAGAAGTTAGATAGGTTAGATTATCGTCTGTAGACAAACCTCTTATCTATCTAATGTCTAAATACTACATTTTCAGAATGGTGGTTCTTACCTTTTGATATTCCTGTGGCGTTCTGAAGGTTAAGTATAGTGTAGAGCCACATTTAGATATTTAAGTAACATTGGCAGCTATAAAGAAACCTAATTTCCCCCCACACACACACACATAGATAAAAGCGTATAATTCTAAGAATGAACCAACTTTACAAAAGCAAGCCATATTAACAGGGCGATGCACCAACGGGCGCATCGCTCCTCATTTGAAGTTAAAGTTGCGCTAACCGATGTTATATCGGTTAGCGTGACTTTAACTCCTTCCTTGCGGCGGCTGCGTGGCTAACGCGAAAGTTAACAGCGCAGCCGCCCAAGTGATGTTATGTGCCGAAATCGGCATTTTATTGCGGCACTTTCAATGCCAGCTAATAGCTGGCGTTGAAAGTGCCGGAATACGACAGCTCCAAGTAGCGATGTTCCGAGCGGCGCTCGGTGCATCGCCCTGTAAATTCCTTATTAATACCATTGGGGGCCATAATATCTAATTCATCAATCAATTACTGTTCTCTTAGTAGGTGATATTGCATAAATGTTCTCATTTTTTAATGTCTTTAACTACTTCCAGGATAACCCACCATAAATGTAATACATTGAGTTTTTTCTTGTTCACACTAGATCAGTTTCTGTCTGTTTCCAGAGAGAAATGCACGTTGCTGTGCATTGTTTTAACGGATCAGATTGACCCGGTCCGTTAAAATAAAAAAAAATACTGCTGCATGCATTTCTGTCCAGAAACGGACACGTTTTGATTTAAAATATAGCAAAAACGGAGCACTAAAAACTGAGCATAACGGACGAAAAACATGGACTATCCGTTGTGGTCCATTTTGCTCCATTTCTAGTTTGAATGTTAAAAAAAAGCCTGCTTACAGTGGTCTCAAGTTTCTTATTAATCTCTGCATATTTGGTAACGTTCCTTTTATGTTTATTGCATTCTTGCCTCTCTTTTTGTTTTGCCCATGTATGCCCAGCCACATGGACACTTTAACATCTGCAAAATCTTTTTAATTGCATGCCCTTAGCATGTACATTTTATTGACAGGCATAACATGATTGGCCATTTATCGCAGGGAAAA
This sequence comes from Hymenochirus boettgeri, assembly GCA_019447015.1. NCBI lineage: Eukaryota > Metazoa > Chordata > Amphibia > Anura > Pipidae > Hymenochirus > Hymenochirus boettgeri. The sequence continues at coordinate 192,813,479 of CM033469.1, read as the reverse complement.
TGCCTATTTTCTGACAGATCTGCTCTTATTAAACTCTGTAGCTAAGCTCTTGGTCTTATGGTTAGAGAACAACAGTATGCTTGTGAAGGTTATCATTCATCCAGGTCATGGTATATCTGGTGTATTCAGTTAGATCAACTGGACTTGAAATGTAGTTCATGAAGATGTTTCGCTAGTCATCCGACTGTCTTTCTCAATTTAGAATGACTTGCACAAGAATCTGTGGCAATTATGTACCCTGGAAAATCCCAATTAGCATATCACAGCCAAGCGTTAAGGGCGTGATTGGATAGTGGCTAAGAGGTGTTATAGGAACGCCCAGAGTAAGGTGTCAAAACAGCATTGTACATGGCAGACAGTTGGCGTCGAACCCCCCCACCTCTATTTAGGCTTGGTTTCTTTATTTTCACATAAATGGCCTCCTTAACACCTCTCGTGAACCGGTCACGTTCCTTTGCCAATATATTAACATTACAATCTTCAAAGGTATGTCCTTTATCCTCAAGATGCAGGTACATGGCTGAGTCCTGACACGAGGAATTGGCTCTTCTGTGCTGGGCCATACGTTGATGCAGTTGCTGTTTGGTTACCCCCACATACAAATCAGAGCATTCTTCACTGCACTGCACTGCGTATATGATGTCGCTTTTCTTGTGTTTGGGTATTGGGTCTTTTGGATGTACCAATTGCTGCCTCAGTGTGTTGTTCAATTTAAAGCATACAGGGATACGGTGTTTTTTGAAAATTCTTCTTAATTTCTCGGAGACCCCTGCTACATATGGGATGACCATGTTCTTTCTCCTGTCTTGCTTTTCCTCTTCACTGTTGGTATACATGTTCTTTTCTTTCCTTCTACTTCTTTTGACAAAGGCCCAGTCTGGATATCCACAAGTTTTAAGGGTTCCTCTGAGATGTTTCACTTCTTTAGCCTTCGCCTCTGTGCTAGTGGGGATGTTCTCAGCTCTGTGTTGCAGGGTTCTGATTACACCTAGCTTGTGATCTAAAGGGTGGTGGGAGTCAAACATCAAATACTGATCTGTGTGTGTTGGTTTTCTGTAAACCTCTACTTCCAGTTTACTATTCTCCCTGACTTCTACCAAGCAGTCCAAGAAAGCCAGTTTGTTGTTTTGTACCTCTTCACAAAATAAAATATCCTTGGTTGATGTAAAACAAATCCAGTCTTGTCGATAATGAGTTGATCCATAATAGCCAAAAGGTACATTAAAGTGTCCTGTGCCAAAAAAATATATAGTGTCCAGTAGATATCAAGTGTCCAACACATATTCTAAAAACATTACACTGTAAAAGACAAAAGGTTGTTTTGTAGGGATGCTGAGTATATAGGTATCAACTTGAGAGTGCTAAATAAGTGACATCTAAAAAATTAAAAATATACAAAACTAGGAAATTGCCATCTGGTGGCCTATCCTTAAAAGGTTTGCCTTGCAAAGGGCCGTATCTATACTTCTTATATACATATATCCAATTTAAATAAGTTACTTCATCTTGTCAGGGACTAGAAATTTTACATTTGCTCCACTTCCAATTAGAAGTTAATTAAATCTGTATCTGAAAAAGGAAAAACTAGAATAATCAGTTACAGTTTCAAGAAACAGGAAATATTACAGTATATACTCAAGTATAAACCAAAGTTTTCAGGCTCTAAAATCAGCCTGAAAACCAACCTCGGTTTATACTCGAGTCATTCACTTACTTTGGAAATCCGGGCACTGCTCGCTCGCTGCCTGTACTGATGCACCAGCTGACGTCACTGCCCGGAGCCATGTATTGACGGCAGATCAGTAAAGGCAGCGAGCGAGCAGCAGCCGGATTCTGAGTGACAGAATTTGCACAGATGTATTACCAACTTGCACAGAAGGATGCCCACAGAAGGTACTTGCCAGTAAGCCCTCTGAACTGGGGGGGAGGGTGAGGATGTTTGGAAACTACAACTCCCAGTTACTAGTTATTTAAAGGGCAACTAAAGTCTCCAAACAATACAGAATCAGAAGGAGAATGTTATCCATTGTTGCCTTCTGATTCTGTATTATTTTGAGGATTTAGTTGCCCTTTAAATGGACAGTAGAATTCTCATACAGTAGTCCCAAACAGTAATAGCCATACTGGATTTGGCTATTACTGTATGGGACTACCGTATGCAAATTCTGCTGTCCATTTAAAGGGCAACTAAAGCCTCAAAACAATACAGAATCAGAAGGCAGTAGTGGTCAATTTCTACCCTTGGTTTATACTCAAGTCAATTACTTTTACTAGTTTTTTCATGTAATAATATGTTCCTCGGTTTATACTCGGGTTGGTTTATACTTTAGTGTATACAGTACATTGATTATTTAACTAACCCTTTTGTTTTTTCCATGTTCAATTTTTTGATTGATATTCCTGTTGTAATAATTTTTTATTGAGGTTACCCCCTCTTAATGGTCTATCCACTTTTTCAAGTGTCATCCATTTTATCTGTATATGATTATGTTCAGCTTCAAAAAAATGTCTGGCCACTAGAGAGTCTGTATAAGTGTTACGCTGGATACACACCAGCCGAGTTTTTGTCCTGACCGAGCGTTCGCTACTTGCAAGCGCTTGGTCGGCACAAATGACAGTCGGTCCATAGTGACCGTGGACTGACAGTGCGCGTGATCCCATAGGGAACCGCACTACCGGCTGTGATTTATCGACAGTCCCAATTGCCTGTTCGTCTGAACGTTCCTAATGTAACTAGCCCCTGTGTTCCTTGATGCGTTCATTGATCACTCGGGATGTTTGTCCCACATACCCTTTTCCAAGGACATTTAAAGAAATATATCATGTGTGTTGTATTACAGTTTGAGTAATGTCTAATAGGGATCTTAGTCCCATCCCAAGGGTTGTTAATAAAATTTCCTTTTATGACTGCTTTGCTGCATATACATGAAAGACATGGAAATGTTCTTTGTTTGGCTATACTTGTTTTGTTCCTTAAGGTGTTTTTAAGCATATCAGCAGGACATAGTAGGTCTCTAATGCTTATCCCTTTCTTGTAACAAAATAAAGGGGGTGCTCAAAAGTTTTAATAAATTCTTTGTCATTTTGGATAATTGGCCAGGATTTTTTAATGATTTTTACTGATTTTTTTTTAACTTTGTTTACTGAATGTACTCACAAACAGGATACTCTTTGTTGTGTCTTTAGTTTTATACTTGAAGAGTTCTGATCTAGGCATACTGTCAACTTCAAACTGATACAAGCGAAAGGAGAAGGGATTCAAAAATGTACCACGTGATGCCTCCTCCCCCACACACCATCACTCTCCAGCTGGAGGATTCAATTCATAGCTGTAATTGAAGTAAGTAGAGGGGGCAAATCACACAAATAGAAAATCTTTATTGAAGATACATAGTAACAACACCCCATCAGGCTACTCAAATACCCACCATGAGGGGTGTTGTTACTATGTATCTTCAATAAAGATTTTCTATTTGTGTGATTTGCCCCCTCTACTTACTTCAATCATGAATATATACTGTCAACGGTATACTGTCATACTGTCATCTTTACTCATCAGGTATCCTCTGAAAACCCTACTAGGGTGAAAACTGGTAGCAATATATGATGCTTGTCTGTACCTTACATATATATATATCTGTGCTAACGTGGCCTCTCTTTTTATACATCAAAATATGCAAATAGTAAATCTTTTCTTTGTTAATCTGTTAATCATAGCACACGTATTCATCAATACAAGAATATATCGACCACATTTTTTTCAAATTTGGCTATAAAAACATTATTATTGGCTGGAGCCGTGACGGGCACTGACATCGTGTCGTCGGGTGAAGCTAAAAACACTGTTTCAGAGGAGGAGGAAGTCAGCAACCAAAGAGTAAAGGGAGGCTATGAGAGGGGAGTAGAACAAAAAATATATACACCTTTATAGTAAAGGCCACAGCTATCCAGTAAGCTAAACTTGTTTTTACAGAGTACACGCCCTTTAACTCTGATGTGTTTGTGTTGCTGCATAGCTTCAATCCAGTACTTGTTTTGCTGAAGCTTAGTACCTCAGTCCCCCAGCCCCGTGCCAGAGTGTCTGACTCTCTATAAGGGAAAGCATACTCAGTAATCTGCATGAGGCAGCATTGGGAGAGGGGATTTTCCACTATGTAGTTCACTCACCGACTGTCACCATTCCAGCTACAGGAAAACTATACATAACAGAAGAGTTTATGATACTGAGGCACTTGATTGACAGTTGAAATGTAAGATGTTTCAGACTGCATAACTAAAGATACGGGACAGGGATAGTTTGGAAGAATTATAGTTTCCACTAATGGGCAATTAAAAAAATCAGATTTCCCAGTGTACATACCCTTTAAACATATTTCATTGGAAGGCATCAATGAATAACCCAATGGATTGTAAAAGGAATGCAACATTAGATAAAATCGTGTGTCACTGTGGTGTCTGTAAGTTTTTATGAATTTTAGGTAGTAATTCTGGGGAATGCACACATCAGGATGTCTTTAATATATAAGCATTGCCTGGATTACAAACCAGATTCTGTGGGTCTGTTCTTAAAAGACAAGTCCATCCCTTAAATGAAAAGTTATATACAGTTTAATCACCCTCCAAAACCCTAAACTGTAATAGTTTGAAATCTGAAATATATAAGTCTAACCTGAAATCCTCCACAATGTCCTGTTTTCCGTTTCTGTTTCCTGGTTCTTCCAGTTTGACATCACAGCCTATGACTGAATGCTAATCCCCTAGCTGCCTCATCTGAGCATGCTCAGTACAAGGTCACTTAATTGCTTAAGTTTCCATGAGGCATCCAAAAGCATGGCAGGTATACTGTAATGAATTCAGAGGACAAAGTAGGATATATCAACATAGGCCAACAGAGGCCATTCTTTCTAAAAGATGTTATTATGAGGGTGGAGTTGTCCTTTAAGTTGAATTTGTATGTAAGTAGGAACAGGTACATATACCTATATAAATTTAATTTAGACAGATGTTTGCAGCATTTAAAAAAATGGATTTAATAGCTACTTCTGGTACAGTGCAAAATGGGGAGAGTTGGGTGGTGTGGGTGGTGTGTAGCCAAGGACAGGAGGAATACTGTACATGCTGTACAGTATTTTCCCAAATGCCCCTCTATTTGATTTATGACCCAGGGACTGTCTGTAGTTATCAGTTACCTCTATAGTTTCTCTACAAGATTATAATTTTCCCTTTTACTTTACCTGGTTTCTTAGGCTTATTTTGTATTCTGTCATTTTATTTTGATTTAGATTCCCTGCTTGGATTTATTTTTCCTGTGTTATTGTATTTTTGTTGCTGCTCATCCCGCCATCTCATAGTATAGCAAATACTAACAGAAACCCTGGATTTTGGTTTCCTATGTAAAGTATATTAACAAACTTTTCTTTTTATATATTTCTATAGTGCCGTTATCTTCTGCTTTACCCAGAAGACCTTAAAATCTAAGCACTTTACACATACAACCATCAGTATGTCTTTCTAATCCTGGGGAAAACTGGACTGCCAGAAGGAAACCCACGTAAGCATAGGATAAACTTTTTTTTTACACAACCTTTCAGTACATACCCAAGACTTCATCGCTCCAAGCTATCAGTTCTAATAGATGAAAAATCAAGAGGAGCACACAACTTATCATTTATTTAATGTATATTTCATATTCAATGTGACCAAACATGTGCTCCATCGAAGACCAGTCTATTCAATTGAACATACGTTTGATTTGGATGAATGCTTGACTATAATTGGTTCCTCGCAGATGAAAATTACCAATATTTTGGCCCTCCTTAAAGGGTATCTGTAGTGGGAAAATGAACTTTTCCCCCTTTATTTCCATGTGTTCTATAATTCCCCTCCACCACCACCAACAGAATGTCTTTATTTTCTTCAGTCCCCTTCTCTGTCGTTAGATACACAAATTAGAAGAAGACGTGATTGCATTCCTCTACTCCTACTTGTACTGTCAATCAAATCCTGTTGACGTGACCCTCTTCCCTGCTCAAGTCCCTCCCTCCTCCCTGCACTGTTACAAACATAGAGATAGTAGAGAATTGTACCGTGTACCGTGCCCCTATGCCTGATTGGCAATGGCTGTCGTAAATAAAACAGTAAATGATAAATGATTCAATGATCACACGCAGTAATAAAAGAATTAGCAAGGGTTAAACAATCAGATACACTTCACCTCTAGTGTCCATGGAGGGTCTAGTATAAATGAGGTATTTATGGGTTTGGGTGGTTTAGAGGAATTTAGTCTGATTAACTCATGACATTAAGATTAGAAACATAGTGACACATAAAGTTTAGATCTTTGTTGAGTCGAGAGTCCCAAATTTTTGTATAAGTTTACATTCCCATTCTAACCTTTCCTTTTTCCCATTTCCCATGAGCACTGTGACTTTTAGGTCTTTCAGGCTGTGTCCTTGGCTGCAGAAACATATAGATAAGAACATTAGCAGGTGGAGAGAGGTAGCTTTGACTGCAGACATAAGGCTGCACTTGACCCCCCTTCTTGATCGCTTTCACTTATTGATGATGGGTCACAAAGAGAGAAATCGTATTGCAGCAGTAAACTACTGTTCTCCTTTCCCCCCTTTAGGAGAGGAAAGGGGGGAGTGCTGCAAAGAGATATGACACCATGGAAAAACAGAGTCACTGACAGAGGTAGGAGGAAGGCAGCACAGAGTACATGAATTTTACTTTTTAAAGTTAAGATTGCAATGGGGCAATTTGTGTTTTTCACTATAGATTCCCTTTAGCTTACCAACCTTTGTTCTAATAAACAAAAACAGCCTATGTCATAAATTATGTAATAGCTGGACAATTGTATCTCCTTTGATTGTGGTGATTATTAATCAATAGGTTAATTACAATATCAAACTCTGAACATATTGCCTGTGTAACTTTAATGCTATCCGTCAACAGGCTGAAACTTTCAATGAATCTATTGGTTGATATGCTAAGTATACTGTATTTGTACTTAACCCCTAAGGGATGAAAGCTCCCTGGATTCATTTAATTTGCACTAAGCTGTAAATAAAACCATTCATACCAAATCAATGGGGAAAATCTGAAAAGAGGATAAATGTATGTAAATTAACAAAGAACAATCAACATCTTTAAAGGCTTTCAAGAGTTTTGCTCATGGGTGAGTAATAAGAATAGGCTTTAAACAGTAATGTCATCCTGATTAAAGCAATAAGAAACCAATAGCAATAAGAAACCAATAATTGTTGCATTGTAAAATATATATTTCCAAATGATAACATTTATTGATAACATATTTCTACGCCAATTACAATTCAAACTCTGTGGCTTCACTCCTGGCTCCCGTTAGATAAACATAAACATATATGGGGAGATGCAAAAAAAACAACAATTGCCCCACTAGCGCATTTTTGATCCGATTTTCAATCTGATCTCGCTAGTGGAAATGTAGAATCCTATGGGACCAGGCCCACTACATGCGCTGCACTTCTGTGCCCTATCATAGTAATCATCATGTATCAACAATCATGTAATCACCATTTTTACTGCATATTGCATGTGCTCCGATAGGGCTCAATAGCATAAGGGCAGCGCAAATGATCGTGCGTCACTGCGATCGTGCCTTCTCCCGTGCTCTCAAGTGGGGCCATGGCCTTACTGCAGTTATAGCTGAAAGACAATGTATATCTTAAATCTAGCTCCTAAATCTGAGCAGCCAGCCAAGAAAAAACAGATGTAACAGCTGGTAAAGAACAAAAGTAACTAATCTACCAACTGGTTACATTGTCACCTCCTAATATAGGGAGAAGGAAAACAGTGCCTTGTACCTCACTGTTAAACACTGTATGGTGGGAACTTATTTACGGTAAGGACCCACTATGAGCGCTATGTTGCACTTTACAAAGCCCAATGTAATGTATAATGGAAATCATGAGAATCAGTTCCCACTATATCATTTGCATTTTGAAACTATTTTTTTTTAACAGTTTTTTTCCCACATGCCTGCATGACTTTTGGTCTATGGGAATGGGGGGGAAAGGACACATGGCCAAACTTTTGCGGTTTTTACTGTTGTTTTGCAAAATATAGCACACAAATGCAAACGGACGGGAAACGCGGACACATGCGGAGAAACATATTAAAAATTGCAGATCTTTTAGCACGTATTGTCCTAAACGCACTTGAAACTAACAACGCAACGCACATAGTGGTACTTAGCCCTTATTGTATTTGGGACTTTGGGATTTTAATGCAATTCCATATAGTAGATTATTTAATTTGGTCTGAACTATAAAAATCCATTTTGTATAAATATTACACCTATTCATTGTTCTAGGGATGCAGTGCTCACTATTTAATAGAATCTATCTGTATTCCAGTGAACAGGCAGGGAGAGTGATCCTGATTCCCCCCTCCCTCTCAAAGTGGCCATGTATGTAGAGGGGGAGGGGGGGTGTTAACGATAACAACCTGGATGGTGCTGGACAAAATTTTGTACTGTGTGCCATTTACTGCACCTTATGACAAGCCTGGCCTTCAGAAAAGAGGTCCTAATCCTATATTATCTTTAAAAGTTTCTTGCTTGTGCTTGGGGTATGGGTAAAGGAAGGATTAAAAGCAACAAATAAAAAAATAAATAGGTTAAGATTTAAAATGACACTTTCACATATTAAAATTCTTATAACACTCACTTATGACTATCCACCACTAGGGGTAATGCAGGCTTTATTCTATGCTGTTCTGATGCTTGCTTTGTCTGTATAGCTCCCAAAAATAGAAAGAGGAATAAAATTGCCAACAAGCTATATTATAGCTGTTAAATGGGAAGTTCAGTGCAAATACATATGTTTTTCAGAAAAAAGAACAGTATTTTCCCATCCCAATGACCTTAATCTGCCAATTCAGCATTGTGTCTGTGTATAAATAAATGCAACCGAAATACTGACTTCCTGTTTGCAGGACCTCTAGCAGAGACCGTTATGGTCTTGCCCTTGACCCAGTGCCTGGGTTGATTCAGTTGCTGCCTGGGTTGATTCAGTTGCTCAGTAGTGATTGGAGCATCTTTGACCCATCCAACAGCCAATCAGTAGAAATTACTGTTAGGAACATTCCAAGGAAGTGGTGCATCCTGGGAAGAAGAAGAGCCATTAGAACCTGAAATGGCAGCTCACTAATGTCAACAGCAGGGAACAGCAAAGGTTATAGAGAGAATATGTAGAATAACTAAGAAGGCATTACACAAACTAACAATTTAACAAATATTGATCATTTCCACTGAACTGTCCCTTTAAATACGATAAAAATCACTAAAAAAAACACCTCACAATGTCGCAATAAAGAGCACTTGTTGATGCAGTAGCTAGACTGCGTGGCGTCCCCTTCCTATTAAACTTTTATATTTTCAGCATTGCGTTACTACACTGCTGGGTACAGAGCAGTGGAAAGGTGAAGACTCGACAATAAATCCTGAAATATTAGGTGGCATAAATATTTTCTATTTATCGAATTAAGTGATCACAAAAACAAATAAATTCTTTAGTCTTTAGATTAGTCTTTTCCAGGAGATTTTGCATATATTATATATTTTAAGCTGCAGGAAAATAGCTGACATTTGGCATTACATTTCTTCAATATTCGATTACCCATGTAATCAGGGGCGTAGGGATTACCATAGCAACCATAGCGGTTTCTATGGGGCCCAGAGCCAAAGGGAGCCCTACCAGGTCCCCTGCAAGCATCTCCACCCTCCTAAGAAAATTTTTCTTAATCAAATAAATAAATTCACATAGTTTATCCCCATAAACCTCTTTTTTATTTAACATAAACATTACAAAGATGCTACCAGGCTCAGTTATTCTACCTACAAAACAGCTCCTCTCTTCATCCTGGTGATGGCCGTCAGTCACGGCCATAATGGTGATGTTATGGCCAATGGCTGGCGGCCGTTACAGAACGAGCCCTTCTCCTGCTGTGTATACTTGTAACTAACCAGCCCGCAACAAGAGCAGAGGAGGTATGGCTTCGCCAGCGAGGGATATTGCAAGTAAGTTAGGTAAAATTTTCCTTAGGAAGGTGGACATGCCCTTTAAAAAACCTGGCTGCAGTTTAGTTGGGTTGGGTTGAACCGTACCTAACTGTTTTTTATGTGGGTTTGGTGGGGGCCCCATCTAAAATCTTGCTATTGGGCCCTGTGATTTCTAGCTATGCCACTGCATGTAATAAGGATTTCAATAATGAACTATTAGTATTAATATTATTACACATTTATATAGCACCAAAAGCTTCTGTATCAATTTACAATTACATTGATGCACATGAGGAATATGTACATGTTATAAACAATGGTAGTCAGGGCTGGATTTATACTTTTTTCTCCCCTAGGCCAATCAACTTGTTCTTCCTGTGTAGCCCCCTACATCTTTCAGTGACACCCACTATTCCCACTGCAAAATAAGCAATCAACTTTGATAGTCGCTATTGTCCATGCACAGGCGAGCGAGCAGTCCTTGCTCTGGTCCTTCTGTCAGTGTCAATTGCTCAGTTTGCAATAGATCCACTGAAGCACACCACATTTGGCAAGGCCTATGTTTGATATATGCAATCCTCTCTACCCCCTACCCAAGGGGTCACAATCTTCCAAAAGACAAAATGAAGAGAAGCACACTATATAAGTGTCCAATTATGTATGCTTTGATAATAAAGAAGTGAACACTTATATAGTGTGCTTCTCGCCATTTTTTCTTTTGGATAATTGCTCAGTTTGCAGTGGTAAGAGAGAGATAAGAAGAATATGCCACTCAACTAAACATTGATTTAAATTAGAAAAAGTAAAATATTTGGTATACCGGTAGTTGCTCTTTAAGTTTTTGTTCATTTAATACATAATGTATGTGCTTTGAGGAAGGGAGCACAGTAAGTACAGTAGCACTGCACTAGCAAGCTAATATAGCAAATATTAAATATTGAACTAGACCAGAATTTGGACCTTTTCCTTAACAATAGAGAGGTCACACCGAGCAGAGGCTGGCCCAGAAGACTGACACAGACACCACTTGCAGATTTCCTTGCCTGCTTCTTCCTAACTTAACCTTTTTTTTTGCTGCCCCTGGTGGCTCTGCCTACTGGGAAATCCAGCCCTGATGGTAGTGCATTTAATTCAAATTCAAACAGCAAGTGTGACAAAGTGGCATGTACACGTAACTTACTCTTTTTAGGAACTAGTTACACCCAGCAGATCATCTTCTAACCAATAAAGCTGGGTACACACATTAGCAATGTTCTGTGTCAACATCGGGACTGCTTGTTAAGAACTGAAGATTTCCCTTGGCCGTGACCAGACCCTTGTACTAAAATATAGGGACGTGGTCACGATCGTTAGGCGTTCTCCCTATACTATATAAGAGAGAAATCTTGTGACTGCCCATAGCCACATCTTTCAAATATGACAGACAGAATCTGTAAATTTTGAAAGATTGGCACTGTGTGCATTCAGCTTAAGAGAGACTTTATGAGTAACTACATATAAATAGTTAGTGGAAACCACAAAGCTCCATATGCTGTAAAAATACTGCTTATACAGCAATATTTATATCAAAAGTACACTAGTAACAATATAAACACATATGTTGCCTTGTTTTTTGTTTTTTATTTCAGAATGGATTTTTACATAGAAATAATATTTTAATTTGTTTATTTGAATATGTACATTTAAAAGATAAAAAAAACACACAAATGAAATTTACAGATTTACAATGCAAGCATTATATATTAACAATTTATATATTTACATATGTTACAAATGGGGTAACGTGATACTCTATGGGCGCAAGCATCATTCCATCTAGCTAGTGCATATTAGGAAAGGTTTCATTTCTTGGCTGCACACTCTGGAGCAATCTAGTTCAAAAGGGCAATGAAGACATGAACAGCACAAAAAGGCATCAAGAAAAGCTTTTCTTGTGATCTCTTTGCACAGGAATCACATTTGTGCTGTATCCCCCAGCAGTTAACTTTATCCAGAAGGCCAGGTAAAATGCTGTTCTGTGGCCTCCCACCTCCAATAGCTGATATTATTTTAAAACATTTAAAATATAATATAATATTATTTAACAAGAGGTGCAAACTGTTTTTAATCTGCAGCAACCAATCAGATGTTATTAAATGTTCACTAACTGTAGTAGGGCAGGAGGTAATAAACATCTCAGTGCAATATTTGCACCTCTTATTAAAAAAGCCTGAATTTGTTTCATTTCGAAAAGGCCTTCATCAGCTTCCAGAGCCCTAGTGTCTCCAATGCATCCTATCCAGATACAGCCTCATCTGTTGTAAAGCTACAGTGGGGAATGAATACTGCAATGGACCAATGTACAGACCGAAAAGGGTATGTAATATAATATTTCAGCAGCAGCATAGTTTAAAACAGTATGGAGACAAATACTTTAATAGAATCTCTGTCCATCAATAAATAGGTTACATACATTTGACCTGTTGTATGCTTGTTTCATGTGACAGTGAAGGGCCACATAGTGGCCATATTTTTAGCATTCCAGTAGTAGTTAGTATTATTGTCATTCCTTCTAGATTATATAAATAAAACACTATTTTATTGCAGTTATTAAATACAGGGAGGGGAATTTATAGACATCAACAGAAAAGTTTGACATACTACCTGGTGATAGGTACAAGTAATATATACAGACTATTCAAATCAGCATCTTTAAATCATAAAACTAAGTGACTACCAGTTATATAGCATTATTAATTTGTTGCTTCAGTTTCATTCTATAACATTACTATTTGTATCCCACGTATTGGGAGCAAATACAAATAATTCCCTACATATTTATCATGTAATGTTCTAGAAATGATTACTGTCTGCAAATTAAAGATTTGTTTAAAAAAATGCAATAGTGCTTATATAAAGAGGCTTATTAAACAGCGGATAATCTACAGGCTAGGGCAATGATGTTGAACCTTGGCACTCCAGATGCTTACAAACTACAACTCCCAGCATGGTTTTGTTATATAATGCAAACAAGACATGCTGGAAGTTGCAGTTTCCAAAACATCCGGAGGGCCAAGATTCAACATTAATACACTTTAAACAGATTACCGCGTATTCAATAAGCCTTTTACTCTTGGTTTATTTAAAACACCTTTAATGGCATCCACAGCTGCCAGCAACCATATCGTCATACTGTTTCAGGACAACATTTTCATCATCATCAAAGTAGAGTAGATTTATGGAGAAGAGCTTGTCAGGAACACAGCATGGGCTATTAACACCTTTGGTTAGTTTTAGGGCATTAATGATAGACTGTACCGTTGCATGGTTTGTGGGTCTCATGTTCTGACCCAGAGGAAATGGGCACGACCCTTTACAATGATAGGCGTTATATCCTCTGGGGGAGATAATCCATCCAGACCAGCCAATTTCTTCAAAGTCAACATAGAGTGGATGTCTCTGGCATGGATGTTGTCCATCCTCTCCAACTGATCTACTTGTCCTGGTTCTGTTTGGTGATGGTACGTGAGGCTCATTCGGTAGTGGCATTGCTTGGCCATCTAAACATAATGAATGAATGCAATGAGATTACAAAAAAAAATCACACAATATTCCATAACAAACTGATTGGTAGAATCGTTTACAATGTCTTCCTTTTTAAGACTATATTAGGAATACATTTACTGCAGCAACTTTTCCACTTGCATATATTGTTAAAAGACATCAATACTAAATATAAGAAAAGAAAGGTTCTGTAGAACTGATTTATTTTCTAAATAACAATATACTTCCTTGAAATGTTTTTTTTTTTTCAAATCTGCAAACCTGTAGTAAAATATAACCGTATATAATCTGAAAATGAAAGCCATTAATAGATTTAGAAGGTGTGTCTTACCTGGTTGATTGCTTACTGACACAATGCCTCTCCTTCCATCATCAGTAAATAGAACAAGCATTGGCTGTTTGCTTTCATGATGGTCCTTTCCAGAGGCAAAGCGAATGATATTTGGGTCCATTTGGACTCCTCCCAGATTTCTAACTGTAACAAGGATCCCTTGATTGCTGCTTTCATCATTCCAAGCACGGACCTGATATAAATAAACGAACCCAGTTACTACTTACATTGTCTGTGGGGGTATTGATGGGAATATTAAACAGAATACACAATTTAAGCATTTTACCCCATTAATAACAAAATCTTAATTGCATCCTTCACTCCAATAATATATTAACGTATACGTTAATAAATAATGAAATGCATAATTCTGTTTTGTTTTTAAAGCAATATATGGTATATAAGGATATTCAATCACCAAGGAGGTCTTTGATCATGTAGAAGCAGACAGCAGGCTAAGTGCTTTATAATAGACAAAGGGATGCCTCATTTCCTATAATCCAGTTTCAGTTAGTCATAACAATGATGACATAGCTAAGAATAGTTTATAAAGATAGATTTTACAGGAAGTTGTCAATCATTAAGGCTGCTGGCTGGGTGCTTTTATACAGATCATGGAACTCCAGGTTATTTCCTACTTCTATATATACAATTTGTTTTTTATTTTGCTTTTTATCCTGGGGCCAAATTAGTCATACAATGACATATTATGACAAACAAGAGATTATAAGCTACTTACCGCTTGCGTTATGGAGAAAACTTCCCAACCTGATGAATGGATAGGAACAAGCTTGGATGACAGAAGTTTCCTTCCTTGTGGTGACTGCATTTTATTTTTATCCAACACCAAATAGACATTTATCTGTGACAAAAAAAGAAAAAACAACAAAAATCACATATTAAAACATGTTCTTTCACCATACCATGCAGTGATACATTTGTGTTTCCTATACTTATATCAGAACTAGCACTGCACTGTACACTTAAAGCAATGAATGTAACTTAATACATTTATTAGTTACCACTTGGTAAGTAAAAATAATAATTTCAAAACAATGTGTTTCAGTGGGTCTGTGCCACTTGAGAGTAATACCAAAGAGTATTGGTTTCACAGCTTTTTAATACATAATATGTAGTTCATCATTTTTATCAAGTTACACAAGTGTTCTGGTAATTATTACAAGTTTTTAGTTTTTTTTAACATTCTAAAAGTGGCAGTGCAGCTAAGTTTGATAAAATACACATTGTTTGAGGTTTACCTGGCAAAAGTGATGCCTTTTAAAGTAAGCTTGCTCTGACGGTCTCGGTTTCAGTTTAAAAAGATGAAGCTCTGCTGTTAAAATCTTCTCATTTCTATTCACAGTCGAGAGGTGAAATAGGAAATGCATATCGTCACTGTGAACTGAGAAATGATTGGACCATTAGATATCACACTGGAGAAATAACAAATAAATGTCATGACTTCTGGGGGACTTACAAGACAGCCCTTGGCAATGCATTTTTCATAAGAGGAATGTTTCCGTGCATAGTATATGTAAAAGGATATGTAGGTCTACATATATATATAGTAATATTAAATTAAAGGTCTAAGCACATTAACAAAATATTTAAATCAGAAATTAGAACATTTTAGCCATGGCATAATCTAGTCATATTTTTACATAAGCCAAACCAAATGCACAAACTAAATGGAAAAAATGTGGAGCATCTCTTACTTTTATCAAAAAAACTCCTGACAGTGTTTCCCTCTAAAAGGTCTGGGTCCTTGGTGACACCATCTTCATATGCTACTGTGTTGTAAAGGTCCACCATGTACTGAGGAGGTTGCTTAACATGTTGAACATAGTGTGGTGGTTCCTCAATGCCAAACACCTCCAATAGTCGTTTTAGGGCTTTAGTTCTTACTTCCTCTGGGTCTTCTAGATCAAAGCCAGTAGTATCCACAATTTCAGTGGGTCTGGAAGTACATCTTTGTATCATAACAAACAGCAATGCCAATCCCAATATCTTCCAGTGATCCATCTCAGTAATGCAACTCCTGAAGTTTCTTGTGACTGAATGACAAACTCAGTGCTTGGCTTCTGAATTTATATCAAAGCTAAAAGACAGCTGCACCTTAATCTCTGAAGCAAGATGGAATTAAGTCAAGTATGCAAAACAGCAATCAGTAAATGTAAAGAAACCTAATTGCCGTGCTAACAAGGTGTGAAAAAAAGACTACCAATGTTCTGCCAGCAATTATCCTATAGTACACAATTTAGGTGAAATTGGAAGCTCTTGTCCTGTGTACATTCTTTATTTAAAGGAAAATGGTCATCATTGAATAGGAAGAGCAAGCAAAGATTTAAACACCTGGAGAGGATTGGTTTGTTTATCATTTTTTTCTGGAGTAAATGTGAAATTATTCTATTGTAAAGGGCTGAATGAAGACAGTTTGCTCACCCTGGGAGGCTAACTTCCTTCTAATGAATTTATTAATGGGGCAAACAAGAGAATATTTACTTGCATGAATTAAACCTTCTAAGCAAACAGAAGGAAAACTCAAGGAGTCCTAAGAATGTATCTGTACTGATTGCTTACAGTATATCATTGGTGGCCCAATGGCATTTTAAAATAGACCGAAATTTGCTACATTTTGATTGGAATCAATTAGAAATGTGTATAAAGAAAGGCTTTCTGTAGCAAAAACAACAGAGCAAAGCATTCTATCAAGGCTGATCATCGGAACAGGATATTTTAACATTAGGGATGTGGTATTTCACACCTAGAACTAGCACCTTGCTTTGTACCATCAAAGGGACAAAACAGCGTTGTGCAATGATTATTATGCATGTTGTTTTGTTGATTTATTACATCAGACCCTTGGACAGGGAATTATTGTACTTTATAAATTGTGAGTTTACAATAAAAAAAAAAAAGTGAACGGAAAGAAATATGAAGTTGCTTTTGATTGAAGGTGTTTTCATTTCAAAGGGGTAAATTCATTCGCTCTTGTGTATTGGGTGCAGTTACTCATTATTGATTGAAGAGATGACCTGATCAGTGATGGGTTGAAACAGATAAAAAAGAATCACTGGGGAGCAGGATTCTGGTCTCTCAGTCATGTCTGCTTTCTTCTACTTTCAGATGTTCATCTTCCTAATCTACATATGTAATGTGTATGTGTATTTCCCTCTTTCATTTTCTCTACCTGCACCAATGTGATCCACAGGGGGTCTTGATTTATGCACAAGAAACAGTTATCTACAGATTGATTGAAATACATGATATCAGCATCAGTATCCTTCATATTGACTAGAAAAGTAAAGATGTACATAGATAGATAAATAGATGTATAGATACATGGGCAGATTTGCATATTTTGGCCAATGTTCGTTATATGTAAGCGTATTTGAGGTCAGGTAACCCATTGGCTGATATCCTTAGGAATCTATACAAGCAAATTCCAAGTTACCTAATATTACTTTTCATCCAAGTACTCTGTAACTGAACTAAAATTCTCAGAACCTCGTACTGACCTCAGAGGATTTTGGGAAATGCAGTTAACTTGCAGGCCTAGGGGCTAGATATCCATGTCTTATACCCTTATAAGCTTTAGTACAGGATTTAACAGTGTAATGCAACTCACCATGAGTAGCTTTGGCCTGGATTTGGATTGGTGACAAGGTGACAATTGCAGGCCATGGCATAGTTCCAATGGCACTAAATAAAAAAGCTGTCGGCTGTTGGGCCGACAAAGACATGGGCCGATATTACTGCTCCCTTATTCACCAAGTACTTTGTTTCAGGTGTTAAAGTATTTGGTGCAAAAATTGCTTACTTAGACAACTACTAAGACAACTAGATTTCTGGAGTCGCTAAAAGCGGAACAATGTTGCAGCAAAAGTGACACAAACGCATTTTTTTGTGGAAAAATTTGCGATTACAAAAATTTGGAGGTGCGTGTGATATAAAGCCTATTTCCAGATGGTACTAGAGACTCTAGTGAAGTGTTGAAACTTGGCACTTGAAACTTGTAGTTTGGAAACTACAATTCCCAGCATGCTTTGCCTACAGAATGTGACCAAGGTTCGATATCAGTGATTTAGTATTTATTGATTTTAACGCTGAACATTTAAACAGTTATTTGCAACAACAATTTAGCTATATAAGTCAGAAACATAAATGGGATAAAAGGTGATCCTGGCATTACGGAACAATGACACAAGGCATTGAATTGCATCTGATTGGTGCAATATAAATAAATAAATATGGGCACATATAGTGCTATGTATAAAGCTTGATACACACTTTAACGATAGAGAGACAATCCATCAGATCAGATGGAATAGCACCTTTATGGTTAAAGTGAGTAGTGCGGTCAAGGTGACAGGAAATACATTAGTCCTGAATGTTCTCCTTATACTTTATATTGGGAGAATGCTTGAGATTGTGTGTACCCTCATCTTGGAAAAAAGAAAAATTGAATCTGCAAGATTCTATCAGTGAGATTCACCCAGAGGTGCAAGCTCTATGGGCAAATTTCCCATTGAGGATTTACCAGAGGCTGTGCAAATCTGGGTGAATCTCATCCGCACATAATTATTTAATGCCAGCTATACTTATGTGCAACAGACGCACAGCCTCTGATTAATTGATTTGCAATGGTTGCGCAAGTGCCTCTTCCGGTATTCACACAGCTGCCACAAAGGGAGACTTGACATCATGCTAACTGATAACTTGGTTAGAGCAACGTTAAGGGCTGAAAGGAGCGCTACGTACCCACAGCACTCCTCGATAAATGAGCCTGCTGATGTCATCTTTGAAAGGTTGGTACTGAGTGTACCCAGTTCAACATGATCCTCCAGCATTTAAGGTTGGTACACACAGTAAAGACACACACACACACAATCTTTAAAAGATCACCCTACACACAGTCACAAGCATTTTCCCCTATAAAAAGTATAGGGACAACGTTTGGGACTACACATTTACTTCAGCTGCGGCCGACTCCCTATACTTTAGTACTAGGAGCCAACTATGGCTGGGGGAAATTTTATGGCAGCTCCGTGCGATCCTGTGAATACTCTGAACTGCAGTACACACTTTAACAATAAAGGGGCAGATCGGATTGCCGGAATCGCCCCTATATCATTTAAGTGTGTACCCAATAAGGTGTGTTAAATGACATTAACATTGGGGTCATAGAAACGTTAGCATAGTGTGCACTGGATATCGTCAGGATGGCATGCATGCCCTGCTAACTTTTCTGAGCACCTGACAGATTGATTAATCAATGGTATGGTACAGTTAGTGCACTTTTTCATGTTCAATGCCCTGTATAAAAGCATGGGGATAAGGTGACATCCTATCCTTATGTTAAGGGGTGCATTAACCCTTGTATACTACATACATATACTACATTTAGACGTTCTATACAAACTTTAAGGATTCAAGGGTTTTTCTTTACCATCCTTGTGTCCAATAAATAGAAATCCTTGTGTCCATGAAATCATTTATCCTTGTTTAAGGAATAACCATTTCAAAAGACATCTAAAGCTTTTGTCTATAACATGGCTTTCTATCAGTGTCTATGGGCTCTAACACCTACTATTCATTGCAACGTGCTGGACACATTTTGATCCACTCAGCTTTTCTTTTTATAGTTTGTCACTTGTTCCGACAAGCTATACACACCATTCTTTACCATGTTTACCGCTGTATTTCACATTTTGCCAAACTGTGTGGCTTATATCTTTTTTTTTTTTAATTGAATTTCATTTGCAAACCCAATGAAAATACAGACATATACATGAATTTGTACAATAAAAATCAAAAGAAAAAGTTTGCTTTCATTGCTTCAGTCTTAAATTGCACATATGGTTACACTGGGTAAGTTATTAACTTGGAGCACAAGGAGTTAATAACTTACTATCACTTTAAGCATATTACATTGTTTATATCTTAGTTTGATATACATTCTAGGTGTAACTTAACTGTAACCTACAAACAAGTTGAGTCAGAGACGCATAATTGTTGGTCATATTGGCATATTTACTTATCGTATCCTATATGTGACTACCGAAATGGTTAAACCAGGGGAATTTTTTAAGGCAGCCTCTATTGACATAGATTAACCTTACATAGGGTAGCATATTCAAAATCATTTTCTTCCAAACACTGAATTTTGGGGTGATGGGGGCCATCCATGTCAGGATTATTGTCCTTCTGGCGTAGCATAGGGATTCTTTGAGGAATAGTAATTGGTGGTGGCTTATATCTTTAAAGTCCACCTTGCAGTATACTTATTTAAATGGCACAGACATGCAATTTTGCATATGACACAGAGCAGGATTATCCACAAGGCAACCCTAGGCACCTGCCTAGGGCCTAGGAAACTTCTGGGGGCCCAGATTCAGAAGCAGTAATAATATTATCTATCTCTGGTATGACAGGCCATAACGAGGGAAAGGGGAACTCTGAGGTGACTTTATAACCTTATATTATATTGTTAGGGGCACATTATTTCTTCTCTAGACTATGGGCAGGGTGCTTTTTCCTATTATATCCCGGTATTGCTCACAAGTGTAGGAACCACTATACTGTAGCAACCATAGCAGTTGCTATGGGGCCCAGAGCCAAAGGGGGCCTTGTCCAGGTCCCCTGCAGGCATGCCCACCCTTCTAAGTAAAATGAAAATAGAGTTTGTGGGGCAGATTGCCCGGGTTAGGTTGAACTTCACTGAATTGATTTTTATGTGGGGGTCTCCATCTAGAGGGAGAAAGAGACTAGATTCCTTTCCTATGGCTCTAGAGATTAATAGGATTGATACAGAAGTGTACAGGAAGGATATAGAGTGAAATACTTTGTTACAAGCTGGTAGATGATAAAGGTACAATGAGAAGTATCCCTCTTGGACAATTTTCTAAGATACAAAGAAACTGCTCAACAAATCAAAGTTTTGAAAGGGCAGAAAATGATTTAAAGTGTAGGTTCATTGAACAAGGTTCAATATTAATATTAATAGAGCATACACTGAAACCAAAAACAAAAGAAATACAGGACTTTTATTTTGTACCGCAACAGTATTGAATTTGAACACAACAAAAGAATAATTGATCAAAATTTACACTTACTAAGAAGAGATTATGAAACAGAACAGATCTTAAACAGTGGAGTTAGGATTGTAGCCAGGGCCGGCCTTTGATATGGGCGACCTGTGCGACCGCAAAGGTTGCATTATCAGGGGGGAACCAGCTGGGAGTCTTAGACCTGTAAGTCAAAGTTGTGCATCAGTGCCACAGTCCCCTAGTTATGGTCCTGCAGATATATGTATCAGCACCACCCCACATACAAAGCCCCAACACACGTAAGCCTTACTTAAGATGACTGTATGCTGTTCTTTTCTGTCTATACATTTAGTACTGTTATGAAATGATGGACACACAATATATACAAACACGTACTGTAGATACTGAAAGACAGTAAGCGCAGGTGGTGGACTTGATTTAAGGAAGGCCAAGGCAAGCCACATTCAGCAGCGTATTGTGTGTGTCCAGGTGGGTGTTTTGGAGAAGGTGCTAGGCGCTATCAAATCTTGCACAACGTGCTATTTATCCTAAGGCCGGCCCTGATTGTAGTTCCAAGCATGTGCTGGCCAGACCAGACAGAAAAAAAGAAGAAAAAAAAGGCAACCCTCGTTAACAAGAGCAGGTGTTCATAACTAGATGTAACTAGATGTAAGACGTGCAAGGGACTTCACAAACAATGCGTTCATTAAAGTACATAAAATTAAAAAATGACCTCAGATCAACTGTAGGGCATCATTTTCAAGAGTGTTTGACAGGAGACCTTTCATTTTGTAAGGTACAGGCAATAGAACAAATTAAAGGGTATTGCCTTAGCCAATCACAGGAGCGGATGCCAGTCAAGCCCCTCCTGCTTGACTTCTGTGCTCGGAAAAGGAACAGGAGTTAAGCAGAAGGCGTCGAGGGAACGAAGGCTGGTAACTACATTTGGGGGCATCTTTGGCAGCTGTAAACCTCGTGAGGTCAAGGTTTGCAGCTTTTTCCTAGTACAAACTTAAATTTCGTGGGGGGGTGGACATACCCTTTACATAAAAATTATATGTAGGGGGGACATCCTGGATGTTTTAAATAAAAGACAATCCACTGAATACTAGGATTCTCGACAAGGATTCCAGAGGGTCTAAACTATAGGTGGGACATCTCATTACTAATATAAATAAAATTCCCCTTTAAGATAATAAGTTAAAACATACTCTAACAAACGAGAATAAACAAATGTTCTAACCTATTTATTTGATTGACCTATCAAGGATTTTAGGTTACTTCAAATAATATTATAAAAGTTACTATATGTTGTCAAATGTTACACTATAAGATTTAACTATATTATATATAAGGGGACTTCTAATTGACACAATATCTTTATATATACCTTTATGTATACCTTTGATGAATCTGGATTTACTTGATACATTGTAAAATGGGTGGTACAATTGTATATATCTGTATCTGTGTTTAATTGGACACGACACCTTTAAATTGCTTGCAATGAGTTGTGAAGATGGATATGTCTATGCCCTGTGGAGGCCTGAAATGCCTCAGACAGCAATCATGTTTTTCCCAGTTTTGAAGCGTGGTCTTTATTTTAATTACCGTAATATAATAACATTTAAATTTTGAACTGAATAAGGAATCCTGACATCTATTCTAAACCTCCGTACACACGTGTGATCGCGGGGGCGGACCCCTGATGCACAACTTTGTATGCGTGATCATTTTGGCCAACAATCGTGCCTGGCAAATCGGTCAACAAAGCCCAACCTAATGTCTGTTTCGGCTGACAGCATGATAGTCGGCCGAAATGCACATCGTGCATCAAGGGTTGGCCCCCACGATCACACATGTGTATGAAGCTTAAAAGGAGAGTAACTGATGCAGTGGTGTGATCCTTGGTTTATATGCTCACAGAAAGGACCACAATCTCTTCTTTCTACTTCAGTGTGTAACGAGTCACTTTGATACACAGAGGAGGATTTACTTTGTGTTTGAACTTTTAAAAAATGCAATTAATCAGGTCTGTTTCTTCTACTTATTCACATTCAAAAATTACAGTATACATATACGTACACACACACATTTACATACAACATATACATTTACATATACCAAATTTATATGTTATCAACTATTTGATTGGTTTGGTATATTGCATTTTATGTAACTATATGCTTTAGTAATATTATTAAAATATAAGTAACATCATAAGTAATATATGATATAATACAGCCTTAATTTGATGTACATTTAAAATTGTGTTGGCAGTTTGCTTATGTTAAAGCTAGTGGATGTACATTTAATAATATGGACATTACCCCAGTATCTTCATGTGCAAATACAGGCTTCAGAGCAGTAACAATGTTTAGATGACCATTGTTTTTTTTTGTTTTTTTTACATCATTTAAATGTAAATGTAGGGACCTATGTTTAAAAAACTAATTTCTGGTTATCTAAATCTGCCCTAACCATGTCCATGCTAAGACCCTAGTTTGCTGTCACTTTAGGGAACAAACTCCAACACAATTACATCAAGGCAGTGCAGCGGTACTATCTGAAAACTATTCCAGTACATTTCTCAGCCTGGTCCATTCATTTGCGATCAACGTTAGTAAATTATTTTAATCCCAAAACGAATGGTTCAGACAGTCCTTGACACGCGAACCCCTACAGGTATCCCATAATGTATTTCCTGCATATGGGGGCCACTTGGACTCTCTCTCCACTAACCTTCCCCACTACAACCTAGCACCTCTTATAATAAGGCATTTATTTTCTTTCTATACAGTACCATATATTCTTATTTTAATTTGGGGTGAAACATTTTTAAAAAAAAGGTTGCAAACATGGTGATAATAATATTCCAATAATTATTTATATGTGACATGTAAAAGAAAAAAGGAAAACAAAATCAAACGTAATCAGCAGCTGTGGTTCTCCCATATTTATTGTACAAAACACCAAAATGCACTGCACATTAATATGTGAGCATGTTTTGTTTTTCTTCTTCTTCTTCAAGTATTTGTTAGCCATGGAGGTGGATTAAAGGGACTTTTCATTCTCCCCAGGGCCGGATTTATACTTTTATCTCCCCTAGGCCAGCTAACTTGTACTGCCTGTACACCTGTATGCGGTCATTTATTGGCCGAAGCAGAGCTTTGTAAGTAGGAGAGGGACCTGCCCCCCTAGCAAATCGTCAATCGCTGCCCATTTCTGATTTAACAGAAACCGGTAAAGCTCTGCTGTGTGCAAACTAACGTGCATTGTGTATATTTAAAATGGGGATTCAATGCTGCTTTACCCTTTTCTTTCTTTATTTCTTTCTTTCTTTTTGCCACCCCTGGTGGCTGTGCCGCCCTAGGCCACGGCCTAGGTGGCCTAGTGAGAAATCCGGCCCTGATTCTCCCCTACTCCCTGTATTTTGTATATATTACTAATAAATGTAAATCCCCTTCAAAATACAACATTAGTATTAAAGATGGCTTTATAAAGAGTTATTACATTTTTGGCATAGGGAACGATCGAGGTTGGTTAGCGGCCGGCCGCCCCACACCAGGAGATAATTTCCCCCCACAACCAAAAGTGTCATGAATCGTTTGGTCGGCCGAAAATATCTTCTGGTGTGTACCCAGCCTAAGGTATGGGGCCATATTTATCAAATATTGCTATCGTTTTTTTATGATCGCCATAAAATAATGATCGGTGTTCTACGATACCGATCGTTATTCTATGATATCGCTATGGTAAATCTTCATTGGCAATATCATAGAATAACGATCGTTATTCTACAACTACCACGCGGCTCCTTTAAAAATTTAAGGAACTGCGCGGTCGTCTAAAATAACAATCCTTATTCTATGATATTGATTGTTATTGTACGATACCAATCGTTATTCTAGGATATTGGCACCGTAAATTTATGATGGCGATATTGTAAAACAACGATCGGTATCATAGAACATCGATCATTATTTTACGGCGATCATAAAAAAAACGATAACGATGTTTGATAAATATGGCCCATATCTCCTTAGCCTCCCGATCCCGATGAATACATTAAAAAAAGTTTACTTTTCAAGTGAACTATTCCTTTAAAAATTGTCCCTTGCAAAAACGCACCAAAAAACAGACCTAGGGGCATATTTATAAAGGTTTGTTAAATTTTTCTCCTCCGTTATTGCCATCATTTGAATTAGAAATTTCGGCAAATTTGGACATTTCATAATTTATAAAGCAGTGATAACCAGTGGTAAAAGGTCATTACTCTGAGGTGACGAAAAGACATAAGAGGCCATGTATTTAGCCTGCCAATGGGTCCATGGAAGGTGTCAGTACAGTGTAGAGTGTTTCTTAATACTAATAATAAGAATTTTCCAGCATTTACTGTAATACAATCAGAGATTTCCGATTTTCCTAAAATCGCTTTTTTAAGGTTCCGGTTTTATTTATTTCATAATAAAGTCAAATGGGGGTCTAAGAGACATATTTATAAATGGGCATTATTATCACCTTTAGCCACCAGACTTTACCACAACTTTTCTCATAAAGTTATTAAAAAGGCAAAAATTATGTAGCAAAAATTAGCACTAATAAAGTTCAACACACATGATGGTAAACAGGTAATACTCCCTGGTGGTTTTTCAAAGTAGTATTAAATTGGTTAATACACACTGAACACCTATCTTTGTTATTTAAAAATAGCCTAATGCTGGGTACACACAGGGCTATTTTTTGTCCCGACCGATCGCTTGGCCGGAACAAATGACTGTCGATCGCAGTAAAAGTGGCCGCGGACGAAAGTGCCCATAGGTAACCGCACGATTGGCTCTGATTTTCCTCCTGCTGGTGTGTACCCAGCCTAGAACATGCAGTGTTTTTTTTGCTGCAAAATATATAATAAATAGTGTAAAACTCACCCAGCCAAATTTTCTCTTTTTTATCAACAGGACTAATTTTTTAGTATTGAAAACTGCAATTACCAAACCAGTTCCATTAATATGGGAACATACCATAGTGCTGTGTAAGAAATAGTCATGTTAATGGAACATTCCAGTAAGTAATGATGTTTGGCGAAAATTCTGGTAAAACTGCAAAAAATGCAACAAAAGGGAGAAAAGGGTCAAAAGGCAAAATTTCACCTATTTATAAATAGCTTTAAATTAAAAAAATGACAAAAATAGCTCAGAAATTTCCCCGTCTCTGGCCAAAAGAGCAATTTCTCTTTTCGCCATGATACCAGACTTAACACAATGGATAAGACGAAGTTGTTGCACATCACAGACCGTCACACATTTTCCTCAAAAGCGAAAATGAGCGTTTTATAAATACGCCAAAAATAACGCTCTTTGTCATTGCGATGTCCTGCGATAGCGAAATTGCGAAAATAGCAATTGTTTATAAATATGCCCCCTAGTGTCAATAAGACCTAATTGTCCTTTAATAAAAAAAAATATTAGCAATAAAAAATCACATTGGTAAATAATCAATTTAGTAAAGAATCACAACAATGAAGAATCTAAAAATCTATTCCTGTGTGTGGCTTTGGGATTCATTTTCAATCAACAGTTGATCATTTAATCTAACAGGATGATCAAAATGTAAAATAATCTTAACTGTTAGATCTCTTCATGGCACATTCCAACACTGGAACTGAAATTTTATAGTGATAGGGTGGCACTAATTCAAATGTGATTGGTTGTTGTAGTCCTGCTGATCACCATGTAAAAGGCAAAACCAACAAACTTCAGTGAATTTTTCAATATTGTGACACACAAGGGGCTTATTTAAATAAGAGTTGCAAAATGTTAGATTTGAAACAACCAATCAAATTGTACCAAACTTGATCTCTAAAAGTAAATTGCTGAGTTAAATATATTACAAAGTATTTTTAAATATCAGTGTTTGCTTCTTCCAGCAGATGGCAGCTTTAAAATGCTCCACTTATCTTTATGCACTAACTATAAGATTAGGATGCAATACATATTTTTTTGTTACACGTTTGTGATTATAAAATGAAAAGACTTTCAAATACCTCAAGGTAACCCCAGTACGAAAGGTTCTAGTTAACTACCTTCATTACAATTTCTTAGGAGAGATGCTGGCCATACTGTGTTAAGATGTTAAAGCTGATTAGATCTAGCCATATATTTCATGACTACATCGGTGCAAACAACTAATATAAAATTAAAGAGAACATTAATCACTTTCCTCCAACACGCGGGCACTAATAAAAATGAATGAAATATAAAAACTTTTGCACCTCTTATTGCATCGGTCCCAAAGTACTGCAAGAATATGGGAGTAGTCATAGCAAAATGGTTTGCTAATTATATTTTTGTCATGAAGGAATTATCAATGCACATTCCAAGGTCCCATACAATATCATACTATCTATGCAAGTGCAGACATTACAGATAAAGTGATTTTATAATTAGATTTTTATTATCATAAAAATAAAAAGCCTTAGAGTATATGTACACTGGGAAATTTTGTTTTTTTTAAATATTTTAAAGTATTTTATGTATGTGTAGAGCACCCCATCCCACCCCCAATCGGTGATTTATATTTCTAAAAAAATATACTTACACCGTAAGCAGCAGAGAGGGGTGGGACCGGCAGCCGCGTCTGTGATTGGCTTGCTGGCAGCCAATCACAGGCGCTGCAGCTGGTTATACACACAGCCGAGGGAACAAAGAACTGTAAGTATATTTCTGGGGCTTTTTTTTAGAAATCTTAATCAGCAGTGGGGGTGGGCTAGGGTGCCCTACATACAGAAAATAGCTTTTAGTGGTAGTGTAGGGATAGAAGCAATCATAAGGCACCAGGATGGTGTGGGTGGGGGGAGGGCTCCCCTGCACATGGATGACTCACAGACACCTCCTACCCATCACTTTTTGCAACTTTGAACAGGCACTGCAGGAGAACCATAAGGAGCAGATATGTAAGGTAAGGGTTTTTTAACACTATACAGAGGGCCAGTTGTGGGTTAAATTGTAGTTTTGGGGTAGACATGCACTTTAAGGCCCATACATACGTGGGATTGCAGGTCTGACTCATGACACACAATATGTAACTAATAACTATTTCTGATAACTATTGTTTATTGTATGGGCGCTTGCTCAGGCCGGTCGGTCGGACATCCTTAATGACCCGTTGGGTCAGATCATCAACGAGGCACAACCGCGTGTCTGAATGATACTCAGCCGAAATGGCCATTCGGAACATTTCACGTGGCGCTAAACCATATTACTAGTAAAATATGGGTTTTAATAGGTATTAATAGGTTTGCCTGGGGTGGATTTTGGCCTGCCAATGGTTGTCTGCAAGGCTTTAATGTAACTGCTGGGCCCCCAGATACAGGCCTACTAAATTTTAAAAGCTACTTTTCAATGTTTCCACATGGTACTTTACGTGCAATCTCCCAACAAACCCCTTGAACTTTGAAATCTGCTTGATGTTAAGATTAAAAGTACTCAGGCTTATTACAATATATCGTCTTATTAAAATATTGTGAATGTAGTATAAATTACTACAGAGTTGAAGAAAAGTGGTGATATGTGTGTTAATTTAAGAAATCAAATGAGTTCTACATAAGTTTGTGACTTGGGAGGTCCCATCAATTTTGTCACCACACAGGTAAGTGTCCCCACAAGCACAAGCTACATGTTTACTAGCACCCCCCAATCCAAGGTTTGTGTGCATCGCTGCTAATCTCAGCATGATGTCACAGGAAGCTAACAATGACTGTTCGCCAGTGCTTGTAGTGTTGGTAAAAAAATCTGCCTGCAGTGTCACTTGTGACACTTGCTGTTTTGGCTACAAAAAAGTGTCACTGACAGCTACTAATAAAAGCACTTTCCACTAATTAATTGTCTGTCTGGCCCAAAGCATTTTAAAGTAAATTAGTATTTAACTCTTTGTTTCTTTTATTGTAAAGATTAGTAAAGTTAAGTGGATAAATATTTTTTAACCACAAATTACCAAAATCTAGGAAATGCAATGTTAGAAACACATTAGAAACAATTATCACATCTTAATGATTTTATCTTTAATTAGAGGAAAGCTTTCTAAATTAGAATAATTGGATCAGAGTCTGTAATTTATTTTAATCCAGTTTAAAGGTAGTGCTTTTACCTTACAATAATTTAAAACAAGCAGTAAAGTAATTACATGTACATTTCTTCTTGTAAAGTGACAGAACTTTGCCTTAAGGCACAAGGCATCGATATTCCGATCGATTCAATCCATCCGTTCAAATTGATCGGATTATCGAAGACACTTTTCTGGGTTTTCAATAGACTGATCGGTCTAACGAAAAAAAAATGATTGGGCATTTGATTTCCATCGACCCAATCTACAAGAACCATACCTTCCATAGTTTTCAATCTGAAATATATGGAAGAGTAATGGTGCAAGGTGGGGATGTTCGATCGATTCATTCAATCGGATTTGCGATTGTCCAAAATAATCAGAAGAATATTGGACAGTGCATGCCCAACTTTAAAGCTCATACACATGTCAGACCGTGTGGATGAGGCACAACTCACAACCAAGTGGCACACCAGCGACAGATGGGCATTTTGCATGTTTTTTGCTGCTTAGTAAATGCTCTCTAATAGACCCTCGACCGAGCAGCCATACACCACAGGTGTGCCGCTCAATCATGGGTTGGGCCTTGTCTACACGGTCTGACATGTGTATTAGGCTTCACTTGTGTATGAGGCTGGTAATCATGAGTGATTTTGCACATGGCTAGTGACGAATGAGAGGCTATACTGCATGCATGATAATCATACATGTATGGCCGATTGGTCGGGCATTTTTCATTGATCTGTTGATCACCGTTTGTTGACCACTATCAATGTCCGTCCGAACAGCCATTCGTATACAATTAACAAGCTAGACAGTTGTTTGTCTGGGCTCTTGTCTGTTGCCCATTGCTTGCAAAATCTCACATCTCTACTTTTGTACACAACAGCAGAGTTTTTGTCCCAACTAGCGAGCGCTCGGCCAAGAAAAATAGCAATAGTGCGTGGGCAACAGTGCGCACGACAGATTGTGCAGTCCCATAGGGAAACACACTATCGTCCGTGATTTACCAACAGTCCCGAGCTCGGTCGTAGCACCCCCACCATAAGATATTTCCGGATGACCGACTGATACACATCACTATCGGTCGGTTGGCTGGAAATATATTATGGTGTGTACCCAGCTTTACAGTAGGTTAGGTACACACGGGCAGATATTTCTGTCCAACCGACTAGACTGGTTAGCTGGGCCAAAATATCTTCCATAGAAGACTGAATGATCACCTATTCTTTCATCTGATTTGACTGAAATAACGATCAGACATTGGTCAGTAGAGATGGCCGGTTCGTGGACCCGAACCCGGATCCGCCGCGGATTTCTCCCGTCCGCGAACGGCGGATTATTCCGGACTTTCCGGACTTCCGAACTGCGGTTTTTATTTTTTTTACGAAAATTTTCGAAAATACGAGTATCTCCGTAATTACGAGGATCTACGATACTTGCGGGATACGGAAAAACCAAAGATCCTCGTAATTACGAGGATTCACGTAATTACGAGTATTCTCGTAATTACGAGAATACTCGTAAAAACGAGTAATTCGTGTAAAATTTCAAGACGGAGCAAGCCACATGATCCAAACTAGCCAATGGTAGCTATCATAGTTACAGAAATCCTCGTTTTTTTACGGAAATCTTCGTTTTTACGGGAATCCTCGTATTTTCGAAAAATACCGTTTTTTTTAAAGTCACGCTAGCGGACTGTACTTTTTAGGTATTGTTGGCATTTATACGTGCTTCTAAGGCCATTACCCAGGTCCCTGAGTGGTTAAGTGTACGTTACCAAGGCTATTTAGACCACTTTTAATGCGGATTTTGCCGAACTTTCATTTTAATACGTTTTAACGGGTCCGCTCGCGGATTTTCGAATTTTCGGATTTTTCCGAAAATCCGCGGATCCTCGCGCGGACCGGATTTTTCGAAGTTCGGACATCTCTATTGGTCAGTTGTGGTCAGGATTCCACTTTATAAAATTAGGAACTGTACATTTTTGTTTATTTTTTGGGAAAAAGAATATAACCTTACAGAATATGCCACCTACAGCATTTTGACAACTTATTACAACCTATGAGATTTGGAAATGGCATATTGTACTTTTCATTTGTTTTTTTTCTCCTCCATTAAAACAATGTGACCATCTGGTACCACCCACTTCCCCACCTGCTGATCTTATTTGCGAATAAACTGCTACCATGTGATTGTGTTAGATGTATGCTAATATCTTAGAAGGTATCTTGCTGTGACCTTCTGTTTTGTTCTAAAAATAACAGACAAAAGGTGATAGATGTTACCTGCCAAAGAGTTTAGCAATGTTGGATGTGCTATTTAAGAATAATAACACCTATTGACATATTATAAGCAGGGAAATTAAAAAATGAGGAAATAAATTAAAATAAATAAAGTAAAAACATATACTTTCCCAAAAGACATTAGTTCAAATGGCGTTTCCAGATTGAGCACAATGCTACTGAGTTTTATATATATATAAAATGATATAATTCTGGCAACTGTTTTTGTAAGTTTTGTTTGTAAAGCTACATACACATGTTAAATAAATGTCTTTTGGAACTAGGCTATGTGATCATTCCAACAATTACCTTATGTTCCTCATACAGATGGACAATAACCAACCAGCCTGTTCTGGGGAGGAGAGGGGGAGAATACAGGAGACCTCCTGTGGCATCAGGGAAAGACACATTTCAGCAGAAACAATCATTTAGTACCACATTGGAAGACAATTATCTAGTGCACAGATTTCAAATTTGTGCCCCTCCAGATGTTTGTACTACTCCCAGCATGCAGCCTGGGAATGCCTGAATGTATAGTTTTTAAACATCTGGAAGGCCATAGGTTTAATATCCCTGGTCTAGTGAGTACACAAGGCTAATGTAGGGTAGCCACATCAGCCACTTGTAAAGTCATCATGCTGCCTGACTAATTAGTAATTACCCTTATAACACAATTTCTCAAATGGCGTGCATTGATAAAATCAGATGTTTGTCTTCACTTCTATGCCAGTACAGTCCGGCATTAAGAACAAAGTTGTGCCACAATAGAAATTTCCATTCACAAATTTGCCACAGTTAGAGAAAATCTGCTTTAGATTATTGCTGTACGACTACATATTTAGAATGCATCTGGCTCTATCTATGTAGCTATGCTGCATGCAAAGAGGATTACAGGTAACTCAAGCTGCAGCTGTATAGGGTGCATGAATAATCTAAATTAATATACTCATTTGAAACACTACCTGATACATACAATTGTAAAAAAAGAATTAAAAAATAAAGAACAGTCATCGTGTTTCTTTAAAAGCATATTTAAAATCTTTTCACCCCTACATTATTTAAAATAATGCATGTACAATGCTCATTGTTCTAGTAGCCAGCTCTGCAATAGTAATGCCGGACATTTATCTGCCAGACTTTACATCAATTTGACAGTCAATCTGACCTCCCCAAATGTTGTATTAATAGAAACATTGGGTTTAAGGTTCTAATTTTGTGGAGTTCCTGCGGCATTCCCGGGTAGGTAATGCTTTATGACTAACGTTACGTTGTTACTTTGAAAACAATTTATAAGGCTGGTAGCTTTATCAGTGGTTTACTGATCAGTTACCATACAGTATATGTGTTGATTCAGAGGAAGGCAAAAAATAAAGACAGTATGAAGGAGGAAGATTTCCTTGCTAACTCCAAATGACAACCGGAAAGGATCACTGGATCAACCAGAACTACATATATTACTACCAGTAGCTTTCAATATTTTTCATAACTCAGGTACCCAGGTTAAAGTGGTGCGCACACAAAAATCTGCTAGAATGTATGCACACAGACAGTTTTAAATTAGATCCAGCTCCCTCTTAAAACTATTCAAGCCCCCCTCTTAAAACTATACAATAAACATGCAATTACCACATCCGCTGGAAAAACAGTTTAACAGTGGATAAGCAGGATACAGGATAAGCACTGTGGTAAAGGTAGAGGGTAGTTAAAATGGCTTAATAACATAATTTATACATTTAGATTTGACACCATGTATGGGGGTGGGTGATCTTAGACTGGGTACGTACGGGCCAATACTTTTGACGGGTCAGACTCTAAAAAATTAGAAACAGCGAGCAGACTGACTGTGGCCAAAATTTTTGTGCAGATGATCATGTGGTCCTTGTAACAGTGTAGGAGGTTCAACATAGACATATTCAGAGGAAGAGGGTACAAAAATCCCTTTTTGGTTACAAATTGCAAGCATAAAAATCACTGGACCATCAAGAACTTCATACATCACTACCAGCAACTTTTAGGCTGGGTATAAACCAGCAGATATTTCTGGCCGATCGACCAACTGATAGTGCCGTGGATCGGTCGGAAATATCTGATGGTATGGGGCAGCTGGCCGTGTCCAAGCTCAGTCACGTTTGTCCAAACTGGCGATCAGGTTTGGACCACATGATCGGTCTCGCACACTGTCAGCCTTGGCCACTATTGCCCCAACCGACAGTCATTTATCCCGGCCGAGTGCTCACTTCCAGCGAATGTTTGGTGGGGATAAATAATAGCCTTAATATTCTTTAATTTTAGAAAAGTATCTAGCCCTTTCTTGAAGCATTTCAATGAACCTGCCATTATCACATCTACTGGATGACTTTTTTCTAATCTAATGGGATGTCAACATTGTGTAAAATGCACCAGAGAGTGTTTTGTAAGGTCCATTAATCTATTGGGGTAATCATATACACAAACACCTCTTCTCCAGTGTAAATAACCTTAAGGTAACTAATCTGACTTTATAGTCAAGGTTGCCTATTCACCGTCTAAATTTAGTTGCCCTTCTCTGAACCATCTGCAATTCAAAGAAGTCATTTTTATATACATAATTCCAAAACTGCACCGACACATTACCAGGAATTGTACACTGAAAAAAATGAATTTGCCTCATTTCAATCTATAAACGAATACATGTAAGCCGCACTTACTCTGATGGGTTTGTGTTGCTGCATGACTTTAATCCAGTACTTATTTTGCTCAAACTCAGTCTCTCGGTCCCCAAGCCCCCTGCCAGACTATCTGACTCTTTGTGAGGGCAAGCATGCTCAGTAATCCCTATGAGGTAGCATTGGGAGAGGGAATTTTCCACCATGCAGTTCACATAGTAACAGAATACTAATACTTATACTAAGACACTTGATTGACAGCTGAAATATGAGGTGTTTCAGATTGGATATACGTGTGTAGATAGCATTGGCTCCCTCTACTTAAATGAGCCCTTGTAGTCTGATGGACCTTTTTCTGTCTGCAACGGACTCGCACACAGCAGTTTCTTCATGCCAGCACTCCTCAATGACACGATATTGGGAAGTAGAAATAATCAAACCTACCTCTCCGGCAAGGTATTTTTTATTTATTTTATATTATTTTAAAAAAGCTTTTACAGTGTTGTTATCTTTTAATTGTCCCACATTCTCTGTTTTCATTTTTATATTATTCATATACTTAAAGAACTTCTTGGAGTTTGCCACATATGCCACAATCGAAAGAGAAGCGGGTGATAATCAATCACATGGAGGAACTTTAAAGGAAAGTTTAAAGAACTTGCTGTCTTAGCAGTTCTATGTAAAATACTCCAGGATAAGAAGGTGAACATCCATTAAGCTGTAAATTATAACTCCAATAAATGTTGAACTAATTGCTTGGATGTACAATGTCGGCCCACACCTTCTGACCTACTCCCCTGCCTAGTAGGCATGACCTGCTATAATAGGTTCCAGCAGTAGTTTAGGATTTGTGTAAAGAACACAAGACTGTGTGACAATGGATTGCTGGGAAATAATACACATAATTTCTTGAAGGTTTTTAGGTTTTAGGTTTTTTTCTTGAAGCCCCTCTCTCTGGCCCAGTAATAGTGGACCACATTAATAAGTCTGGAAGCATGCAGGCTTATGATTGCAGGCCTGGAAGCATTCATTTTGCAGGGAATATCTGATTTTGCAAATATCTGCATCAGCAGTCTCTGGACCTTCAATAGATGACTTTTACCAGAGGCCGGAATACAAAAACAACTCTGACAGCACAAGGGTTGGTAGATATTTATATTAAAAAAAGTAGAAATTTTAAGGATTTGATCTCCTTTAAATTCTTCTAATTCTTAATATCCTTTAAGGTTTGTAGCTTTAAGGTATATGACCTTTGTCATACCTGAGGAAGGGGGCACATTTACAACCCCCCCTGAAACGTTGTGACATGTTGTGTGGTCTGTATTAATAAAAGTTATTATTTGGAGTGCCACCCTTGCCATTTGTTGTTCCTGTGATATTTATCCACCAAGGGTTGGATTTTTTTGAGGAGTGAGCACCCACGCTTGGTGCAAGTGCAGAGGACTTTGTGTTATTTTATATGACCTTTGTGCATATTGTAATGTAATGATCTACCTATGAAAATGGAGGGCTAGATGAGCATTCTCCAGTCTACAGATGAAATTCAGTAGGCATGTGCAAACAGGTTTCAGTACCACACCACAGTACAGCTGTTCGGGGCACATAGGAGAAGTGTGCTGCCTTCTAGCTAAGGAATCTGTGAAAGTATGATCAAATCAAAATCCCAACAGTCACTTTCTGTATGAAATGCACCAGGGGCCAAGGCTACACTCTGTGTCTCTCTAACACAAACACACAATTACAAAATAAAAGTCCTCAAATGTATACAATAAAAGCACAATAATAAATGCATAAATATACAAAGCCAAGTGTTTAGTTTTATAGCAGGATAGTCTAACCTGTGTTGTACATCCTGTGTTTGCAAACTACAACTCCCATCATTTCCTGCAGCAGTTTGCTGTTTGAGAATGCTGGGAGTTGTAGAGCCACAACCATGTTCACAAACAAAAAACATACCCCTAAACACTACACAGCTGCAGTTACTAAAACCACACAGATACAGCTACTAAAACCCTTCCATTTCCAATGGAACTTATCAATAAAGTTAGTTTTATTGTCTGAAATGCAAAAACCTCCTAAAATGCAGATCCAAGTACACACAACTACACACAACTACTGACATACCCTCATAACCCAACCTACCCTTAGGTTTTCATGGCAACCACACCTAAACCATCAAGAAAGTTAGTTTTACAGTTAAAACCACAAAGACATGCCCCTAAAACCTCACAGTCACATTTACACACACCTACCGCTACATCCACCCCTCCCTCCATTTGCATGGCAACCATACACACAATATTAAAAATATATCAATTTAATTAGAATGGATTCTGAAATTTAAATGTCCTCTTTCATTACCATAGCAAGATTATTGAGTTTTAAAACCTGCAGCACAGACACACACATTCCCTTCCAAAATGCAGCTTTTCAAGCCAAAGTTTATAATACGTTTCCCTTTTTTATGTATTTTCCGATATCTAAAGAGAAAAATGATTGCCCACACTTAATTTAGTTTTAATATATATTTTATTTACAATAAAAAAACCAACATATTTATTTACAAACTCTTTTTGTATTAAACGCTTTATATAAATACTGGAATTCATGGGGATATCCTGTACTGGCGCCCATGTTTTCAGATTTTAATTTAATATACAAAATGTACAAATGTACAACTCCCTTTTAAATAGGAAAATGACATCATTTTTACAGATTCACACACACACAAAAAAATCATTTAGAATGTAAAAAAAGACATTTCAAGCACTGGTCAATTATGTCCAAATGAAAAAAAGTCTTTTCCTAAAAAAGCGCTTACCTAGATATTCAAAATAATGGTGACTTTATATATATATATATAACAGGTTGCCATCACTGTTGGCAATGAGATTCAGTAAAAAAGAAAACTATTACAAGCGTATATGACACATTGCATGAATGTAAATAGATTCAGTTCTTTACAAACTAAAGGTATGTGTTTATGATATGAAACTTGAATCTACAGCTAAGCCACAACAAAAATCTGCAGGCTTAAAGTCAACTATAGTATTCACTATTCACTTTTCTTGTGAACATTAGTGAAATAAACATTCCCATTTGTTGATAATCTGAATACTGCTATATCAAGTAGTAAAGTGCCTTCTTTTATTCACCAAAAAGTCTGACAGTCTTTGTCTCAGTACCATTGATGGCAGTGCTAATTGAAATCATATTCATTTTGCAATTTGAGGTGATAAAACTGCCTATAGAAAATTGGTAAAGAATATTTTTTCTCATTATATTTGGCATTTGCAGTTTTTGATTGCAAATACAGAACGTACATGACCATTCTTGCTTCTGAATGTATGTGTCTCGTAATCTTGTGGGACACATCCATTTCCCGAGCCTTCTGCCCAAACCATACAGTGATCTCTGTTACGTGAATCCCTGCAAGAATACAAAAAAACCAATAAGGTGTTATTTCGAACAGACTTTTCTTAAAATTGATTAGTTAGCAAACAAAAAATAAAATAATGGCACAATGGTCCATTATAGACAGTGCCATATTTTG
The DNA here is from genome assembly GCA_019447015.1 of Hymenochirus boettgeri. Taxonomy (NCBI): domain Eukaryota; kingdom Metazoa; phylum Chordata; class Amphibia; order Anura; family Pipidae; genus Hymenochirus; species Hymenochirus boettgeri. Next base: position 192,775,931 of record CM033469.1, on the reverse strand, counting down.
TCACAACTCTTTATGACAGTAATGTTGAGATGTATTTCAAAAATATCATTAAAGCATCTGTAAAGCTGGTCAAAAATTCACTCTGACTGATCTTTTCCAACAGGATAAAGCACTGCTTTGTTCCCAATAACATTTTTAACTCTTCACAATACTGTATATTTGGCCTATTCACATGATAATCAATTGATATATTTTATAGACTTCCTCATTTAAGAAAGTGTCAAATGTATAAAAACCGAAAGCCTCTACAGAGGTGCAAACAGGAAATCATTCCATAGGGTGGGAGTTTGGAAGCAGCTGTGCTTACCTGAGAAGACAATGGCTTCCTGATGAACAGCCTCCTAAACATCTTCCCACATCAATTTCCTACAAGATTAACAAAACAAAGACATTAAAAAACACTTCAAAAACACTTTTATAGTGCAGATGAGAAGAAAAGCCATCTGCTTAATGGGAAACTGGTTTGCATATGAAATGCACTCTTCTAAACTTTATTACACTACACACATAACAGGAGAATGAAAAAATATTTTTCTTCTTCTGACAACAATATTAGAAAATCTAACTTTGTTGCGAAAATGTATTTTATATATAAATGAGTCTACAGGGACACTATGTGAAATGGTACAGGAGTAATAATGTTCGTGGCACGTGAACACAAAAATTCTAAATTTTTATTCCAAGTATTACTGATATAATACAAGTTTTTACTAAATAGAATTTCTTGTTTTTACCCACTAGTTATTAAGAATGAAATGTATTACTCAACTTCTGGAAATTATAAACATCAATAAAATCTTTATATATTTAAAGTATATATATATATATACATTTACCTGATGGGTGGCTATCATGTCACATTAAATAAAAATAAAATATAATGTGGGTAATGTTATTGAATAATAATAAGTAATACATGCCTAGAATTACCTAAGCTGATTAAAACATACAAAATCTTCTACTTCCCTAAAATGGATCTGATTATGTATGACTTTTTCCACTATATTTTTCATGTATGCACTTTTTCACTATACTGTTGTTCTCTAGATCAGGAAAAGAAAGGCACTCCCATACAAGAAAAACAATGAGAAAAAGAGTAAAATAAGTAAACATAATTAGATCATGGAAAAAATAAAAGATATATTAAAATTAAATTAAAATGGTTTGTTTCTCCAACAGCTATTTTACAGTTAATCTCCATTGGCACAAATTACATTAAACATATACCAGTATGCACATTACTGTAGATGCTGTCACACATACCATAAGCCTCTCTTCTTTAATGCCATTGGAACTGTACACAACTTCATAGTAATATTCCAGGTAGCTGACCCTGTAACATTTTTCCTTCATTTCACAGTTTTCCACAGTATTAACAATCTCAGCTCCATTTGGACTTTCAATAACCACAGTGTCAAATTTAGTAGGAGAACATAGGAGACCTGTTTAAGTAAGAAAAACATCAAGTGAGTTGCAGGTCAGTGTTATTAACCCGAGTTCCAGTGAACCATGGGGTACAAAGAGAGTTTGCTAGTGGAGTGGTTCCATTAGTTATAGTGTTAGGTGTAGTATGGATCCATCATTGTGATGAATCTGGGCACATTTGTTTTTTTTAATAGATATAATTATTAATCAAAATATTGTATTTTGGCATTATTTTATGTTTTGATAAATTAAAAAAAAAGAGTTAATAAAATATATAATCATATTAATGTAGAAGTAAAAAAAGTAGAGAAAGGGTTCTACAAGTGCAAAAAGGTTGAGAAACACTGGTCCTAGGCCCTGAATGATTTATGCTAATTAATTAAGCACTTTGTTAACTTTGTTATGATGGATACCTATATGTATAGAACAGTGTTTTAGGGGAGAAAATCACAAACTGGCAACAAATGTTGGTCCTAGTATCGTAAAACCCAACTTAAATGGCATAGTTATACATCATTTTTTTTTACCCCAAAATGAGAGCCAATTAGTAGTAATGGTATATTTTTCAAATCCACATAAATAAAGAAAAACTAACCACTTTTTAATTAAAGTAACATTGGCAAAAAATGATGTTGTCCAATAAATCATTTAATAAATCTTTATTAATTCTGCAACATTCAGGATGGTATAGAAGCATTTATTTAGTCTGCAGCAACCAATCAGATGTTATCTAACTGCAGTAGACCAGTAAAAAGTTAAACTGTGATTGGTTTTTGCAGATGAATTGCAAGGGCAAATTGTTACACTTCTTTTAACAGAAACATAAGCAGCTAATGTTGACTTCGTTACTGTATTTTAGAGAAATAGAGGTTGATAAGTCCTATTAAGATCACTTTGTTGTCAGGACCTTATGTACAGATACACATCATGCAATTCTTCAGGCTGACTGACCAATATTTCCGTGTATGGATTGGTCAGCCTGAACTATTGCAGGGTGTGTCTGTGGACGACAACGACCAATCACAATGGCACAGCCCCTATGGACTTTTGCTGAGACCGATAGAGATTAATTCTGTCCAACCACTCGCTAGCGGCGAACTGTGGTCAAGGACTAAAATTTGTATCATGTGTGCCAGCCTTAGTGACTAGTGTCTGTGGGAATGATCTTATTGCTGTGTCTTGTTAAAGCAGTTATTTTTTTCTTTAGCATTAGTATAATTTGTTTGATTGCTTCTTAAAACTAACATTTGTTATTGATAAGGTTGTCATTTTTATCAGATTTATTTTACTGTTAATAATAACTGCAATGTGTTAGTAATCCATTTACAAAATAAAATGACTTCACTTCCCATACTAATTTGGCAGGGCTATTTTAGAAATACCTACACTGTAATGCCTTTTAATATTATTGTATTAAACTGCTTTTGAATGCATACATTATTTAACTGCCCTGTTATCTGGCATGTTTAATGTATGAAAGTAAATACCTGTACTGGATTTAGGGCTTGAACATTTGCCAACATCCACTGTGGACTCAAAAGGAGTATCTGGAAAGTATGTCTTTAAAAATGGCATTCTGATGCACTCTTCTGGAGTAAGGCTGCACTGACAATCCTCTATGACTTCAACTTCATGAAATCCCTGGAATAATAAGACTCTTTCAATTCCAATTTTGGTAGGTTGGCAAGTTGACTCCTGTGGACATGAAGGTTCTGATGCAGAAGAAGGGGAAGGCTCTGAAATCCTTTCACGCAGCTTCAGAAAAAGATTAACATATTTTGAGTAAGTTCAAGCAATTGTCAATAAATGCTTTTTAAATTGTTTAGTAGGACAACATTTTTGTGTTCTTGTTCACATATTTTTGCACAGGTTAGAGTACATTATATATATCAAATATAGGTGTTCCAGCGCTATAACTACCATAGGTATTTAGGATAATTTCTGTTAGTTATATATGTAAAAATACATATAAAATGGTGTTTCTGTACATACATTCAGAATGCAACTATAGAGACCAAAAATAGAATACATACAAACAATAGAAAAGTGCACATACAATTCTAATTGCATATTCTATTGTTTGTATGCATATGCAAAATGTTCATAAAGCTTTTTCTAAAATGTGTGATATTTATCTATAATAATTACTAATCACTGTATAATTTGCTACATTGAAAAATGGTATACTAGCACACACAGCAGCTCATAAGCACAAAACATTTAAAACCTCAACCTGCAAAAACAAAGAAAATCAAAACAAAGACACAGAAATAAACCAGGTGATTTACAGAACTAATTCAATAATACAGGTGAGAAATCTCCCACGAATAATAGTATCAGCAGTTTAAACTGTTAATTAAAAGGCAAGAAATGTAAACATATAACCGCATAACATTGTGTTTGCCATTTAAAACTTTAAAAAATTTAATTTCAGTTATATTTAATATATGAGTGTAAAATATAATTTTGTTATTCCATGGCCTGTATAAAGCTACCTGGCCCCATGCACATATATGGTTATGGAACTTCTATCTAAATCTAATCTTATGTTTTACTGTAGGGAACTCAATATTATATAATTTGAGTGTAAACATTTATAAATGTAACAAAATATCCCTACAATAGTCTTTATAATATACCAGAGATTGGCTGTTACAAGCCTGGAAAAAACAATACCATCCTAATATTAAAGACAAATTAAAATTGTTCCAAAAAAGACATCAAACAATAATGACAAAATAAAAATAATGAGCTAATTACCACAAATTTCACAAAATCACCAACGCTGTATATCTAGCTGGTCAAAGGAAAGAAACAGAGTTTTGTGCACCCTTTATTGTAAAATATAGGGATATTAGATGTCACCAAAAATCATTTTATCCATGACCAGATAAAATGATCAGGCTACAGCACATTTCTTTTGCATACATGCATACATTCACATACATGCATTTCATTCAGTTATTCACTATTTAAAAGAAAACAATGTACAGGATATTCATAGCTCCTTTTATTTTAAGAAAACAAATCACTTTAATCAAAATAAAAAAAATAAAGCTTGGCCCAGACTAAACACAAATGACAGCAGAGCATACCAAAACACACATGCATAGACACCATTTAGGGTGATCTTATTTTTTTTCTCTTATATTTATAAGCAACAAATCTGTAAGTACCGAGAATTATATAGATCACTATTTAGACGCTGAAAATTTAACACCTATGTTCAAGATAAGTCTAATATTGGTTTATGTTTTAAAGGTTGGATGATTATGTTAATTAACAAAAAGCAAAGCATCACATAATAACAAAATGACATCCCACTTGCATTATAGATTAGCACAAGAATTCTTTTATCCAAGTCAGGTTATTTGTTTTTTTTAAATGCTTAGCGATACAATAAAAAAATTTAAACAATAATTGATCTAAAAAACCCTAGTTTTGCTTTATTAACATATATATCATCTCCAATAGATATTTTTTTTAAGTTGGCCAAAAGTTTTTCAAAATATATATCCATGCACTTATACTATATATTATACTAATACTATTCCCCCCAAAAATAGTCATAAACAACAATTGTTTTATTATTATTAATAATTATATTAATTCAGTCAATTCTATTTTATTTCATTTCAACCTGTAAGTTGAATGATGTAAGAAGATGAACACATACCTTTTTATTTTTCAGAATATCCAACATGGAAGAATGCTTAGAAAGTCCAGGAAATATAGGATTGTAATTATTTATTCTTTGAGGTACCCCACAGTGAGATCTGCACAGCCCAACATCAACACTTACTGGACTTCCAGAGATGTCTGTAAAACAATATGTACTACTTTACAAGATGTTTGTAAAACAGACAACCTAAAACTATTACGTATTTCCTTGGTTAGCTTTTAAGAGAAAAAACCCTCAGAGCAAATAAACCACACAAAAACATTTCATTGAATGAGACAATATTATGAAAATTATATAATTTAATATGCAAAATAAACAAACAAAACAAAACTTTAATATTTAAAATATGCACACACAAACACATCTATTATCATTCATAAAAACTATGAAGATACCTTTACATACAGACATACACCAATTTGATTGTAAGGAAGTTATATTTTAATAATAGTTATGTTTTACACACACTGACTCAAGACATAATTGAAACCTACCTTGCCCGATATAAACAAAATTGCTTTGCCTTTTGCAGCAGCCTCTTTCTGCAAATAGGTTTCTCCTGTCATTCTGCCTATTGACTGCTTCTTCATCTGCAAGACAGAATAAAATATACCCCATTTTCATGTTAAGGAAATGTTGCCTTTGCATGCAATGCCTGATTAAAATAAATGGCATGTTCAGTATTGCTACAAATTACAAACAAGCCCACTCAAAGTCCTATAAATAAACCTAGTGTAATTATTTTACTTACAGGCTGCGGAATATGAAATAAACATGCTGCATAGGTACAGAAATCCCAAGAAATGATGTTCCATGTCTGATGCTTTCTCCTCTTTAAAAGCTACTGGCTAGGTAAAGGATTTGAGACCCAGACTTTTATATCCTATGGGGGCCAGATCTAATATGTATATTGAACAAGAGGTTTCTTAGATTACAATCTTAATACAACACAAAAGTGGTGTCAAGAAAAGAGCCAAACTAATTGAATTTCCACGCTTAAATGTCTCAGGGACAGTGAAAAAGCAGGACTTCAAAGAAGTGTTTTAAATACCAAATTATGCCCCCCAAGGTAGGTTTTCTTTTGCTTTTATTTACTCACTCAGCTTGAGGTGTTAGTTAAAGCCACTTGTGCCAGCCAAATTAGGCTTTAAGTAGCTTTGAGTCTCCTCTAAGTCTCTTCATTTAAAAGGGAACAAAAACGCTTTTGAGACATTCACCTAATTCACTTGTCTTTTATCTACAGTTAAAAGCTCTCGCGACACTTTAAACTTTTGAATTCACAGCAGTTTTCTGATAAACTGAAGCCACAGGGGATCTTACATTACTGTAGCAACAGTGCCAATCTAGTACGCAACTTTTAAAGCGTGAAGTTACAGGCTTATTTTCAAGCTGATGTGTACTATGAATTTGTAATGCCATAATAAAATAGTTATAATTATATTTACTGAATTGTCTGTACTGATTTAAAAAATGTATATTACATAAACGATGGCTAGCTAAACAAAATACTTTGGAAGAGACACAGTGCTACCTGATTTGTAAGCTTTACTGGCTGAACCAAAAAACAAGTGAAAGTGGAAGCACACTATCCGCAAGTACCAAAAACAATGTTTGGGGAGTAATGCACCCTTTCCTTGGGTGCTACAGCATCAACCTATTAGTTTAGACTAATGGTACATCAGACATCTGCTCAATCATGCTAGTGACCATAGTAGGAGCTGGTGGAATGCGAATTATGAATATTACGTTACCTCACTATGCACCAAAACTTAACGTGCGGACGACCTGTCCAATATGAAGGTCACTGCCATGAACTGCTGGCAAATCGAAAAGATGTGTTGTGTGCTAGTATAAGCATTATATAGTATGCTAGTATAAGCAAATAAGCATTTTCAGTTCCCCTCCTGTTGTGATGATAGTGAGAAGCCAATGCAATAATATACCACCAGTCTTAATTCAACACACACGAGTAGTTCTTAAACTATTCCAGACTGTGGCACACTTTTCACTGCAAATGTCTAGCATTTCTGTAATTGCACATTTGTGTTAATGTTGCACTATTATTGTAAAGCACAATAAATTTGTAGCATTTACAGATTACGTTATGGTGCATATTGTAATAGAAAATAATTAATGTTGTAATTAATGTTGTATCAAGAAACCATTCACATTTTCCATGTTTTTTTTCTTCAGACCTCAATATAAGCATACTTTATGTAGTAATATAATTCAATTAAATCTTATTAATAAACAAAATCACCCACTGCATTTGTGTTGTTACTAAAGCTGGGTACACACATTCCCAAAAAATCGCAAAACAATCGCTTCAACACCGACAAAGGTTCTGCGTCAGCAACGGTGGTTTCGGACAAAAAATTTCCCTTGTTCGCAGTCGGCTCCCTAAGGTACTAAGGTATAGAGAGTCAATCACGACCGTAGGGAGTATGCAGCCACGAACATTCTCACTATACTTTATATATATCCCATGTTTGACAGATTGTTCAGTCTGAACCCACCTTTATGAATGTAGTGATAAAAATCAGACTTAACAACTCAGTCCTCACACCTGGGTTTATCTTTTATCGAAGTGAATCTTTAATTGAATGTTCCAATAACTGGTCTGGTCTTGCTCCACTCTCTTTTGGCTCAGGACCAATGGAAAGAAATGCTCTGCATGATTGTTCCAATGACAATGAGCAGCATACCCTGTTCTTTGTGGAGGGTGAGTGAACAGGAGCCAACCCAGTGATAAATCCCTGACATTGATTAGAAATACAGCAATAAGGGTCATTAAACAATGTCAGGGGGGCATTGTACAAACACTAAAGCATAAAAATTGTATATTTTCCCATTTCTTACATTTTTTTTCTTATTGTATTCATAACTTGTTTGACAACCCATTTTTAATTTAGTGTTTATTAGAGGTGCGGGAAACTTCTGTAGATTTGTTTTTTAATTAATGTAAAATTAATTATTTTCACAGCAGGGAATGACAAGGGAATTTACTTTGATCTGTTTCACTCTAATAGAAAAAAGAACATAGTTTTCTTTTATAGACCTTTCAAGCCATCAAAGCCTACTTATTGTAACAAGACTTTTTAAACTCCATCAGGCTCATTCACCCAGAGCTGCTATCACTGTGGGTAAATGCTGCTTTCGCGATTCCATATCGCGATTGCGAATGTGGGTAAATCCCGGTAAGGGATTTGCTGGCGTTAAAATCCTGGGCTAAAACTAGCGCAAACGTGATGTTGAATCGCGAGCGCCGGATGCGCGGGCGATTTTTGCTTAACCCCATATGGATTTACAATCGTGCTAATCGGTAGCGAACCGGTTAGCGCGACTTTAACTCTATGTATTTGCCCAGCGAGTTTGGTTAAATCGGCCCCATGTGTCTTGCTCCAAAATTAGGTTCACTTAAATTCACTCTAATTTGTATCTAAAAAATATTTTAAGGAAGCAAAGAATAATATTTAAATTATGCATTTTTAAGGGTTTTAGGTGCAAAGAGGGGTTTGCCCCTAAACTTGAGCACAACATTTTAAGAAAACAACAGTTATTTGATAAAAGTTCTTATCATTAAAGGGACTGTAAACTCGTCATAATATTACGCTCGGGGGACCTGGAACTTACCTTACCCACCGATCCACTCACAGCCGCTCCTTCACTAAACAGCTGTTCTCTCCCAATCGCGCGCCCTATCTTTTGTATTGGCGCGCATGTGCCTAAGATAGGGCGCGCGGTCGGGACAGAGCGGCTGTCAGTGAAAGAGCGGCTACGAGTGGAGCGGCGGTAAGGTAAGTTCCAGGTCACCCGAGCGTCCTATTATTCACAGGGAGGTGAGAATAAGCTTTCTCACCTCCCTGTGAATAATAGAAACGAATGGCAAAAAGTTATTTTTTGGGGTTTAGTGTTCCTTTAAAGGATAAGTGCGTGCACTGTAAAAAAGTTCAGTTGGAAGCTGCAGCTTTAAAATACTATAACCATATTTTTTTCCCTATGCCCCCTCCAGAGCCTACCTTTGTAGCTTGAAAGTTGCTGACATCTTGTTTCTGCTTAGCTGAATGGTTAGCTCCGCCCCTTCGAGATTTGCAGCTACCTCCTGATTCTTCTTCGTGCATACATGGACGTTTGTGCGCTTAACGTCATCTCCCCACGCACACACACTGTGCAGCGAGATGACATCACATGCGCACATGGAACAAATGGGCCTTACCATTCGAGGCTGAAAAATCAGGAGGTAGCTGCAAATCTCTGAGGGGCGGAGTTAACCATTCAGGAAACCAGTAACAAGATGTCAGCAACTTTCAAGCTGCAAAGGTAGGCTCTGGAGGGGTATAGGGGAAAAAATTGGCTAAAGTATTTTTAAAGCTGGAGCTTCCAACTGAACATAACTTGATTTTACAGTGCACTTATCCTTTATAAATGGTGCTAATTTTGCCCCAACCAATCAGATGTTAGCTTTCAAATGTTAAATATCTGATTGGTTGGGCAAAATTAGCACCATTTTTAACGATAAGAATTTTTATTGAATCTCCAAAGTATGCCAAATTAATAAGACTAGACAAATGGTGTGCATTTTAGTTCACAAGAAGTCATACAAAGAAAAATACATATTATTAGACAAAAAAGTTGTAAAAAAAAACAAAACATTTTATGTTTTGAGAAAAAAGATAGGTTACAAAAATATTCATGCCACCTTATTGACTGTAGCAAAAATCTTTGGCTTTGCCCAAGTTTATTGATATATCCAGAAAAGGGTACAAGGGAGCAAAGCCTGGCAAAAAAAATATAACAATTTAAATTAATTGTACTTTTTTTAAACTAAATATATTTTTAGTGTTTTAAGTTAATATAATTTTGACAACCATTTGGAGTACTCCTGCATTGCCCTTTAAGCTTCATTTACTTAAGCACCATTAAGGATTGCTATTCAATTTTTCATCCAGAATGCAAAAGTAGCATTCCTGCACTTTAACTTTACTGTATTGTCACCCTTTTCTGTAAACCTCTGCAAAACCTTCCTGCACTAGATATCTCGGACTGACTAACCTGCATGGGTTTTATGAGGAAGTGAGTGAGAATTTAGACTCTGAAATAGCAGTAGATATTGTATACTTGGAATTTGCAAAGGCTTTTGATACAGTCCCTAATGTATAAGCTAAGGTCCGTTTGGCTGGGATGGCACATTTGTACTTGGATAGCAATTTTATTCATGGATAGGAAGGCAATAGTTGTTAATGGGGCTTCATCAATATGGACTAAGTGAGGAGTGAGGAGCCTGACGAAGAGTCCAGGATGGGCGTGAAATGCGCATCGGTGTTGACTCAGGCGGAGGGGTGGTGTATCGGAGGAGCTCACTAAAGGACTTGGGGCCATCCATTTATACCCAGTAATTTCGGGACAGTATCTCAATGTGGTTATGAGTATACTGTATGAACTTTTGGTGACTGATCTATGTGGGGATGCACGTGCTAGGAGGTGGGACAGTGAAACCAAGTGTTTCCTGGTGTGTAACTGTGTATAGAGGCCACAGACAGTGCATGGGAGTCAAGACCTGATACCAGTCACTTGGAAACACGAGTAACTTGGGACAGGCGAAGATTAACCACAGTGCAAAAGCGGTATACCATGTTCAACTTTTCGTTTCTACCTGTTTCAGCCTGATACGGTTGTTTTAAGTCCCGATACACCTCCATGCTCAACCTGTACTAGGATGTCTGATCTCCTTGTTTGCATTTGGGATGGCCCTGTTTTGAACGGTTGAACTGCTGGGTTTGTTCCTAGTGCCATAGGAATGAACCCAGTAGTGAGTGAGAATCCCCTGACTTACCATCTATCACTTGAGCCCCCTGATTCCTTCTTTCTTTACTTTTGTAATAATATTTTATATTATACACGTGTGTGGTATTGGGGGTATTTAAAGGGATGGGGTGATGAAACATGTATATTGATATTGGAAGTGTCACAGGCTATTAAAGGCTTAATAGGCAATCCTTTTTGCCTTACCTTAAGTATTTTTATTGTGGTTGCGCCTATTAGGTGACTTTTTACTACCTTCCATTTTCCTTAATGGGAAGGGAGTTTGTTTTTGCTATTTACATTTATTTCCCTGGAGGCACCCTCAATAATCTTAGAGGACCCACGTATTCTAAGAAAGTGATCAGGGAGGAGCTCTACACCTAATAAATTCTAATATGGTAGAAACAGCCATCTCAAAGAATATAAGAACAGAAAATATAACTAAGGATAACCAAACTAGAAAGAGAGGCTCTAAACAACCTGGAAAAAGATGACAACATCACAATTAAGAGAGCAGATGAAGGTGGTGGAACTGTGGTTAAGAATAAGAAGGATTATTGTAATGAGGCATCCAGACAATTAGGTAACACTCAGCATTATAAAGAATTGGATAATGATCCTACCACTTCCCTTAAGAAAGAGATTGATGCTTTACTGGAGGAAGGAGTGTTTCAGAGGATATAACCCCCAGAAATGAAACCACTATTGGTAAAGGAGTACCCACGCACACCTGTATTCTATCTATTACCTAAAGTGCATAAATCTCTGTTAAATCCACCAGGGAGGCCAATTGTTTCAGGAGTTAATTCGTTGTTACAACCCCTTGCTATTTATGTTGATACTTTTCTGCAAGAAATTAAGAGTCTAGATACTTGCTTGGAAGATACCACAGATTTTGTTAAACAAATACAACAGTTACAAAGTCCTGTTGACAATGTTATACTATGTACTATTGATGTAAAAGATTTATATACATCAATACCACATGAAGAAGGAGTTGAATGTATTAGGGAATACCTGGTGCAGAGTAAATTACATTCTAAAGAGATTACTTTTATTTGTGAATGTCTTGAAATGGTTTTAAAAAATAATTATTTTAAATTTGGTACACAATACTACTTACAAATACAGGGCACCAGTATGTATGGCACCCACATATGCCAACATCTTCATGCACCAGCTAGAACATGCATTTGTGTTAAATCAACCAGATTACAACCAAAAAGTAATGAAATGGTTAAGATTTGTGGACGATATCTTTGTAATATGGAAAGGGACTGAGAAAGAACTTCAGGAATTCTTGGGATATCTTAATACTGTACATGAGAAAATTAAGTTTACATATGAGTACAACTCTAATAAGATACACTATTTGGATGTGGAGGCCAATCTTATAAATGGTGAAATACATACAGATTTATACACTAAACCCACAGACAAGAACACTTTACTTTCTCATTCCAGTTATCAGCCCAAAAATATGTTTAGAAGTATTCCGAAAGGGCAGCTGTTAAGAACATTGCGTCACGATCACGATCTAAAGACAGGATAAATAAATTCATGGAAAGGGGATACAGAAACAAAGACTTGGAAAAAATAGAACAAGAGGAAAAAAAAATAAAAAGATCAGAATTACTACAGCCCCCCCCCCCCCCCCCCAAAAAAAAAATTTAGAAAATAGGATGGTCCACATTCAACTGCTTTAAAAAAAGAGATTTTAAAGAACTGGCCAATTTTAAAAAATGTTTAGTAAACTCTTCCAAGATACCCCCCAATTTTCCTATAAAATAGGAAGATCGATAGTAGATAGGTTAGTACATACAGTGTCACAAACTTACATGCCGCTCTGCACATCCAGGATGGGCGTTGTCGTAGACGTTATGATGTCACGACGCTGGCACGCACGGTGTGCGGATTCAAAAGCCGGTGTCCTCCTGGACCTGGTGCCCGATTGTAGCATTAGCTACCTCTGGCTCAGTTCTACTTACCTCACCTATTTCCAGGGATCTCCGTGCTACAGTCTATACTTACCTTTCCAATATCAAAGACTTACCTTACAAGTACCAGAGACTTACCTTACCAGTTCTAGAGACTTACCTTACCAGTTCCAGTTCCTTCTTCTTGATATTCAATTTCCAGTAGTGCCTCAGTATCCTGCATACAACTCCCAGGAGCCTCATCTGCTCCAGAGTCCAAACCTACAGACTTGGGTCTCCTCCTGAAAGGGTACCTGTGACTACCCCGGCCATCCGGCCGAATTTGTTACATGCAGGCACTAAAACCGCCAAATGTAACAAACAGGAAACAAGTAGGAAAGGGACTTTCCCATGCCTGGACTGCCCACACTGCCATGGCATCATAAAAGGAGACACATGTCAGCACCCCACTGATGGTACCACCATCAAAATTAAAAGTTTTGCAGCATGTATTACCCCCAATGTCATCTATTTACTGAAATGTCCATGTGGCTATGGCTACATAGGACAAACAAGCAGGCAATTCAAAGTAAGACTGAGTGAACACAAATGCATGATTAGAAATTATAAACCACCCATTGAACCACAAAAGAAAGAAAAGGGACAAGATCACTTTAAAAACTTTTCTAGCTAAGCACTTTTTTGAGGCAAAGCACCACATATCTCAGCTAAGGTGGTAGATTCTAGAGAAAATACAAAAAAAGGAAGGTGAAAGTAATACTAAGACACTACTTAAAAGAGAATGCTATTGTATTTTGAAAATTAATACTATCAGGGTTATTCAATAAAAGTTCTTATCGTTTAAAATGGTGCTAATTTTGCCCCAACCAATCAGATCTTATTTAACATTTGAAAGCTAATATCCTGATTGGTTGGGGCAAAATTAGCACCATTTCAAACGATAAGAGCTTTTATTGAATAACCCTGTATGTTTCCAAAAGGTTTAAACGAGCAATGGAATATGTCTTCCTTGTTATATATTATATACATATATATATATATATTATATATATATATTATATATAGGCCTTATGTTTGAGTTTTGATTGATTGCATCCTACAAAGTTTATTTTATCTAGACACGTATCACTATGGACTCTATGTTTGGACTTTCTTATATGGACTTATTGTTGGACATTTTTTACACCTATTTGGTGTCCTTCTCATTCTCAGCTCTACACCACCATTGGATTTTTTTTTGTGTTTAGTAACAGGCAGTGCACCCTTGTACCTGGTTATGGCAGTGTTACCTTGGTGTGAGGGTGTTGGCTGTCCCCCTGTACACCTGGTTATGGCAGTGTTACCTTGGTGTAAGGGGGTTGGCTGTCGCCCTGTAGCTGGTTATGGCAATGCTACCTTGGTGTGAGGGGTGTTGGCTGTCCCCCTCTACATGGTTATGGCAGGGTTACCTTGGTGTGAGGGGTGCTGGCTGTCCCCTGTAACATAGTAATTGAGGTTGAATACAGACATACGTTCATCCTATTCACCCTCCTTTTTTTTTTTTTAACCCTACAGTTTATCCAGAGGAAGGCAAACAAAAAACAGCAAAAAAAGGGGGAAATTCCTTCCTGACTCCAAACGACGCACAGCTTAGAGGGAACAATTTCTCACTGTAAAGAAACCTTTCCTAACCTGAAGATGAAACTTCTTTTCTTCCAACCTTAAAGGATGTCCACGAGTCCTCTGATATGACCTATTAGTGAACAATGCACCAGAGAGTTCATTGTATGGCTCATTAATATATTTGTATAAGGTTATCATATCCCCACGCAAACATTGCTTCTCCAATGTAAACAGCCCTAACTTGTCTAATCTGCCTGCATATTCAAGCCCCTCCATTCCCCTTATTAATTTAGTTGCCCTTCTCTGAACTGCTTCCATTTCCAAGATGTCCCTTTTGTATATGGGATTCCAAAACTGCACTGCATATTCCAAGTGAGGCCTTACCATTGCCTTGTAAAGAGGGAGAATAATATTTTCTGTCTTGAATCTATTCCTCTCTTTATACAAGACAATATCTTGCTAGCTCTAGCCGTGGCTGTCTGGCATTGTTTGCTACAGCTAAGTCTGTTATCTACCAGAACCCCCAAATCCTTTTCCATTACAGATGCACTTAACACAGAGTTATTTATGGTGTAGGTGGCACAGGGATTATTAAATCCCAAATGCATCAGCTTACATTTATCAACATTGAATCTCATTTGCCATTCTGCTGCCCATTTTGATAATCTATCTAGGCCTGCTTGTAACACTTGTACATCATTTGAAGTTTCCAAAGCTCTGCATAGTTTTGTGTCATTAGCAAACACAGAGATCCTGCCCTCAATGCCCCCTTCTAAGTCATTTATAAACAGATTAAAAAGAAGCGGCCCCAATACAGAACCCTAAGGCACTCCCCTTAGAACTTTAGCCCACATAGATGTTGCTCCATTAACTACCACTCTCTGTTTGCGATCCAATAACCAATTCTCTATCCATGCACAAATGTTTTCTTCAAGGCCAACAGTCCTCAGTTTATACATTAGTCGCCTATGTGGCACAGTATCAAAAGCTTTCGCAAAGTATACTCCAAGTATACCACATCCACTGCTGTGCCTGAATCTAAATTCTTACTCGCTTCTTCATAAAAAACAATTAAATTTGTCTGGCATGATCTATTGCTCATAAATCCATGCTGACTTCTACTAATAAGATGAGCTCTGGAGACAAAGTCAAGGATATGATCCCATAACAAAGTTTCCATCACCTTCCCTACCACTGATGTTAGGCTTACAGGTCTATAGTTACCAGACTGTGAACGACTATCTTTTTTGAATAGAAGGATTGTAAGAACAACAAACATCTTTAAATCCTTGAGAGACTGAGTAATCCATTTTAAAATCTCAGGCTGATCATGCAAGCCTTGAACTGAAGTATCAGGATAGTAATGAGCACTGGAAAGTTAATTATGTTGCGATGGACGATGCCTCCCCCTTTTCTGTAGGTTAACTGCAAGCTCTATTTTCTTCATCTGAACTTGATTCCCTGAATCTGCAAGATACTGTCTGTCATTTTTCAAAGATCAGGGAGCACACAGTCCTATGCACAGCATAGAGAGAACGCTAGGGACTGTGTGTTTCCCACAACCGTAGTGGATGGGGAAAGACTATTTCTTTGCCTCTTATGTCAAATACCGAAGAAGGGAACCCATATGTTTTTAATAACCTGCCAGGATAGGAACTGAAATGTGAGCCTGCATATGCATGTCTGAATTAAATTAAAGATGGCCATGCACTTAGCCGATATTACAAGCAACCTGACATGGGAGTAGACATTTCCATTGATTGGCCCTAAAATTGGATGTTTTCCCTATCTTATTCTGCCTACATTAGATTGTAATATCGATTGTAGCATTATCGGGAAAGTAATTTTTTTTAAGGGGAAGTTCAGTGCAAATACATATGCTTTTCAGAAAAAAGAGCAGTATTTTTTCATCCCAATGACCTTAATCTGCCAATTCCGAACTTTGCCAGTGTATAAATAAAGTCAACCGAAATACTGACTTCCTGTTTGTAAGACCCCTACTAGAGACCGTTATGGTCTTGCCCTTGACACAGCGCCTGGGTTGATTCAGTTGCTCAGTAGAGATCGGAGCATCTTTGACCCATCCAACAGCCAATCAGTAGAAATGACTGTTAGGAACATTCAAAGGATGTGGTGCATCCTGGGTAGAAGAAGGAATGTTAGAACCTGAAATGTCAGCTCACTAATGTTAACAGCAGGGAACAGCAAAGGGTATGAAATCAACTGATTTTTCAAAATGGGAGAGAAAATGTAGAATAACTAAGAAGGCATTACACAAACTAACAAATAACAAATATTGTTCATTTCCACTGAACTGTCCCTTTAAATACACATGCAATGCACAAACTTATGATCAAAAGCACATTCCTTCTAAATTGATAAAACATTTAAATACTCTTCTGCATACCATAATTGATAATTTCAACTGAACTGTCCCTTTAAAGGGCATGTCCTCCCCCAAAACTAAAATGTAGCCCCATGCTAGCCCCACTGTGTACTGTTAATAAATCCTTACCTTACTCCTCTGCAAGATCCTGTCTGTCATTTTTCAAAGATCTGCACACTCAGTCTCAAGCGTTCTCCCTATAGGAGAACGCTCAGGGCTGTGTTTCCCCATCGGATCCAACTGTATCGGGGCTTTACTGTGTGTACCTAGCTTTAATCGATCAGTTAAATGATCGTAGTACTTTCTGAAGTAAATCGACATTGCCTTTACATGGTGGTGTATATGATGCCAATACAATAACATGTTTAATGTTGATTGTATTGTTGCCGCAAGCATTCCAGTAACCTGACAATAGACAACATTAGAAATTAATCGCCAAACAAATAAAGTCAAACAATATGGTGGATCTACGTACAATTAACATTGTACATCTAAAGCTGGGTACATGCAGTAACGATAAAGCCGACGGTATTGGGGCTTTATCGTTATGTGTGCTCCTTCATTTCCAGAACGAGCGTGTGGCCGCCGAACAATAGGGTCGGCCGAACGCTCGTTCGGGAAAGACAAAATTTCCATCGGCCACGCTAGACTCCCTATAGAGGATGGAAACACAAATGGAAACACAAAGTCCCGAGCGTTCTCCCTATGATGTTCATAGGGAGAACGCTCGGGACTGTGTGTATGACGATCTTTGAAAGATTGCAGACAAGATCTTGCAGATCCTGTCTGTCATCTTTCAGAAATCTGTACTGTGTGTACCTAGTTTAAGTATTATTATACCTTTATATATACCTTTAGATGCAGCAAGATCCCACTACTTTTTACGTATTTTAAATCTGAGCGGTAGATTCCTAGGCCCCATACAATATCATATTATCTGCACACTGGCATACTTTATAAACAAAGGGGTTTTAGTATACATTACTGTGATCACATGAATGAAAAGCCTTCCAACCACGTCAAGGTAACCCCAGTCTGGAAGGTCCTAACTTCTAACCTTTTTAAATTTCTTTTACTTCAATTACGATTAGCAAACTTTGCATTTCTCATTCTTACACACTGGATCCATATAACAGGCTCTCTCACTTCTCCCCAGCCCTTTCGCTTTTTAAAATGAGGGAAGAGGCCATCCAGTGCTTTATATTAAAGGCATAGGACCCCCCATAAAAGGGGCGTGTTGGGGGTGCTATTACCACATGGAGGCTTGACCAAGCCTCCCAATAAATACATACAATACAAGGATTGTGGAAGCACTCCAATTAGGCTAATTTACAACTACATTTAGCGGAAGTGCTACTGATCTGGTCAAACATCTATACAAACATAGAAAAGAATCAATGCACATTCCTAGGCCCCATACAATATCATATTATCTGCACACGAGCATACTTTATAAACAAAGGGGTTTTAGTATACATTACTGTGATCACATGAATGAAAAGCCTTCCAACCATGTCAAGGTAACCACAGTCTGGAAGGTCCTAACTTCTAAACTTTTTAAATTTCTTTTACTTCAATTACAATTAGCAAACTTTGCATTTCTCATTCTTACACACTGGATCCATATAACAGCCTCTCTCACTTCCCCCTGGGGGGGGGGGGTATTGTATGGGGCCTAGGAATGTGCTGAACTAACTAACACTGCAAATATATGTAGGTGTAAGTCAATCCTTGCACTTATGACAACAGGCTGCCTTCATTTTAAACAATGAATCAATAGTATGCAAGATAAACATAGACAGAGGAGGATTATCAATCTATATAACACAATATATCATTATGGGAATTTAATCCTGCTGGTATCCGAGTGTCAAGTAGGAATATCCAATTTACCTCAGTAGTACGATCAGCATTCCTTTTATCCTGAAACACCCTTTGTATGCCCTGTATTTTCAGGCAATTAATATTGCCTCGATTATAGAATTTAAAATGTTTCCCTAAAGGACTCTGTTCAGGATGCGTTTAAAGAGATCTCTGCAATGCTTAACATTGATAACATTGAATATTGTTTTAATATGTTAGAAAGGAATGTTAATAAGGAAACCAGGATTAGCTGGGACATTATGTCATTAGAAAAATACAGACAAGAGAATATTGTGCCTAGGGGTTTTACTTTCTTTGTAGAGGAGGATAGCCAATTCATGTTGGATTGGGATAGGGTACTTTCAGATTGTTCTTTGAAACTAATAGATCGTATTTTAGTCCATAAGAAACAACAGTTGGATAAGATCAAAATAGATGTAAAATTAATCAATAGAAACTTATAAGAGTGATCAGTTGTTTTCACAATATAATCAAAGATTTCAGGGGCACTTCTAGGGTTTTTGCTGCCTGAGCCAAAATTTTGAATGCCGTCCATGATTATTTCCAGGCGTGGCACAAAGCCTCTGAGTGTGGCTTTGACAGGGGGCTTGGTTTTAGCGTGGCTAATATGTTACAATTTTGAAACTCCTATCACATAGGTATTTAAACAGTTCCTCAGACAGTCAATTAGAAATAATGTAAATTACTAGTAACAGATATTACATCTCTTTCTCAAACAGCTTGTGGTGCCTCTACCATATTGCTCCTTTCTGGTTTTTGTTGCTCAATTTAAAATAACTTATTTTATATCCTGTGCTCTACATGTTGGTTCGACTGTTACAATACATTAGAAATGCCATATTTTGTAGTATAAAAGATTTTACCCAAAAGTTTTTTGTAAGCTTGCCACAACATCATGGCAGACTCTTTAAGCAGGGCCCTAACTAACCTTACTAGTCTAACCTAGCCTAACAAACTAAAGCAAACCTTACCATACAAAATGTATTAAGAACATCATATCTGTTAATAGGGAATTTTTTTTTTTTCTTGACCGGTCAAGGAAAAACAATTTTTTTCCACCACTGCCTGTCTTGCGCCTTCAGTGCAGGGGTGCCGCCTGAGACAAATGTCTCACTCTGCCTAATGGTAGAAGTGGCCCTGAAAGATTTCTCAATAATATAGAGAGGACAGAGAAACAGATTATGGAATTTAAGAGCAAAAAATATAATAGGGACAGAAGAGACTATAAAGAGAATGCAGTGTATAAAAAAATTTCTAAAGATATGAGCCCTTACTAGAAATCGATCGAGACATTACTCGACCAAGAGAATGGACAGTACTAAACCCAAAAAGTCCATACTCAAAAAGGCTACATTTATGAACAAGTCTGTTAGTTTTTCTAATAGTGAAAGTGAGTTTGATGACTTCGGATAGTGCCTCGTCTGCCTCCTCATCTTTGTCTTCTAGATCCTCACAGAGGAACCAAAGAAAACACAAGTTTTTTTTCCAGAGAAACGTCTGTATAAGGCAAAAGAGAAGAGTAGTGATTACTATCATAATAGAGGTACAGTCAATAATTCAAATGAGAGAACCAGTGACAGAGAGACTGTGTGTACCTCACACTGGTCCCCCTTTGGGACAAAGAAATTACGACGTGGACCTAGACGGAGGAGACAACAGGAGGTACAGGCTGAGAGAGAGGAAAAAATTCAACAGAGTAATGTATTAAATTTATCTAATAGGATCTTATCTCGTGATGAACTTGCAGTTTTGGAGAAAGGACTTTCCTTTTGCCCCAGAGAATCCTTTAATTTATTGGAAACGATCATGGATATAAACAAATTTGTATGTAAATTATTATTGCAAAAACATTTTTTTGATGCTCTGGAATCTCTGGATCTAGATGCTACAGTTTCAAATGTTGGCGATAATGGTGTAGAAAATGTAACTAATTTGGATAACTATATGTAAGGACACATACTTACCTGCTCCGCCGCTCCGGTCCCTCCAAGATGGAGGCGCCCAGGCTCCCTTCACGCCAACGTCATCGCGCCATGCGCGTGACGTCACAGAAGTGCGACATTACACCACGTGACGCAAGTGACGTCTCAGAAGTGCGCCCGGCGGCGCGAAGATTCAAAAAGGGCCTGAAACATCAGGCGGACGCCCGAAAATAGCATTGCTTCCCCTTCTGAGCCGTGCTGGGTTCTTGATCCTTGGATTGCTATTATTCCTCCTGTTCCTGCTTCCCTGTCTTTGTTTGGTATCCTGTGCCTGGATCCTACAGCTTCCCTATTTTTCCCTTATTGGTAATCCTGAGCTTGGACTATATATTTCTAAACTTTGTCCCACTCCATTATTCCGGCATTCGTTCCTGTGGCTTGCCCTTCCGGTGGTGTCGACTTCCTCGTTGGTCCTGACTTCTCCTGTCTTCATACAGGTAAACTCTTACAGTATAGTTCTTACCAATTGGAATGGATAAACTTCATTTTGGATGATTGAAGTATTTGTTAACCGATAACTTTTTTGTATTTGACCAACAGTTCTATTTACAACAGTGTGGGGCTTTAATGGGGGCAAAATTCGCCCCCACATATGCCAATTTGTTTATGGGTTGGTGGGAGGAGAATATTCTCTTCCACCACCCCAGGTTTTCTACAGGGGCACATAAGGTTCTATTGTATAAAAGATTTATAGACGACCTGTTGTTTGTGTGGGGAGGTACTGACTAAATTTCTCACATGGGCTGCAAGTATAGGTGACACTATGTATAATTTAAAATTTACACAACATTTTGGGGGACATAAGGTTGATTATTTAGACATAACCATTTATGGTACAGAAACAGGTTTGGTTACAGATAATTATCGTAAACCGGACTCCAGAAATACGATTTTGCATGCCCAATCATTGCACCCACCACACTGTATAGCAGCTATCCCTTATGGCCGTATCTGAGGTTACGTAAAAATTTTCAACGGTTCCCCTGTTGAATAGGGCTACAGAGGAAATGACCCAGAGGTTTAGGGCAGGGGCTATGAGGATGGAGTATTGAAGAAAGCCACCTATAGAGCACATACTGCACAAAGAGAACATCTAAATCATAAGACTAAAGGAGAACAAGTGTTCTCCACAGTCTATAAGTAATAAAAAGAAACAGACTTATTTGTAACTAGATATAGTGCTCAATATGACAAATTGTTTCAATAGTGAAAAAATTTCTTCCAGTGTTAGAGGAGGACCCACTCATGAGAGAGATCCTGAAACAAGGTTGTAGATTTGTATCTAGGAAAGTTAGATTATAGATCCACTTGGGTACTTTGTCTACAAGTTATTTTTAAAGTATGTCCTCTTCTGGCAATATGTGGCTGAACACTAAAGGTACCAATCACTGTGGGGCAACGAGGTGCAAAACGTGTGCTAATATATGTAATGTCGACACATTTATTAGTTCGGTTACTGGAAAGTCATAAACATTAAAGAATTCTTATTGCAATGTCAAATTTGTAGTGTACTTGTAACTTGCACCTCGTGTTCCTACAGTATGTGGGATCCACTATATGCCCCCTTAAGACCCGTGTTAGGGAACTATTAGGGACATTGAGATAGGCAATGAACAGAGTCCTTTAGGGAAACATTTTAAATTCTGTAATCGAGGCATATTAATTGCCTGAAAATACAGGGCATACAAAGGGTGTTTCAGGATAAAGGAATGCTGATCGTACTGCTGCACTTAGAAAAGCAGAGCTAAAGTGGATATTCTTACTGACACTCGAATACCAGCAGGATTAACCCTTTCACTGCCCCAGATCGTATATTCAAGAGCTGTGCATGAAAGGCTCAAACTGCCACAGATTGTGAATATACGATCTGTGGCTTCCCCTTAAAAAAAAAAATTGTGCCGTGCTAGGGGCGATCGGGGGGAGCCCCCTCGGTTTCATCCAAATCCGAGGGGGGGGATCGGGAGATATCCCTACCTTTAGCCGTGACCGTATAGCAGGAAGCCGGTCCCACGTGGAGGAAGAATCGGATCGGAAAGGGAGACCCCGGTGACGTCATGGAGCTTCCTCCTTCACTGGGGTTTCACACAGACCTGGTGGTCTAGGAGGTACTGCACTGTGATCTCCCATTCAAAGTTCCATTCACAAATAGGATTTTTTCTAAGTTATTGCTACTTAGCAAAGACTTAGGAAAAAATTGGGGACAGAGATCAAAATTTGGTGATCACTTCTGATCACCAAATATTGATCTTTGCAATGAATGAAAAATCACTTCCTGAAAAATGATTTCCGGGAAGTGATTTTTCCGATCAGATTTCGAATTGGAAAACGGGCATTTATGCCCGTATTCCAGGTTCGTTATCATTCCTAAGTGATCTGATGATTATCTTTGGGAATGATCAAAAAATAAAAAGGGGAAATGCACACAAAAAAATTCCTAAAGTTATACACACCCCCTTTTTTTTTTTACACTAAAGCCATAAATTAGAAAAAAACTTTGCCTTCTCCAAGCTTCACAATGCCCCCGGTGATATCGGTAATGCAGTATATTTGTTCGATTTCAAGGGAAACTAAGCCTATTTTGTAAGGAAATTTTGCAGAGGTACTAAAAAAGACCGGAATGAATTTTTAGGATCAGTAATGTGTGCAAAAACGTGTGACTCTCCGGTAAACCGGTTTTCACTAAAATACCACTAATAGGGGGAGTGTGTGTGGGGGGGCGGGTTGAGGCGTTTTTAATTTTTTTTTCTGTAACTGCACTTTACATGTGTCCCATTTGAGCTAGTTGGTGGCCTGTCACTGTTTGCACCCACACATATGGCACATCATTGATTCAAGACATGTGGGAGATTGAGTGGGTTAGTGATTTAGGGGGGTTTTTGCTTGTCAAGTGGGTTTAGGTAGTATTTCAACCTTTGAATCATCTTATTTTATTTTTACAAAATCTTCTAAAAGCACTGGGTTCTATGGATGACAGCGTCTGGAATTCTTCATGTATGTATGAAAGCATGGCACCGTAATGTAGCTGAAGGTGCATAAATTCCAAAAATATTTAGTTTGTGGGGGAATTCCAAGTTTCAGGACATGTTTTCTTAGAAAAAGTGTAGGCTGTTCAAATTACAGAGCACTTTGATTTTTTCTTGTAATTACACTTGTGCATGTGTCCCATTTGAGCTTGTTGGTGGCCATCTTGTCTCTGTGTGCATATGCATGTGGCATGTTTGATGCAGGATATGTGGGAGATTGACATTTAGTGGGGTTTTTTGCTTGTCAAGTGGGTTTAAGGTAGGATTTCAACCCTTGAATCATCTTATTTTATTTTTCACAAAACCTCCTAAAAAACACGGAGTTCTTTGGACTGGGTCTGGAATTCTTCTTGTATGTATGAAAGCATGGCATGTAACATAGCTGAAGGTGTGTAGATTCCAAAATATATAGTTTGTGGGGGGAATTTCCAAGTGTCGGGGCTGGTTCCTTTGAAAAACGGTAGGCTGTTAAAATTACAGAACACTGATTTTTTCTTGTATTGCATTTGTGCATACGTCCCATTTGAGCTAGTTGGTGGCCAGGTCTTTGTGTGCATCCACGCATATGGCATACCGTTTGATTCAGGACATGTGGGAGATGATATTTAGTGGGGGGTTTTATTTGTGGGGGGCATTTCAAGTTTTGGGGCTGTTTGAAATTACAGAGCACCTTGATTTATTCTTGTAATTGCACTTATGCATGCTTCCAATTGAGTTAGTTGGTGGCCATGTCTCTATGTGCACCCACGCATATAGCATACCTTTGATTCAGGAAATTTGGGAGATTGATATTTGGTAACCTTTTTCATTACTTGGGGTTTGGCAGGGTTTTTAACTTTGAAACTTGTGTTTTCTTTATTTTTCTTCAGAAAATATGCTAAAAGTGCGAAAGATCTGCGCACACCAAATTGATAGTATGAAAAATGGCACCGTTCCTTAGCTGAAGTTATGTAGATTCTGAGAATATATTTGGAGGGTATTTTTGAGTTAGAGGGGTGTTTAGATTGTAAAATCTTAAAGTTGCTGTATTGGGCCACTACGCATTGGCCACTTTGTGACTAGTGGCTTTCATGTCTGTGTGTGTAACCATGCATATGGCATACCGTTTGATTCAGGGCATTTGGAAGATTGATAATTGACAAGTATTTTTTACATGACATGGAAATTTGCCATGATTTTTAACTTTGAATTGTATTTTTATAAATTTTTCCTGAAAATCTGGTAAAAAAAGCAAAATTCTACACAAAACTGCGCCCACACCATTGGTGGTATGCATAAAAGAATCAACACCATTGTGTGTGTAGCTGAAGGTGTGTAGATTCCAAGAATATATAGTTTTGGGGGTATTTCTAATATAGAGGGGGGTTTAGTCTGAAAAATCTGAAAAGTTGCTGTAATTGAGCACGTTCATTGGCTCACTTTGTGGCTAGTTGATTCCAGTCTGCGTGTGTGAACCATACATATGGCATACTGTTTGATTCAGGACATTTGGGAGATTGATATTTAGTAATTTTTTTACATTACTTGGAATTTGGCATGATTTCTCCTTGAGAGTGTTTTTTTTCTAATTTTTTAGAAAATCTGCTAAAACTGAGCACTTCTACAAAGAACTGCGCCCACACCATTGATGGTATGGATGAACAAACTACAGAATTACGTAGATAAAGGTGTGTGGATTCGAGAATATATAGTTTGTGGGGGGTTTCGTGGGGAAAAACTTAGCCTGTTCAAATTCAGAGTTGGCCAAATATTTACTTCTTCTGAGCTATCGTGATTGTTTCACTTTGTGGCTAGTTGATTCCACGTCTCGTGTGTAACACACATATGGCATACCGTTTGATCTCGGACATTTGGGAGATTGATATTAGTAACTTTTTTTACATTCCATCAGGTTTTAGCATGATTCTACCTTTTGAAGTTGTTTTTTGTAAATTTTTTCAGAAAAGTGCAAACTTCTTCGAAGAACTTCACCACACCATGATGGTATGAATGAACAAACTACAGCGTTACATAGTGAAGGTGTGAGTTAGGAATATATAGTTTGTGGGTGTTATTTCTGAGTTCAGGGGTGTTTGTGGAAAAAAACTGCAGCCTGTTTCAAAATCAGAGTTGGCTAAATATTTTTGCGTTTCTGAGCCATTGTGCATATTTCACTTCGTGGCTTTTCGCTTCCACGTCCGCGTGTGTAACCACACATATGGCATACCGTTTGATTCAGGACATTTCGGAGATTGATATTTAGTAGCTTTTTTTTACATTCCATGAGGTTTTGGCATGTTTCTACATTTTTGATGTGATGTTTGTGTTGATGTTCATTTTTTTGAAAATCTGGTAAAAGTGCAACTTCTAACGAAGAACTGCCGCCCACACCATTGATGTATGAATGAACGAACTACAGCGTTACATAGCTGAAGGTGTATATAGTTTGTCAGGGGTATTTCTGAGTTAGGGGGTTGTTTTGTGGAAAAACTGCAGACTGTTCAAATACAAAAACTGGCAAATTTTTTTTGCTGCTACTGACATTTGGCATTGGTCCACTTGGGTTAGTTGTTAGCCATGTCTCGGGTAAACCCATGAATGTGGCATACCGTTTTATTCAGGAGGGGTTAGGCTTTCAATTTGAGATGCGTTTGACCTTTCCTCCATAGTTTTTAGCGAATTCAGATTTGATTTGTCTCTGATTTTACAGTTGAGGAAAAAAACAATGTGAGAAAATAACTTACAATTGGACGAAGTGCTGGCCCAGGTATCTGCTTTTGATTGAAACTACCTCACTCGTAAAACCGCGGTGTGCAGTTTCTAAAAATATCTCACTTGTGAGGATATTTTAGTTAATTTGGAAGATATTCTATGTTAACCGTCTATGTTAACCGTCAAGTGGTTATACATTTCAATTTGGTGTGAATATTCTTGAAGGTGCAAGTTTAGTTTGGGGGGTCTCCTGTACAGGAAAAGTGGGGTACCACATATATCTGGTATCGTTGTACTCGGGAGTATCAGAGCTTTTAGAAACAGTAAGATTTTTGTGTGTACCTTAAGATAACTAGTAAAAATGGAAATATCCATGAAAATGTGCAAATTTTTCATTTTTAAAAAATATTTTACCCATAATTCCAGTCAAATTCCAGTAAAGTTACAAATCTGTTAACTTGTTAAAGTACACTTTGTGCTGAAAAAAACAATGTATAATATTCCTGATTTACTGCATGTTTCCTACTGTAAAATAGTCTAAAGCGAATTAAAGGCAAAATCCTGAAAATTCTGCTGGCATTTAACGCAAATTTTTTTTTAAAATTCTGCTGGCAGCGAAAGGGTTAAATTCCCGTTATGATATATTGTGTTATATAGATTGATAATCCTCCTCTGTCTATGTTTATCTTGCAATTTTTGATTCATTGTTTAAAATGAACGCAGCCTGTTGTCATTAGTGCAAGGATTGACTTACACACTACAGTACATATATTTGCAGCGTTAGTTCAGCAATTTCTGCATTTAAATTGCTAATATTCTAGTCCCACATATGCCAATTTGTTTATGGGTTGGTGGGAGGAGAATATTCTTTTCCACCACCCCATATTTTCTACAGGAGCACATAAGGTTCTATTGTATAAAAGATTCATAGATGACCTGTTGTTCGTGTGGGGAGGTACTGAGTCTGAATTTGTCACATGGGTTGCAAGTCTAGGTGACTCCATGTACAATTTAAGAATTTACACAACATTTTGGGGGACATAAGGTTGATTATTTAGATATAACCATTTATGGTACAGAAACAGGTTTGGTTACTGACAATTATTGTAAACCTATCTCCAGAAATATGATTTTGCATGCCTAATCATCGCATCCACCACATTGTATAGCAGCTATCCCTTATGGCCAGTATCTGAGGGTGCGTAAAAATTGTTCAACGGTTCCACTGTTGAATAGGGCTACAGAGGAAATGACCCAGAGGTTTAGGGCCAGGGGCTATGAGGATGGAGTATTGAAGAAAGCCACCTATAGAGCACATACTGCACAAAGAGAACATCTAAATCATAAGACTAAGGAGAACAAGTGTTCTCCACAGTCTATAAGTAATAAACAGAAACAGACTTATTTTGTAACTAGATATAGTGCTCAATATAGACAAATTGTTTCAATAGTGAAAAAATTTCTTCCAGTGTTAGAGGAGGACCCACTCATGAGAGAGATCCTGAAACAAGGTTGTAGATTTGTATCTAGGAAAGTTAGATCTATAGATCCACTTGGGTACTTTGTCTACAAGTTATTTTTAAAGTATGTCCTCTTCTGGCAATATGTGGCTGAACACTAAAGGTACCAATCACTGTGGGGCAACGAGGTGCAAAACGTGTGCTAATATATGTAAGTCCGACACATTTATTAGTTCGGTTACTGGAAAGTCATATAACATTAAAGAATTCATTAATTGCAATGTCAAATTTGTAGTGTACTTGTTAACTTGCACCTCGTGTTCCTTACAGTATGTGGGATCCACTATATGCCCCCTTAAGACCCGTGTTAGGGAACATATTAGGGACATTGAGATAGGCAATGAACAGAGTCCTTTAGGGAAACATTTTAAATTCTGTAATCGAGGCAATATTAATTGCCTGAAAATACAGGGCATACAAAGGGTGTTTCAGGATAAAAGGAATGCTGATCGTACTGCTGCACTTAGAAAAGCAGAGCTAAAGTGGATATTCTTACTTGACACTCGAATACCAGCAGGATTAACCCTTTCACTGCCACAGATCGTATATTCACGAGCTGTGCATGAAAGGCTCAAACTGCCACAGATTGTGAATATACGATCTGTGGCTTCCCCTTTAAAAAAAAAATTTGTGCCGTGCTAGGGGCGATCGGGGGGAGCCCCCTCGGTTTCATCCAAATCCGAGGGGGGGGATCGGGAGATATCCCTACCTTTAGCCGTGACCGTATAGCAGGAAGCCGGTCCCACGTGGAGGAAGAATCGGATCGGAAAGGGAGACCCCGGTGACGTCATGGAGCTTCCTCCTTCACTGGGGTCTTCACACAGACCTGGTGGTCTAATGGAGGTACTGCACTGTGATCTCCATTCAAAGTTCCATTCACAAATAGGATTTTTTCTAAGTTATTGCTACTTAGCAAAGACTTAGGAAAAAATTGGGGACAGAGATCAAAATTTGGTGATCACTTCTGATCACCAAATTATTGATCTTTGCCAATGAATGAAAAATCACTTCCTGAAAAATGATTTCCGGGAAGTGATTTTTCCGATCAGATTTCGAATTGGAAAACGGGCATTTATGCCCGTATTCCAGGTTCGTTATCATTCCCTAAGATGATCTGATGATTATCTTTGGGAATGATCAAAAAATAAAAAGGGGAAATGCACACAAAAAAATTCCTAAAGTGATACACACCCCCTTTTTTTTTTTACACTAAAGCCATAAATTAGAAAAAAACTTTGCCTTCTCCAAGCTTCACAATGCCCCCGGTGATATCGGTAAATGCAGATCATTATTTGTTCGATTTCAAGGGAAACTAAGCCTATTTTGTAAGGAAATTTTGCAGAGGTACTAAAAAAAGACCGGACTGAATTTTTAGGATCAGTAATGTGTGCAACAACGTGTGACTCTCCGGTACTAACCGGTTTTCACTAAAATACCACTAATAGGGGGAGAGTGTGTGTGGGGGGCGGGTTGAGGCGTTTTTTAATTTTTTTCTTGTAACTGCACTTTTACATGTGTCCCATTTGAGCTAGTTGGTGGCCTCGTCACTGTTTGCACCCACACATATGGCACATCATTTGATTCAAGACATGTGGGAGATTGAGTGGGTTTAGTGATTTAGTGGGGTTTTTGCTTGTCAAGTGGGTTTAGGTAGTATTTCAACCTTTGAATCATCTTATTTTATTTTTCACAAAATCTTCTAAAAGCACTGGGTTCTATGGATGACAGCGTCTGGAATTCTTCATGTATGTATGAAAGCATGGCACCGTAATGTAGCTGAAGGTGCATAAATTCCAAAAATATTTAGTTTGTGGGGGGAATTTCCAAGTTTCAGGACTGTTTTCTTAGAAAAAGTGTAGGCTGTTCAAATTACAGAGCACTTTGATTTTTTCTTGTAATTACACTTGTGCATGTGTCCCATTTGAGCTTGTTGGTGGCCATGTCTCTGTGTGCATCCATGCATGTGGCATACCGTTTGATGCAGGATATGTGGGAGATTGACATTTAGTGGGGTTTTTTTGCTTGTCAAGTGGGTTTAAGGTAGGATTTCAACCCTTGAATCATCTTATTTTATTTTTCACAAAACCTCCTAAAAACACGGAGTTCTTTGGATCACTGGGTCTGGAATTCTTCTTGTATGTATGAAAGCATGGCACTGTAACATAGCTGAAGGTGTGTAGATTCCAAAAATATATAGTTTGTGGGGGGAATTTCCAAGTGTCGGGGCTGTTTCCTTTGAAAAACGGTAGGCTGTTAAAATTACAGAACACTGATTTTTTTCTTGTAATTGCATTTGTGCATACGTCCCATTTGAGCTAGTTGGTGGCCAGGTCTTTGTGTGCATCCACGCATATGGCATACCGTTTGATTCAGGACATGTGGGAGATTGATATTTAGTGGGGGGTTTTATTTGTGGGGGGCATTTTCAAGTTTTGGGGCTGTTTGAAATTACAGAGCACCTTGATTTATTTCTTGTAATTGCACTTATGCATGCTTCCAATTTGAGTTAGTTGGTGGCCATGTCTCTATGTGCACCCACGCATATAGCATACCATTTGATTCAGGAAATTTGGGAGATTGATATTTGGTAACCTTTTTTCATTACTTGGGGTTTTGGCAGGGTTTTTAACTTTGAAACTTGTTGTTTCTTTATTTTTCTTCAGAAAATATGCTAAAAGTGCGAAAGATCTGCGCACACACAATTGATAGTATGAAAAAATGGCACCGTTCCTTAGCTGAAGTTATGTAGATTCTGAGAATATATATTTTTGGAGGGTATTTTTGAGTTAGAGGGGTGTTTAGATTGTAAAATCTTAAAAGTTGCTGTTATTGGGCCACTACGCATTGGCCCACTTTGTGACTAGTGGCTTTCATGTCTGTGTGTGTAACCATGCATATGGCATACCGTTTGATTCAGGGCATTTGGAAGATTGATAATTGACAAGTATTTTTTACATGACATGGAAATTTGCCATGATTTTTAACTTTGAATTGTATTTTTATAAATTTTTCCTGAAAATCTGGTAAAAAAAGCAAAATTCTACACAAAACTGCGCCCACACCATTGGTGGTATGCATAAAAGAATCACACCATTGTGTGTGTAGCTGAAGGTGTGTAGATTCCAAGAATATATAGTTTTGGGGGGTATTTCTAATATAGAGGGGTGTTTAGTCTGAAAAATCTGAAAAGTTGCTGTAATTGAGCCACTGTTCATTGGCTCACTTTGTGGCTAGTTGATTCCACGTCTGCGTGTGTAACCATACATATGGCATACTGTTTGATTCAGGACATTTGGGAGATTGATATTTAGTAACTTTTTTTTACATTACTTGGAATTTTGGCATGATTTCTACCTTTGAGAGTGTTTTTTTCTAATTTTTTAGAAAATCTGCTAAAACTGCGAACTTCTACAAAGAACTGCGCCCACACCATTGATGGTATGAATGAACAAACTACAGAATTACGTAGATAAAGGTGTGTGGATTCGAGAAATATATAGTTTGTGGGGGTTTCGTGGGGAAAAACTTTAGCCTGTTCAAATTCAGAGTTGGCCAAATATTTTCACTTCTTCTGAGCTATCGTGCATTGTTTCACTTTGTGGCTAGTTGATTCCACGTCTCCGTGTGTAACCACACATATGGCATACCGTTTGATTCAGGACATTTGGGAGATTGATATTTAGTAACTTTTTTTACATTCCATCAGGTTTTAGCATGATTTCTACCTTTTGAAGTTGTTTTTTGTAAATTTTTTCAGAAAAGTGCAAACTTCTTCGAAGAACTTCACCCACACCATTGATGGTATGAATGAACAAACTACAGCGTTACATAGCTGAAGGTGTTTAGATTTTAGGAATATATAGTTTGTGGGTGTTATTTCTGAGTTACAGGGGTGTTTTGTGAAAAAAACTGCAGCCTGTTCAAATTCAGAGTTGGCTAAATATTTTTGCTGTTTCTGAGCCATTGTGCATTATTTCACTTCGTGGCTTTTCGCTTCCACGTCCGCGTGTGTAACCACACATATGGCATACCGTTTGATTCAGGACATTTCGGAGATTGATATTTAGTAGCTTTTTTTTACATTCCATGAGGTTTTGGCATGATTTCTACATTTTTGATTGTTGTTTGATGTTCATTTTTTTGAAAATCTGGTAAAAGTGCAAACTTCTACGAAGAACTGCGCCCACACCATTGATGATATGAATGAACGAACTACAGCGTTACATAGCTGAAGGTGTATATAGTTTGTCAGGGGTATTTCTGAGTTAGGGGGTTGTTTTGTGGAAAAACTGCAGACTGTTCAAATACAAAACTGGCAAATTTTTTTTTGCTGCTACTGACATTTGGCATTGGTCCCACTTTGGGTTAGTTGTTAGCCATGTCTCTGGGTACACCCATGAATGTGGCATACCGTTTTATTCAGGAGGGGTTAGGCTTTCATATTTGAGATGCGTTTGACCTTTCCTCCATAGTTTTTAGCTGAAATTCAGATTTGATTTTGTCTCTGATTTTACAGTTGAGGAAAAAAACAATGTGAGAAAATAACTTACAATTGGACGAAGTGCTGCGCCCAGGTATCTGCATTTTGATTGAAACTTACCTCACTCGTAAAATCCTGCGGGTGTGCAGTTTCTAAAAATATCTCACTTGTGAGGATATTTTAGTTAATTTGGAAGATATTCTATGTTA
Source organism: Hymenochirus boettgeri (assembly GCA_019447015.1). NCBI lineage: Eukaryota > Metazoa > Chordata > Amphibia > Anura > Pipidae > Hymenochirus > Hymenochirus boettgeri. The sequence continues at coordinate 192,743,308 of CM033469.1, read as the reverse complement.
ACCGTCTATGTTAACCGTCAAGTGGTTATACATTTCAATTTGGTGTAATATTCTTGAAGGTGCAAGTTTTAGTTTGGGGGGTCTCCTGTACAGGAAAAGTGGGGTACCTACATATATCTGGTATCGTTGTACTCGGGAGTATCAGAGCTTTTAGAAACAGTAAGATTTTTGTGTGTACCTTAAGATAACTAAGTAAAAATGGAAATATCCATGAAAATGTGCAAATTTTTCATTTTTAAAAAATATTTTACCCATAATTCCAGTCAAAATTCCAGTAAAGTTACAAAATTCTGTTACCTTGTTAAAGTACACTTTGTGCTGAAAAAAACAATGTATAATATTCCTGATTTACTGCAATGTTTCCTACTGTAAAATTAGTCTAAAGCGATTAAAGGCAAAATCCTGAAAATTCTGCTGGCATTTAACGCAAATTTTTTTTTAAAATTCTGCTGGCAGCGAAAGGGTTAAATTCCCGTTATGATATATTGTGTTATATAGATTGATAATCCTCCTCTGTCTATGTTTATCTTGCATATTATTGATTCATTGTTTAAAATGAACGCAGCCTGTTGTCATTAGTGCAAGGATTGACTTACACCTACAGTACATATATTTGCAGCGTTAGTTCAGCAATTTCTGCATTTAAATTGCTAATATTCTTAGTCCAGCTATCCTATTATTTTGAAAAGTACAGAGGTATACACATTGTGTATGTTATAAGTTTAATTGTTTTTATGTACTAATTAAACTCAGACTGTTGTCTTTTTAAAGGGGCTGGCTCACGTATAAAAAGGGAGACGTGACCTATGATTAAGACCCGGTATAGGCTCAAAACATGTCAGGCGTGTGCTAGTGTGTGTTACCTTTTGAATATATGGAATAAATAAAGTTCTGTTTTTATGCATTATGCACAGGCTTTTCCATTCTGGAGTGCGCCAACCGCTTTTGTCTTTTGAAGTGCTTAATTGTAATTGAAGTAAAAGAAATTTAAAAAGGTTAGAAGTTAGGAACTTCAAGACTGGTGTTACCTTGATGTGGTTGGAAGGCTTTTCATTCATGTGATCACAGTAATGTATACTAAAACCCCTTTGTTTATAAAGTATGCCAGTGTGCAGATAATATGATATTGTATGGGGCCTAGGAATGTGCATTGATTATCTTTTATATGTATGTATAAATGTTTGACCTGATCAGTAGCTAAATATAGTTGTAAATTAGCCTAATTGGAGTGCTTCCACAATCCTTGTATTCTGTAGTAGTATCCGTATTCATATTGTGGCAAAATAAAATGTCTGCAAGCGAAGGAAGAAAAGCGATCTTAGTAAAAGCGGAAATCACCAATCATATAACAGTAAGGGCAAGGCCACAATATTGCGCTTTTTTGCGTTTGCAACTTTTTCTAAGATTGCAATCATGGCAAAGCATGCAATTGCGTTTCTGATACGCAATTGCATGCGATCACTATTTTAATGCGCAATCGCATGCAATTTTGTTTCTCAAAAGAAGTCGCATGCGCAAATGCAACGGAATCGCAAACGCAATCACGGGCGATTGTGGCGCAGTGTGGCCGTGCCCTAAATGCAGGAAAAAGTCTAACACCCCCCTTTACTGGCAGACTAGATAGAAGTGTTTTCGCCACCTCAACCATGGCAATTTGAAATGGCTGGACTTAATGTAGGAACACACTTAAGCGGCAATAATTAGAATGGTGATAGGTGGTGGTAATGACTTTGCCGCCAGTTATCGCTGATTTAAAAACATACAGGGTTATTTAATAAAAGTTCTTATTTAAAATGGGGCTAATTTTGCCCTAACCAATCAGATCTTATTTAACATTTGAAAGCTATCTTCTGATTGGTTGGGGCAAAATTAGCCCCATTTTAAACAATAAGAACTTTTATTGAATCTCCCTGTAAGTTAACAGTCTGGGGGAATTGAACATGCACCCTCGTGTACTGTCTTGCTAAAGGCAAAGTATTATACCACTATCCCAATAGAGCCCCTATATAAGTGACCTCATGGGCTGTGCTTCTAAAAAACATAGTATTTGTATGTTGAGCTACCACAAAGAAAACGGGTACATTTCTGAACTTTCTTTTACTAGAAACTGACGGATACATTCAGTTACATTTTTTGAACAAACATGCTTACACTGTTGTGCCCTTTCAAGGCAGTCTCCAAGCATCAGTTCCAATCTAGTGAGAAAAGTATAATCTCTGGGAGGGGAGACAACCATGTAGTATGACCTCTTTGCGGAACCATGCAAGTTTATAAAATTTCTAGCTGGACCCTTTAACAGGTGGAGATATATAAATATTTTTAAACTTCATGTGCCGTTATGTACAACACTGAACACAAATCTCAACTCTTTATAATTAGTATATTTATACAGATTAGGCTCTGCCTTGTAAAGCTTACAATTAACATTTCATACACAACCAGAATGCTTTTTTCTTTATTAGCAGTAACTCTCACAAGGAAAGGGATGGGTGGATATAAATTCTGTGCAGATTTCACTTGTAACCAAACATCTGGATGGCTGAATTATCAGCTCATAAAACTTAAAGGGCAACATTACTGGAAAAAAAACTACTTTTCCTCACCTTAATCTACAAATAATCCTAAATAGCAATCTAAAGTGTTTGTTGCTTCCTGCCTTCAATCCAATACTTGTTTTGCTCAAGCTTAGTATCCCATCTCCCTCTTTTAACTGCTCCCCCTTTCCTTCTGACCAGCCTGAGGGCAAGCATGCCAAGTAATCAGAGGCAGCAGTGGGAGAATTTCTCACTAACCAACTCCTCCACTGACTGCTCAGGCAGATTATTTGTAAAGCTGGCAAACTACCACTGTAGGTATTGAGATGTTTTGGACCAGATGGAAATCTCTATTGCATCGTTATTTGCTCTCTTTATGATGGTAGATAAAGCGCACAAACCATTGTTCACTATACAGTGTATTGGGAAGGATCATTATGGTGCATTTGCAAATCTCTGCAAATTCACAATGTGATTCCAATGGACTCTATTGTGAAGTTACGTCAGGGGTTGCATGGCCCCCTGTACACAAAAGAAACTTTTGAGCAGTGTTTAAATACACTATATTATAGAGTTGGGTGAAGGCAGTACTTGTTTCAAAACGAGTTGGTAGGCACAGATCTACCTTTTTATAGGGCAATTATACTGTAAAAATGACTTCATCTAAATTAATATATGAACATAGTGCTTACTCTGGAGGTGTGTATGTTGCTGCATGCCTTTAATAAAGTGCTTCATTTGCTCATCCCACTCTCAACCAACTCCTCCTTTAACCTGATATGACATTCTGAGAAGTCAAGCATGATCAGTAATCACTAGGAGTCAGAACTGGAAGAGGGAATTTCCCACAATGCATGTCACCTCTTACTGCATACAGCAAAAGAGTTTATGATAAAAAGGCACTTAAAAATGGAAGCAGTTTTAGATTAGATATTGTAATAGGAGACAGAAAAACAAATAACTAAATACTTTACATAGTAACATCTTAAATTGAGATTTAAAAAGGCATACGTCCATCAAGTTCAATCTTTTCACCCTCCTTTTTAACCCTAACAGTCAGGGCCAAATTTATACTTTTTTCTCCCCTAGGCCAGCTAACTTGTACTGCCTGTGACCCCCCCCCCCCCCCCCCCGTACGTGGTCATTCATTGGCTGAAGCTGGGCTTTGTGATTGGGAGAGGGCCCTGCCACCCCCAGCAAAACACCAATTGCTGCCTATTACACATTTAACAGAAGCCGCTAAGGATCTGCTGTGTGCCAACTAATGTGCATTGTGTAAATTTAATATGGGGATGCAATGCTGCTTAACTTAAACATATTTGATTTTATTTTGCCGCCCTAGGCCACGGCCTAGGTGGCCTAGTGGGAAATCCGGCCCTGCTAACAGTTGATCCAGAGGAAGGGGAAAAAAAACAACTAAAAAGGGGCAGAAAAATTCCTTCCTGACTCCAAATGGCATTCGTAAAGTATCCTTGGATCAACCATAACTGCATTATATGTATTAATACGAGTAATTCTCAATATTTTTTAGTTTTAGAAACATATCCAGCCCACTTATTCAGTGCCATTACCACATTTGCTGGAAGACAGTTCCACAGTTCTCACTGTAAAGAAATCTTTCCTAATTTGAAGATGAAACTTTTCTTCCAATCTTAAATGGTGTCCATGTGTCCTCTGATATGACCAATTGGTAGACAATGCACCAGAGAGTTTATTGTATGGCCCATTAATATATTTGTATAAAGTGATCATATCCCCACACAAATGTTGCTTCTTTAATATAAACATCTCTAAATTGTCTAATCTGCCTGCATAGTTAAGCCTCTCCATTCTCTTTATTATTTTAGTTGCCCTTCTCTGAACTGCTTTCATTTCCAAGATGTCCCTTTTGTATATGGGATTCCAAAACTGCACCGCATATTCCAATTTTTTTAAATTCTTAATATTATTGTAGTCTAGAAGCCACTTAATATTTTAATGCGACAGCACAATATTTACAAATTACCTCAGTCGGTAAACTATATAAATGTGTAGCTTAAAGATAAAACCATGGACAAAAACTCAAAAATGTAAACAGTGTAATGAAAATACAATTAAAGCATAACAATTTTATTTATAATTGTGCAGATGGTACAAAAGTATTTGAGGGGAAAATCAGTAAAGCCATAGGATAGTAAGGAATGTCTACCATAAAAATCATGTTTTACTATATAGTAGATACCCCCTGCCCACCCCCAACCACGTTATTTCTTTAAAAAAACCGATTAGAACTGTACTTAAAGCTCTTGGCTCCCACAGCGCACTGATACGCCCTTTTGCTTGCCAGAACTTGCAAGCAGGGGGCCAGATCAGCAGCCTCATCTGTGATTGGCTGGAGAGCACCGCGGAAAAGAAGTTACAGTTCAGATTTTTTTTTTTTAAGAAATAACTGGTTAGGGATGGGCAAGGGGTATCTACCATTAGTAACACTAGGTGGAACAAGCAAGGATGGATCAGGATGGTGGGAGGGAAGGTCTCCCCAGTGCATGTCACTGTCCTTACTGAGGTTAAGGAAGTTACAGGCGCCGGACAACTCACAGACAGCTCCTACTCTTCACTTATTGGAACTTAGGACAGACACTACAGAAGAACCAGAAGGTGCAGAGATGTAAGACAAGGATTTTTTTAAACTTCACAGTGGGGCCAATAGTGGGTTAAATTTTGGTTTTGGGGTGGACATGCCCTTTAAAACAATTCTGTTTGAAATGTAAGTTCTGCTGAAACATATCGCCAGCAACATAAGATTTTCTAATTTTTTTATTATACAAATTTACAAAACCAAACATTTAAAAAATATATCCATATTTACAATATATAGTACATGTAACTAGATTTTTTTAGCCACTGTTTTCACATAGTCTAAGATGATTTCAGCATCAGTCCAATGTACCTAAATGGGCAAAAGAAACAAGGTCAACATTAGCAAGAAGGTTGTAGTAAAGTGCCAGAAACAGCAATCACTGTTTGAAGCTAAAGTTCTGGGTTAGGCAAGGTACACATGGGTCATTCTTTTGACCGAATTGCGTAAGTTGAGATACTGGCAGTCGAGGCAAAAACCGCCAGCACTGTTCTCTGTCTAACTAATTATGCCGTCCATAGAAGACCACATGATCGAGCAAACTTTACCCAACCTTTTGTCCGATTTGGTGAAGGTTTGATCAACATCGATGTCGAATGTAAAAGTACTGCTGATATTTTGACCTGCTTGAGTAAAATACCGGCCCATATGCACCTCGCCTTGCACTTAAAAAAAGGTCAGTTTGATCAAAAACAAACATCTGTTTAACAACGTTTAAACTTCCTCTTTCATCAACATGCTAGGTTAATTTCATGCTTAAAGTAAAAACAAACAATTTTATAATACACAATGTTTATTTAAAAAAAATATTCTCAATATACATTTTATTTCTCTATGCACAATACAACTTACCTTCCAAGAAAGCAAATTCATCAATGGCATCTATGGCATTATCTATTGACAAAAAATTTGGGAAAACACAAAGAAAATCATTAGAACATGTTTATATTAAAGTGTTTTATATAGAAAGTTAGCAGAATTGTACTGGACTTAAGTCTAACCCCAATTTTAAAAGTCAATACCATTAAATTAACTCTTTTGACCCTTAAAGGACTAGTTTATTGAAATAGTGAACTATTCCTTTACTACACTGATTGATGACTGGGAGGTTAAGGAGCTATCCCTTACCTCCCATTCTTCAACCAATTGTTGGAGAGCCAAGAACGAAGATGCCAAAAGCTTACCTGTCACGCGATCCAGTGTGGCCCCTCAAATTCCCTTTCCGCTATAGTGTGCATTATCAGGCACGTTACACGCGTTACAATGGAACAGGAGCAAGAAGTGGTCAAGACCTGTAAGTGAGGCCACGCTGGCCAAGATTTTGGCATTTTTGTTCCTGGCTTTCCAACAATTGATTGAAGAACGGAGGTAAGGCTTAGCTCCTTAACCTCCCGTCTTCAATTATTATAATTATTGTGGATTAATATAGTGCCAACATCTTCCGCAGCGCTTTACAATTACATGTATACATTCACATCAGGCCCTGCCCCAAAGAGCTTACAATCTAAGCACATTTATTTACACATACAACCAATCAGTATGTCTTTATGATTGTGGGGGCCCTGGAGGAAACCTATGCAAGCTGAGGGAGAATATTCAAACTCCTTGCAGATGTGTTCAAGTGTGGAATCAAACTCAGGGTTGCAAGGCATCAGTGCTAACCAATGAGCCTTGTAGTAAAGGAATAGTTCACTATTGCAGTGAACTATTGCTTTAAATGATGTGTTTAGCATAATTGTCTTTTATTGGCATGCACAATGCAGGAAAAACAAGTGTTGAACATTCTCAATGCTCGTGTATGTCTTTGGCCTCGCAAGACACAGAGATGTACATATGGAATTTAATGGGCCAGTTAAAGCTGGGTACACACACATTAGCAATCCAATCAGTATGGTCCTTTATCGGTAATGTTTGTCCTGGCAAAATAAGACACTGTATCCAAAGCAGTCATTCTGGACCCGCAGTCAAATCCCTGTACTGTAGTATAAGGAGTCGGCCACTATAGTTAGAGAACTTCCCTATACTTTATATAGGGGACTGTGTGTAGTCACATATATAACTAACTATATGATAGTCTGTTATCTGTCAAAATTGGTACTGTGTGTACCCAGCTTTAGTTTGAATGGCACAATAGATAAGAATAATGCAAAAATTCTCACAGGTATTTGGTTAACAATCACAGCTAAGTGATTAATGTTCTAGACAATATTTCATTACTTTACAAAGTGACACCCAGGATCTAATCCAATTTGAAGTCACTCTAGCACACTGCCAATGGCTTTGGCCTAGTACTCTAAGTGCAATCTTCCACACCCCCTACCTAGTGGGCTAAGGCAATCCAATGAATATAACAGCAAGAGGAGCACACTACTTCTTGTGAATTTTACAGTTTATTTAGTGCAAAACAAAACCACTATGTTTCAGGGTGCTTACTGCCCCCTTCCTCAGGTAACACCCAGGATCTACCATGATTTCACCAGTACTGCCATCAGTGGAGTGCATGAAGCTCCAAGTTAAAGGGCATGTCCACCCCCCAAACTCAAATTTAACCCCATACTGGCCCCACTCTGTAGTGTACAAAAATTCTTACCTTACATCCCAGCTCCTTATGGTTGCCACGCTGTGCCCCTCCAAAGTCCAGGATAGTGTAGTGTAGAAGGTCTGTGTGACTCATCCTGCGCCTGTCTCAGCCTCAACCTCGACAAGATTGAGGCATGCGCAGTCCTCCCCCCCCCTCCCTCCCGTTTTTTTCTCCCTCCCCCTAGTGTAAAATCACATTATATATTAAACATACTGATCCCCCAGCCCCAACCGCCGTAATAAAATTATTAGAAAGTGCCCCGATATGTACTTACCTTCCCTCTATCCTCTGGCGTTCTGAGCAGCCGGCAGCCATGTCCCTGATTGGCTGCCTCTCAGCCAATCAGGGACGTGGCTGCCGGTCCTGCCCCCTGCTTGCATTTCCGTGCAAGCAGAGGGCCTGGAGACTGCCGCGGAGGATAGAGGGAAGGTAAGTACATATCGGGGCACTTTCTAATAATTTTATTATGGCGGTTGGGGCTGGGGGATCAATATGTATAACATATAAAAAGTTTAAAAAAGGGGTGGACATGCCCTTTAAGCTCATCTTCTGCATTAAAAACAGATGGAATGCACAGTAACTGGTTACATCTCAACTGATGCCATACACAGGGTAAGGTTTTGACCAATAAAGCTAAATCAACGGCCATTTAATTGATCGCCTGATGATGATTTCCAGTCCATAACTTCAGCAGTTTTCAGCTTGAAATAGTGAAAGATTGTACATTCAACTGCTTCTTCTGATCGAATTTTCAATTGGGCCAAATAGGTCTAAAATTCAATCAGGAAGAATCACCCTGTATATTTCAGTGTTTCGGTCGGTCGGGACGAATTATTGTATGGCGGCTTTTTGTGGCCACAACCGTTCGTTCAAACCGGACGAAAGATTGGACAAGTTGGAAAATCACAACCGATTGTGCAGCCCTCTATGGACCACACAATTGATCGTGCCGAACTGTCGGACACAGCTGCTTTTGCCGTGACCTACTGGCTGACCAGTTGAAAGCCTCGAACAGTGGTCAGGAGGAAAGATTATATAGTGTACCTAGCTTTAACTACATATCCAAATTATTCCTTTTGTTACGGACTGTTCGATCCTCCTATCCGTGTGTATTGGTTGAAATAAATAAACAGCATAAGGCAAAAAAGATCAGGATGAAAAGTGGTAAAAACAGCATAGAAGTTGAGCTGTTTTTAATACTTTTATGCTGTTTTTAACACTTTTCATGCAGACGGGAGACAATAAAACACTGGAAAAAACAATGTAAGTGTATTTATATGTAATGTATGAGATATCTAACTAAATCCACTCTCCTGATCTTTTTTATTTTATCCCTTATCCTGTTTATTTATTTCAACCAATACACACACGGGGGGGGGGGGGGGGGTGTTCACGCAGCCAGTAACAAAAGGAATAATTTGGACATGTATAAAAATGTGGCCTCCATTTTAGCAACTAGCGATTAAGATTTTGAGGTTTAAAGGGTATCTATACTCTAAATAATCGAATTTTACATTTTGATACATCCCACTGCTGCAAAACTTTTTTCGGATTTCAAATCTGAGCTGTAGATCCTGAGAAATCATCTTTTGAAAAATGGTGAGGCTGTGCAGAGCTTATGTGTCGCAGACACTACAAGAAGGCAGTGAGTAAGGGAGGGTAGGGGGAATTAGGAGCACTCACCAAAGATTAATAATTTGATGACAAAGCAAGCACAGATAAATATGTGAGTACCAGAATTTAACTACTATCAAATTGTGTAAAGTTGTTTGAGTAAGTATAGTGACCCTTTAAGGCAATAAATCAAATTTTCACCCACTCTACGCAAACCTAGCATGAAAAATGTATTTCTAGCATATACATACCCAAGTCTTTTCTTTGGAGTGTTTTTCTTTTCCCTTGCTGTGCATATATATATGCATCTTTAGCAATTGTTTCTATAAACAATTCCTGAAAAATAAATAAAATGGTAAATCATAATATCCTGTGTAAAGGTTAACTCCCAATGGATATCTAATGTATTAAGATGACCATACACCATTAGATGGAAAACTCACCCTGATCGGAAATTATTTAAAAAATATTGATCAATGTGCAACCTTGCACCATTTGATCTTAATCAAATTTTAAAAGAAATCTAATCTGGCCATACACTAGGCAGACATTAGATAGTTTTAAGATATCTATCTAATGTCTAAAGACCACATTTTACAAGCAGCGGTTTTTATCTTGATAAGTTCCTATCTGACCCATTCATTTAGTGATCTCAAATTGATTGTGAAAGAATGGCCTACGCGGTTCTAGATAGATTGGACATTTATCTTATGAGGGATTGGATATCTGTCTAATGTCTTACGTAGTGTATGGGCACCTTAAGGTTAGATATACACACAGATATTTTGGCCAGGATGACCCGTTTGCCGTCGCCAAAATTTTAGTGCGACTGATCGTGTAAACCATAGGGGATTGTAAATTTTGGACAATCACACAGACATGTCCTTTTGTCCAGCTGGACAAAAGAATGATTGAAATTTCAGCCCATGTTGATCATGCTGTGCTTCGATCTGCTCATTGCAAAAAATAGATTGTATAGAATTAAAATCTGCACTTTTGATATGCAATTCAGCCAGTCATCCACTGCACAACACAAATATCAAAAGGGTGCAGTTTAATGGAATCATGCCCCCCCCCCTGCATGGAAAGTTACATAGGTATAGGAAAGAAGCAAAATATACACCTTCCCGTGAGTTTTAGAGATGTATCGAAACAAAAACAACATTTTGTGTAAACCAGTCAACTGCCCTGAGCTTTGTTGCTTTTGTCGCAATTAATCATTAAAACTCACTGGAGGTTGTGCATTCCAGAACTTCTGTTTTCGGTCCAATCGACTGTTAGTTCAGCGTATCGGTTAATTGGGCCAAAATAATTGCATGGGTTTTCAGACACGACCAACCGTTTGTTCAAATTGGACAAACACACAATCAGACATGTCAGAAAACCACGGGCGATTGTTTGATCCTCTATGGACCGCACGCTCAGTCGCGTCAAACTGTTGGCCGCGGCCACTATTGCCGCGACAGACAGTCCTTCCTTCTGGCCGACCAGTCATAAAGGGGGAAAATTTGCATGGCGTGTACCATGCTCTAGTTTAAAGAAATAATTTCAGGGTTTTGGATTGTATACTGTATATTTATCCCAAACAGGCAAATGTAAATAATATTTACTTCTTACAAAAACAATTTCTTTGGATCGAAGATTTATATACAATTTAGGCAGTTTTTGTCTTGAGTAAACAAATTTCTTCAAAATACTTCAATGCCATGAGTATTTACAAGAAATTGTACTTTGTTTTTTTAAAACGTCCAGGACTTCTCAAATTTAGCAGCATCCCTTATGATCAGAACAACTTTTTCTTAATTTCAGGCATTTTGCAGGTGGTTCCAGATGCTTTAAAGGGTATCTCCACTCATACTTTCAATGTTTGGGAATCCAGTTCTATTGAAGAACGGGAGGTAAAGGAGCTGTGCCTTACCTTCGGTTCTTCAATAGAACAAACATAAGGCTGGAGAGGAGTTAGGAAACTTACGGTACCCGCTCGCTCGCACCCCCGGCGCGTAGTCTGACAGGTCCCGACGGACCTTGTCTTCTATGCGCATGCGCGATCTATGCGCATAGAACAGGTCCGTCGGGACCTGTCAGACTAAGTGCGGGGGGGGGAGCGAGTAAGTTTCCTAACTTCTCTTCAGTCTTATGTTTGTTCTATTGAGAAACGGAAGGCACAGCTCCGTTACCTCCCGTTCTTCAATAGAGAAAACATTGAAAGTATGAGTGGAGATACCCTTTAATGTATGTATAGTTTATTTATAAAGCACTACTTGGGGACGCAGCGATGTACAATAACAAAAAAAGTGATACAAGGGGGGCAAATACATAAATAGTTCAGTACATAAATTATATTAATATAACTATATAAGTGCTAGAGCCTTGCCACAAGGAGGTCCCTGTCCCATATAGCTTACAATCTAATTGTGAGGAATGAGGAAATCGCTGCACACAGCATTTTTCCCATCAGCAGCTGCTAGGAAAAACTGGGAAATGCCTGCAAAATAGGAAAAACACATTTGTCTGAATGCTTCCTCATCTGCAGCAGCTACTTATAAATGGATCTGAAGAAGTGAACTATGTTCCCTCTAAGCTGCACACTCATGTCAGCGCACACACGTCTGTCTAAATACAAGCACGCAATGTGGTAGCATAAAAAAAATATATAATTTTTTCTTTTATAAGCACAGAATTTAGATCTCTGCGCACAGCATAGAGGCTGGTGTCCTATCCCCCTGAACAATGAAGCCTGGCAACTGAAAAATAGGTTGCTTGGGGAGTTGTGGCATTGCTGGACACATTGCCGACATACTTTGACGATAAATAAATGGACGAAGATCAGCATCCTACAAAAAGGTTTAAACAGTGCATATGAGAAACCCAGGGTTGCCATGTCTTGTCTTTTAAATGGCACACAGATGAAATCTACATGCAGCAAAGATATAATGGTGGTCAGTAAATGCATGCAGGGTGAATGCATGCCTTTACAGCAGGGATGTCAAACTTGAAGTCCTCCAGGTGTTTGAAAACTACAACTCCTATCTATCTGTTGTATTCAATTAGATCAACTGGACTTGAAGTTTAGTTCTTGAAGATGTTTCACTAGTCATCCGACTGGCTTTCTCAATTCAGAGCCTTTAGTCACAATGCAATCACACCTTGCATTCAGAAGGTCCCTAACACCTTGCTGTTATATGCTAATTAAGACTTGCTAGGGTACTTACTGACAACAGATTATTGTACAAGTCATTCTGAATTGAGAAAGCCAGTTGGATGACCAGTGAAACTTCAAGTCCAGTTGATCTAATTGAATACAAAAGATATACCATGACCTGGATGAATGAGAACCTTCACAAGCATACAACTCCTATCATCCCTTGCCAGCAATGCTAGGAGTTAGCTAGGAGTAATTTGCAAACATCTGCAAGTTTGACAGCACTGGTTTACAAGGAAGACGTGTCAACCCTAATCATTGTCTAGTTTATATATAATATATAAAACTAAAATTCCTCCGATTTCCGATGCACATCCGTTTGCGCTTTGGCAACGCGTGTGTTCACCATTTTTGGTGCGTTAATGCATGCATTTCCATTACTGAAAACGGCAAAATCGCATACGCAAAACGCACAAGAATCACGCACACAATCGCGATTTGTTGTGTTGTAGTGTGGCCTCGGCCTAACTCTGTGCACATATGACCCGTTCCTGCACACCCATCTGGTATTACAGGAAACCTTGGCACAGTTTAATAAGTGAGCCTGGCCCGGGTGATCATTTCATCGCAGTCTTGGGATAATAGATTGTGTCGATGAACGACCAAAACAAAATGGACCCTTGGTGCCTTTCTCACCGATCCCCGCTGTCCCTTCTCCATGTGAACTAAGAGATGGAAGTTGTCCCCTCACCGTGTAAACTAAGAGATGGAAGATGTCCTTCACGTGTAAACTAACTAGGAGATGGAAGATGTCCTTCACCGTGTAAAATAACTAGGAGATGGAAGATGTCCCTCACCGTGTAAACTAAATAGGAGATGGAAGCTGTCCCTCACCGTGGCTTTACTGATAACAAACACAGACTCCTGACTGGCCATTGTAACATCCGGGTCCGCTTTCATCAACGCCTTCACCCGAGACAGCGGGAGCCTTGATTGTCTCTGTTGGCACGGAGCGGGCTGTGGTGCAGAAACTTGTTCTCCCCCCGTCAAGCTCCCACTTCCCTCCCTTTCTACACTGTCCTGCATTACAACCGCATCCGCCATTCTATCAATTTCCCCTGTTGAGGAAGTGCGCGCGGAAATGTCACATGATACATCAGCCAATGAACAGTCTAAACGTACAATCCTCTTGTTTTCACTGCGCTGGAGTCTGCGCAGTAACTTTGGCTTTGCCACATGGGATGTGTGACTGTAATCCTTGGCACTAGGGATCGGATGTACTACCTAGTGGTTGGTTCTAGCTTGAGTTATAGTGAACTGTTAGTCTATCATTGTTAATGGGAAGTGTGATATTCCGATCAATTCAGCGAACTTTCATGTTTTCGATAGATCAACCAGCAATATCGATCTACTGGAAAAACTATCGGGCAAAGCAGCAAATTTTCCATCTGCCCATCCACCAGAACCTATCAAACTGAAATCTACGGAAGATCAGCAGCACAAAGTGGGACATCGCAAGCAAGATCCTGTCTGTCATTTTTCAAAGATGAGGATACACACAGTCCCCAGCGTTCTCCCTATACACTGCATATACACGACATAGGGGGAATGTTCAGTTACTCGCTCGTTCAGGAAAGATGCTACAATGACGATAAAGCCCTAATACCGTCTGATCTGTCAGTAACTGTGCTTTATCATTACTATGTATAGATTACTATGTAGATTAAAGGGCATGTCCACCCCCAAAACTATAATGTAACCCACTACTGGCCCCACTCTGTAGTGTAATAAAATCCTTACCTTACATCCCAGCTCCAAATGGTTCTCCTGTAGTGTCCCCACAAAGTCCCACAAACTGGCCACCAGGAGCCTAGCAGAGTCCATATAGGCCTCCTGTCTCTCCTCTGGGAGAATTTTGCCATGCACAGTTCAGCCCTCTACCTCCCTCTCCCACCCCTTAGTGTAAATCCCCTTGGTTATATCGTAGGGCTTCCTCCCCCAACCGCTATAATAGAATTATCAGAAAGTCCCCCGAACTCTACTTACATTACCTCTCTCCCCCGTCATTCTAAGCAGCCGCGTCTGTGATCGGCTGCCTGTTAGTCAATCAGGGATGCGGTTGCCGGTCCGGCCCCCTGCTTGCAGTTTCATGCAAGCAGAGGGCTGGGACAGTGCAGCGGAGGATAGAGGGAAGGTAAATGAAGAACGTGGGAGTTTCTGATAATTCTATTATAGCGGCTGGGGGAGGAAGCCCTACAATATGTCAATTTTTTTTTTAAAGGGGTGGACATGCCCTTTAACTGTAGTAGACCAGTAAAAAGGTACACCTGAGGAAGGGGGCGGAGCCTCCCAAAACATTGTGTGCATCAGCACTATTAGTAAAATGTTTAAAATTATGTTAAAGAATGTGCCTCTTTGTTTAATTTTATTGCAGTAAAAAGGTATCATCTGATTGGTGGCTGCAAATTAACAGCTCAGGCAGATGTTTGCACTGCTTAGTAAATAAGTTGAGCCCAGTTCCAAAGTTCCGATAGAATTTGGGATTTTCAAATTTGCCAAATGGCAGAACTTTTCCTGGATATTCAATAATTATTGAATTTTCTAAATCAAAATGCTGTAGAAATATTAGATTTTGAAAATCACATATTTGGAAATGATCCAATTTCGAGAGATATCGATTACGTGAGCCTTCAATTCTGAAAACACGATCCCTCGATTTTCAGCATGGGAGAAACAGTGAACACGCAAGCCCTCGATTTTAGATTTCGAATAATGATCGAAAATGTGATACGGAAACTCGAAAATAGTTTGTGTGTGTTTTGTTAATGTGTAGGTGTTCCCCAGACCATTTCCTAGGTTCCTAATCCATTTACACTAACTTGCTATTGCTATTTATACCTTAAATTTAATCAGAGCTTTTGGATTTCTTTAACTCCCATTGACTTCTATGGGTCCTTTTTTGAACAGTGGTGAGTATATAGCATTTTAGAACTATTACCTTGAATATAGCAAATTAGGGAGGGGTTTAACCCTTTAGCTCCCCTTTATGGCTTGATTTATAATGTATTGTGTTGTGTTATAAATGCACATAATTTGATCGGCCAGATTACGTTGACAGGCACAATACACAGAGCAATAATCTGCCAAAACCTTATATCCAACGATAATATTGCTACATCTGTGGCCTCTATAAGGATGTCATTTTCAATACTTCTAAGTGACACCAGTAGATTTTAAAGAACTAAAATGTGAAAGCTTTTCTCCCCAGAACCCCTATACAGTGTAACTTTACTATACTGTATCTTTACTAGTAAGTTGCATTTACATACATGTGAGAAAGATTCTATAACAAAGAAGGCTTCCATGTTGATGCCAGTGCAAATCACATCCAATGTTGTCTTCAAAGAGCTTTGTGTGGACCTATTGCCACGCCCCCTGACCCCGATATTCAGTGTCTTTATGCCGAGTGTTTTCTATACAAATGTCTCCACACCAATATGGAAATATCATATAAGTTGCTGATAAACTATATGTTTCAGACCAGTGTGGTCTTTCCTCAGGTGCAATTGCACCTGAGGAAAGACCACACTGGTCTAAAACATGTCTTGCTGTGTGTCCTAAAATAAATCACAGGTAGCACTGCTATTTGGCTCTTGTGTGGAAAATCTTGAGATTTCGGGTATGGTGCGATTCGCACATGTGTCAGCAATTTGGTAACGCAGACATTTTTTGTGCAATTGCATGAGTTTTCATAATGAAGAGACAAATAGCAAGTGCAAACGCATATTAATCGTGTGCGATTGTGTGTGCTATTCAGGTGCGTTGCAGTGTGGCCGTGCCCTAAATGTACATTGCAGCAATACACACACTAATATAAATGGTAGAGTGCAGAAATAAATACATAAAAACACACAGTCTTGCAGAAATGCTCCCAAATATAAGGGGTTAACAGGGGTTAACAATACTACATTTCAAGTCCAGTTGATCTAATTGAATACAACAGATATACCATGACCTGGATGAATGAGAACCTTCACAAGCATTACACAAACCTCTATAACTGTGTAAAGCCCTCCCTCTCTGACCTAACACACAACTTTAAAGCTAAAATAGAAAAATACCTTAAAGCACCCTACCCAAGCTGACTTTAACACAGGCCCAGTCCTTGAACAAACCTATCACAAACAAAGAAGTGGAACAAGTGATTAAAAATCTTCCAAATGGCAAGACGCCCATCCCAGACGGGTTCTCTAACACCTATTATAATTTTTTTTGACAGAACTAACTCCCCATATGGCCAATCTATTTAACGTTATTATGCAAGGTGGGCAGGTACACTCAACCTTCTCCATGTCATATTTAGTTGTAATTCCTAAACCAAACAAAGATCCCCCTTCATCTTGCACCAGCTAAAGGCCTATAGATTTACTAAATTCCGATTATAAAATCGTACAAAAATTCTGGCTAACAGACTAGCACCTCTTTTACCCAATATTATCCACAAAGACCAAGTAGGATTCATATTACATAAACAGGTGACAAAACAAGGAGAGTTTTGGACATCATAAAAATTTTAAATAAAAGATCAGGGGGAGTGGTCCTTCACAGCCTAGATGCTGAAAAGGCTTTTGACAGGCTGAGCTGGCCCTTTCTATTTACCACATTACGCTACCTTGGTATCCAGGGGGAATTTCTTCATACTCTCTTATCTTTATATTCACACCTTTTAACTGCATTTTGTTTTCCCATAGCTACTTCCAAATTCTCAAGTATTACAAATGGTACAAGGCAGGGATGCCCACTTTCACCGCTACTATACGCACTCTGTATTGAGCCCCTTGCTTGCCATATTTGTAATAATCCAGATATTACTTCAAGTTGGAAACCGATCCTATGTAATTTCTTTATTTGCAGATGATGTACTACTAACCCTCACTAAACCTGCCATCTCCATCCCAAATTTGCAAAACACTTTAACCGAATACAGCTGCATATCGGGCTACAAATTAAACGCTTCTAAATCAGAGGCCTTCCCTATCAATCTGACCACTCAACAAATAGACTTATTAGAACAGAACTTTGATTAAACAACTTACCTAGGCATCCACATTACACCTAGTTTCACAACTCAATTTTCAGCAAACTTCTCACATCTCCTACAAAACACCAAAGCCCTACTCAATAAATGAAAAACTCAGCCTGTCATGGTTTGGCAGAATATCTATCAAGATGTCTATACTTCCTAAATGGTTATACTTATTTGAGACACTACCTGTCCAAATTCCACGAAAATTTCTGTCTAGCTTGCAAAGAGAACTTACAACTTTCATCTGGTCTCACAGGGCACACAGAATCTCCCAAAAGATTATTCTCACAAGTAAGACACAGGAGGGGACTGGCAGTGCCGGATATGTTTAGATACTATAGAGCGACTCATATACGACACTCTATTTACTGGTTCTAGACAACTCCGGTTGCAAGATGGGTCCAACTGGAAAGGGATTGGTGCAGACCAATTCATCCAGCTTCTCTTCTAAACATCTCCTTTAAACCTACCCCACCCAAGGGAAAAACACTTTTAAGTCCTATGGTCACGACTAAAAATATCTGGACACAATGCAAGTTTTTTCGGTCACGACTAAAAATATCTGGACACAATGCAAGTTTTTCAGTTATATCTGACCCCTCCCCCCTAATCCCTATTACAGGAAACCCAGCGCTTCCTTTAAGTCTACAATCCCACTCATATCGGGA
This sequence comes from Hymenochirus boettgeri, assembly GCA_019447015.1. Classification (NCBI taxonomy): domain Eukaryota; kingdom Metazoa; phylum Chordata; class Amphibia; order Anura; family Pipidae; genus Hymenochirus; species Hymenochirus boettgeri. Next base: position 192,725,066 of record CM033469.1, on the reverse strand, counting down.
TTGGACAAACGCTAAAATATACACTCTGTGAGATTTAACAGACCCAATTACCAACCATATGTACGATTTCCCCACTTTACAAAATCTTAAAAAGCTACCATCTAAACTCCTCTTCTCATTCCTACAATTGAAACACTACTATCAAATACTGTCTCCTGATCTTTCTCTATCTCGCCCTTCTGCTTTTGAGCAGGTAGCACATACAGGCCCCCTTCAAAAACATCTAATATCAACATTATATGGTATTCTGGCAACCCCACCCCAAAGACTCCCGATCAGCAGAGAAAATTGGGTAGACTTATGCAGCACATTAGCAAAATGATCCATTTGTACAACATATAAAGAAAATCTTTATAAAATATTATTTAAATGGTATTACACTCCTGATAAATTACACAAAATATGGAAAAATGTATAAGATAGGTGCTGGAGGGGGCTGTGGGTCTGAGGGGACACTATTTCATATTATATGGCAATGCCCACTTATCAAGCCGTTTTGGGATTTAGCTATACAGCTGGCCCAGAACATTATAGGCAAACCACTCTCCCTTTTCCTAGATTGCCTAAATCAGAGGCACGTTTCTGCACACACTTGAATGTGGTGGCTCGATGCCTTATCACTTTAAATTGGAAGCGTACTAATGCCCCAACGGAGGGGGATCCTCTGGCCAGAATAGCAGAGATACGAACCATGGAATACCTTACTGCACTAAGCAATGATAAAATAGGCAAATTCTCCCAGGCATGGTTCCTCAGGGACCAATATATGTCCCCGCTTTAATTTGAATACATGTGGAGACGACACCAGATGTTGACATACTGAATGCTGAGAACGGAAATTCCACATTTGGCCTCAAACCAAATTTTTACTTTCTTTGATATGGTATATCTGATTAAGGATTCACAGCCCCCCCCCTGAGTCTGACACTTCTCTAAATACAACATAGCGTTAAATAATATGTCGGCAACTGTATATAATGGGATTGAGAGCTATTTTGTCAATAACCCCCATTACTAGTTAAACTGACACTGTATTCTATATACCACTATACATGATATTGATATCTCAATATTTTCACTGAGGATATGTCAATATAACTCTAAAAAATACTATAGACACCATCCCTCTGCAATATGTTTTTTATTTTTTTATTTTATTATTATATATATTTTGTTAAAATTTTTATTTGCGAAATAGAAAAAATACTAAAAATCAAAGTATATAAAAAAAAAAGCTATATAAAATTAAGACATTTTGATCTTACAGGAACATTTCTTTAACAGGTTCACTTTATGATTATAAACTCAAATTTCATTCTTTATTTTTTGCTGCAGATGTTGAGCACATTTTACCCAGCTTACTTCATCTGAAACAAGAGCAATAAATATTATTGTTAAAAATGTATTTATACATTGCTATACAAAAAATAAGATTGTCTCTTACAAAAAGAGTAGCTAAGTAAATGTATGGGTACTTTCTCAGTTGGGGAGTGTGAAAGGAAAGGATTGCTCAGTGCCTCTTCCTGCATCATCCCCAAAGTTTTCAATAGAGTGTGAAACAGCTACCATAATGTGCTAAATAGAAGATAGTGATGGGGCAGGATAAAGTAAAAAAGAAAGCTCTAACCCCTTTAACAGTTATAATATCCATTTAGGTATAAATTTCCTTTATACCTACAATTACCTTTATTTACCTATTTATTAACATTGTTACTAAAAGAATTTACAGGGAGATTTAATAAAAGTTCTTATCGTTCAAAATGGTGCTAATTTTGCCCCCAAAAATCAGATGTTAGCTTTCAAATGTTAAAGGGTATGTCCACCCAAAAATAAACTTTTTATATGTTCTTTATATAATAGCACCAACCTCAAACGCCATGTTCATTTTTCTAAAAATCATTTGCCTTGCCTGATATTTAATGAGATATATATCAGGCTGCACTTACCTCTCCACTTCCTCTTTAGATGACCCCGAGCTGCAGCTTAAAAAAAAAAAAATTCTTGCCTGTGTGTGTCTCTCTCTCTATCTCTGGGCTGGCTGGCTGCAGCTGTTGATCCTGGATTTCTTCTCAGTACACATAACTTTACAGCTGTGATTGGTTGAGAGGGAAAAGAGGAGGGATCCAGGGGTCAGCCATTACTGATGCAACTTCCTCTGTTCTCACGCTGGATGTTAACAGACATGCTCAAGAACATGAAAAGACAGAGGCAAGGTAATGTAACCTGTCTTTGTTCATCGCTGTATTGGTCCATGCTGCAGGATTAAGCCAGCTACAAAGGTCTGTAACTTTTGAACCACTGGACCGATTTACATGCTGTAAAGTTTGTTTTGGAGCACTTATTTGGGCCAAATAAATATAAAAAGTTAGTTTTGGGGGTGGACATGCCCTTTAAATAGAATCTGATTGGTTGGGGCAAAATTAGCACCATTTTTAACGATAAAAACTTTTATTAAATCTCCCTGATAAATTTCATAAACAGATTTACTCTTTGGATCATTTCATCATCATTTAGCTATTTTTACTTACCTTTTTTTGTTGTTTCCTGTAGTTGTTCTGTTTTGGAAACCTTATCTTTTTCATAACCATCTGCACCCATCTTTCATTTGGATTAGCACAAATCACTTGTTTTTTAAGAAAAAATCTGTAGAAGAAATAGCCATTGTTTTCTCATCATAATAGTTATACAAAGAACGATTGACAGAAAGTAAATCTTCTAGCGAATATACAGTACAATAATTAAACAAGATAATGTCTATTAACTGCTCAGTAGAAACCCGCCTAGTAAAATCTCATCTTCCACAAGGTTTCTTGATCCAAATAAGGCAGAGAGGATTATTAAGGTTGGGGGCAGGGGTGTATCTACCAGGGGAGCAGACCCTGCGAATGAATGAGGGCTCAGGAGTCAGAGGGGCACCAATTTACTTATTTCCCCTATGACAGATACAGCCTCCACCCAAGAAACCATTGTAGATGAACCAGGGAGAGGGGACCCATCCTAGTTTTGCAGGGATCTGATAGGGAGATGAAGGGAGACAATTGTTGAAAGTTTTCACAAAATGGGCCCTATGGCAAGTTTATATAGGTGGGAACAGTCAGATATGGCCAATAAAAAGACAAATCCAGGTAGATCCAACATGATTTGCTTATTATTGGCCCTATGAGTGGGCAGCATGGAGGGGAGGGAGGCATGTACATCAAACTGTGTTAATAAATGAAATGTATGAATGTATAATTTAATTTATATAGCGCCACTTGGGTAAGCAGCGCTGTACATTATAAAATACAAAGTGTACAAACGGGAATAAGTGCAAGCAATTAGAGAAAGCCCCAACCGCAATAACCTTATATCTAGAAACTCCCCCGATAGTTACTTACCTAGCCTCTCTCCTCCGCCGTTCTAAGCAGCCGTCAGCCGCATCCGTGATTGGCTGACTCTCAGCCAATCACAGACGCGGCTGCCATTCCCGCCCCCTGGTTGCAGTTCTGTGCAAGCAGAGGGCCGGGATTGTGCGGCGGGGGAAAGAGGGAAGGTAAGTAACTATTGGGGGAGTTTCTGGATATAAGGTTATTGCGTTTGGGGCTGGGGGACCAATACCTATAAAATATCAAAAGTGGTTGGAAAGGGTGGACATGCCCTTTAAAGAGAGAAAATAACTATTGGTATAAATAATAAAGCTAAAGCAATATGGGTGAAGCTATGCACAGAAAGCAAGTAGGCGGTAACTTAAAACTAGGTGTCTTTTACAAAGCACCAAATGCTAGTGAAGAGGAAGAAAACCATCACTGCATACATATGTCCACTATTTTGAGGAAAGTTTCAGTCACAGGGAATTTAAATTACACTGATATTGACTGGAGATGGGGAACTGCCAACACCTCAAAAGGTAATAGCAAAGACTGTAGTAATAAGAATGGTATAAAAGAAGAATATTCAAGCAATTCAATGGAGCAAAATATTATTCTCCCTTTTTACAAAGCACTGGTAAGGCCTCATTTGGAATATGCAGTGCAGTTTTGCTGTCATAAAAGGGACATCTTGGAAATTAAATAATAAATTAATTAGGGGAATGGAGGGGCTTGGTAATGGGGACAGACTAAAGGAATATTAAGGAGCTATCCTTAAACTCCCGGTATTCATTCAATGCATTAAAGGAATAGTTCACTTTTGCAGTGAACTATTCCTTTAAACAAGTTAGCGCTTTTTACACGGGAGAAGCGGTGCTTATGTGGGGATATGATCACTTTATACAAATATATTCATGGGTCTTACAATAAACGTATTTGTTGTTCACCAATAGATCATTGTAGACAACTTGTGGACATCCTATACGACTAGAAGAAAAAAGATTCATCTTCAAGTTAGAAGACTGTTGGTTTTTTTGGGGTGGGGCTGGGTTTGGCTTCCTCTGGATCAGCTGAGGTTCATGGTAAGCTTAAAAGGTTGTACTAGATGGACGTATATCTTGATTAAACCTCCAATACTATGCCACTATAATAAATGAATATAAATTTAATATATAAATGCTTACATCACAGCTCTCATGTTGCAGCTTTCACTGATTTCTTGCACTTGATAGTGTTTGATATGTTTATGAAACTGTGTGTGTTTTTTCACTTTTGCATAGGTCAAGCAACAGTTTTCGAAATCTCCTGTTGGAAATGTAAATAAGATCAGGTGACTAAATGAATAATCCTTTTACTGCTTTCCTGTTCTAATGTTTATTAGACCACATAAACTCATAAATAGGCCTAAAGGCGTCAGTTCAGATGACTCGCTCATTTGAAATATGCAATATCTTTTGGGTGGTGCCAGGAGTCATGTTCAGAAATCTTTATGGCACCACATTATCATTTGCTGACTTCTATATACAAAATGCACCTAAAGTTAGTCATTACAAAATATTTACCCATAATCTCATGGAGCAGCGTGCTACATGAAAATTAAAATACAACTCTAGAGTCAGCTAATAGTGCAGATATTAGAGGGACCATATGCAGCCTAATATCTACTTAAATCTTGCCCCATACCAAGGCAATCACTATTTTTACAGCATGTATGGATTAGGACAGGTTCATAAGAGCGGTCTTATGAATGTGGATATGTATACAGATGTCTGGGAGCCTGATGTGGACACAAGTCTAATACATCTCGCCGGGTGGTATTGCATAAGCCTGTACAGACGTACAATATATGTGTACATTGATATTGCTGAAAAAAGGTAGTAGCTACCACGATATGGTATAGAATTAGAGATAGACTGATTATTGAAATGATTGCTTTAGAGCATATGCTAATACAGTATATACTTGAGTATAAGCCGAGGTACCTATTTTTACCTCAAAAAATAGGAAAACCTGATTGAGTATATGCCAAGGGTTGAAATTATGACCACTACTCCCTTCTGATTATGTATTGTTTTGAGGCTTTAGTTGCCCTTTAAGTGGGCAGCAGAATCCCCATACGGTAGTACCATACAGTAGTAGCCCAATCCAGTATGGCTATTACTGTATGGGAAATCTGCTGTCCATTTAAAGGGCAATTAATGCCTCAAAACAATACAGAATCAGAAGGCAACAATAGACACCATCCTCCATACTGGATTTGGCTATTACTGTATGGGAATGCTTTATTAGCTGGGAGTTGTAGTTGCTAATCATCTGCAGTGGCACCCTGCACCCCCTGTTCCAGTTCAGCAGAGGAGAAATAGGCCCAGCCGGGTTGCAGAATGAGCAAGGTGAGTGACCCGAGTATAAGCTGAGGTTCAATTTTTTTTAAGCTTGAAAACCTCAGTTTATACTTGAGTATATATGGTAAGTATAAGCTTTCCTGTTCGCATTATGGCTACCTTTTAGTATTTCATAGTATACACATATGGTTTGGGTTTAGAATTAAATTATTATTACGAATACACTAAAGGGTTTTTATACCTTTACCACCAAGATAACAGCTTTAGCTAATATGTGTAGATTCACATTTTGTTACCTACCCTTTGTGCTACTTATACACAAGCAAATACATGTGATCAAAGCCAGGAGATGCAGATTCATGTTTATAGAGAAAAGTAACTTCAGCTAGAAAAGAAAAATAATGTTTTCAGTTTTATATGCTATCATTTTCCCAGTAAATGAGTTTCCAGTTATTATCACTTTATATTATCTGACATAGACAAATTATGAAAATGTATAAGGCACTAAAGTAAAAACAAGTTAAATATGGAAAGTATTAAGCTGCCTTTTTTCAGATTTTGCAATAGTACAACTTCTTCCCAGGATGCTGGGGGATTTCCTTGGAATGTTTCTCACAGTCATACTTACCTCATTGGCTGTTGGGTGGGTTAAACATGCTCAAATTTCTACTGTGCAACTGAATCACTCCAGGAGCTAAGTCAAGGGCAACACCATAACAAACACTATTCGGGGTCCTGCATACTGGAAGTCAGTACTTTACATATTAAGATTAAAGGGCATGTCCACCAAACTGGTCACATGTCTATTGCCTGCCCCCAACCCCAAACTGATATGATTGTTGCATCCATTCTGCCAGAGTAAGCTTGCATCCACTTTCATGCAGTCAATCAAGGCTGTGACTGCTGACATCACAACCAATGATTGCCTGCTGATTCATCGTCTGCCTCCTCTGGAGGTTTCCTATGGGGCCGCATGATTGGTCATGCGAACTGTTGGCTGCGACTGACAGTCATTTATCCTAGCCGAGCACTTGATAGTAGCGAATGCTCGGTCTGGACAAAAAGTCCCCCTGTGTGTACCCAGCCTAAGATGTATCAGAAAGCATCATTTAAAATAGTAGAAAAGGCAGCTAGAAAGCTTAGGGAGAGGGGGGCCAAAAGAAGCAAAAAGCCCTTAACTGAGCATAAAAGCAGAGAAACACCTTCTTAACATAGCTAATTCCCTTTTCATTGTGTGTATATATATATTGTTATTTATGCAAAACTCAACAATTATGTAATCCAAAACAAAAAAAAGAATTTTCAAATTGTTTAATTTTTTGTATATATACATTTGTATATATCCTTAGGAGCGTCAGATGAAATGGTAAGTATAATGAAAACCAGATATTGGAGGTCCTGGATATTTGAGGCAAGAGGTACCTTTCAACTCAGTATGAGTAAAATGTTATAAAATCTTTACTAATAATGTGTCTGTATAATGCCCCTTTGCACCTGTGTTATTTTATAAGAAAATTATAGCTAATTAGAAGATATTTTACCGGTCTTTTTTAATCATTCACTACAATTTATTAAATAATTTTGAATTACATAAATATTTAGGATATTTTTTTTAAAGGGTAACTCCAGCCTCAAAAAGGCTTTAAATATTTAGAAGGATTACCCCCCAAAACCCACTTTTGTTTTATACTTACCTTTATCCGATGCTCCCACTATGAGTTATTAGAACTTACAGATCCCCGATCCCTTGACGGTCTTCTCACCTCTTCCTGTTAATGAATGTCGTTCATGGCTGTGACAGTGATGTCACGGAAAATGGCTGACTGCCATTACCGAATGAGAAGCTGGTTACGAGTGTACTCTGCTCCTCAGCATGCTCGTAATCAGCTTCCAAAAGGAGCAGGGGTTTAGGATCAAGAACATAGTGAACTTCTTAAGCTAGCCACAAGCATAAAAGTATTTTTTTCCTCTCCCTAAGGTGTCCACAGGTAGAGAAAAGGACTGAGAATTGTTGAAGTCCTGTATCCAGCTTCAAAAAAGTTAAGGTTTTTTTTGGGAGGTGGGGTTTTTAAACATCATGTGCATGTCAGACAGACAGGACAGTTAAGAAGACGTAACTTTACAAGTCTATAACTTAAGAAGTTGGAGACATCATCCTAAACTTGTTTAAAAGGCATGGCAGAGCTCTTTTCAAAAGAGGGCACTTGTATGGAGACAAGTCCTGAAAAATAAAGTGCAAGCATTATATTAATCACTAGAGATGAACAAATTTACTATTTAATTATCAATTATACTTTTGGGAAATTCTGTCGGATCCACAGATTTTCGAAACTGCCAGATTCATTTTGAAACCGAATTTATCACTATTAATCAATTGTGGTGGCTAAATTGGTATATTCTGAGAAATAACCCCCTAATCCCAACTGCTATTTTAGCACTTTAGTACATACATTTCTAACCAAATATTTAATAATATGTATTGTCCCCGTTCTATACCTGTCTGGTAGAGGTTGCTGCATCCTACCCCTGATCGATGAACTTTAAGTAGCTTGAGCATGTGCAGCAGGGGAAACAGCAGTCATTAATTGGCTGTGATGTCTGCAGTTACAGCCTTGATTGACTACAGATTTCTCTGCCAGAATTGGAGCAATAATTATCCTTAAATATCTGGTTAGTATATATTAATACATCTAATGATGTTCTAATTATATCAGAATAAAGAGCAAGGTAACCGACAATTAACCAGTTTTTAGTTTTGAAGGTGGTCATGCCCTTTAAAGTCAGGCTGTTACGCGATCTTCAGGAAAAGACCCCCGTGAGACCCCCTCTGGACGCGGAATCTAAGTACCAGCCGGTTTTCACCAGAGCCTCTAATGGTGAGGATGTTTTGCAGCGGACAGATACCAGGTCGCGGCTCCAGAGAAGAGAACCACAAAGGCCAATCCCACAATGTGGAGAGGCAGCAGAACAGATACAGGTGAAACAGGAAGTAGAACCTGGGGATGATATTCGGATCAGAAGTAGGAGCTGTGGAGGATATGCAGACCGGAGATAACTGGAGGTAGGAACCGCCGGAGGAGGACCCCGGACCCGCGGCAAGGTAAGTACCTGACATTGCCCCCCCCCCACGGGCAACCTCCGGGTGCCCTTGGGTTTAGGTTTGTCAGGGTGTTTGGAATGAAAATTCTTGACCAAACGAGGAGCGTGAATCTGTTCTGCCGGTTCCCAAGAATTTTCTTCGGGACCAAATCCCTTCCATTTAATCAGATATCTTAACTTCCCAGCAGAAATCTTAGCATCTAAAATATTTTCTACCTCGTATTCGTCAGTCCCATCAATCAAAACAGGCAGCGGAGGAGGCTCCATCGCAGAGTCGGAAACATATCTTTTGAAACAAGATACATGAAAAACTGGATGTATCTTTAATGAATTGGGGAGCTCCAGTTCAAAGGCGACCGTGTTGATAGCTTTCCTAATACGAAATGGCCCGATGAACCGGGGACCCAACTTAGCAGAAGGAATCCTCAATTTCAAATTACGAGTAGACAACCAGACCAAGTCTCCAACCTTAAATACCGAAGAATCTTTTCTTAAAAGATTAGCTGACTTACGGGCTTGTTCTTGAGCTTCAGCGATGAAGGTCTTTAGCTCTACAGTCTTCTCCTTCATATGATGTATTCTGGTGATAAGGTCAGGAATAGTGATCTTGGAAGGAATACCGGTAAGGAAAGTTGGATTAAATCCATAGTTAGCATAAAAGGGGGAACACTTGATGGAGGAATGGACAGCGTTGTTATAGGCAAACTCCGCAAGCGGTAACAGAGAAGACCAATCTTCTTGTGTTGCAGAGGAGTAACACCGGAGATATTGTTCAAGTGTTTGGTTTGTTCTTTCTGTTTGTCCATTAGATTGTGGATGGTATCCGGAGGAAAAAGAATTGTGGATATGCAAACACTTGCACAACTCCTTCCAAAATTTCGAAGTGAATTGTACCCCTCTATCTGATACGATATCATCGGGAACCCCATGAAGACGCACAATCTCTCTAATGAACACATCTGCAGTAATGGAGGCTGAGGGAATTCCTTTTAAGGGAATAAAGTGAGCCATCTTCGTTAACCGATCAACAACCACAAAGATTGTGTTGAAACCCTTGGAGCGAGGTAACTCAACAATGAAGTCCATGGTAATCATGCCCCAAGGGCGGTCAGGAACCGGCAGAGGAGACAGTAACCCGTATGGTCTCTGTCTAGTAGTCTTGAATCTAGCACAAGTAAGACAAGAAGCCACAAACTGTTTACAATCTTTAGACATACTTGGCCAAAAAAAATTTCTGTTAACCAAATCCAACGTCTTGTGAACACCAAAATGACCAGCCAAAGCATGAGAATGACAATACTGAAGTACTGCAGACCTGGCCCGGTCCGGAACAAATATTTTGTTATTTTGGTATATAAACCCATCTTGGGAACGAGAGGTAGACTGGAGAGATGCTTCTTTGATGGTTTTGGCTATATTAGTATGCAACAGCAGAAAATTTGATTTGGAAAGAACCATATTAGGTTTGTCAGACTTATTGACCTCACAAAATTGTCTAGAAAGGGCGTCGGCCTTGCCATTCTTTGAACCTGGATGAAAGGTTATATGGAAGTTAAATCGTGTAAAGAAAAGAGCCCATCTAGCTTGACGGGGTTTTAATCTTTTGGCAGTTTGCAAATATTCCAGGTTCTTATGATCAGTGAAGATGGTAATAGGATGATTGGCGCCCTCAAGTAAATATCGCCACTCTTCCAGGGCCGATTTTATGGCCAACAACTCACGGTCTCCTACATCATAATTCTTCTCAGAGTCAGAAAGTTTTCTTGAAAAAAAAGCAACTGGATGTAGTAAAGCCTTAGGTCCGTTACGTTGCGAGAGTATAGCTCCTAATGCAACTTCAGAAGCATCCACCTCTAATGTAAAAGGAACAGTTGGATCTGGATGGATAAGGATGGGGGCTGAAGTAAAAGCAGATTTCAGACGCTCAAAAGCTGTTTGAGCGGGCTTCGTCCAACAGAATGGGACATGGGTTCTGGTCAGAGCGGTCAACGGCAGTATGATAGTAGAAAAATTCTTAATGAATCTACGGTAGAAGTTAGCAAAACCAATGAATTTTTGAACCTGCTTTCGGGTAGTTGGAGTAGGCCAATCCTGAATAGCGGAAACCTTTTGAGGATCCATAATTAACCCTTGGGATGAGATGATGAACCCCAAGAACGGTATTGAAGGTTTTTCGAACTCACATTTCCCCAGTTTGGCGTATAACCCATGAATTCTAAGACGAGAAAGAACTTTCTTAACCTGGGTACGATACCGCCGGAGGAGGACCCCGGACCCGCGGCAAGGTAAGTACCTGACACAGGCTAATCCTTTGTTAATTGGTTAGTGTGACTTTAAGATGGGAAATCACAATTGAGGTTCTCCGTAAGTGAGGCCCAATGTGTTTTAAAATGAGCATTTTTAATGTCACCTGAAAAGCAATGTAAGTTGCTTAAAGGGGTTCCTATATTAACCAATTCCCTCCTCATAACTACCCAGTTCCAGAAACCATGGTGAGCTTGATATGGTAGGTCCTCATCCCTGGGTGCTTCACAAGATATACTTAACTAATATTACGCTCGCTGGGTTCAGTACGCCCTGTCTCCTCATTGAATCAAAGACTCATCCAGTGGAAAGATGTCTTCCTATAGGCCAGGCCCCAGAATCAAGTGGAGCAGAGCGGATCAAACCCATCAATTGAAAATTTAGGTAAGTATATCTTGTGATCTAACAAGAACCGAAGATTAAGAACCTAGGGGTTCAGGTTACATTAACAGGGGAAGCGTGGGATAAATTGATTTAGCTTCCCTTTAACATTTACAATTGTAGCACGGTAGCATTAAAAGAAGAAGGAATATTCTGAACATACATTTGCTGTGTAATTAAATCTACCCTAATAATTGGTTTATTTCACTGCATTTGCCTTCTTACCATTGCATTCTATTTGTGGCCTGCAGAAACATATGCAACATTCCACTGCATGCATTACACACATAAAACCACATATGGACAGGATTATGATCTCGAACATTAAAATTTCCTTTCACAAAACTGATCATTTTAGACTTCTGTAATAGGTAATTACAGTTATATGATTAAATTCATAGTTTCCCATTGTATTAAGTTAAAACTACTTACAGTTTTTTGTTCTTTTCTTTTAAATTGTTCTGTTTTCTTTATCGTAGTAAAGTATTTGCAGTACAGATATTGCCTCACCCTTATAACACCATAGCCCCACCTATAAGATCTTTGACCAGTAAAACATACTGTATCAGTTTCCTTCTGTCCGCTTTAATAACAGATATGTTTAAAAAAACATGGGAGTTATGGTGGTGAATTCCCTTTCCAATGGAGCCAACAAATTCAAACTTAACCCTTTCAGTGCCAGCCAGTTCTGCAATTTGTCTACCCTTTTTTGCGAGAAGAATTTTCAGGATTTTGCAATCATTTGGTTTAGTGTTGCAGTATGAAAACTCACATGAATCGGGGCAAATTATCTATGGTTTTTTTCCGGACAAAGTGTACTTTAACAAGATAACAAATTTTTAGCAACTTATCTGGAGATTTTACAAAAATTTGGAAAACTGTCGAAAAAAGTAAAAAAAAAGCAAAATATTACTTTTTTTGCCATTTCTATTTGGAAAAATAAAATTTATTTTGAGTTTACACACAAAGATCTTATTGTTTCTACAAATTCTGATTTTCCAGAGTACAATGATACCAGATATGTATAGGTACCCCAAACTTTCTGTCCAGGAGACCTCTGAGACTAAAACATCACACTGAAGAATTTTACACCACATTGAAATGTAAAAGCCCATCTAACAATCATTGCAGAATAGCATCCAAATTAACTAAAACACCCCCACAAATGAGATAATTTTAGATAGAAACTACACATCCTAAGGTTTTTAGAAGAGGGGTGATTTTTTGATCAAAATGCAAATACCTGGACGGAGGTTTTGGAAGATTTTTCTCATATGTTCCTTTTTTTCCTTTGTTTATAGGGTAAAAAAAAATAAATAAAAAAATAAAAAAGTGGTAAATACCTTTATTGGCTACTAAGATAACATAGCAAGCTTTCAATCGCAAAGTCAAAGGAAAATTTCACAGAAAATTGTTTTTTTTTCACAAAAACAGTTTTTGTCTCAAAACACCCCCCCTAACTTAGAAATACCACCCACAAAATATATATTTCTGGAATCTACACACCTTCAACTACGTAACACCTTAGTTCTTTCATTCATGGTGTGGACACAGTTCTTCGTAGAATTTTTTTCATGGGGTCATGTAATGTAAAAAAAACTTACCAAATCTCAATTTCCCAAATGTCCTGAATCAAACGGTATGCCATATGCATGGGTACACACACAGACATTGATAAGCCACCAATTACAATAACGTTTCACATTTTTCACACTGAACACCCCCCTAACTCAGAAATACCCCCCAAAAACTATATATTCTTGGAATCTACACACCTTCAGCTGTGCAACGGTGCCATTGTTTCATGCATACCATCACGCAGTTCTTAATAGAATTTTGCACATTATTTTTGCCAAAAATAATAACCTCCTTTCAAAGGTAGAAATCATGGCAAAAAAAAGTTACTAATATCTATTTCCCAAGTGTCCTGAATCAAACGGTATGCCATATGCATGGTTACCCACACACGTGGAAGCCACTATCCATGAAATGAGACAATGCACAATAGCTCATGAATTGCAAAATGTTACGCCAACTCCAAATTGAGTAGTCTGCATTTTTTCTCCCTTAACTCTCCCCCCTAACTCAGCATAACCCCACAATTTTCATATTTTTGGAACCTATGCATCTTCAGTTACATAACCTTGCCATTATTTCATCCTACATAAAGAATTACGGACGCAGTAATCCATAATCTCCTTTTTTTTGAGATCTTGTATCTTGAGTAAAAAAAACACTGAATGTCATCTCCCACATGTCTTGAATCAAACGGGCCATATGCATTGGTGCACACAGAGATGGCCACCAACTAGCTCAAATGGAAGCATGTGCAAGTGTAAGTGCAATTACAACGAAAAAGTGTTCTGTAATTTGAACAGCCTATTATTTTTCAAAGGAAACTCCCCAAAACTTGGAAATACCCCCCCACCCCCAAACTATATTTTTTGAATCTACACACTTTCAGCTACTAAACAGTGCCATGCTGTCATACACATGAAGAATTCCAGACGCAGTAATCCATACAACTCAGTGATTTTAGAGATTTTTTTGTGGAAAAATAAAATATATAATAAAAGATGATTCAAAGGTCCAGTTTTTAAAAAGGAAACATGCCTGGAACTTGGAAATACCCCGTAAACTATATATTTTTGGAATCTAAACACCTTCAGCTATGAAGGGTGCCATGCTTTCCATACATGACAACCCATTCCAACGCAGTAATCCATAGAACCCATGCGTAAACAATATGGCAGAAACAATATGGGTAGAGCTGTGTACCAGGAAGCAAGAAGGTGGGTAAATTATTGTTTGGGTATGTTATGTTGCAAAGCTGCAAATGCCTGGGGGAGGTAAAATGAATCTCCATATGCAGTTGGCAAGGCTGGTATGGAGCATGTTTGTTGATCTGGGATTTTAACTACCCTGACATAGATTGGAGTTGGGGAACTGCCCAGCACCTCAAAAGGTTAAAGTTCTTACTTTTCTATATAAGCATTTTCTTTTGCAGATGATAGAAGTTCCTACTCAGACAGAATGCGTTGTTTGGATCTGGTGATATCTAATAACCCTGAGCTCATTTGGAGATGAAGGTAATGGGAAGCTTAGGGAATAGTGATCATGATATAGTGTCATTTAATATAGGTGCAAAAAACTAGTGCACTGGGTTAACAAAAACTTTTTACTTTAGAAAGCTAATTTTATATGCTGTTAAGGAATCACTCCTGCTCCTTGACTGGGGAAATGTTTCTAGGTAAAGTACTGAGCAGATGTGGACCACTTTTAAAGGGATATTAAACTATTACTTTCTAAATTTGTACCTTAGGGAACAGTGTAAAAAAAATAGATCCACTCCTGCATGGCTTAATGGTTCAATAAAAGGGAAATGGAAAAAAAAAAGGCTTTTAAAATCAGAGGGAACAGCACAGTGTTACGGGAGTATAAAAGCTGTAATAAGAGTGGCAAGAAAGCAATTAAACTAGCTAAATAGAAATGAAATACGGATAGCCCATACAAAGCAAGTCCAACCCCAAATGTTTTTTTAAGTAAATAAATGTAAAAGATGAGGACTGAGAATGTGGGACCATTAAACATGGGGCTGAGATGAGATGTAGAGGATGCCAAAAGGCTAATCTGCTAACCATTTTTACATCGGTTTTCAACTATAAGAATCCTAGTCCTTACAGTAGGGATTGTAATATATGAAGGGTAAAATTAGGAGTATTCACATTGGCTTGATGGAGGATATGGTACGGAAACAATTAACAAAGAAATATCAATAAGCCCAGGACCAGATGGATTGCAATCCCCGGATTTTAAAAGAGCTTAGTTTCAGTTTCTATCTAGACACTGTTTCTCATCTTTTCGATTCACTTTGGTCTGGGGATGTGCCGCTGGATTGGAAAAAAGCCAATGTAATACCAATATTCAAAAAGGTAGTCGTTCACAGCCAGGTAACTATAGACCTGTAAGCCTAACATCATGTAGTAAGGTGCTGGAAACATTGTTACAGGATCATACCTTGAATTTGTCTCCAGAACTGATCGTATTAGTAGTAGTCAGCATGGATTTAATAGAAATAGATCATGCAAGACAAATTTAATTGTTTATATGAAGAAGCGATAAGAATTTAGATTCAGGCACAAACAGTGGATTGTGGTATACTTGGTATACTTTTTGCGAAAGCTTTTGATACTAATGTATAACTGAGGACTGTTGTCCTTAAAGAAAACAATTGTTCATGGATAGAGAATTGGTTATTGGTGTCGCAAACAGAAAGTGTTGGTAATAGAGCTACTCTAATGTGGGCTTAAGTTCTAAGCGGAGTGCTCAGGGTTCTGTACTGGGGCCTTCTTTTTAATCTGTTTAATCTGACTTAGAAGGGGGCATTGCGAGCAAGGTCTCTGTGTTTGCTGATGACACGTAAACTATGCAGAGCTTTGGAAACTTCAAATCATGTGCAAGTGCTGTCAAGCAGACCTAATAGACTTATCAAAATGGGCAGCCAGAATGGCAGATGAGATTCAATACTGTAAAATGTAATGATGCTTTGGATTTCATATCCCTGTGCCACTACACATAGTACTCTGTGTTAAGTATCTGGTAATGTGCAACAAGTTTTGGGGGTTCTGGTAGATAACAGACTTAGCTGTAGCAAACAATGCCAGACAGCCACGGCTAAGTCTAGCAAGAATAGTCTTGTATAAAGAGAGGAATAGATTCAAGAGAGAAAATATTATTCCTCTCTTTACAAGGCACTGGTAAGGCCTAATTTGGAATATCTGTGCCGTTTGGATCCCATTACCAAAGGGACATCTTGGAATGGAAGCGTTTCAGAAAGGTGTCAACAAAGTATAAGGGGAAATGGAGGGGCTTAAATATCCAAGGCAGATTAGAATAGTTTTACAATGTTTACCTTGGAGACAGTACGTTTGTGTGGGGATATGACCCTATATACAAACTATATTAACTGGGGCCATACAATAAACTCTCTGGTGCATGTGTCACAGATGTCAATCAGAGGACTCGAGGACAATCCTTTAAGGTAGGAAAAATTAGGTTTCATCTCAGGTTAGTAAGGTTTCCTTTACATTGAGAGCAGTGAAACGTGGACTGTCTTTCCAGACCGATGTGGCAGTTCAATTGAATAGCTTTCAAAAATGACCTGGATACGTTTCTAAACTAAAAATATTGGAATTACTGATTAAACATACGACTGTATTGGTTGTCAGTGATACTTTCCGATTGCTGTTTTGGAACCCCCCCCCTTTTTTTTTTACGCTGGTTTTTGCCTTCGTTTGGATCAACTTTAGGAGGGTTTAAAAAAAAGTGGAGCTAACTGGAGGTAGGAGCTGTGGTAGATATTCGGACCGGAGGTAGGAGCTGTGGAGGATATGCAGATGGAGATAACTGGAGGTAGGAGCTGTGGTAGATATTCGGACCGGAGGTAGGAGCTGTGGAGGATATGCAGACCGGAGATAAATGGAGGCAGGAGCTGTGGTAGATATTCGGACCGGAGGTAGGAGCTGTGGAGGATTGCAGACCGGAGATAACTGGAGGTAGGAGCTGTGGTAGATATTCGGACCGGAGGTAGGAGCGTGGAGGATATGCCGACCGGAGATAAATGGAGGTAGGAGCTGTGGTAGATATTCGGACCGGAGGTAGGAGCTGTGGAGGATATGCAGACCGGAGATAACGGAGGTAGGAGCTGTGGTAGATATTCGGACCGGAGGTAGGAGCTGTGGAGGATATGCAGACCGGAGTATACTGGAGGTAGGAGCTGTGGTAGATATTCGGACCGAGGTAGGAGCTGTGTAGATATTCGGAACGGAGGTAGGGAGCTGTGGAGGATATGCAGACCGGAGACAACTGGAGGTAGGAGTCAGGACCAACAGGAAACAAATGCTACAGGCAAAACAGGAGCTAGAGCGCAGAGCACATAACTCTGAACTGGCAGCAAGAGGCCAGCTGCCAGGAGGAGCCAAATAGGCCCCTGTGACCTCCTCCCTGCTGGCCGTGCCCCGGAAGGGACGGCGCAAGCAGGGAAAAAGCCTGCCCCGCCCACGTCCTCGGGTCACTGAGGACGCGGGCACGTGAGCGGGGTGCGAGCGGGCGGCGCGCGTCCTCGGCGCGCTCCCGCTCGCGGCCGCCGGAGGAGGACCCCGGAACCGCGGCAAGGTAAGTACCTGACATTGCCCCCCCCCACGGCAACCTCCGGGTACCCTTGGGTTTAGGTTGTCAGGGTGTGGAATGAAAATTCTTGACCAAACGAGGAGCGTGAATCTGTTCTGCCGGCCCCAAGAATTTTCTTCGGGACCAAATCCCTTCCATTTATCAGATACCTTAACTTCCCAGCAGAAATCTTGGCATCTAAAATATTTCTACCTCGTATTCGTCCGTCCCATCAATCAAAAAAGGCAGGGAGGAGGCTCCAGCGCAGATTCGGAAACATATCTTTTGAAACAGGATACATGAAAAACTGGATGTATCTTAATGAATTGGGGAGCTCAGTTCAAAGGCGACCGTGTTGATAGTTCCTAATACGAAATGGCCCGATGAACCGGGGACCCAACTTAGCAGAAGGAATCCTCAATTTCAAATTACGAGTAGACAACCAGACCAAGTCTCCAACTTAAATACCGAAGATCTTTTCTCAAAAGATTAGCTGACTCAGGGCTTGTTCTTGACTTCAGCGATGAAGGTGCTTTAGTCTACAAGTCTTCTCCTTCATACGATGTATTCTGGTGATAAGGTCAGGTATAGTGATCTTGGAAGGAATACCGGTAAGGAAAGTTGGATTAAACCCATAGTTAGCATAAAAGGGGGAACACTTGATGGAGGAATGGACAGCGGTGTTATAGGCAAACTCCGCAAGCGGTAACAGAGAAGACCAATCTTCTTGTGTTGCAGAGGATAACACCGGAGATATGTGTCAAGTGTTTGGTTTGTTCTTTCTGTTTGTCCATTAGATTGTGGATGATATCCGGAGGAAAAAGAATTGTGGATATGCAAACACTTGCCAAACTCCTTCCAAAATTTCGAAGTGAATTGTACCCCTCTATCTGAACGATACTCGGGAACTCCATGAAGACGCACCATCTTCTCAATGAACACATCTGCCGGAATGGAGGCTGAGGGAATTCCTTTTAACGGAATAAAGTGGAGCCATCTTCGTTAAACGATCAACAACAACAAAGATTGTGTTGAAACCCCTGGAGCGAGGTAACTCAACAATGAAGTCCATGGTAATCATGCCCCAAGGGCGGTCAGGAACGCAGAGGAGACAGTAACCCGTATGGTCTCTGTCTAGTAGTCTTGAATCTAGCACAAGTAAGACAAGAAGCCACAAACTGTTTACAATCTTTAGACATACTTGGCCAAAAAAAATTTCTGTTAACCAAATCCAACGTCTTGTGAACACCAAAATGACCGCCAAAGCATGAGAATGACAATACTGAAGTACTGCAGACCTGGCCCGATCCGGAACAAATATTTTGTTATTTTGGTAATAAACCATCTTGGGAACGAGAGGTAGACGGAGAGATGCTTCTTTGATGGTTTTGGCTATATTAGTATGCAACAGCAGAAAATTTGATTTGGAAAGAACCATATTAGGTTTGTCAGAATTTGACCTCACAAAATTGTCTAGAAAAGGCGTCGGCCTTGCCATTCTTGAACCAGGACGAAAGGTTATATGGAAGTTAAATCGTGTAAAGAAAGAGCCCATCTAGCTTGACGGGGTTTTAATCTTTTGGCAGTTTGCAAATATTCAGGTTTTATGATCAGTGAAGATGGTAATAGGATGATTGGCGCCCTCAAGTAAATATCGCCACTTTCCAGGGCCGATTTTATGGCCAAAAAACTCACGGTCTCCTACATCATAATTCTTCTCAGAGTCAGAAAGTTTCTTGAAAAAAAAGCAACTGGATGTAGTAAAGCCTTAGGTCCGTTACGTTGCGAGAGTATAGCTCCTAGAGCAACTTCGGAAGCACCACTCTAATGTAAAAGGAACAGTTGGATCGGATGGATAAGGATGGGAGCTGAAGTAAAAGCAGATTTCAGACGCTCAAAAGCGTTTGAGCGGGCTTCGCTCCAACAGAATGGGACAGGGTTCTGGTCAGAGGGTCAAAGCAGTATGATAGTAGAAAAATTCTTAATGAATCTACGGTAGAAGTTAGCAAAACCAATGAATTTTTGAACCTGCTTTCGGGTAGTTGGAGTAGGCCAATCCTGAATAGCGGAAACCTTTTGAGGATCCATAATTACCCTTGGGATGAGATGATGAACCCCAAGAAAGGTATTGAAGGTTTTTCGAACTCACATTTCCCCATTGGCGTATAACCATGAATTCTAAGACGAGAAAGAACTTCTTAACCTGGGTACGATGATCCTCTAGGTTAGAAGAAAAAATCAATATATCATCTAGATACACGGCCAAGAAATCATCAACAAAGTCACGGAAAATGTCATTGACAAAATGTTGGAATGGGCAGGTGCGTTGCACAGACCGAAAGGCATGACCAAATATTCGAAGTGACCATATCTGGAGCGGAAACGTTTCCATTCATCCCCTTCCTTTATTCGAATTAAGTTATAGGCTCCCCGAAGATCCAACTTGGTAAAAATTTTGGCGGTCCTCAACCGTTGAAATAAATCAGGGAATAATGGAAGAGGGTATCTATTCTTAATTGTGACATTATTGAGAGCTCGGTAGTCAATACAGGGTCTAAGCGAACCGTCTTTTTCCCACGAAAAATATACCAGCCCCTGCTGGAGACGTAGAATGGCGAATGAAGCCCTTCTGAAGATTCTCTTCATATATTCCTTAGAACCCTTTGCTCAGGTTCGACAACGGATATACCCGCCCAAAAGGAATCTCCGCACCAGGTAACAGTTCAACTGGGCAATCGTAAATGCGGTGTGGTGGAAGATGTTAGCAGCCTTCTTATCAAAAACATTGCGAAGTTCTGATAGACACTGGGTAACGAAGCTTCAGAATGGACTTGATTAATACTTAACAATGAAGAGGAAATACATGACAGCCGACAATGCGATGAGGGAAAAGAAACCTCTCCAGAGATCCAATTTATTGAAGGGTTGTGTGTTTTCAACCACGGCTACCTAGAATAAGGGGAAAAAGAGAAAAAGGCAGTACATCAAAACATATAACTTCTGAATGATGATTGATATTGATCAATCTGGGAAAGTCTCTCGTAGTACAGGACCAGATGAAATTTTAGACCCGTCTGCCAGATGAATGAAAAGGGAGAAAGATTTGGACGAGTAGGAATCTTCCATTCCTGGGTTAGGGATTCCAAAATAAAACAGCTACAGGCCCCGAATCAATAACGGCTTGGACGGTGAACCTCGGACCGGTTCCCTGTAATGAGACATCAACAGATAGTAAGGTGCTGAAGCCGGAAGAGACGGGCTAGAATGCATAGTAGGAACCTTACTAGTGGGCCTGATTGGGCATCCCTGAAGCAAATGACCAGACTCTCCGCAGTAGAGACACAGGTTTAAGCGGCGTCTTCGGATCCTTTCTTCAGGAGAGAGAGAAGGACGAGTTAACCCTAATTGCATAGGGACGGGTTCCAGAAATCCTGAAGCAGGTGCAGCAGTAAAGGTATACAGGACAGAAGGAAGCACCCAACCTTTCTAACTCCTTTCTCTAGTCGGGATCAATTTGGACCGCTAGATCAATAAGATCCTTCAGCTTCCCGGGGACTCCAGTGCGTGCTAACTCATCTTTAAGAGTTTCTGACAGTCCGATTCGAAATGATGTATAAGAGCCGCTTCGTTCCCATTGAGTCTCAACACTGATTCGCGGAAATCAGCCACATAATCTTCCACCTGTCTTTTCCCTTGAGACAGGTTACGAAGGACCGCCTCAGCTGAGACAGCTTACGAGGATCATCGTAAATTTCTCCTAGGGCAGAGAAAAGGTACCTACAGAGGCTACTGCAGGGCTGTTCTGATCCAACAAGCGAAGGGCCCAAGCTTGGGGCTCATCCTGAAGCAATGAAATAATGAACCCTACTTTCACCCTTTCTTCAGTGAAACTTTTCGGGCGAAGGGAAAAGTACAAAATTGCAGGAGCTTTTGAATTGGCCAAATTTGGAACGATCACGGAAAAACGGTCAGGGAGCGGGATCTTAGGCTCGCAATAGCAGGGGAATGAGGAGTGCCAGGGGACATGGCATTCAGTTTAGCGTCTGTAGTGAAACCTCTCCAGAGATCCAATTTATTGAAGGGTTGTGTGTTTTCAACCACGGCATACCTAGAATAAGGGGAAAAAGAGAAAAAGGCAGTACATCAAAACATATAACTTCTGAATGATGATTGATATTGATCAATACTGGGAAAGTCTCTCGTAGTACAGGACCAGATGAAATTTTAGAAGGGTAAAAAAAAATAAATAAAAAAAATAAAAGTGGTAAATACCTTTATTGGCTAACTAAGATAATCATAGCAAGCTTTCATCGACAAAGTCAAAGGAAAATTTCACAGAAAATTGTTTTTTTCACAAAAAACAGTTTTTGTCTCAAAACACCCCCCCTAACTTAGAAATACCACCCACAAAATATATATTTCTGGAATCTACACACCTTCAACTACGTAACACCTTAGTTCTTTCATTCATGGTGTGGACACAGTTCTTCGTAGAATTTTTTTCATGGGGTCATGTAATGTAAAAAAAACTTACCAAATCTCAATTTCCCAAATGTCCTGAATCAAACGGTATGCCATATGCATGGGTACACACACAGACATTGATAAGCCACCAATTACATAACGCTCAACATTTTCACACTGAACACCCCCCCTAACTCGAAATACCCCCCAAAACTTATATTCTTGGAATCTACACACCTTCAGCTGTGCACCGGTGCCATTTGTTTCATGCATACCATCACGCAGTTCTAATAGAATTTTGCACATTATTTTTTGCCAAAAATAATAAACCTCTTTCAAAGGTAGAAATCATGGCAAAAAAAGTTACTACATCTCTTTCCCCAAGTGTCCTGAATCAAACGGTATGCCATATGCATGGTTACACACACAGACGTGGAAGCCACTATCCATGAAATGAGACAATGCACAATAGCTCATGAATTGCAAAAATGTTACGCCAACTCCAAATTTGAGTAGTCTGCAATTTTTCTCCCTTAACTCCCCCCCTAACTCAGCAATAACCCCACAAATTTCATATTTTTGGAACCTATGCATCTTCAGTTACATAACCTTGCCATTATTTCATCCATACATAAAGAATTACGGACGCAGTAATCCATAGATCTCCTTTTTTTTGAGATCTTGTATCTTGAGTAAAAAAAAACACTGAATGTCAATCTCCCACATGTCTTGAATCAAACGGTATGCCATATGCATTGGTGCACACAGAGAGGTGGCCACCAACTAGCTCAAATGGGAAGCATGTGCAAGTGTAAGTGCAATTACAAGAAAAAAGTGTTCTGTAATTTGAACAGCCTATTATTTTTCAAAGGAAACTCCCCCAAAACTTGGAAATACCCCCCACCCCCAAACTATATTTTTTGAATCTACACACTTTCAGCTACTAAACAGTGCCATGCTGTCATACATACATGAAGAATTCCAGACGCAGTAATCCATACAACTCAGTGATTTTAGGAGATTTTGTGGAAAAATAAAATATATAAATAAAAGATGATTCAAAGGTCCAGTTTTTAAAAGGAAACATGCCTGGAACTTGGAAATACCCCGTAAACTATATATTTTTGGAATCTAAACACCTTCAGCTATGTAAGGGTGCCATGCTTTCATACATAGACAAACCATTCCAGACGCAGTAATCCATAGAACACCATGCGTAAACAATATGGCAGAAACAATATGGGTAGAGCTGTGTACAGGAAGCAAGAAGGTGGGTAAATTAATTGTTGGGGTATGTTATGTTGCAAGCTGCCAAATGCCTGGGGAGGAGGTAAAAATGAATCTCCATATGCAGTTGGCGAAGGCTGGTATGGAGCATGTTTTGGTTATCTGGGATTTTAACTACCCTGACATAGATTGGAGTTGGGGAACTGCCAGCACCTCAAAAGGTATAAAGTTCTTACTTTTCTATATAAGCATTTTCTTTTGCAGATGATAGAATTCCTACTAGACAGAATGCGTTTTGGATCTGGTGTATATCTAATAACCCTGAGCTCATTTGTGGAGATAAGGTAATGGGAAGCTTAGGGAATAGTGATCATGATATAGTGTCATTTAATATAGGTTGCAAAAAACTAGTGCACTGGGTTAACAAAAACTTTTTACTTTAGGAAAGCTAATTTTATGCTGTTAAAGGAATCACTCCTGCTCATTGACTGGGGGAAATTGTTTCTAGGTAAAGATACTGAGCAGATGTGGACCACTTTTAAAGGGATATTAAACTATTACATTTCTAAATTTGTACCTTTAGGGAACAAGTGTAAAAAAAATAGATCCACTCCTGCATGGCTTAATGGTCAGATAAAAAGGGAAATGGAAAAAAAGAAAAAGGCTTTTAAAATCAGAGGGAACAGAACAGTGTTACGGGGAGTATAAAAGCTGTAATAAAGAGTGCAAGAAAGCAATTAAACTAGCTAAAATAGAAAATGAAATACGGATAGCCATACAAAGCAAGTCCAACCCCAAAATGTTTTTTAAGTAAATAAATGGTAAAAAGATGAGGACTGAGAATGTGGGACCATTAAACAATGGGGCTGAGATGGATTGTAGAGGATGCCAAAAAGGCTAATCTGCTAAACCATTTTTTACATCGGTTTTCACTATAGAGAATCCTAGTCCTTACAGTAGGGATTGTAATAATATGCAGGGTAGAAATTAGGAGTATTCACATTGGCTGATGGAGGATATGGTACGGAAACAATTAGACAAAGAAAATATCAATAAAGCCCCAGGACCAGATGGATTGCATCCCCGGATTTTAAAAGAGCTTAGTTCAGTTCTATCTAGACCACTGTTTCTCATCTTTTCAGATTCACTTTGGTCTGGGGATGTGCCGCTGGATTGGAAAAAAGCCAATGTAATACCAATATTCAAAAAAGGTAGTCGTTCACAGCCAGGTAACTATAGACCTGTAAGCCTAACATCAGTGGTAGGGAAGGTGCTGGAAACATTGTTACGGGATCATATCCTTGACTTTGTCTCCAGAACTGATCGTATTAGTAGTAGTCAGCATGGATTTATGAGAAATAGATCATGCAAGACAAATTTAATTGTTTTATATGAAGAAGCGAGTAAGAATTTAGATTCAGGCACAACAGTGGATGTGGTATACTTGGTATACTTTTGCGAAAGCTTTTGATACTAATGTATAAACTGAGGACTGTTGTCCTTAAAGAAAACAATTGTTCATGGATAGAGAATTGGTTATTGGATCGCAAACAGAAAGTGTTGGTAAATAGAGCTACATCTATGTGGGCTTAAGTTCTAAGCGGAGTGCCTCAGGGTTCTGTACTGGGGCCGCTTCTTTTTAATCTGTTTATAAATGACTTAGAAGGGGGCATTGCGAGCAAGGTCTCTGTGTTTGCTGATGACACTAAACTATGCAGAGCTTTGGAAACTTCAAATCATGTGCAAGTGCTGTAAGCAGACCTAGATAGATTATCAAAATGGGCAGCAGAATGGCAGATGAGATTCAATACTGATAAATGTAAGTGATGCATTTGGGATTTAATAATCCCTGTGCCACCTACACCATAAGTAACTCTGTGTTAAGTGAATCTGTAATGGAAAAAGTTTTGGGGGTTCTGGTAGATAACAGACTTAGCGTAGCAAACAATGCCAGACAGCCACGGCTAGAGCTAGCAAGATATTGTCTTGTAAAAGAGGGAATAGATTCAAGAGAAAAATATTATTCTCCCTCTTTACAAGGCACTGGTAAGGCCTAATTTGGAATATCTGTGCAGTTTTGGAATCCCATATACAAAAGGGCATCTTGGAAATGGAAGCAGTTCAGAGAAGGGCAACTAATTAATAAGGGGAATGGAGGGGCTTAAATATCCAGGCAGATTAGAATAGTTTACAATGTTTACCTTGGAGAAGTGACGTTTGTGTGGGGATATGATAACCTTATACAAATATATTAATGGGCCATACAATAAACTCTCTGGTGCATTGTTCACAGATAGGTCATATCAGAAGGACTCGAGGACATCCTTTAAGGTAGGAAAAAATTAGGTTTCATCTTCAGGTTAGGAAAGGTTTCTTTACAGTGAGAGCAGTGAAACTGTGGAACTGTCTTCCAGCAGATGTGGCAAGTTCATTGAATAGCTTTAAAAATGACCTGGATACGTTTCTAAAACTAAAAAATATTGAGAATTACTGGTATTAATACATATACTGTAGATCTGGTTGATCCAGGGATACTTTCCGATTGCCGTTTGGAATCCCCCCCCCTTTTTTTTTAGCTGGGTTTTTTGCCTTCCTTTGGATCAACTGTTAGGAAGGGTTTAAAAAAAAAGTGAATAGGTTGGACTTGATGGACATATGTCTTTATTCAACCTCAATTACTATGTAAGATGATTCACTGGTTGATATCCTACCTAAACAAACTTGATTAGTAAAAGAAAACCCCATTAAATGTCAATTTCGCACATGTCCTGAAACAAACAGTATGCCATATGTGTGGGTGCACACAGAGAAATGGCCACCAACTAGCTCAAATTGGACGCATGTACAAGTGCAATTATTAGAAAAGATTAAAGTGCTCTGTAATTTGAACAATCATTAGATCATCTTTGGGACTGGTAACGAACTTGGAATACGGGCATAAATTTTAAGACAGAATCTTTAATGCCAGTAAATATCCGGCATAAAAAATTCGGAATGGGTTAACTCTATTAGCGATGCATAGAGAGTCACTATCAACTTGGTGCATTGGGTTAAGGGGGCATTAAAGAGCAATAGGGACTCTTTACAATACACTAGTATCTGATATGTCTTAGCAGTCTGTAATGTAAACCTGTCAAATGCGTTGAGTTACTAGTAATTTATTATTTGTACTTAAATTTTTTGATGCTGCACCCTTAATACACAGTGTACAATTCACCCTGAAGAAGTATTACATAAAATGTTTAGCATTTGTCTCCAAACATCACAAGAACTTTTTTTAAAATTTAATTTACAACTAGGAGAGATGATTATATGTGCATAGGTGAGTGGATCTGAAAAGCTGTCTCCATAAAACAATTCACCGGTCACATTTATTTGCCATCTCCAACTGCTATTTTTAACACTTTATTACAAAAAGGAGAGGATGAGTCACCTCTGCAACATTTTTCTCAAAATGTATGTTCCTTTTATGCTGAATTTTATTATGTGTATTTTCTAAGCTGGCCAGACAGGTTGTTAATTTTATTTATGTTAGTAAATCATTTACTAGATGATGTGTTAATATTCCATAATCAGAAAGCGATTGCAAAATATACAGTTGTAAAACTTCCATTTTGACTGAAACATGTAGCTTAAAGGGAAACTGTAGTTTCCAAACGAGTAAGAGTTAAATAAAAGGTATTCCGTGGTACCCAGGGCCACTTCTAGAGATAGACAACCTAGGCGAACTGTTAGGGCATTGAAATGGTGGAGGGAGCTATTTATCCCCCCCTTCGAAATGAACCCTAAATCAGATCTCTAGGTAACATTTTTGAGAAGCTTTTTCTGGAAAGGTTCAGTAATATGACTTTCTGAACACTTCCTGTTTTTATCAGCTTGTAGTATATGACCAGTCTGCCTCAAGCTACTTAAAGCAGGAAGTTTAAAGGGTATGTCCACCCATATTATAGTTATTGGTCCCTCAGCCCCAACCGCATTACTTTTATATAGTTATTGGTCCCTCAGCCCCAACCGCATTACTTTTATAGCAAGAAAGTCCCCCAATCTTTACTTACCTTACCTCTCTCCTTCGCCACACAATCCCGGCCCTCTGCTTGCATAGAACTGCAAGCAGGGGGCGGGACTGAGAGGCAGCCAATCACGGACGCGGCTGCCGGTAGTGTAGAACGGCGAAGGAGAGAGGTAAGGTAAGGTAAGTAAAGATCAGGGAACTTTCTTGCTATAATAGTAATGCGGTTGGGGCTGGGGGACCAATAACTATATTATGGCAAAGGGGTTTAATGCTAGGGGGAGGGAGACCAAAGCGGGAGGGTGGGAGAGTGGGGGGGCTCTTCTGCGCATGGCAAAATTCTCCTGGAGGGGAGACAGGAGGCAGAGTCCTATATGGACTCTGCAGTACTCCTGGTGGACAGTTTTGGGACTTTGGGGAGGGATTACAGGGCATCCATTTGGATCTGGGATGTAAGGTAAGGATTTTTATACACTACACAGGGGCACTTCTAGATTTTTTGCTGCCTGAGCCAAACTTTTTATTTCCACCCTTTCACGCCCGCTGCCATTTTTTTAACTTATCACATAGGTATTTAAACAGTTCCTCAGACAGTCAAATAGCAATAATGTAAATTACTAGCAACAGATATTACATACCCTTTTCAAGCAGCTTTTGTTGCCACTACCACATTGCTCCTTTCAGGTTTTTGTTGCTCAAATCAAAATAACCTATTTTATAGCCTGTGCTATACATGTTGGTACAACTGTTGCAATACATTAAAAATGCCATACTTTCTGTAGTATAAAAGATTTAAGCCAAAAGATTTGTAAGCCTACTACAACCAACTTTAAGATAGACTATTTCAGCAGGGCCCTTACTAACCTAACTTACTAAAGCTAACCTAATCATATCTGTTACTAGGAGAAATTCTTTTTTTTCTTTTCTTGACTGGTCAAGGAAAAAAAAATTTCTTCCATAACTGCTTCTCTGCCACCTTTTTTTCTTCAGTGCAGGTGTGCCACCTGAGACAACTGTCTCACTCTGCCTTATGGTAGATGTGGCCATGACACTACAGATTGGGGCCAGTAGTGGGGGGGTTAAAGTTTTGGGGGTGGACATGCCCTTTAAATATTGTACCTTATATTATTTCTCACAGGCTCCAGTAAGAGTTGTGAACCTGGGCTCATTTTAAAGGAAAGACTATAAGCTTTTATTTAGCAACAAATGGTTAGTGTCCTGCACCTCTCTAGGCTGCTGGATCCTGTTGTGCACTGTCCCAAGCACTTAAACTAGGTAAATCAAAAAATGGTATACAGGTGCTTCCAGACTGAAGAAGACTCCAAAGGATATCTTTGATGCTTTTATTGACACGACATGTTTCGGACAAGGTGTCCTTTATCAAGTGTACAAAAACAGTGTTCAATAACTACCTATACACACAACACAGGAAATGACATCATAGTCCCTCCCCCCCCCTGTGAGTAGATCCTCCAATGGAATCATACGGTGCAGTAGAATGGTGTCTTCCATCTATATGGGGTAAGAAAACAACCATACAAATATACAAATATACAATAGACTAAGTAAAGAATATGGTACTGCTAATGCCTACCATACACTATCACAAGTACTGCCCAAATGGGGCCACTGAGGGTTCAAAAGGGATCAATCAGATAACATATTGTGTATTGGATAAATAGCCTAAGGATACTATTACCTTGAAGTGACTATAACGACTATGACTTCTATAGACAGACGAATTATCTTGGGGGAAAACAAAAGTAATGTTAGAGGGCTATAGATAGCTCTGAACTAGCTTATAAGTACATTTAAGTGACCATGAATCGTTAAGGCCTTTTGGTACCAATGTACCAAGGTGTCTAATCCAATGACATTCTTTCTGGAGTAGTAGCCTAGTCACATTACCCCCTCTAAGTGGTGTCATAATTGTTTCTAGTACCGTCCATTTCAGTTGATATGTGTGTGATTGTATTCAGAAAAATGTTGTGAGACAGTTGTATCATTTGGTCTCAGGTTTGAAGTTCCTGATGTCTCTTTTATGTTCTTTTATGCGCTCTTTTACCTCTCTGGACGTTTGTCCCACGACCAATCCACATGGGCATTTAATTAGGTATACCACCGTTTTGTGTTACATGTCGCAAAGTGCTTGAGTTTTATGGCTGTACCCTTTAAAGGGTGAGTTATGGCATCTCCTTTAATAATGAGCAACATATACAGCCCATACATGCATAGGTCCCTTTCTTAGGGGTACCTTTAAACGTTGTTTCTGGTTTTCTTAGGTCAGCTGGGCATAGCTTGTCTCTTAGGGTACTCCCCCTCTGGTAACTAAATAGTGGGATCTCTTTAAATATTTTACCATAAGTCTGTCCTGCTGAATCAAGGGCCAGAACTGTTTAATGATTTTCTCAATATCTCGGCTTTGTGTACTATACCGTGAGAGAAGGTAACCTTTTCTGATTGTCTGGTTTAGGTTGCTTGTACTGCAAGAGATCTACCCGTCTTATCTTTCTGACCTCTTTCTTTATATTTGCTAACTCCCTGGGTGGGTAACCTTTATCTACCAGTTTTTCATACCACCTTATTGGTAGCTTGTTCATATTGGCCTCATCTGAGGCTATACGTCTGGCACGTATGAATTGCCCTTTAGGGATTGCTTTAAAATTCTTGGTGTGTGGAAACTGTTTTGTATTGAGAAGGTTGTTCCTATCAGTAGGTTTTGGAAAAGAGAGAGGTCTTAATACCATCTTGTTTTAAAGTAATGTTTACGTCAAAATTTAATTTCAGTCTTGGAGATTTAATATGTAAAGTGTATATGGGGATGGGATAAATTAGCTGAATCAATCATCTCTCTAAATCCCGCTATATCCCCATTCCATATTACCAAGATATCGTCAACAAAACGTGTGTACAAGACAATATTGGAAGAAAAACCTGGATTTCAAAACAGTTGGTTCTCAATATAATACATAAAAATGTTGGCAAACGAAGAGCTACCGCAGCGCCATAGACGTCCCTTGTCGCTGCCAATAGAAGTTTTGTCAAACCTAAAGTAATTTTTCTTGAGGACCAATGTAAGGCAATCATTAGGAAGAAGATCAACCCATGTGGTATCAGTGGAAAGAAGTAGTTCCTCCACATATTTAATCCCCTCTTCTTGTGTATATACTTTGAACATCTATACTAGCTAGATGCAAATCCCCCTGTGGGAGGTTAATTACACTTAAACGTTGTAATAGTTCAGTGGTATCTTTCAGGCATGTAGGAATTTTCCTAACCAAAGGTTGTAGGTATGAGTCTACCAGTTTCGAAAGTGGTTCCAAGACTGAACCAATTCCAGATACAATTGGTCGTCCCGGACCCCCATGCCTGAAAGATACCACTGAACTATTACAACGTTTAAGTGTAATTAACCTCCCACAGGGGGATTTGCATCTAGCTAGTATAGATGTTCAAAGTCTATACACAAGAAGAGGGGATTAAATATGTGGAGGAACTACTTCTTTCCACTGATTTACCACATGGGTTGATCTTCTTCCTAATTGATTGCCTTACATTGGTCCTCAAGAAAAATTACTTTAGGTTTGACAAAACCTTCTATTGGCAGCGACAAGGGACGTCTATGGGCGCTGCGGTAGCTCCTTCGTTTGCCAACATTTTTATGTATTATATTGAGAACCAACTGTTTTTGAAATCCAGGTTTTCTTCCAATATTGTCTTGTACACACGTTTTGTTGACGATATCTTGGTAATATGGAATGGGGATATAGCGGGATTTAGAGAGATGATTGATTCAGCTAATTTATCCCATCCCACTATACACTTTACATATGAAATCTCCAAGACTGAAATTAATTTCCTTGACGTAAACATTACTTTAAAACAAGATGGTATTAAGACCTCTCTCTTTTCAAAACCTACTGATAGGAACAACCTTCTCAATACAAACAGTTTCCACACACCAAGAATTTTTAAAGCAATCCCTAAAGGGCAATTCATACGTGCCAGACGTATAGCCTCAGATGAGGCCAGATATGAACAAGCTACCAATAAGGTGTATGAAAAACTGGTAGATAAAGGTTACCCACCCAGGGAGTTAGCAAATATAAAGAAAGAGGTCAGAAAGATAAGACGGGTAGATCTCTTGCAGTACAAGCAACCTAAACCAGACAATCAGAAAAGGTTACCTTTCGTCTCACGGTATAGTACACAAAGCCGAGATATTGAGAAAATCATTAAACAGTTCTGGCCCTTGATTCAGCAGGACAAGACTTATGGTAAACTATTTAAAGAGATCCCACTATTTAGTTACCAGAGGGGGAGTACCCTAAGAGACAAGCTATGCCCAGCTGACCTAAGAAAACCAGAAACAACGTTTAAAGGTACCCCTAAGAAAGGGACCTATGCATGTATGGGCTGTATATGTTGCTCATCTATTATTAAAGGAGATGCCATAACTCACCCTTTAAAGGGTACAGCCATAAAACTCAAGCACTTTGCGACATGTAACACAAAACAGGTGGTATACCTAATTAAATGCCCATGTGGATTGTGCTACGTGGGACAAACGTCCAGAGAGGTAAAAGAGCGCATAAAAGAACATAAAAGAGACATCAGGAACTTCAAACCTGAGACCCACTATGATACAACTGTCTCACAACATTTTTCTGAATACAATCACACACATAATCAACTGAAATGGACGGTACTAGAAACAATTATGACACCACTTAGAGGGGGTAATGTGACTAGGCTACTACTCCAGAAAGAATGTCATTGGATTAGACACCTGTGTACATTGGTACCAAAAGGCCTTAACGATTCATGGTCACTTAAATGTTACTTATAAGCTAGTTCAGATGCTATCTATAGCCCTCTAACATTACTTTTGTTTTTCCCCCACAGATAATTCGTCTGTCTATAGAAGTCATAGTCGTTATAGTCACTTCAAGGTAATAGTATCCTTAGGCTATTTATCCAATACACAATATGTTATCTGACTTGATCCCTTATTGAACCCTCAGTAGGCCCCATTTGGGCAGTACTTGTGATATGTGTATGGTAGGCATTAGCAGTACCATATTCTTTACTTATGTCTATTGTATATTTGTATATTTGTATGGTTGTTTTCTTACCCCATATAGATGGAAGACACCATTCTACTGCACCGTATGATTCCATTGGAGGATCTACTCACATGGTGGGGGGAGGGACTATGATGTCATTTCCTGTGTTGTGTGTATATAGGTAGTATTGAACACTGTTTTTGTACACTTGATAAAGGACACCTTGTCCGAAACATGTCGTGTCAATAAAAGCATCAAAGATATCCTTTGGAGGCTTCTTCAGTCTGGAAGCACCTGTATACCATTTTTTGATTTACCTAGCTTTTATTTAGCCCTTACATGTTTTAAGACCACAGTTGCCATTTAAATTTATCTGGAATATAAATTGTGACACTGTGATGACATGTTTTATGTTAGGGGCAGATCTTAAAAGACAACAATATTTAAAAAAAAAAAAAAAAACATCTCCCCCATTACAGGTGCACAATTCCAGCAGCTGAAATCATTTACTCACATTTATAACCGTGCTGCTCTCCCTTAGATATCACAAATCAGGGAAAAATGTATGGGGAGGGCTGCATACCTTTACTCTTTATAAAGCAATTTTTAAAAAATGCATTGAGGCAATACAGTTATCATTTAAAGTCACTGGCTATATTAGGATTTATTTCCCCACAGCTGCAGTCATGGTATTATACACTTATTTATGTACCATATTATCCCCAATGTGTGTCTGGCGAATGTAATGGCTTAAAAACATTTTTAAATTGAATTTGTTTTACTAGAGGGTACACAAATATACCAAAAATTGTGAAAATACTGCAGTGAAACAAACTGTGACATTTGTCAAGCTGTACTAGTGCTTTAATATTCCTTTTTTAAGAGAGAAGCATAAAATGTTATACTCAACTCCAGTTCTAATTAGAGACGTGTGAAACGCATCACCTCATGCCCGACTGCACGACAAACAGAAGGCTGATTGGTTGGATCACTAACGATGCCCAACCGAACTGACAGAACTGACGCAAATTAATTGTTGGCCGGAATGGCCTTTCTTCGTGCAAAATCGCACCTAACTTTAGCCAGAGTATCTACTCTCTAACAGTAATTATTTGCCTCAAAAATAATGTAATTATTTATAGTATTAATACCAGGGAGCGGATTGCTTAGCAGGCAGGATAGATAAGGGGAGTAGAAGAGGAGGGGCTAGGCTAGTTACTAGGGAATAAGAGATCGGGAACCCCCATCATTTTAGAGAGGTAAGGGACACCACATACAATGCACCTTACCTGAGATGGAGGCATTGCTGGAACAATTCAGGCAGCAGGCCACCTCACTGGGCAAGGACTGACTCCGTGCAGTACTGGAGCAGGTTCCACCCCCACCGGACTAAGGCCAGACTAGCATGTTTTGCGCTCGCGATTGCGTCCGTGCAAAAATTCCCATGATTTCCCACGCGATTGCACGTCTGTTCGCGTTTTGGTAACGCATGCGTTCACCATTTTTGGTGCGTTAACGCATGCTTTTCCTTACGGCAAAATACGCGAAACGCACAAGAATTGCGCACAAAATCGCATGCGATAATGCTCGCGATTTAGTGTGCGATTCCTATGTGTTGCAGTGTGGTCGCAGCCTGTTCCTGCACAGTCTGCAATTCCAGCACCCATACCGGAGGGAAGGAGGACCCAGGAGAGCAAGGCTGCTGGAGCGACTCAGCCCACTATCCCCACATGACAGCGAAGGGAAGAAAGCCAGTCGGATGTAGGCACTCTCACTACACACACCTAGGCCGCGACCAAGCCTGCAGAGGGAGTGCCAGAACAGCACTAGCTATTTGAGATACAGAGGGGCTAGCTCTCAGCAGCTAACCATGAAAGATGGCTCTGTGTCCCATATTATTTCTTTATACAGGTATGTGTTTTTAAACACTGTTAATAAACAAATATGTTTATAGCATCCATTAATATAATAACGAGACTCAGATAGAGGCATTTGGATTAAATCATTGAAAGTTATAAGCATGGTGGTAAAATGGAGGACACCACATGGTCTAATAATGGATGGGAAATTGTGAATATATATGTGGATTCATAGTTTAAAAACACTAAAATAAAATGTTATATTTGATATATATGTATATCTGTGTCAGTATTACAGCTCCTGCATACAGGAAGACTGTCTTGTTCAGTCCGTGCTGGTGAAGTTAAGCAACGCGTGGGGAGGAAGTTGTTAGTACGCTGAAACAGCCACTCTGCCTAACTTCACTTGCACGGACTGAATGAGACTGAAGTTGAGTCACAGCTGACAGGATTTAAAAGGTTACCGGGTGAGAGATACATTTCACACGGAGAACTGAGAAGGATTTTCTGCACAGTAAGGGCTAGGCCACACTAGCGCATTTTTCGCGCGTTCGCGGTTTTCACTCACGATTTTCGCTAACATGGAAATTGCGCGAGCATTTTTTCGCGCAATCACTTGAGTTCTTGCTTTAAAGATAGCGAAAACGCTTGCGCAAATGCGAAAGTAACGCGCAGAAAGCAATAACACACGTGAAAGCGTGCGGGCTTGATGGGTTGTAGTGTGGCCTCAGCGGGTAATCCCCCAAGCGTAATATTATTCACAGGGAGGTGAGAATAAGCGTTCTCACCTCCCTGTGAATAATACAAACGAATGGCAACTAGTTGTTTTAATGGGTTTTCGGGGTTTAGTGTCCCTTTAAGTCAATACCAAGTTTATATAGTGAATCCTGCACTGGTATTTTAGTGAAACTATGATTTATTATATATAATATACCTATGAGACGTAAAGGTAAGTAATGTTCGTGTGATAGGGGAGAACATATTTGTATAGTATAATTTGTGAATAATTGTTAAAGGGGAACTGTGGTGAAAAACAACTGAAGCCCATATTAACAACCTATTTCTTACCTTTCCAATGCTCCAACTGTTGTGTCTCTCTCAGCAACCGTTCCCGAGATATCCTTGAGAGACTGTCCTTCAAAGCAACGCCCACAAGGCAGACCTGTTATACCATCCTCACTGCACCGCTGATTTAATATGCGGTACACACGTGCCCAGCTGACCCCTGGAGCTCCGCCTACAAAATTAAACAGCCAATAGCGGCTGTCTAATGCAATTAATGGGAGACCGGCAACCCTCGTCAAGTTTCCAATTTAGGACCCCGGTGACTTCAAAGGAAGACACACACACACACCCCGGAACCTTCCGATCCGGCAGCAGCTATCTTCCTTCCGATCCGGCAGCAGCTATCTTCCTTCCGATCCGGCAGCAGCTATCTTCCTTCCGATCCGGCAGCAGCTATCTTCCTTCCGATCCGGCAGCAGCTATCTACCTTCCGATCCAGCAGCAGCTAACTTTCTTGTTGAAACGTCCGGCAGCAAACTTCCTTCTTCACTTATTCCTTGTAACTTCCTTGTCGGCAGCAAACGTCGGGGTCAAATGAAACGTCATTACACAAATGAACTTCCTGAAACCTATCTATGGGCAAATGACAAACCATTACAAACATGGCGACGCCCACAATCAGTTTCATTTCTACCTCATTGGATTACCTACCACATTTTAAAACAGAGCAAAGACAACTATGCAGGGTAAGGACTCCATAACAACTCCTATTTCAAATACATTTCTCTCACCACAGTTCCCCTTTAAAGGACTAGCAAAGACCAAATAGTAAATTGTATTTTGTAATAAACAATTATCAAGATGAAAGATGGCTCTGTGTGCCATATTATTTCTTTGTTGCTATTAGACCGCTAAAATTTAGGCAGATTCAATTCAGTTTTAAAATTTGGATTAAAAGGCCCTTGGCTGTCAGTTAAAAACCTCAGGTCAGCTAATGATCTCCTAGCAATAGTGAGGAAAAAATTGATTGGCAAAGGAAGTGAAGCTGGGTAGAATAGCAGGACCCTTTGAAGTCCTGCCTTTTGATGATTCAATAGTTTCCCCAATAGGTTTGGCTGAAAAAAGAGCCAGGGAAACATTGGCCTATTCACCGCTTTTCTTATCCCGAGGGTGGGTCTTTAAACGATTACATCTGGTCTTTGTATGTTATACCTCATTCGATGCCGCCGTTTCACCAGTTCAGAGGGGTGATTGAATTCTGTTTGCTGCCAGTACATCCTGAATCTCTTCATTTGCTAGTGTGCTTTTTTGAAGGGGGATTCTACATAGATAGGGCGCAACCCATGGGATGCTCTGTCTCATGCGCATATTTTTACTCATGGGTGGTCAGGCAGGAGACTGTCATTTCATCAGAACACTATTTAAATGACCATGTGCAGGGTTTTAGAGGGGTATTTTTGGGGTTCCACTGGCTCCCAAAAAAACAGTACACCCACTACCTGCCTTACATTCCTGGGGAACAGTAATACAGATTGCCCAGAGGCACAGCAGTAGCGGAAAAAGTGACGCTTACACATACCTAATCATTGCTCGGCAAATTCAATTTTGCATGTAGGATCATTTTTTCACATCATTGGTTGTTAGCTACATCATCAGCAAAGAAACCCCACCATTTTATCAGAGCAAAAACAGCAATTAAATCTGATTTATCAGTGTGGTAGGAATTTTTCATTAACTTTAATGGAAAGGAGTATTGGAAGGCAGAGGTGATGACAAATGAAGGGCTGCAGCTTTTCACAGATGCTGCAGGTGCGGTGGGTTTCCGCGCTTACTTGCTAGAATGCTGGTGTGCTTGTTGGTGGCCACAGTTCTAGGAGTGTTTCCCAGTAATAAAGAACATGACATTCCTAGAGCTTTTTCCAATTGTGGTGGTGGTGGAGCTATGGGGAAGGGCTCTAGAGAACAAGGATGTGCTCTTCCATTCACATAATATGGGGGTAATATGTGCTCTTGCTGTGATTGCTTGGCTGCGCCACCTTGTGCCCAGATGTTTGCAGTATTAAAAGTTATGGCATTTCATGTTCCAGGGGTTTCTAATAAAATTGCTGATGCTTTTTCCTGTCCAGACAGCTCTGCCCAGACAGGCTGTGGACCATAAACTGCGATGTATGATATAGTTGATAAAACAATCCCTGTCTCCATCTACCTGGGATAATTATGAGTTTGGAGGGACTGGAAGTAGGGATAGTCGAGGATTTGGGCATACCCAACCTATTAGTATGGTATCTAGTGGGGCTTTTAGGAAACAAACAGAAAATATCAGGAGCTACAGCTGCTTTAGCGTTTTAGTTTAAAGGACGTCACCAAAGGATTTTTAATTAGGCAGGCATTTAAAGGTTTAAAGAGGGGCAAACGGTCTATTGACATAAGGTGGCCCATAGCCAACATCCTGGATGGCATGTTTTTGCAATTACTGTCGCTTACCATTTTCACATATAAGTTCTTACTTTTTCAATTAGTTTTTTTAATTGCATTCTCAAGGGTGATCTTGGCATGGTCTGAGATTATTCCACAAAAGCATTGGAGGGCAGACCATTCTCATATGGCGATAGAGAAATCTAGGATTAGGGTGAATAGGACAGTGTCAAAATATATTCAGTGAAATTGTTGTATTTCTCTGAGATAGGATGGCCCTGGGACACGATCATGATCTCCTACGTCCAGATTCGCTCCACCTCAATGAGGTGGGTCTAGACACTTTCAACCTGCAGCAGCAGGAGTCCATTAAAAGGGCAATCGAGCTAGGGAGGTCCATTCGAGTTTGAGAGATCAATCTCTCATGTGTGGAATCTATCATGTCTCTAATGTGTG
The DNA here is from genome assembly GCA_019447015.1 of Hymenochirus boettgeri. Classification (NCBI taxonomy): domain Eukaryota; kingdom Metazoa; phylum Chordata; class Amphibia; order Anura; family Pipidae; genus Hymenochirus; species Hymenochirus boettgeri. Next base: position 192,686,924 of record CM033469.1, on the reverse strand, counting down.
GAATCTATCTTGGGATAGATGGTGGAAAATATTTCTGCAAAATAAAGTAACGTCTTTATTAGCAATCACATCTACGTGTTTCAACCATATGTGGATAAAGATAGATTGTTATTACAGAAAGAAGCCAGATGGATACAAAGATTGCAAACCCAATCCCCTGGTGGATTGAATGGACAGTTTTCCATACACTGTTTCTTGTGAAACAGTTTTACTTTGCTTTCATGTTTATTGTGTCCATCTGGCTTCTAAAGATAGAAATGTATTTTCTTTGAGTCCTATCTCGTTGTTACGTGTATTCATATATATGATTTTGGTAACTGTAGTTTTTAACTAATTTTATCTGTGTATAACAGGTGTTTTGTATTTATGTGCACGTTGGGAATCTCATGTGATGTGTGGAGCGTATTCAGTGTGGGTGGTAATATATAGGGGTAATGGAGTATTGTATTGTTACATCCTGATGACGGCCCGCATATTGGGTTGAAATGCGTAGATGTGATTGCTAATGAAGACCCGTAAGTGCTATCTTTCTTGTCTGCATATGTACACTTCATGATGGGCACCCGCGCAGATGTTGATATGAGAGGAGTGCTCACCTGCTTTTGAATCATATATATATATATATATATCTTAAACGAAAGACCGGCACGCCTCTCTTTCTATGATACTCTCTTCTCTAGAAAAAACTATTTATTGGAACATAATAGCGTACCACATCTACGCGTTTCAACGTTTAGCAGGTTGTCCTCAGGATGTTACGTACGCATAGCCACTAACACATATTTATAATCTCCACCCATCACCAATCCCCCCCCAAACACAAAACATAACATTCCTCCGTTACAATATTAAAACCATAAAATTAGTAACATTATTAAAAACCATATAAAGCTACACTTACAGTATAGGGGATTAAATATAAGCCAGCCAAGCTAGACATAGAAAAACCCTGGATACATGATATATGAAAAAGACAGTGGTGCTACGTCTATCTACAATCAGAGCCAGCATTCATTTATCAATATATTAATGTTACTGAGGGTACATATACATTGCAGCAACTCTATAAAAACAGCTCTATTAAAAACACTGTAGCAAGAATTGCTCATTTAGACACCCAGGAGATAATGCCTTTAATCGATGTATCCACCTCACTTCTTTTTGTAGAAGGAGCTTATTAGTCAAGCCATCGACTATAATGCAGTGCAGGCCAGCCAGAGGATGAGCCAGTAGTTTAAAGTTACTGGCTACTGATAGGTCACCAAACTTAGTAGTTATTGTGGTTTCATCCTTGGACTGTAAGACCTGTCTAATTGACATGTGGTGGTTAGCCATACGCTCCATGAACAACGTTATAGTTTTGCCTATATAATATAGGCCACATAGGCACACTAGATAGTATATCACCAGTATATCTACTGCTACAGGAGAAGTGTTGGTTAATAGGTATTCTAATACCATCCCTGGGATGTGGAAAATATTTTCCACTAAGCATGGAGTTGCCGGTAGTGCAATCAGGGCACCTATAGCAACCCTTTTTAGCCATACCCAGGCTCTTAGAACCACAGACCTTATTGTCCTTTAATCTCACTATGTCAGTCTGTACTAGCTGGTCAGCCAATTTTTTCCATTTCTGTAAGTGTGGCGTACTTTTGGATCTGCAATACTATGAAAAAGAACTGGTGTCCCAATTGTATGATCAACAGGTTTATGACAAATTAGATACAGACCCTACTGATAATCTTAAAAGACAACTGGATGATAAACTTAGGGTGTCCTTTAATATGGGCTGGATTTACACAAAACCAATTAAATCTTGCAAAAGCGCTGAATGCTTAATGTCTCATAGTTATATAAATAAAGTAAGAGTTTGAAACAGAATATGTTGTTAAGAGCTTCATCCCTTGTCTGAACATGAAAGGGAATATTAAACAGTACAGATTTTGTAGGAACATGTTTTAAATGGTTGGAGACTAATACTACATATTCTACGTTTAACACAAAAGCAATAAGGGATAATTTCAATGAATAGGCTACCTAAATGAGAAGAAATTGTGTCAATATAAAACAATTATTAGTGTTTAATTTCAAAATAAAAATATTGCTAAAGCTGGGTATACGCGTGTGTGTGAAAACATGTTACTCGTATAAAACTGACATAGAAGAAAAAGATCAATTTTTAGGTGTTGCAAATGATTCTTACACTAAATGTGAAAAAATGATCTTCCAAGATGTTGTACTTGCTGGTCCATTAGATGGATTTGAAAAGAAAACCCAGTGTTATTAACATTTATATAAAATGTTACAAATTGATCCCGGGATTTTTCTGATTGCCATTGGGTGTTAGAAAGACCCCACTTTCTATGGCTTTAGCAACATTTATTTTTGTCTTCCTCTGGATCAACTGGTATAACACATAAAAAAGGTACATACTATATAGGATAAACTATTAAATGTATATCGATATACAACAATACCAGGTTTGAATGAGCAGCCATTAATGGACAACTATAGGATAAAGCACGGAGGAAGATAATAAGGGATTAGAAGCGCGTCAACTATAAAATTGGAACCACTTCTAAAGACAGAAATAGGTGGACAGATAAGAGGCCCTAATTCTTTTCACTGTTGTGGAGGGCTGCAATAAAAGACAATCATTGTGAGGCTAAGGGCTGGTAGAACTAGGGTCATAAACAGGCAACATTAACAAAACCATTATTGTTTTTTATTATTGTTTATTTATTTATTTGGTAAATATTATGCCAAGTTTTAATTTGCTTGTATTTTGTTGCTAAAAACAAAACAAGTGGCCTTTGGGAAATCTGCAAAACACTGTTAGTCCCTTGATGAATTAATTCCCTTTTGGCCATTATTCTGTATAAGATCTGACTGCTGGAGAATTACAAATGTTCTAGGATATGCTTTGTTTACATAACGTAACAAAAGAGGTTTTGATTTGAATGGAATTATCCTTTGTTAAGCCCCCCATAAGCCAATAAGCAGAAATCATATCCCCGTAACTTGTTTTTCCAGGCTAAAATGATTTAAAAATTAAAGTTTTTACTTGCATTAGCTAAGCAGTTTATTTACTATAGTAAAAACTGTTGTTAATGATTAATACATGTCAAATTATACAAGATAAAGCCTTTTCTGAATGTTAATTATTGTCATGCTTGCTTGCAAGCATTTAAAATGGTAGAAATAGACCTTTTCCATGCAGTTATTAGCATGTTCTTCTGGGCTACGTCGCCTTTCAATTCTTTAATCAGTAGATATTGATATTTCAGCAGATTTCTAGTCTGGACAGATAATTGTGGGCTTAGATTCCTACTCCAGTTAAAAAATATTAACTAAGTTCTTAGTAGATTTATGTGTCTTCTGTACTGTATGTAAGTGAGTAAATATTCTAGTATGTACTTGATTGCTTTTTTATTCAGAAGGAAATGGATGAGACAAATCAAACAAATGCCACTAACATTTACCTTTTAGGATTTCAAAGACTTCAGAAATTCCGAATACCTTTCGTTTTTTTGCTTCTTTTAATATATTGTTTGACAATAGTTGCCATAGCAGTGGTCTATTCAAGTCATCTTCTTCATTACCCTATGTACTTTTTTCTCAGTCATCTTTCTTTGTCTGATATATTACTTACCACCAACATTGTCCCCAACATGTTGCCTGTCATAGCAAATGAAGGAAGTGTCATCTCTCTCAGTGGTTGTATCACTCAGATAAATTTCTTTGGTATCTCTGTTGCTGCTGAGTGCTGCTTCTTACAGTGATGTCTTATGACAGGTATTTGGCTATTTGTAGGCCTTTACATTATTCCTCTGTTATGAACAGAAAACTTTGCTTGCAGCTTGTATCTGGATCTTGGGGTATAAGTTCATTTATTTCTATGATAACTGCCATTCTGATAAGCAAACTTAAGTTTTGTAGCTCAAAAATTGTCGACCATTTTTTCTGTGACCTTGCCCCACTTTTAGCGATATCTTGCTCAGATACATTTGCAGTAGAACTTGACAATGCTTTGCAAGCAACCCCCTTAACTATATTTCCAATAATATTTATAACTACAACATATATCCGTATCTTACAAACTGTGTTGAAGATTCCATTCAGGAGTGGAATACAAAAGACCCTTTCTACCTGCAGTTCCCATTTAATAGTTGTATGCACTTTTTATGGAACACTTTTCTCCCTCTATGTTGTTCCATCGAAAGAACAACCATTATGCATAAACAAAATCCTCTCACTGCTTTATACTGTTTTAACACCATTAATGAATCCTATAATATATAGTCTTAGGAATACAGAGATTAAAGTTGCAATTACAAAATATATGACATTGAAAACTTTGTAAAAATTATAATTGGATTATTGTTCCTTACTTCCTTTCATCTTATTCTTCCTCGCATTTTGTTAAGGAGGCAATAAAAATTACTTTATGCCACACAAGCTGAGAAAATGCTTTATTTTAAGACATACAGGGAGTTTCAATAAAAGTTCTTTATGTTTAAAATGGTGCTATTTTTTTCCCAACCAATCAGATTTTATTTTAAGGACATGTCCACCCCCAAAATTATAATTTAACCCACTACTGGCCCCACTCTGTAGTGTAGAAAAATCCTTTCCTTACATCCCAGCTCCAAATGGTTGCCCTGTAATGCCCCTCCAAAGTCCAGAAAACTGGCCACCAGGAGCCTACCAGAGAGGGAAATTGTTTCCGCCTCTGAGGCTTCCTCTGAGAGTATATCTGTTGTATTCAATTAGATCAACTGGACTTGAAATGTAGTTCTTGAAGACGTTTCGCTAGTCATCTGACTGGCTTTCTCAATTCAGAATGACTTGTACAAAAATCTGTGGCAATTATGTACCCTGGAAAATCCCAATTAGCATATCACAGCCAGGTGTTAAGGGCGTGATTGGATAGTGGCTAAGAGGTGTTATAGGTATTCCTAGACACTGGAGGCAGACAGGTTGTCCTGCACCAACCGAATGGATTCATGAATTAACTACAAGATGAGAATGGAGGAACTATCACTGTTGTATCACAGAGCCATTTATAGTATAAGTAGCACAAGGATATTTAAGTCCAAAATGCATTACCTTACATTTATCAACATTGAATTTCATCTGCCACTTAGCAGCCCAATGTGACAATCTATCTAGATCCCCTTGCAACGATTGCACATCCTCTGAAGTTTTTAATGGTCGACAAAGTTTTGTGTCGTCAGCAAACACAGAAACCTTGCTGACAATACCCACTTCTAAATCATTAATAAATAGATTAAATAGAAGCGGCCCCAACACAGAACCCTGTGGCACCCCACTTAGCACTTTAGTCCATAATGATGAAGCCCCATTAACAACTACTCTCTGCATCTTATTCATTAACCAATTTTCTATCCATGTACAAATGTGACTCCCCAGACCAACAGACCTTAGTTTATTCATTAGTCGTCTATGGGGGACTGTATCAAAAACCTTTGCAAAATCCAAGTAAACTACATCTACTGCTATGGCAGAGTCTAAATTTCTACTTACTTCCTCATAAAAGCCAAGCAAGTTAGTTTGACAAGATCTATTCCTCCTAAATCCATGCTGGTTACTACTTATAATGTCAGTCCTTGAAACGTACTCTAGAACATGTTCCCTTATTAAACTTTCCAGGATCTTCCCTACCACTGAAGTTAAACTTACAGGCCTGTAATTACCTGGCTGTGAACAACTACCCTTTTTGAATATTGGAATAACATCAGCCTTTTTCCAATCCAGAGGCACACCACCGGACATGAGGGAATCAGCAAAAATAAGAAACACTGGCCTAGATAAAAAAGATTTTAACCTGGGAAAGTTTGCTTTCCTGAAATTAAATGTCTTTGTTAACCCAGCGCACTTTTCCTTTTCGATAACAAAGTCCAAATGCCACTATTTCATGGTCACTATTCCCTAAGCCTCCAGTTACCTTTATATCTTTAATGCACTCCACAATGTTAGATATTACCAGATCCAACAGAGCTCCTTTTCTAGTAGGAACCTCAACCACCTGTGAGAGAAAATTATCCTGCAGCAAATTCAGGAACTCATTGCCTTTTTCTGTGATGGCAGTTCCACTACACCAATCAATCAAAGCAAAGTCCCAAAGTATAGCATCCAGTGGGACAAAAAAGGGGAAGCGGGCAGCCGGTCTTCAATAAAAACCGTTAATCGTTTATTTCTTAATCTTTAAAATCATCAAAATATCCAATAAAAAGTTGCAAACAGACGAATACATGGGCAATGAAAACATGTGAACCCTTCACCAATCAATGTCAGGGTAATTGAAGTCCCCCATAATGAGCACACTCCCCAAACTTGCAGCCCTTGCCAACTGCATATGAAGTTGACTCACCTCCTCTCTGCTAGCATTTGGCGGCTTATAGCAGACACCAACAATGACATTACCCCCTTTCCTGTTGCCTAATTCCACTCATATTGCCTCCACTTTATTATCCATATCACCAGTTATCTCTTCTTTTAAATTTGGCTTCAATTCTTTTTTAACATAAACACATACTCCTCCCCCTTTCCTTTTTTTTCTGTCCTGCCTAAACAAGGCATATCCTTCTATATTTACAGCCCAGCCGTGAGAACTGTTCAACCACGTTTATGCTATACCTATTACATCATACTTTTCATTCAATGCCATTATTTCCAATTCACCCATTTGTCAGCCAGGCTTCTCGTATTTGCAAACATACATTTTAGATTATGATGCTGTAATTTATTCGTACACTTTAATAGACATGCCTCCCTATCCCCTATGCTAGCCCCACCCCCCTTTCCACCCACCACTGGCCTATCTACACCCTGCTTTCCTCCTGGACTATCTATCCCAGTGAGACTGCTAATACCCTCCCCCCCAAACCTAGTTTAAAATCTCCTCTGATTTGCAACACCCCCTCATTTGTAAAGGATAGTATGCACTTCCTAGAGTTACTGAAAACTATTGATGTAGGTGGGTACGAGAATGTGATACTGTTCTCCATTTAGAGGGAAAGGTTGCTACTAAATGGCTTCTTGAGAATAGGGAAAATAGAGAATATTAAATAAACCTGTATATGTATTGCAATGCAGTGTATTTCTACAATGTACAGTAGTTCTGCACCTGTTTTTGTCTGTTAATATATATGTTTTCCTATTTAATATACAAAAAGAAAAAATACAAACGCACTGGAAAATGCAAAATAACAACAAAAAAAAATAGGGACATTTTCAAAGATGTAGATTATATTTTTTTTTATTGATGTCTTAAACATTATCTGATGTCAAAATGACTTCATGTTTGACTGGGATTTTTTCCTTTAGCTTTATTTACTAGTTATATTTACTATTGCCATTGTATGGTGTGCTGAAAATAAGGGGATATTGTAAGTATGGAAAATACACAGGGACACAAACGACTATTGTCTATATAATGGTTATATAGGCATAGTCGTTTGTACCCCTTTCGTGTACACATTTATATTCACTCCAAAAGTAGCCCCAGCCAATAGTTTGTGCTACCAACCATGCAGTCCATAGGAAACCACATGATCGGCCATGATTTACTGACATGTCCGCATCAGAAGAAAGGACTATCGGCATTGGTTGCCGGCGAAAGCAAAAATGTCTCAAATATTTTCAGACTAAACGATCGATAGTTCTGTATATTGATTGGTTGGCTTAAAATATCTGCTTATGTGTACCAACCCTAAATACATGAAAATAATCTACCACAGACATCCCTTATACACTACAACGTTTCCTTTAGGGCTCAATAAAAGTTCAATAAAAGTTCTTATTAAAAATGGTGCCAATTTTGCCCCAACTAATCAGATGCTAGCTTTCAAATGTTAAATAAGATCTGATTGGTTGGGGCAAAGTTAGCACCATTTTAATTGATAAGGACTTTTATTGAATAACCCTGAAGAACTTTTATTGAATAACCCTGTATATGTATTGCAATGCAGTGTATTTCTACAATGTACAGTAGTTCTGCACCTGTTTTTGTCTGTTAATATATATGTTTTCCTATTTAATATACAAAAAGAAAAAATACAAACGCACTGGAGAATACAAAATAACAAAAAAAAAATGATATGCATTGTTCTTGTACTCTTTGTGTTGTGCGAGCATTCTCTAAGTACTGTAAAATTAGAAAAGCAACATCAAAAATACAGCATTATGGATATTTAATTGCATCCTGCATTGCGCATTATTTCATGAGAATAATGGTGCACTGTGCACCTTTGAGAAAGCCCAGCACTCAGTCTTTATATGCAGAGTCCATTCAAAGCCATGTTACCCTGGAAAGGCCTGCTTTATGGGTTACTTTTATGATGCTAAGCAGTACTCAGGGACAGATGAGTATACATTGGATGCCCGGTATGTACCATGGTAGGTTTTTGTATAGAAAGCACTTTTAGAATTTAATACTTGGCTTTTTTGGTTTCTCATTTTTTTATTTTTATTAACATTTTGGATCTTAACAAAAAATATAATATCATATTTAGAGAAATGCTAAATAACATAATAAGAACAGTTAAGGGTTCAATTCTTCCGACGTATAAAACATCTAATAATGAGGAAATAATAGTAACAATAATTCTAATCTCTAAAATGGCAGCCATTATATGTAACAAAGATTCAAAAGAATGCCAGTTGGTATGACACTTCGTAGTTTGCATTTACTATAAAAAAAACTTTTCTCCATATGATTTGTTCTGTTTCAGTTGTTCTATTATGGAAACTCTGTAGGGGAGAGTATCTGAATTCCAATTTCTTGTAATTAATAATCTAGTGTTTATAGGAATATGACAGATTATTTTTCTATATTTGAGGGGGTAGTAGTTAATATTAACATTCAACAAAGCTAATTTTGGAGTTAGTTATTGGGTTTTATGCAGGGGGGATTTACACCTCAGTAGCCTATTGGCACCCTAAGGGCTAGGCCACACTAGCGCGTTTGCGCACGCGTTTCGCGCTCGCGATTGCGCATGCGATTTTTGCTAAAATGGAAATCGCGGGAACGCAAAAATTCCCGCAATTTCCGATGCGCATGCGATTGCGCGTCCGTTCGCGTTTTGGTAACGCATGCGTTCACCATTTTTGGTGCGTTAACGCAGCGTTTCCATAACGCGAAATGGCAAAAACGCATGCGCAAAACGCGAACGCAAAGGGGAACGCACAAGAAAAGCGCACACTATCGCGTGTGAAAACGCTCGCGATTTTGTGCGCGATTCCTGTGCGTTGTAGTGTGGCCTCAGCCTAAGCCTCACCCCTAAACACAGACCACACCCAATTGCTCTTTTTTTGGGATGAGAAAAGACTATAAAGGGGGTGGATTGGTGGAGGGAGAGTGACAGCCTCTCCAACACACAGAGATATAATAGGTGTTTTAGAACATCTTAATAGTATTTTGAGTGCTATCTCCCAGTGGGTTACACATTTAGAGGAGAAAAATATTTATTTAAATGCAATTTTTCATAGATCTGGAGAGAAGCGACTCTTTTAACTTGTTGAAATATTATATGTTTTTTTAAAACTCTTGTTTGTTGTTATACTAACAAACCTCAGATTTTCGAAAGAATCGCAAATCCAAGAATGGCAATTACTTACTGTTAACCCTAGATCATCAGTTATTCTAGCCACTACACAGTAGATACCTGAAGGCTGCTAGCTATGCAGATTTCCAGGGTAAGCTGGTATCTATCTAGACACCCAAGGTGAGTTAGTGTTGGCCCGGTCCGGCATCCATGCATATTTACATCCTTCTTTTTTTATAATAAAAATATAATATTGAGGTTCCACCTTTAGAGGAAATGTTTTGTTGTTGGAGAGACAGTTACATTAGAATAAGGGATAGCCTGTTTTAAACAGTGTCTTATTTGGTGTACTACAGAAGATCAGCTGGACATATTAAAGGAATAGTTCTCTTGAAAAGTGAACTATTTTTGATTAAAGACTGTGAGGTTAAGGAGCTATGCTATACCTTTGTCCTTGGCTCCTGAAATATTGATTAAAGTAGAGGAGGTAAGACATAGTTGTTTAACATCCCGGTCTGCAATCAGTTCATTAAAGGTATAGTTTAATTTTCAAGTGAATTATTCCTTTAAGGAACTGTTGTAGTTTTGCATCTTATTTAGAGAAGGATGTTATTGTCTTGTCTTCAGATTTCTACATTATATTGTCATGATACATGTAGACTGTATCTGGCTCAGAATGGAAGTTCAAAGAAGGAATAAGCTGCCAATCGTGAGTGAAGACAAAGCCGACACCTGCAGCAGCTGACCTAAGGTAAAGCATGGGAAATAGCCATTCATACTTATTCTTATATGTTGCATTGAATATGTGAGGGAAGCTCTTGTGCACACAATTTGGGTAAGCATTTGTTTTAAAAAGGGTTTCTTGGACACATAAGATGTCCATTTTAAATTTAGAGCCACTCTCCACATACTATGCCTGTTAAATTGACTATTATGTTTCTTTACATTCATAGCTGTATAATCGTTTCTGAGCATTTTTAATTTTTTGTACCCTTGAGTTATAACATTGCTATATGCATACGACTAGTAAAAAATTTAAATACAAGATTATAGAAATAGTATAATAATACAAAAGTCTAGGGATTTAGAATGTGGAGGTACAGTAACGAGAATCCTAATTAAAATCACTCAGTGATGTCACTGAGAGACTTCTTGTATTTCACTGCCCCTCCCCCTGTCTCTCGCCTCCCTGTATTAGTCATTTATATAGGAAACCCTGTTTATTATTGACAGGTGATGTTCGCTCCTTCTTTCTCTTTTCAATAGCAATGGTAATTATTTATACACTAAACAGGGGGCCATATTTATAAAGCGTGGTGTTGCATTGTTTGTAATGTACGACAATGGATGTAAATGTACGTCCGCGGCCGTAAATGTACATTTACACCAAATGCTTGTTAATTAACGAATGTTTGGTCATAATATATATATATGCGTACACACACACACACACACACACACACACATATATATACAAATAATAGGACAGGAACAATCCAATGCACTCACAGGTCTTGTTCTTGGATTGTTCCTGCCCAGGGCTACACAATCCATGCAAGGTATAGAGTAGAGGAGCACACTACTTGATGAATTAATTTATTTAGTGCAAAAAGCAAATGTTTCGGGACTCAAGGTCCCTTCCTCCTTGCATGAATTATTTATATAGCACCACTTGGGAACGCAGCACTGTACAATATTATAATACAAATGGCCATACAAAGGGGACAAAATCCCTTTTATTATATAAATAAATGTATAATTTCATGGGGAATACATTGGGTTTTTCGGAGGTACTATGTTGGTGGTGGTGGGTAAAAGTAATATGCATAGGGACAGTGTGTACGTGTTGTTTAACCCTTTCACTGCCAGGAGATTTTCATTTTTTTTTGCGTTAACTGCCAGAAGAATTTTCAGGATTTTGCCCTCAATCGCTTTAGACTAATTTTACAGTAGGAAACCTTGCAGTAAATCAGGAATATTATACATTGTTTTTTTCAGCACAAAGTGTACTTTAACATGGTAACAGAATTTTGTAACTTTTCTGGAAATTTTACTGGAATTATGGGTAAAATATGTAAAAAAATGAAAAATTTGCAAATTTTCATGGATTTTTCCCATTTTTACTTATAGTTATCTTAAGGTTACGCACAAAAATCTTACTGTTTCTAAAAGCTCAGATACTCCCGAGTACAACGATACCAGATATATGTAGGTACCCCACTTTTCCTGTACAGGAGACCCCCCCAAACTAAAACTGCACCTTCAAGAATATTACACCAAATTAAAATGTATAACCACTACTGACAGTTAACATAGAATATCTTTCAAATTAACTAAAATATCCCCACAAGTGAGATATTTTTAGAAACTACACACCCACAAGATTTTATGAGTGAGGTTAGTTTTGATCAAAATGCAGGTACCCGGACGCAGCTCTTCGTTTAATTGTAAGTTATTTTCTCACATTTTCCTTTTTTTCCTCAACTGTAAAATCAGAGACAAAATCAAATGCGAATTTCAGCTAAAAACTGTGGAGGAAAGTTCAAACGCATCTCAAATATGAAAGCCTAACCCCTCCGGAATAAAACAGTATGCCACATTCATGGGTGTACCCAGAGACATGGCTACCAACTAACCCAGAGCGTGACCAGTGCCAAATGGCAGTAGCAGCAAAAAAAAGCAGCAAAAAAAAATTTGCCACTTGAACAGTCTGCAGTTTTTCCACAAAACACCCCCACAACTCAGAAATACCCCCCACAAACTATATATTCCTGAAATTTACACACCTTCAGTTATGTAACACTGTAGTTCGTTCATTCATACCATCAATGGCGTGGGCGCAGTTCTTCATAGAAGTTTGCACTTTTACCAGATTTTCCAAAAAATTACTAAAACAACATTCAAAAAGGTAGAAATCATGCCAAAACCCCATGGAATGTAAAAAAAAGTTACCAAATATCAATCTCCCAAATGTCCTGAATCAAACGGTATGCCATATGTGCGGTTACACACGGGACGTGGAAGCGAAAAGCCACAAAGTGAGACAATGCACGTTGGCTCGAAACAGCGAAAATATTCAGCCAACTCCGAATTTGGACAGTCTACAGTTTTTTCCACAAAAACACCCCGTAACTTAAAAAAAACCCCCACAAATTATATATCCTGAAATTACATACCTTCAGCTATGTAACACTGTAGTTTGTTCATTCATACCATCATGGTGTGGGCGCAGTTCTTCGTAAAGTTCGCATTTGTCTGAAAAAAATGAACAAAAAACAACTTCAAAAGGTAGAAATCATGCCAAAACCTCATGGAATGAAAAAAAAGTTACTAAATATCAATCTCTCAAACGTCCTGAATCAACGGTATGCCATATGTGTGGTTACACACGTGGACGAGAAGCGAAAAGCCACGAAGTGAGACAATGCACGATGGCTCAGAAACGGCAAAAATATTTAGCCAACTCGAATTTGGACAGTCTACAGTTTTTTTCCACAAACACCCCCCGTAACTTAGAAATAACCCCCACAAACTATATATTCCTGAAATTTACACACCTTCCAGCTATGTAACACTGTAGTTTGTTCATTCATACCATCAATGGTGTGGGCGCAGTTCTTCGTAGAAGTTCGCATTTGTCTGAAAAAATTAACAAAAAACAACTTCAAAGGTAGAAATCATGCCAAAACCCTGGAATGTAAAAAAAAGTTACTAAATATCAATCTCCCAATGTCCTGAATCAAATGGTATGCCATATGTGTGGTTACACCACGCGGACGGGAAGCAAAAGACACAAAGTGACAATGCACATGGCTCAGAAACAGCAAAAATATTCAGCCAAATCTGAATTGAACATGTCTGCATTTTTCCCACAAAACAACCCCCACAAACCATATATTCTCGAATCCACACACCTTAGCTATGAAATTCTGTAGTTTGTTCATTCGTACCATCAATGGTGTGGGCGCAGTTCTTCGTAGAAGTTCACAGTTTAGCAGATTTTCTAAAAAATTTTTAAAAAAACACTCTCAAGTAGAAATCATGCCAAAATCCCAATAATGTAAAAAAAGTTACAAATATCAATCTCCCAATTCCTGAATCAAACGGTATATGCCCTATGTATGGTTACACACGCAAACGTGGAATCAATAGCCACAAAAGTGAGCAATAACAATGCCCAATTACAGCAACTTTCAGATTTGTCAGACAAACACCCTCTAATTAGAAACCCCCCACAAAATATATATTTTTGGAATCTACACACCTTCAGCTACACACTGGGGTGATTCCTTTATGCTACCACCAATGGTGTGGGCACAGTTTCATTTAAAATTTGGCTTTTACCTGCTTTTCAGTAAAATTTTAAAAATACAATTCAAAGTAAACATATGGCAAATTTCCATGTCATGTAAAAAAAACTGTCAATATCAATCTCCAAATGCCCTGAATCAAACAGTATGCCATATGTGTGGATGTACACAGGACATGGCCACCAACTAGCTCAAATGGGACACATGCACAAATGTAATTACAAGAAAAAAATCAAAGTCTCTGTAATTTCAAAACAGCCCCAAAACTTGGAAATGCCCCCCACAAATAAAACCCCCAACTAAAATATCAATCTCCACATGTTCTGAAATCAAACGGTATGCCCTAGTGTGGATGCACACAGCGAGTGGCCACCAACTAGCTCAAATGGGACGCATGCACAAATGCAATTACAAGAAAAAATCAAAGTGCTCTGTAATTTGAACAGCCTACCATTTTTCTAAGGAAACAGTCCAGAAACATGGAAATTCCCCCCACAAACTATATATTTTTGGAATCTACACCACCTTCAGCTACGTTACGATGCCATGCTTTCAACATACATGAAGAATTCCAGACCCAGTGATCCAAGAACTCGTGTTTTTAGGAGGTTTTGTGAAAAAAAATAAGATGATTCAAGGATTGAATCCTACCTAAACCAACTTGACAAGAAAAAAACCACTAAATGTCAATCTCCCACATATCCTGCATCAAACGGTATGCCAATGTGTGGGTGCAACAGAGACGTGGCCACCAACTAGCTCAAATGGGACACATGCACAAGTGTAATTACAAGAAAAAAATCAAAGTTGTCTGTAATTTCAAACAGCCCCAAAACTTGGAAATGCCCCCACAAATAAACCCCCCCACTAAATATCACTCTCCCACATGTTCTGAATTAAACAGTATGCCATATGCGTGGATGTACACAGAGACTGGCCACCAACTAGCTCAAATCGGACGATGCACAAGTGTAATTAAAGAAAAAATCAAAGTGCTCTGTAATTTCAAACAGCCCCAAAACTTGGAAATGCCCCCCACAAATAAAACCCCCCACTAAATATCAATCTCCCACATGTTCTGAATCAAACGTTATGCCATATGCGTGGATGCATACAGAGACGTGGCCACCAACTAGCTCAAATGGGACGAATGACAAATGCAATTACAAGAAAGAATCAAAGTGCTCTGTAATTTGAACAGCCTACATTTTTCTAAGGAAACAGTCTCGAAACATGGAAATTCCCCCACAAACTATATTATTTTGGAATCTACACACCTTCAGCTACGTTACGATGCCATGCTTATACATACATGAAGAATTCTAGACCCACTGATCCAAAGAAGTCCGTGTTTTTAGGAGGTTTTGTGAAAAATAAAAAGATGATTCAAGGATTGAAATCCTACCTACCAACTTGCAAGCAAAAACACCCACTAAATGTCAATCTCCCACATATCCTGCATCAAACGGTATGCCATATGTGTGGGTGCACACAGAGACGTGGCCACCAACTAGTCAATGGGACACATGCACAAGTGTAATTACAAGAAAGAATCAAAGTGCTCTGTAATTTGAACAGCCTACACTTTTTCTAAGGAAACAGTCTCGAAACATGGAAATTCCCCCACAAACTATAATTTTTGGAATCTACACACCTTCAGTACATTTACGATGCCATGCTTTCATACATACATGAAGAATTCTAGACCCACTGATCCAAAGAATTCCGTGTTTTTAGGAGGTTTTGTGAAAATTAAAATAAGATGATTCAGGAGTGAATCCTACCTAAACCAACTTGACAAGCAAAAAAACCCACTAAATGTCAATCTCCACATATCCTGCTCAAACAGTATGCCATATGTGTGGGTGCACACAGAGACGTGGCCACCAACTAGCTCAAATGGGACACATGCACAAGTGTAATTACAAGAAAAAAATCAAAGTTGTCTGTAATTTCAAACAGCCCCAAAACTTGGAAATGCCCCCACAATAAAACCCCCCACTAAATATCAATCTCCCACCTGTTCTGAATCAAACGTTATGCCATATGCGTGGATGCATACAGAGACGTGGCCACGAACTAGCTCAAATCGGACGCATGCACAAGTGTAATTACAAGAAAAAAATCAAAGTGCTCTGTAATTTGAACAGCCTACACTTTTTCTAAGGAAACAGTCTCGAAACATGGAAATTCCCCCCACAAACTATACATTTTTGGAATCTACAGGAGGTTTTGTGAAAATTAAAATAAGATGATTCAAGGGTTGAAATCCTACCTAAACCCTTTTGACAAGCAAAAAAACCCACTAAATGTCAATCTCCCACATATCCTGCATCAAACGGTATGCCATATGTGTGGGTGCACACCGAGAAGTGGCCACCAACTAGCTCAAATGGGACGCATGCACAAGTCCAATTACAAGAAAAAAATCAAAGTGTTCTGTAATTTGAACAGCCTAATCAACTTGGAAATACCCTCCACAAACTATATATTTTTGGAAGCTACACACCTTCAGCTACGTGATGGTATCATGCGTATATACATGAAGAATTCCAGACGCTGTTATTCATAGAACTCCGTGCTTTTATGAGATTTTGTGAAAAAATAAAATAAGAGGACTCAATGGTTGAAATCCTACCTAAACCCACTTGGCAAGTAAAAAAACCCACTAAACGGCAATCTCCCACATGTCCTGAATCAAACGGTATGCCATATGGGTGGGTGCAAACAGAGACGCGGCCACCAACTAGCTCAAATGGGATCCATGCGCAATTGCAATTACAAGAAAAAATAAAAAAATGCCACAACCCACCCCCCACACCTATCCCCACTCCCCCTTTTAGTGGTATTTTAGTGAAAAGCAGTTAGTACGGAGAGTCCCACAAGTTTTTGCACACTTTTACTGATCCTAAAAATTAAATCAGGGAAGTTTGCATAGATACCAAAAAAAGACCGACTAAAATAGGCTTAGTTTCCCTTGAAATCGAACAAATAATGATCCGCGTTTACTTTAGCGATATCACCGGGGACATTGGGAAGCTGGGAGAAGACAATTTTTTTTGCTATTTTATAGTTTTTAGGTTAAAAAAAAAAAAGGTTTGTGTATCACTTTAAGATTTTATTTTGTGTGCATTTCCCCTTTTTTGGGGGGATCATTCCCAAAGATGATCATCAAATCATCTTAGGGAATGATACTGAACTTGGAATACGGGCATAAATGCCCGTTTTCCAATTCGAAATCCGATCGGAAAAATCACTTCCCGGAAATCATTTTCCAGGAAGTGATTTTTCATTCATTGGCAAAGATCAATAATTTGGTGATCAGAAGTGATCACTAAATTTTGATCTCTGTCCCCATTTGTTTTCTAAGTCTTCGCTAAGTAGCAAAGACTTAGAAAAAATCCTATTTGTGAATGGAACTTTGAGTGAATGGAACTTTGAGCCTGCATAATTTTACCCCTCAAATTCCTGATTTTCTAGCAGTCCCGTGAAGGTGGACACCAGTAGTTTTGAAGTGCTAGACTTCTTTCAGCTATATCTGACGGACGCTATCCTACAGGATGTGGTCCACTATACTAATCTATTTGCCAAGCAGTATATTGCCATACACCAATTAGGTGAACACTCACGTGCTTAGGCATGGTATCCCACCACAATAGTTGAAATGAAAAAAATTTTTGCCCTCACGTTTGCAATGGGTCTCCTAAAGAACAATACATTGCAAGGCTATAGGGATACCACCACTGTAATTTCCCTCCCCCTTTTTGCAGCTTTAATGCCTAGAAACCACTACCAAATTTCATTGCGGTTTGTGCATTTTAACAATAACACCACAGCTGTTCCCCCTGGTGCACCCCGTTATGACAGGCTTCATAAATTGAGGCCCTTTATTGATAGCCTGTCTAATCGCTTTGCAGAGGTTTACATCCCTTCCCAGAATATCTGTATTGATGAGTCCCTTATGCTCTATAAAGGGGGCCTAAAATTCCGTCAGTACATGCCAAGTAAGCGTTCTTGCTATGGCATCAAATTATATAAGCTCTGCGAAAGTAGTACCGCGTACACTTGAAAGTTTATGATATGTGAGGGCAAGGACTCACAGTTAGACCCCCCTGGTTGTCCACTGGATTTTACGGTTAGTGACAAGATAGTCTGGGAGCTCATTTCTCCACTCCTGGGCCAAGGTTACCACTTTTATACAAGTATTCACTTGTTTAGATGCCTTTATTCTTTGGACACCCCAGCCTGTGGCACCATAAATCGTAACCGAAAAAGGGTTGCCCAAGGCTTTACTGGATAAGACACTAAAGCGTGGAGAGAAGTTTGCTCCAAGAAGCGATGAGCTCCTGCCTATCAAGTTTTGTGATACTAGAACTGTATTCATGCTGACCACAATCCACGATGAGTCAGCAAGTGTAGAGCACAGAAGTGGTGGTAGGCCCCCCCAAAATTAGACCACTCTGTAACAAAGAATACAGCAAGCACATGGGTGGCATTGACAAAACTGTTCAGATCCACCACTACTAAAACGCCACCAGAAAAACAAAGGCCTGGTAGAATAAATTAGCCATTTATCTTTTGCAAACGGCCCTATATAATTCGTATATTGTTTACAGGACAGTGGTACCAGAGCCTTCACTGTCCTATCTTCATTTCCAGCTGTAGCTTCTTCCAGCTATGTTGTTTGGTAGTGTAGAGGAGGTCCCGGAGATGCCTGGTGATGATAATGCAGCTAGATTAGTACGAAAACAATTTTTTAGATATCATTCCACCCACGCTTAATAAGCAGCATCCCCAGAGAGCCTGCAGGGTTTGCCGTAAAAAGGGGACTATGCGAGATACAAGGTATTTTTGTCCTAAGTGCCCTAGCAAGCCTGCTTTATGTCTGAAGCCCTGTTTTGAGTGCTACCATACTTTGGTGCACTATGAAAGATAGATAGGATTAGGAGGCTCTCTGGATTTGTGGGTTTCCTAGGCCCTTATTTGGCATGCTCCGGGTTTCATTTGACATTTCTGAAATAGTTTTGGGTTTGGAACAGTTTAGGTCTCCTTCTAGTTATTATAGTTATTGGAAAGGGGGCATAAGGTACAGTGTGTTTTATTGTTCTATACAGATATGCTAACAGCTGGTTTATTTTTTTCCGAAGGATTTTTTTGAGGTTCCTGCAAAATACACCAGTAACAGGGTGATGCGTTATGGTGTATGTACAGTAAATGTATAAATGGTTATATGTATTGCACTAACATCTGCTTTATCTTTCAAGCTGTGCCGAAAAAACACTGGAGACTGAAAGCACCTAGTGTTTTGCTGGGACAGAGCTAAGTAAGGTTTGTAGGTTCAAGGGCGCATGTGGCACATCATGAAATAGAAAGTGAATTTTATTATTCATCTTTCAATCTGATGCTACAAACCTGAAAAGCTCAACTTCCAGTGCAGGCATTACAGCTATCAGCATTTTCTTGGTAATGCAAATAGGCAACACACAGTGGCAAAAATATCCAGCCAGGTAGGAAGATTTGAAAAATATTTTCCAGGTGTATTAGGGCAAGAAATATAAATTGTCATGGTTTTCTTTGCAAAAGAACTTTGTGTGTTATCAGTAAATAGCTGAAGGTTTATTTTTTTCTAAAAAAATTATTGTGTGTGAATTTGCTTTCTAAAGAATTTTTGGCACAGACACTTGTGGCTATTTGCTGCACATCTCTCTTCATGCACCGATGCTAGTGTGAACAAAAAATGGCACTGTTGAATACCTAAAGGTATGTAGATTCCAAAAATCTATATTTTGTTGGGGGTGTTTCTAAGTTAGAGGGGTGTTTAGTGTGAAAAGGCGCTGACTGTTCAAATACAGGCTGAAGATTTTTTTTTCTTGCTGAGCCACTGCACATTGCCTCACTTATTTGCTGGTTGTGCCCACACCAATGCACATATGAATGAAAGAATTGCACTGTTGCATAGATGAAGGTGCGTAAATTCCAAAAATATCTTGTATAGCTTGTGCGGAGTATTTCTTAGTTGAAGGGGAGTTCAGTGTTACCGTATCTGGCACATTACTGTAATTGAGTCATTATGCATTGTCTCACTTCGTGGCTAATCGCTTCCATGTCCATGTGTGTAACCATGCATATGGCATACCGTTTGATTCAGGACATTTGAGAGATTGATATTTGGTATTTTTTACGTTCCATGAGGTTTTGGCATGATTTCTACCTTTTGAAATTGTTTTTTATTCATCTTTTCAGAAGAGTGTGAACTTCTACAAAGAACTGCGCCCACACAATTGATGGTATGAATGAACAAACTACAGATTTATGTAGATGAAGGTGTGTAGATTTCAGGAATATATAGTTTGTGGGGGGCATTTCTGAGTTATGGGGGTGTTTTGTGGGAAAAATCTGAAAGGTTGCTGTAAAAGGGCCACTGTGCTTTGTCTCACTTTGTGGCTAATCGCTTCCACGTCCATGTGTAACCATGTACATTGCATACCGTTTGATTCAGGACATTTGGGGGATTGATATTTGCTAACTTTTTTTTACATTCCATGAGGTTTTGGCCTGATTTCTACCTTTTGAAGTTGTTTTTTGTTAATTTTTTCAAAAAAGTGCGAATTTCTACTAAGAACTGCGCTCACACCATTGATGGTTTGAATGAAAAAACTACAGCGCTACATAGCTGAAGGTGTGTAGATTTCAGGAATATATAGTTTCTGTGGAAAAAACTACAGACTGTTCAAATTCGGAGTTGGCTCAATATTTCTGCTGTTTATGAGCCATCGTACATTGTCTCACTTTGTGGCTTTTTGCTTCCACGTCCACGTGTGTAACCATGCATATGGCATACCGTTTGATTCAGGACATTTGGGAGATTGATATTTGGTAACATTTTATTTTACATTCCATGAGGTTTTTGCATGATTTCTACCTTTTGAAGTTGTTTTTATTCATCTTTTCAGAAGAGTGTGAACTTCTACAAAGAACTGCGCCTACACCATTGATGGTATGAATGAACGAACTACAGATTTATGTAGATGAAGGTGTGTAGATTTCAGGAATATATAGTTTGTGGGGGGCATTTCTGAGTTACGGGGGTGTTTTGTGGGAAAATTCTGAAAGGTTGCTGTAAAAGGGCCACTGTGCTTTGGTCTCCCTTGTTGGCTAATCGCTTCCACGTCCATGTGTGTAACCATGCACATTGCAATCCGTTTGATTCAGGACATTTGGGGGATTGATATTGCTAACTTTTTTTTTTACATTCCATGAGTTTTGGCCTGATTTCTACCTTTGAAGTGTTTTTTTGTTAATTTTTTCAAAAAGTGCGAATTTCTACTAAGAACTGCGCTCACACCACCATTGATGGTATGAATGAAAAACTACAGGCTACATAGCTGAAGGTGTGTAGATTTCAGGAATATTTAGTTTTTGGGAAAAAACTACAGACTGTTCAAATTCGGCGTTCTCAATATTCTGCTGTTTCTGAGCCATCGTGCATTGTCTCACTTTGTGGCTTTCTCTTCCACGTCCGCGAGTGTAACCATGCATATGGCTACCATTTGATTCAGGACATTGGGAGATTGATTTGGTAAACTTTTATTTTACATTCCATGAGGTTTTGCATGATTTCTACTTTTTGAAGTTGTTTTTTATTCATCTTTTCAGAAGAGTGCGAACTGCGCCTACACCATTGATGGTATGAATGACGACTACAGATTTATGTAGATGAAGGTGTTTAGATTTCAGGAATATATAGTTTGTGGGGGGCATTTCTGAGTTACGGGGGTGTTTTTGGGAAAAATCTAAGGTTGCTGTAAAAGCCACTGTGCTTTGTCTCACCTGTGGCTAATCGCTTCCATGTCCATGTGTGTAACCATGCACATTGCATACCGTTTGATTCAGGACATTTGGGGGATTGATATTTGCTAACTTTTTTTTACATCCATGAGGTTTTGGCCTGATTTCTACCTTTTGAAGTTGTTTTTTGTTAATTTTTTGAAAAAAGTGCGAATTTCTACTAAGAACTGCGCTCACACCATTGATGGTATGAATGAAAAAACTACACAGCCTACATAGCTGAAGTGTGTAGATTTCAGGAATATTTAGTTTTTGTGGAAAAAACTACAGACTGTTCAAATTGGCTCAATATTTCTGCTGTTTCGGAGCCATCGTGCATTGTCTCACTTTGTGCTTTTCGCTTCCACGTCCGCGAGTGTAACCATGCATATGGCATACCATTTGATTCAGGACATTTGGGAGATGATATTTGGTAACATTTTATTTTACATTCCATGAGGTTTTGGCATGATTTCTACTTTTTGAAGTTTTTTTTTATTCATCTTTTCGAGAGTGGGAACTGCGCCTACACCATTGATGGTATGAAATAACGAACTACAGATTTATGTAGATAGGTGTGTAGATTTCAGGAATATATAGTTTGTGGGGGGCATTTCTGAGTTACGGGGTGTTTTTGGGAAAAATCTGAAAGGTTTGCTGTAAAAGGGCCACTGTGCTTTGTCTCACCTTGTGGCTAATCGCTTCCATGTCCATGTGTGTAACCATGCACATTGCATACCGTTTGATTCAGGACATTTGGGGGATTGATATTTGCTAACTTTTTTTTACATTCCATGAGGTTTTGGCCTGATTTCTACCTTTTGAAGTTGTTTTTTGTTAATTTTTTTAGAAAAGTGCGAATTTCTACTAAGAACTGCGCTCACACCATTGATGGTATGAATGAAAAAACTACAGCACTACATAGCTGAAGGTGTGTAGATTTCAGGAATATTTAGTTTTTGTGGAAAAAACTACAGACTGTTCAAATTGGCTCAATATTTCTGCTGTTTCTGAGCCATCGTGCATTGTCTCACTTTGTGGCTTTTCGCTTCCACGTCCGCGAGTGTAACCATGCATATGGCATACCATTTGATTCAGGACATTTGGGAGATTGATATTTGGTAACATTTTATTTTACATTCCATGAGGTTTTGGCATGATTTCTACTTTTTGAAGTAGTTTTTTATTCATCTTTTCAGAAGAGTGTGAACTGCGCCTACACCATTGATGGTATGAATAAACGAACTAGAGATTTATGTAGATGAAGGTGTGTAGATTTCAGGAATATATAGTTTGTGGGGGGGCATTTCTGAGTTACGGGGGTGTTTTGTGGGAAAAATCTGAAAGGTTGCTGTAAAAGGGCCACTGTGCTTTGTCTCACCTTGTGGCTAATCGCTTCCATGTCCATGTGTGTAACCATGCACATTGCATACCGTTTGATTCAGGACATTTGGGGGATTGATATTTGCTAACTTTTTTTTACATTCCATGAGGTTTTGGCCTGATTTCTACCTTTTGAAGTGTTTTGTTAATTTTTTCAAAAAAGTGCGAATTTCTACTAAGAACTGCGCTCACACCATTGATGGTATGAATGAAAAAAACTACAGCGCTACATAGCTGAAGGTGTGTAGATTTCAGGATATTTAGTTTTTTGGAAAAAAACTAGACTGTTCAAATTGGCTCAATATTTCTGCTGTTCATGCCATCGTGCATGTTCCACTTTGTGGCTTTTCGCTTCCACGTCCGCGAGTGTAACCATGCATATGGCATACCATTTGATTCAGGACATTTGGGAGATTGATATTTGGTAACATTTTATTTTACATTCCATGAGGTTTTGGCAATGATTTCTAATTTTGAAGTTGTTTTTATTCATCTTTTCGAAGGAAGAGTGCGAAATGCGCTACACCATTGATGGTATGAATGAACGAACTACAGATTTAGTAGATGAAGGTGTGTAGATTTCAGGAATATATAGTTTGTGGGGGGCATTCTGAGTTACGGGGGTGTTTTGTGGGAAAAATCTGAAGGTTGCTGTAAAAGGGCCACTGTGCTTTGTCTCACCTTGTGGCTAATCGCTTCCATGTCCATGTGTGTAACATGCACATTGCATACCGTTTGATTCAGGACATTTGGGGGATTGATATTTGCTAACTTTTTTTACATTCCATGGGTTTTGGCCTGATTTCTACCTTTTGAAGTTGTTTTTTGTTAATTTTTTTAGAAAAGTGCGAATTTCTACTAAGAACTGCGCTCACACCATTGATGGTATGAATGAAAAAACACAGCACTACATAGCTGAAGTGTGTAGATTTCAGGAATATTTAGTTTTGTGGAAAAAACTACAGACTGTTCAAATTGGCTCAATATTTCTGCTGTTTTGAGCCATCGTGCATTGTCTCACTTTGTGGCTTTTCGCTTCCACGTCCGGAGTGTAACCAGCATATGGCATACCATTTGATTCAGGAATTTGGGAGATTGATATTTGGTAACATTTTATTTTACATTCCATGAGGTTTTGGCATGATTTCTACTTTTTGAAGTGTTTTTATTTCATCTTTTCAGAAGAGTGTGAACTGCGCTACACCATTGATGGTATGAATAACGAACTAGAGATTTATGTAGATGAAGGTGTGTAGATCAGGAAATATATGTTTGTGGGGGGGCATTCTGAGTTAGCGGGGTGTTTTGTGGGAAAAATCTGAAAGGTTGCTGTAAAAGGGCCACTGTGCTTTGTCTCACCTTGTGGCTAATCGCTTCCATGTCCATGTGTGTAACCATGCACATTGCATACCGTTTGATTCAGGACATTTGGGGGATTGATATTTGCTAACTTTTTTTTACATTCCATGAGGTTTTGGCCTGATTTCTAACTTTTGAAGTTGTTTTTTGTTAATTTTTTCAGAAAAGTGCGAATTTCTACTAAGAACTGTGCTCACACCATTGATGGTATGAATGAACGAACTACAGCATTATATAGCTGAAGGTATTTAGATTTCAGGAATATATAGTTTGTGGGGGGTATTTCTGAGTTATGGGGGTGTTTTGTGGAAAAAACTGCAGACAGTTCAAATTCGGAGTTGGCTAAATATTTTCACTGTTTCTTAGCCATCGTGCATTGTCTCACTTTGTGGCTATTCGCTTCCACGTCCGCGTGTGTAACCACACATATGGCATACCATTTGTTTCAGGACATTTGGGAGATTGATATTTAGTAACTTTTTTTTACATTCCATGAGGTTTTGGCATGATTTCTACCTTTTGAATGTTGTTTGATGTTAATTTTTTCAGAAAAGTGCGAATTTCTACGAAGAACTGCGCCCACACCATTGGTGGTATGAATGAATGAACTATAGCGTTACATAGCTAAAGGTGTGTAGATTTCTGGAATATATAGTTTGTGGGGGGTATTTCTGAGTTGGGGGGTGTTTTTTGGGAAACACCGCAGACTGTTCAAATACAGAGTTGGCTAATCAATTTTTGCTGTTACTGCCATTTGGCACTGGTCACGCTCTGGGTTAGTTGGTAGCCATGTCTCTGGGTACACCCATGAATGTGACATACCGTTTTATTCGGGAGGGGTTAGGCTTTCATATTTGAGTTGCGTTTGAACTTTCCTCTACAGTTTTTAGCTGAAATTCGCATTTGATTTTGTCTCTGATTTTATAGTTCAGGAAAAAAAGGAAAATGTGAGAAAATAACTTACAATTGGACGAAGTGCTGCGCCCGGGTATCTGCATTTTGATCGAAACTTACCTCACTCATAATATCCTGTGGGTATGTGGTTTCTAAAAAATCTCAATTGTGGGGATATTTTAGTTAATTTGGAAGATATTCTATGTTAACGATCAGAAGTGGTTATACATTTCAATTTTGTGTAATATTCTTGAAGGTGCAGTTTTAGTTTGGGGGGGTCTCCTGTACAGGAAAAGTGGGGTACCTACATATATCTGGTATCGTTGTACTCAGGAGTATCAGAGCTTTTAGAAACAGTAAGATTTTTGTGTGTAACCTTATGATAAATATAAATAAAAATGGTGAAAATCCATGAAAATTTGAAAGTTTTTATTTTTTTTGACATTTTACCCTTAATTCCAGTAAAATTTCAAGAAAAGTTACAAAATTTTGTTACCATGTTAAAGTACACTTTGTGCTGAAAAAAACAATGTGTAATATTCCTGATTTACTGGGTAGGTTTCCTACTGTAAACTTGGACTGAACCAAATGTGTCTAAAATCCTGAAAATTCTTCTTGCATTTAACGCATGCAAAGTGGTGAATTCTGCTGGCACTGAAAGGGTTAAAATATATAGAAATGTAAATAAGGCAAAATCTATAAATAAATAAAAGCACAGTCCCCACTCCTGTTTTGTAATAGTATCTTCAAAATGGACTATTAAGCCACACCCCAGGAAGTTTTACAGGGAGGCAATGGAAGCTTACAAAGGAACATATTTCCCACTTCCCTTTTAGTGTTGTATCCAATGGTGTGCTTAATATCAGATTGACAGCAGTGTTAGCCAATAAAAACATTTTCTGAGTGTTAGTAGGAAGTAGGAAGTTAGTAGGAAGTTGCAAGACTTATATGTCACTTCCTTTGTAAAACATGTGACAGTCTCTCACCTCACCCCACCCCTTTCCTCTCAATAGACAAAAAGGAGAGCTGCTGTTTGCTGGACAGCAAGAGATATCTATATATTAGGGATAGTCAACCAGTAGATCTCCAGATGTTTTGGAAACTACAACTCCCAGAATTCCCTAACTACAGAGTGCTTGTAGAGGAATGCTGGGAGTTGTAGATTTCAAACATCTGGAGATCTACTGGTTGCTTATCCCTGCTATATATGATAGGGCGACTGAAAGGAAAACATCTCCATGCCCATTTCTCCGAAACAATGAAGTGAGTTTATTAATCGTTTATTACATTATTTTAGCAATAGACCCCATAGAAGCCATGAACCTGTGTCCTGAACTGATAAATGTAATAACATTGAAACATGACAGGATAGTCTGGGTTCTTTATAGGACCTAACATTTACCAATAGTGATCCCTCTCTAATACATTTACCAATAGTGATCCCTCTCTAACACATTTACTAATAGTGATCCCTCTCTAACACATTTACTAATAGTGATCCCTTTCTAACACATTTACCAATAGTGATCCCTCTCTAACACATTTACCAATAGTGACCCCTCTCTAACAGAATCCCTGGTGACAGCTGTGAGTGAGAGCTAGGCCACAGTAGCACGCTTTTCGCGTGTTTGCGCACGCATTTTCGCTTGCGATTGCACCCGCGATTTTCGCTAAAATGGAAATTGACAAAACGCAAAAATTCCTGCGATTTCCGATGCGGTTGTGCGTCCGTTCGTGTTTTGGCATGCGTACACCATTTTTGGTGCCTTAACGCATGCGTTTCTGTAATGGAAAATGGCAACATTGCATGCGCAAAAAGCAAGTGCAAACGCACAAAATTGCGTGCAATTACGCTCGCGATTGTGTGCGCGATTTGGTGCATTGTAGTGTGGCCTCAGCCTTAATGGGGGGGATGAGTATTGAAAGACAGATTGATAACTTTAATTATAGAATGATCCAGTGGATTTCTTATTGATCTATTATTGGTTGGAAATTTAAGGGGGAAGATGGATTCAAGCTCTGCACAACAGTTGTATTTCACTGTGGTGTTTCTACTGAACTATAACACTCTATACAATGTTACAATAAATAGATCAAGATAAGGTGTTTTAAAGGGCAAGAAAAAATCCCTGGGTAACCCAGATGTCATGGCTAACGACTGAAGAGCTTACCAGGGGATTCCTCCACTGAGCATGTGTTAAAACTCTAGAGTGTACACAGCACTTAGGTGATCTTTTCTGGAAGCACCTATCAAGTCTGTAACCACAACAATGCTGAAGTAGGGGGTGATGAACCTAGCTATGATTTTTCGCAGGGAAAGGCAGTCAGGCCCCTTTAGTTACACCCTGGTGTGTGCTGATTTGTATGTGGTACAGACATGTTTTAGACAGGAAAACAGGCTATTTTAGCACAGGTTTGTGTGCGTGCGCATGTGAAGCATATGTTCAGTATGGAGGTACAGGAGTTTTGTAAGGCACACTGAAACACATACTGCTGGTAACAACAAACAATCACATTGGGTAGTCGCACTGAAAGGAACACACATGCTTCGGAGTCCGTTTCTCTTTAAAGTATTATTTATAAAACCAAGATCACCTAAATGTGTTTCGGCCCGCTTGGGTCCTTAATCATAAGCAAACATTTAAACAAACCTCACACATGTTTAAATAGGTAAGTAAGTAACGTAATTTCCTCTTCCCACAAAAGTCCACAACCACTTGTGATACAGCTGTGACCACATCCATTGATGTCTAGCTATATACAGAGTGAATGTGAAGGTTCTCATTCATCCAGGCTGGTATTCTGTTGTATTCAATTAGATCAACTGGACTTGAAGTTTAGTTCTTGAAGACGTTTCGCTAGTCATCAGACTGGCTTTCTCAATTGAGAAAGCCAGTCGGATGACTAGCGAAACGTCTTCAAGAACTAAACTTCAAGTCCAGTTGATCTAATTGAATACAACAGATATACAGAGTGAAGAAAAAATAAACAATTCAAGGTGAATGTAAGTAACTCGATACATAGTAGTATCTCAGTGCATTTAAAACATAAAGGGTTATTCAATAAAAGTTCTTATCATTAAAAATGGTGCTGTTTTTGCCCCAACCAATCAGATATTAGCTTTCAAATGTTAAATAATATCTGATTGGTTGGGGCAAAATTAGCACCATCTTTACCAATAAGAAATTTTATTGAATCTCCATGATACTCCCTTATAAACAGGATACGAACAGGATACACATGTATTCGAAAATACGAAATTTCACTATATACTGTGCATACGGGGAGATCCAATAACTGCGCTTCCGTAACTTACCTTAGCCCGATCCCGCGATACAATAACTGACGTAAACGAGATTACGTCAGTTATTGCATCGCAGGATCAGGCTAAGGTAAGTAGCGGGACTTTAACGCTCCAGAAGCCGTAGCATTAGGTTTCGCACTACGAAGTAGCTCAAAACTTAATGCTACAGGTTTTGGATAGTTAGCACAGCGCTATTTCCAAAAACATTCGGAAATGGCGCTGTGCTCTAAAAGCCGTCTAAAACCCACGTTAACCCGAATTTTTTTTGGGTTAACGTGGGTTTTAGATGGAAATGGGCTATATTGTATCTCCCCCATAGTTTCCTGATATATTCAGGGTTATTCAATAAAAGTACTTATCGTTTAAAATGGTGCTAATTTTTCCCCAACCATTTAGATTTTAGCTTTCAAATGTTAAATAAGATCTGATTGGTTGGGGCAAGATTATAACCATTTTAAACGATAAGACCTTTTATTGAATCTCCCTGGTTGTTTCTTAACAGTAAATAAACAGAAAAGGTCTATTTCATTCTTGTCTAAAACAAATACACAGTCCTACCCCATGAATTTAAACTATTTAAAAGTACAGGGAATCCAGAAAATGAATTGAGACCAAAGGAATAAAGATTGTCTGGCTAGATTTTTGTGGAGCAACCAAACGGATCTTTTAGTTAAACACCAAATATCCATTAGGAATTAACTGTATATTTGATGATAGTTGCTTCATGGGACACCCCAAATTTTTTTTAAAGCCCTTTTCTTTTATGGACTATTATATTAAATGATAAATTAATAGTATTATATAATATTATGTGAATGAAATGTGTATTTTGATAGTAGGATTTCTATAACAGATTGTGTATTGTATAAGGTTTTAATATATGGGGTATGACTGTACTTGTTTTAGACAACAAGGAAATAGACTTCTGATTATTCACTGTTTAGCAACAATGTATCCCTTACTGGGATTTACCCAGATTCGCAAACACGATATTGAATAGCGAAAGGAGCATTTACCAAGAGCGATAACAGCTCTGGGAAAATAAGCCTGCATGTTTTTAGAAACACACAGTCCAAGAAGTCCCAGGCTCAAATCACCTGGCTTACTCACAAAAGAGTCTACTGCATGAGTTTATTGCTTTTTGGCTTGTTTGTTTCTATCATGTTTCTTAACAAAGAAAAAGTTTCTATTTAAGTACAAACTTTATATATAGCAGCTCTGTTTTTTATTTACCAATCAGTGTGAATTGTGGACAGCCTTCCTGGAACAATACAAAATAGTCAACTGATTTTTAAGACATTTTTCATAGCAAAAGGTAAAGATTCTAAACGTATCTGCATTCTCCTGCATGTGAAATGGGTGGCACTCTGCTAAGTTGCTGGTTTTAGACAGATCATTTGGTCATAGCTTCAAATCTCCTGGCTTGCTTTATTTTTGTTTCCATTATGTTTCTAACAAAAGATAAAGATTTTACTTTCCACCTAGTAGCTCTTACGGCATAGTGGTAGAAAGCGTTTTTTAGCGAGACACATTGCATGAGTTTGTATGTTCAAATCCCCAGACTTACTTTTATTTTTTATTAAAATGTTAAAATTATGTTTCTTACATTCATGCTAACTAAGAATTAAACTGCAAAGATAACCTTTCTTTTTTGTGTGAAAAGCAAAGGAATTTATCATTGTTAGGGACAGGAACATTTAGAAATATGTTAAGACAAAAACTGCACTGAAACTAAGGCTTTAGTTGCCCTTTAAAATGTTTTTAAAAGCTAAATAAATGTCTTTATTACGTAGGCTATATATAATTGGGTTTAACAATGGGGTAACCACAGTGTAGAGAAGAGAGACACTTTTATTTAGGGGTACTGAATGGCCTTTGAAAGGAACCATATATTTTGCGATTAGTGTTCCATAATATGTTGATACAACAGTTAAATGTGAACTGCATGTGGAGAAGGCCTTTTTTCTTCCCAAGGTAGAAGGGATCCTGAGAATTGTGTGGCAAATGTAGCCATAGGTTGTAATAATAAAGATGAATGGGAAAACAATTGTTGGGAGAGAACACATAAAGACTTCCCTTTCTATAATGGAGGTGTCTGAGCAAGAAAGTTCCATGAGCGGAGCAAAATCACAGTAGAAATGATCTATTACATTGGAGCCACAAAAATGTAATTTAAATACTGGAATGACAGCAATTAGTGGTAACACCAAACCTAAAACCCAAGACCAGAGCAAAAGATTGTGGCACAAAGTATTGTTCATAATTGAAATATAATGTAATGGGCGGCAGATGGCCAGATAACGATCATAAGACATGGCCATGAGAAGGAAACACTCTGCAATAGTCGAAATACATAAGAGGTAAAATTGTGTTACGCACCCAATAACTGACACGGTACTTCCCCCTTCCAGTAATACACGCAACATATTTGGAACTGTATTGGTTGTAAGAAGTATGTCCGATATAGACAAATGGCTTAGAAAAAAGTACATAGGTAATTTAACATTGTCACTTACTGATACCAATACAATGATCACTAAATTTCCAGCTAAAGTGAAAATGTGAATGATGAGAAACAGAAAGAACAGCAATAAACTGATGTTGTATGTATTCTGGAATCCCAAAAGTATAAATTCACTGATAGTCTGGTTCTTATGCATGTCTTTAAAAAAACAAGAATTTGTTTTGCAAACATTACATATCGATTTTTAAGTTCAATGGATTCTGACTTAAATCTTTTCCAAGAGTCAAAGTTTTTTCTTACCTTTAAGGCTACCAGTATACTTAAAGAATATACACAATGATATTTTGTGTGTGCTTGCAAATCATGCAAATTCAGTCAGATTTGATGTGTATGGCCAGCTTAAAGGTAGTATCCTTTAATTACCAAAGAAGCTTTCTATTTTCTGTGATATTCAGTTAGATCAACTAGACTTGAAGTTTAGTTCTTAAAGATGTTTGTGAAGGTTCTCATTCATCCAGGTCATGGTATATCTGTTGTATTCAATTAGATCAACTGGACTTGAAGTTTAGTTCTTGAAGATGTTTCGCTTGTCATCCGACTGGCTTTCTCAATTCAGAATGACTTGTACAAGAATCTGTGGCAGTTATGTACCCTGGAAAATCCCAATTAGCATATCACAGCCAAGTGTTTAGGGCGTGATTGGATAGTGGCTAAAAGGTGTAATAGGAATACAGTAAGGTGTCAAAACAGCATTGTACATGGCAGACAGTTGGTGTCGAACCCCCCCACCTCTATTATACATAAGGAAGGGACACCACTAAGACCTATAGTCAGCAACATCAACTCTGTAACATACAAGGTTGCGAAATACCTAGCCAACATCTTAGGACCATTGGTGGGAAGTTCTAAGCATCACATCCAGAACTCTCAGGATTTCAACAACAAGATTGAAGATATAGTAATCAGTGCAGAAGAAACTATGGTGTCCTATGATGTGACATCTCTCTTTACCTGTATACCCACCAAGGAGGCTGTTGACATGGTGAGAAAATGGCTAGGCCAAGACAGCACTCTTACCAGAAGAACTGATCTCAACCCAGAACAGTTGTGTTCCTTACTGGACTTGTGCCTGAATACTACCTATTTCAAATACAGGGATAAGTTCTATAAGCAAAAACACGGATGTGCTATGGGATCTCCAGTTTCAACTATTGTGGCCAACCTTTACATGGAGGAGGTAGAAAAACAGGCGCTTAATACCTTTAAGGGTAGAGCACCCAGCCACTGGTTCAGATAGGTGGGTGACACCTGGGTTAAAATCCACCAGAAGGAAGTACAAGCTTTCACAGAACACATCAATGCGGTAGGCCAAAACATCAAATTTACAAGGGAAGCAGGGGAGGACTGGCCCAGTAGGCTGTGGGGAAAATCCCCCCCGGGCTGGTCTCTAATGAAAAATTTGGGCTGCCACAGAAGCTATTAGTAAGTTACATGCTTGAAAGGCCCAGCTCACAAACTCATCCTCCTTCAGATCGTTTACTAGTCAGGCCTCAAGTTCATTAGCAGTGTTAGTTGGCCCTCCAGTTCAGTATCCAATGTCATCAGCCCTCCACTTCATTAGCCGGTGTTGTCAGCCCTCCAGTTCATGGACCAGTATTGTCAGACCTCCAGTTCATTAGATAGTGTTAATCAGCCCCCCAGTTTATTAGCTGGTGCTAGTCAACCCTCCATCTCATTAGTAATGTTGTCAGCCCTCCAGTTCATTAGCCAGTGTTAGTCAGTCCCCATTTATTATTCAATTCAGAATGACTTGTACAAGAATCTGTTGCAATTATGTACCCTGGAAAATCCCAATTAGCATATCACAGCCAAGTGTTAAGGGCGTGATTGGATAGTGGATAATAAATATCCTGGTATGTGTCCCAATCAGCAATTAACAGCAAAGTGTTAGGGACCTCCTGAACGGAGTGTGTTGATTGTATTGTGGCTAAGAGGTGTTTTAACACCTGGCTGTTATATGCTGATTGGGACACATTTCATTGTATTCCCATCAGATTTTTGTACAAGCCATTTTGAATTGAGAAAGCCAGTCGGATGACTAGCGAAATGTCTTCAAGAACTAAACTTCCAGTACGGGTAAAGAATTACAGTATACCTTGGCTTGTTGGGTCACTCTTCCACTGGACCGTCTGCCAGTATTACACAAAATTCAAGAAGGAAGGAAGAGGACATCCAGGCAGTTAAATCTGCACACGTTTATTGCTGCGACATGTTTCGAACATCAGCATGTTCTTTGTTTTTTTGTTTTTTCTTGAAAAAGAACATGCTGATGTTTGAAACATGTTGCAGCAATAAACGTGTGCAGATTTAACTGCCTGGGTGCCCTCTTCCTTCCTTATTGAAACTTCCCGTCCGGTTGATCTAACTGAATACAACAGATAACCATGATTGGATGAATGAGAACTTTCACAAGTAAGCTTTCTTTCATTAAGCATAAATAAAACGCTCAAAATAAAAGATATTCAAAACTGAATTGGCTAACTAATTAGTACACCTATTTAAGTAGTTAAAAAAAAAGCCAAGGCGAACTTTTAAAAAAGAAGGTTAAAAGTTGATTTTTTTCAGCAGAATTGATGAGGTCACTTGGATAAGTGGTACATTTATGTACATTTAATAAGGTACTTCTTTCCTACTCAGTAGACTTAAATGAGTTGGCATTAGTTGTCAGGATAGTAAGGAAATTTAAAAATAATGATACAAAGTATTTAAAAATAACTACACAAGGCAGAAGCACAAGTGTTATTTATTACGTTCAGTGTATTTTTTTCTTTAAAAAGCACTTGTGCGCAGCTCTAAGTGGGGTACTGCTATTATTATTACTAAGACTGTGCCATAGTGAATGAACCTCCAAACGTTCCAGATTTTCAAAGAAATCTGTCACAATTACACATTAACTATTATTATTATTAAACCCTGTATCAGTGTTCCCTCTAAGCTGTGCACAAGTGCATGTGCACAATACCCTGCAGTCCCCAGAGGTTGAAATGGTGCACACACAAAAATTTGCCGGAATAAAAACAATGCATTGTGTAGCACACAAAATTTTATTTTGTATGCAATGAGAAAACATACCGGTACCGTATATCTGCGCACACAGCCAATTTAAAATTAAAAGAAACAGCCCTGGATCTCTCCATAACTGACGTTTTTAACATTTACATGAATTTATTATACTGTACAAGAAGAATTATCAATTGATGAAAAATCTCACATTACCATAAAAGTTCCTAGATAACAGGTAATTTTACTTGAATGTGCTTCTAAAGGTTAACTGCGTTGTTGTTTTTATTATAATATTTATACTGTTGAACAGAGCTTAGGGAAATGTTGCTTAGGGATCTTGCCAATTAATTACATTTCTAAATTCTCAATGCAATCAATTATTTTTTTTACATATCAACAAACAATATTCAGTGGGTTATTATTTGAAAGCAATGTACAAACATATCATGTACTGTATATATTTTTACAAAATGGGTCATTTTAAAACATTAAACAGAAAACAAAACACCCAAGACCAGCATTTGTCCACAAGTAAAATATTATTTTTCAAAGCAAACAAGGTTTTATCATTAGATCTGTCAGAATGAATAACCTTCTGTGTGCTCACCTAGGGAAGTCTTTATCATGCACAATATAAATGGTTTAAGTAAAATACTGGTATGATATTTGACATCCAATTCCCACATAAACTTTGAATTGGTTTAAACATCGGCTCACTGGCGGCCGCAGTGAGTCTGCTGGCATCGGCGACCTGAGTGGGGTTGGTGTCGCCAGCCCGAAGACGTCGCGTCGGATCAAGACGCCGGCAACATCGGCCTCGTTGAGGTCGCTGGCGCCGCCGGGGTACCTCTCGGGGGGCGGCGGAGGTGTCGCCGGGACTGGAGAAAGAAGACGCCGCCCAAGGGTCTTTTAAGAGCCGACTGGGGGTCCCGGTTCGAGCTGCGGGACCCCGCCCAAAGGCACTTGTCAGTGCGCCAAGGGCCCTTATAAGGGCCGGGGAGGGGGGGTCCCGGTTTGAGCTGCGGGACCCCCTAAGCCCCAAAAGGCCCTTTCAGGGCCCCGCTGGAGGGAGCCTCCACCCCTCCCAGCGGCTCCCTCCCTTCCCCTCCCCGGGAGTGGCGGGGCGGGGGGCTTGGAGGGGTTGCCGGGGAGGGGGTGCGTGCGGGTGGTCGCACACACTGCTGCGGCCCCTTCCGGCAGCCCTCCTAGCCTCCCGTTCCGAGATTGCCGCGAGCGGGGAACGGGTTGGGAGGGGCTGCTAGGAAGCCACCTTGAAGGTGGCGAAGTCAGCCGAACTACCTCCCGCGGGGGGGGTGGGCGTGTCTCCCGGGGCGGGTGCGACCACCCGCGCGGGTTGCCTGCCCATCCCCGCCGCGGGAGGTTTATCGGTGACTTCGCCACCTTCAAGGTGGCGAAGTAAAACAGCCGATACTAGCCGACGAAACCAGTACCGCGCTTTATAAATAGAAGCGGCGGTAACAGGTAAGTATCGCGCGAAAGGTTAACGCTTCGTTAACTTTCCGCGGCCGTTTTGGAATTTATAAATCGCGGTAAATGCGATTTATGCGTTAATGTCCGCGAAAACGGCTGCGAAAAGTTAACGAACCTTTATAATATGCCCCTAGGAGTTAAAGCAGATGAACTTTCCTCACTGCTGGCTGTGCTGGGGATGTAACAATTGATTGTAACAATTCAGGTCATAAACTTTTCTCCCTTGGCTGCTGTGCTCAGGTTTGCAACAATGTATCAGTCAGGTTTGGGGAACAGCTCTGAATGTTCTGTCAGTACCTCAGCTGCAGGAACGCTGCCTGTACCTAGCTTTAGAAAAATCAGACACACGGAAAATTCCAGCTGTACCTTAGATTGGTCATTGAAAAAGAGAACAAATCCGGTATTTTCCTGATGTCTGGAAACCCTAAGTGATGTCCTTATTTTGCACAGTGGTGGATCATTTTTTTCATATAGTTGAAATTTCAGAATTGGTTGGGAATTCCATCCAAAATAATTATTGTTTAACACAGACATAGCAATACAAGTGACCTGAACAAACTCCAGTTAATGATCTGTAATGCTGGTTTATATAGTGGATAATGCCCCCCAACTGTGAATTATAAGGTATTATTAGTCACCGAGGAGTTCCGTGACCATATAAAAGCACGAGGCCACAGGCCGAGTACTTCATACAGGGCAAGGAGCTCCAAGGTGACTTCAATACCCTTAAATTACAGTTCGGGGCGCATCATTATTTAATCTACCTCTTTGTGGCTTTGGTTTCCTTCCTCTCGAACTGAAGATTATAAGGCTATAATCTTACAGCTCCTCCATAGAAATCCACTACAGGGGTAGGTAATAAATACTTACAATTTTATAATTCCAAGTTCAGAATAAAGTTTTTATGAACATAAGTAAGTGGATCTATTAGAAAAGTGATGGATAATTATTTAGTATACATATTGGTAACGCCAAAGAATAATACATTTATTAATTTGGGCTAGATGTTATGATTTGGCCTTAAAGGGTATCTCCACTGAGGAAAAAGCATTTTTTTTTTTGGTTTATTTTAAAGTACACCATCCCCCAACCCTCCCCTTACCTTTTTTTCCCCAGAATTCCCTTTCATTTGATTGCAGCAGCATGGGAAAGTTGTGTAGGTTCCTGGGGGTGTGTCTTCCCCTGTGCTGGGAGTGCTGTCACTCAATGGGCATCATCATGGTAGCAGACACACCCACTTGGCTGCGAGTAATGACTCTCTAAGTTCATTTCCAGCTGATTATGCAGAGAGAGACAGGGGGGGGAAAAGTTAAACTTTCCCACCATACTGTAACAAATACAGGGGAACTTGTGTTGTTTTTAATAAAGATTTGTTTGTGTCTAACTCTAAGATTGATTTCATAAGGGATGCTGGGAATATGAGGCAATCTGGTATGGGAGGGAGTGGGAGAGAAAAAGGAAGTACCTGATTACTCCATTAATTAGTGAAGTCAGCAAGCTGCTGTGAGGTCATGTGATTATTCCTCCATTAATCAGTGAACTCAGTACTGTTGGTGTGTGTGTGTGTGTGTGTGTGTGTGTGTGTGTGTGTGTGTGTGTGTGTGTGTGTGTGTGTGTGTGTGTGTGTGTGTGTGGTGTGTGTGTGTGTGGTGTGTGTGTGTGTGTGTGTGGTGTGTGTTGTGTTTGTGTGTGTGTGTGTGTGGTGTGTGTGTGTGTGTGTGTGTGTGTGTGTGTGTGTGTGTGTGTGTGTGTGTGTGTGTGTGTGTGTGTGTGTGTGTGTGTATATATAGAATCTACCAGACAGCAGTCCCGACCGATCTTCTCACATTCTGCGCATGCACTAAAGGAAAACGCGCGTCGGACATTTACATGCAGGCAGTCAGAAAGTGGGCGGACCTGCAACATCACAGGTTCTGGGACAAACTCATTGGATTTCTTCTAAACTACTGCTCAAAGACACAGGATACTGCAGGTACATTTCCACCATCCATATATCTATCCTTACAACCCAGGTGACTTTTATCAGTGGAGATACCCTTTAACATTTCATTGTTTGTGAATGTTCACACACATATTTTCATTTCTTCCTTATCAATAAAATATCTTATGCTTTTCTAATACCCCTTTCAAGGGTATCTCCACTGATAAAAGTCACCTGGGTTGTAAGGATAGATATATGGATGGTGGAGTATGTACCTGCAGATCCTGTGTCTTGAGCAGTAGTTAGAAGAAAATCCAATGAGTTTCCCCCAGAAAGCTGTGGATGGTGCAGGTCTGCCACTTTTAGTGACTGCCTGCATGGGAAATGTCCGACGCGGTTTTTCTTTAGTGCATGCGCAGAACGTGAGAGGATCTGTGGGACTGCTGTCTGTGTGATCTGACTGATTGGTCTATATCACACACAACACAACACACCCACACACACCTCATTGCCTCATATTCCCAGCATCCCCTATGAAATCAATCATTGATCAATTTTTCAACCATCCCTCTCAGAGTTAGACACAAAAAAAATCTTTATTAAAAACAACAAAGTTCCCCCTACTTACAGTAGTGTGGGAAGAGGGTTAACTTTTTCTCCCCTGTTCTCTCTGCATGATCAGCTGAAAAATGAACTTAGAGAGTCAGGGAGGAAAGGATTTCTTACTGCAGCCAAGTGTGTGTGTCTGCTACCATGATGATGCACATTGAGTGACAGCACTCTCAGCACAGGGAAAGACCCCCAGGAACCTGCACAACTTTCCCATGCTGCTGCAATCAAACGAAAGGGAATTCTGGGGAAAAAAAAGGTAGGGGGAGGGTTGGGGGAGTGGTGTACTTTAAAATAAACCAAAAAAAAAGAAAATGCTTTTTCCTCAGTGGAGATACCCTTTCAAGTAAAACATTTGTCACCAATCAGTTTACAAACACCTCTGTCCTTTTACAAAAGATATCCAAAGTAATTTTAATTTTACAATTGTGTTCATTATAAATACCATTATAATATTCTAATTAATTTGGCTTGAAAAAGCCAAATACCGTACTGTTCTATTTCTTCTTCCGTTTATTCTTCTGCTTTTTTGGACCGTATCTACTCCCACAGTTTTTGAGCTAGAGACATAAAATTCGGTACAGACGTGTGGGGCATATAGGAGAAGTGTGCTATTACTAGCTAAGGAATCCGTGGAAGCGTTACAGCGTTATGCGAATTTTCCCATAGGCTATAATGGTATCAATCCTCAAATGTGCATACTTCAAAAATTTCATGGTCATAAATACAAACGGTGATACCACCAACCCCCACACAGACACAGTACACCACCTACTGACCTACCCATGGAAACCATATTTAAAGGTAAAATAAGTCAAAAAAACTAATTTAGATTTATCCAGCAGAGCTGCGTATGGGTATGATCGCAAGCCAACCCAAAATTATAGGTGAAGCCTCTGCTGGACCTAAGCTGTCTGACTATTTAATTTGTGTGGTGTGCATAGGCAATGACCTAGGGACCTGGGTAGGAACCCCATGCTTTGTACTATAATATTGAGCATTTTATGCTCATAGGGGTGCCCTATTTGTGTCTTTAA
This sequence comes from Hymenochirus boettgeri, assembly GCA_019447015.1. Taxonomy (NCBI): domain Eukaryota; kingdom Metazoa; phylum Chordata; class Amphibia; order Anura; family Pipidae; genus Hymenochirus; species Hymenochirus boettgeri. Next base: position 192,647,693 of record CM033469.1, on the reverse strand, counting down.
AAACAAGAAGTTTCTCCCACCCTTTTTCACATAGATCATTAAGGTAATTACCCTTCCCCCTTCTTGTTCTTGTGTGCGATCTGTTATCTTGCAGACTCACACTGATTTTGCACTTACCACCAATACAATTTTTTAAACTGTGTGATGTTGTGTGCTATTTTGGCTTTTAATTATATCTAATAAAGATTGTAAATTTAATATAAACCCTCTGGTCTCTGGATTGTACTTTAGGATGGGATAAGATAATAGGGGGATACTTCTTTTCTCTTGTCAATTGTCTGAAGGTAGGTTCAGGAGGAGCCCGACGAAGCCTGGGGGTTTTCGGGGTGAAACGCCAGAACAGCTAATAAACAGTGGGTTGTAGCCACAGGTAAAAGCCTATTTGGCGGAAGGTAGCAGTGATCCTTTGAAAAGTTATAGTCACAAGGATAGTTACTATGCTGAGGAAAGGACATGAACGGGTGTGTCACAGGAGGAGTGGCCTGGGCAAGGAAGTCCCGCTGAGTACGTGGATGAAGAAAGCCGGTGTGGCCAGTATGACTAAGCGCTCTAGATGCTAATAGAAGCGGAGTACCGTATTGTGAGTACAGCCTCTATTAAATTGTAGCCCAGGACTGGTGAGATCAGGTGCTTTATTGAAAACTGCTACATTTGAAACGTTCATTGCTGATGGCTGTATTATTGCTACATTAGTATCAATAGGTGGGTCCATGATGTGTTTGCATGTGTTTGGCAACAAAGTGACTAACGGACATATTATTGTTGAATTACTATCTACAGCTGGGAGTTGATATCATGCTGATAAGGCTGCTAGTGTATGGGCAGTAACTGTTATGGACTCTACTTTAGATATTCTGCTTTTACTTTTTATTTAGATTGTAGCACTATGCACTTTTACTAGTGATTTATTATTGATTGGTGATTTATTGGGGATGCACAGGTTTGGAGAGGGGTATTAATAAACTTTGTGCATTTTTGGACATATTATTGTTGTATGCCTGATTATCTCAGTTCATGGTGTTGTAGTGCTATTTTGGGTCTAGTGGACCCCCTGAGTAGTTTTCAGAAGGTGTCTGTCTTGTTTTTTTGGGGGTTTGGGGAATAAATTAGATTGTAAGCTCTTCGGGGCAGGGATCACATTCCTAATGTGTCAAGGCATGCTGGACTATATCAATTTATACATAATTTATATATATGCTTTCTTAACCGATGTATGAAATTGTATTTCATTTTTATTTATCTGTATAATTGCACTATCCCCTTTGTATACTTTCAGGAGATTCAATAAAAGTTTATCATAAAAATGGTGCTAATTTTGCCCAACCAATCATATTATTTAACATTTGAAGGCTAATTGGTTGGGCATAATTGCACACCATTTTTAACGATAAGAACTTTTATTGACTAACCCTGTTTGTATTTTATAATGTATATCGCTGCTTACTCAAGTGGAGCTTTAGAAATAAAATTATGCATACATACATAGCCAAAAGTACTATACTAAGTGCATAAAATGCAATGACAACCTCAATACAATCTTAAAAGGTAACTCTGACCATCTCTACTCCTGAGCACACTCGTAACCAGCTCGCAGGAGCAGAGGACGTGGGTCTTCCTGTAAGGGATCATCTGTTAGTAAGTACCTTATCTCATTGTGGGAGCATCAGAGAAAGATAAGATTATAACGAAAGTGGGCTATTAGTGGGGGTAATCTTTCAAAATAGTTTAGTAATTTTGGGTGGAGGGTACCCATTAAAAAAGTCAAAAGTTACCTTCAGGGAGCCCACACCAAAGAATTTATTCGTACTATGTATATTCTTATTATTAGCACCTGCCTAGCTTTTAATGTCCCTAAGCCTGAAATGCCAAAGCTACTATACCTACCAGATTAGTGGTGGCATGGTGAGTCCAATGACATGTTTGTTGACTGTCTGTAAATTGTGGGATTGTGAGGATTTCCTGCTGTTCGAATGTTACCACTGGATGTGGGCAGTTCTTTGTTTCCGCTATTCCGATTGTCCACTGGTTGTCGCTGTTTTTGCTGTGTCTTTGTCCGTCTGTTTCTCATGAACTTCCATTTCCACAGTAGCAGGGGTTTCAGTTATTCAGGACTCCACCCACTCCAATCTTTGCCAGATGTCATCATTGTTATTCTTCACTCATACTCCACACTTGTTCTCTGCTCCTGAGATTCCTGTTCCAGACCTGCTTGCCCCTCCTGAACTTCTGGTCCTGTCCTCTTTGCCTGTCTTAGTTCCCTGTTATTCTTTCCTGTATTAAGCTTGTGTATTTAGTCTTTAGTCATTTGTTTATCTTGTCATTTCACTGTGTGTATGGTGTGTTCAATAAAAGGTTAACCTTGATCTCTGCTGCAGTCTTTCCATGTTTCTCGGTGCCCTGCAGCAGCACCCATCCTGGAGCATGACAGGGATATTCTCAATTTAATTAGGGCTGGAGGGTTATTGATTGGCTTTTTAGTGAGGAGGCAGGAGATTGGGGACTTTATCTGGTGGTTGTAGGAGGTGTGTCTTTTTGGAGAGGGTGGAGACAGGAGAAGATGTCAGATCCTTTTTTTGTCTCTAGACTTATGTGAGGGGTACTCATTTTATGTTGATACCAATGTCTTTAAGTCAATTCAAACTTATAAATTAAAGAGTTAGAGTTAAAAAACATCATATCTTAATGTGGTATCTGGATTTAGCTTCCGATTGCATAAGTGGAAGTTACACAGAGACAAAGTAGAAGAATTTGGTTCTTCCTACAAATAGATAGATTCCGAATTACATGCTGCTAACAATTAAGTAGCCCTATAACAGCAAGTGATTGCTCCGTAAATGGGGCCTGCAGTGACCATTGCGAGTTTCACAACCAATTTTTTCAGCAGAATTGATGAGGTCACTTGGATAAGTGGTACATTTAATAAGGTACTTCTTTCCTACTCAGTAGACTTAAATTGAGTTGGCATTAGTTGTCAGGATACTGTAAGGAATATTTAAAAATAATGATACAAAGTATTGAAAAATAACTACACAAGGCAGAAGCACAAGTGTTATTTATTACGTTCAGTGTATTTTTTTCTTTAAAAAGCACTTGTGCGCAGCTCTAAGTGGGCTACTGCTATTATTATTACTAAGACTGTGCCATAGTGAATGAACCTCCAAACGTTCCAGATTTTCAAAGAAATCTGTCACAATTACACATTAACCTTATTATTATTATTAACCCCTGTATCAGTGTTCCCTCTAAGCTGTGCACAAGTGCATGTGCACACTACCCTGCAGTCCCCAGAGGTTGAAATGGTGCACACACAAAAATTTGCCGGAATAAAAACAATGCATTGTGTAGCACACAAAATTTTATTTTGTATGCAATGAGAAAACATACCGGTACCGTATATCTGCGCACACAGCCAATTTAAAATTAAAAGAAACATTGCCCTGGATCTCTCCATAACTGACGTTTTTAACATTTACATGAATTTATTATACTGTACAAGAAGAATTATCAATCTGATGAAAAATCTCACATTACCATAAAAGTTCCTAGATAACAGGTAATTTTACTTGAATGTGCTTCTAAAGGTTAACTGCGTTGTTTTCTTATTATATAATATTTATACTGTTGAACAGAGCTTAGGGAAATGTTGCTTAGGGAATCTTGCCAATTAATTACATTTCTTAAATTCTCAATGCAATCAATTATTTTTTTTACATATCAACAAACAATATTTCAGTGGGTTATTATTTGAAAGCAATGTACAAACATTATCATGTACTGTATATATTTTTACAAAATGGGTCATTTTAAAACATTAAAACAGAAACAAAACACCCAAGACCAGCATTTGTCCACAAGTAAAATATTATTTCCAAAGCAAACAAGGTTTTATCATTAGATCTGTCAGAATGAATAACCTTCTGTGTGCTCACCTAGGGAAGTCTTTATCATGCACAATATAAATGGTTTAAGTAAAATACTGGTACTGATATTTGACATCCAATTCCCACATAAACTTTGAATTGGTTTAAACATCGGCTCACTGGCGGCCGCAGTGAGTCTGCCTGGCATCGGCGACCTGAGTGGGGTTGGTGTCGCCAGCCCGAAGACGTCGCGTCGGATCAAGACGCCGGCAACATCGGCCTCGTTGAGGTCGCTGGCGCCCGCCGGGGTACCACCTCGGGGGGGCGGCGAGCTGGTGTCGCCGGGACTGGAAGAAAGAAGACGCCGCCAAGGGCTCTTTTAAGAGCCGCACTGGGGGTCCCGGTTCGAGCTGCGGGACCCCCGCCAAAGCACTTGTCAGTTGCCGCAAGGGCCCTTATAAGGGCCGGGGAGGGGGGTCCCGGTTTGAGCTGGCGGGACCCCCTAAGCCCCAAAAGGCCCTTCTCAGGGCCCCGCTGGAGGGAGCCTCCACCCCTCCCAGCGGCTCCCTCCCTTCCCTCCCTCGAGTGGCGGGGGCGGGGGGCTTGGAGGGGTTGCCGGGGAGGGGGTGCGCTGCGGGTGGTCGCGACCACCTGCTGCGGCCCCTTCCGGCAGCCCCTCCTAGCCTCCCGTTCCGAGATTGCCGCGAGCGGGAACGGGTTGGGAGGGCTGCTAGAAGCCACCTTGAAGGTGGCGAAGTCAGCCGATACTAACCTCCCGCGGGGGGGTGTGGGCGTGTCTCCCGGGCGGGTGCGACCACCCGCCGCGGGTTGCCTGCCATCCCCGCCGCGGAGGTTAGTATCGGCTGACTTCGCCACCTTCAATGGTGGCGAAGTAAAACAGCCGATACTAGCCGAGCGAAACCAGTACCGCCGCTTTATAAATAGAAGCGGCGGTAACAGGTAAGTATCGCCGCGAAAGGTTAACGCTTCGTTAACTTTTCGCGGCCGTTTTCGGACTTTTATAAATCGCGGTAAATGCGATTTATGCGTTAATGTCCGCGAAAACGGCTGCGAAAAGTTAACGAACCTTTATAAATATGCCCCTAGGAGTTAAAGCAGATGAACTTTCCTCACTGCTGGCTGTGCTGGGGATGTAACCAATTGATTGTAACAATTATCAGGTCATAAACTTTTCTCCCTTGGCTGCTGTGCTCAGGTTTGCAACAATGTATCAGATCAGGTTTGGGGGAACAGCTCTGAATGTTCTGTCAGTACCTCAGCTGCAGGAACGCTGCCTGTACCTAGCTTTAGAAAATTCAGACAAACGGAAAATTCCAGCTGGACCCCAGATTGGTCATTGAAAAAGAGAACAAATCCGGGATTTTCCTGATGTCTGGAAACCCAAAGCGATGTCCTTATTTTGCACAGTGGTGGATCATTTTTTTTCATCTATGTTGAAATTTCAGAATTGTGTTGGGAATTTTCCATCCACAATAATTATTGTTTAACACAAACATAGCAATACAAGTGACCTGAACAAACTCCCAGTTAATGATCTGTAATGCTGGTTTATATAGTGGATAATGCCCCCCAACTGTGAATTATAAGGATATTATTAGTCACCGAGGAGTTCCGTGACCATATAAAAGCACGAGGCCACAGGCCGAGTACCTTTCATACAGGGCAAGGAGCTCCAAGGTGACTTCAAATATCCCTTAAATTTACAGTTCGGGGCGCATCATTTATTATAATCTACCTCTTTGTGGCTTCTGGTTTCCTTCTCCTCCTCGAACTGTAAGATTATAAGGCTATAATCTTACAGCTCCTCCCATAGAAATCCACTACAGGGGTAGGTAATAAATACTTACAATTTTATAATTCCAAGTTCAGAATAAAGTTTATATGAACATAAGTAAGTGGATCTATTAGAAAAGTGATGGATAATTATTTAGTATACATATTGGTAACGCCAAAGAATAATACATTTATTAATTTGGGCTTAGATGTTCATGATTTGGCCTTAAAGGGTATCTCCACTGAGGAAAAAGCATTTTTTTTTTGGGTTTATTTTAAAGTACACCATCCCCCAACCCTCCCCTTACCTTTTTTTCCCCAGAATTCCCTTTCATTTGATTGCAGCAGCATGGGAAAGTTGTGTAGGTTCCTGGGGGTGTGTCTTCCCCTGTGCTGGGAGTGCTGTCACTCAATGTGCATCATCATGGTAGCAGACACACCCACTTGGCTGCAGTAATGACTCTCTAAGTTCATTTTTCCAGCTGATTATGCAGAGAGAGACAGGGGAGGAAAAGTTAAACCCTCTTCCCACCATACTGTAACAAATACAGGGGAACTTGTGTTGTTTTTAATAAAGATTTGTTTGTGTCTAACTCTAAGATTGATTTCATAAGGGATGCTGGGAATATGAGGCAATCTGGTATGGGAGGGAGTGGGAGAGAGAAAAAGGAAGTACCTGATTACTCCATTAATTAGTGAAGTCAGCAAGCTGCTGTGATGGTCATGTGATTATTCCTCCATTAATCAGTGAACTCAGTAGCTTGAAGTGTGTGTGTGTGTGTGTGTGTGTGTGTGTGTGTGTGTGTGTGTGTGTGTGGTGTGTGGGTGTGTGTGTGTGTGTGTGTGTGTTGTGTGTGTGTGTGTGTGTGTGTGTGTGTGTGTGTGTGTGTGTGTGTGTGTGGTGTGTGTGTGTGTGGTGTGTGTGTGTGTGTGTGTGTGTGTGTGTGTTGTGTGTGTGTGTGTAGTATACTATATATATATATAGATCTACAGGGACAGCCCAGTCTTCTACATTCTTACACGCCCCGACCCGATCTTCTCACATTCTGCGCATGCACTAAAGGAAAACGCGCGTCGGACATTTTACATGCAGGCAGTCAATGAAAGTGGGCGGACTTGCAACATCCACAGCATTCTGGGACAAACTCATTGGATTTCTTCTAAACTACTGCTCACAGACACAGGATACTGCAGGTACATATCCACCTTACACATATCTATCCTTACAACCCAGGTGACTTTTAGCAGTGGAGATACCCTTTAACATTTCATTGTTTGTGAATGTTCACACACCATTTTTCAATTTCTTCCTTATCAATAAAATATTCCTATTGCTTTTCTAATACCCCTTTCAAGGGTATCTCCACTGATAAAAGTCACCTGGGTTGTAAGGATAGATATGTGTAGGGTGGATATGTACCTGCAGTATCCTGTGTCTTTGAGCAGTAGTTTAGAAGAAATCCAATGAGTTTCCCCCAGAACGCTGTGGATGGTGCAGGTCTGCCCACTTTTAGTGACTGCCTGCATGGGAAATGTCCGACGCGCGTTTTTCTTTAGTGCATGCGCAGAACGTGAGAGGATCTGTCGGGACTGCTGTCTGTGTGATCTGACTGATTGGTCTATATCACACACACACACACACACACACACACCTCATTGCCTCATATTCCCAGCATCCCCTATGAAATCAATCATTGATCAATTTTTCAACCATCCCTCTCAGAGTTAGACACAAAAAAAATCTTTATTAAAAACAACAAAGTTCCCCCTACTTACAGTAGTGTGGGAAGAGGGTTTTAACTTTTTCTCCCCTGTCTCTCTCTGCATGATCAGCTGTAAAAATGAACTTAGAGAGTCAGGGAGGAAAGGATTTCTTACTGCAGCCAAGTGTGTGTGTCTGCTACCATGATGATGCACATTGAGTGACAGCACTCTCAGCACAGGGAAAGACCCCCAGGAACCTGCACAACTTTCCCATGCTGCTGCAATCAAACGAAAGGGAATTCTGGGGAAAAAAAGGTAGGGGGAGGGTTGGGGGATGGTGTACTTTAAAATAAACCAAAAAAAAAAGAAAATGCTTTTTCCTCAGTGGAGATACCCTTTCAAGTAAAACATTTGTCACCAATCAGTTTACAAACACCTCTGTCCTTTTACAAAAGATATCCAAAGTAATTTTAATTTTACAATTGTGTTCATTATAAATACCATTTATAATATTCTAATTAATTTGGCTTGAAAAAGCCAAATTACCGTACTGTTCTATTTCTTCTTCCGTTTTATTCTTCTGCTTTTTTGGACCGTATCTACTCCCACAGTTTTTGAGCTAGAGACATAAAATTCGGTACAGACGTGTGGGGCATATAGGAGAAGTGTGCTATTACCTAGCTAAGGAATCCGTGGAAGCGTTACAGCGTTATCTGCGAATTTTCCCATAGGCTATAATGGTATCAATCCTCAAATGTGCATACTTCAAAACATTTCATGGTCATAAATACAAACGGTGATACCACCAACCCCCCACACAGACACAGGTACACCCACCTACTGACCTACCCATGGAAACCATATTTAAAAGGTAACTAAAGTCAAAAAAACTAATTTAGATTTATCCAGCAGAGGCTGCGTATGGGTATGATCGCAAGCCAACCCAAAATTATAGGTGAAGCCTCTGCTGGACCTAAGCTATGTCTGACTATTTTTAATTTGTGTGGTGTGCATAGGCAATAAGCCTAGGGACCCTGGGTAGGAACCCCATGCTTTGTACTATAATATTGAGCATTTTTATGCTCATAGGGGTGCCCTATTTGCTTGTCTTTAAAAACAAGAGATTTCTCCCACCCTTTTTTCACATAGATCATTAAGGTAATTACCCTTCCCCCTTCTTTGTCTTGTGTGCGTATCTGCTTATCTTTGCAGACTCACACTGATTATGCACTTACCACCAATACAATTTTTTTAAACTGTGTGATGCTTGTGTGCTATTTTGGCTTTTAATCTATATCTAATAAAGATTGTAAATTTTAATAAACCCTCTGGTCTCTGGATTGTACTTTAGGATGGGATAAGATAATAGGGGGATACTTCTTTTCTCTTGTCAATTGTCTGAAGGTAGGTTCAGGAGGAGCCCTGACGAAGCCTGGGGGTTTCTGGGTGAAACTGCCAGAACAGCTAATAAACAGTGGTTGTAGCCACAGGTAAAAGCCTATTTGGCGGAAGGTAGCAGTGATCCTTTGAAAAGTTATAGTCACAAGGATAGTTACTATGCTGAGGAAAGGTACATGAACGGTGTGTCACAGGAGGAGTGGCCTGGGCAAGGAAGTCCCGCTGAGTACGTGGATGAAGAAAGCCGGTGTGGCCAGTATGACTAAGCGCTCCTAGATGCTAATAGAAGCGGAGTACCGGTATTGTGAGTACAGCCTCTATTAAATTGTAGCCCAGGACTGGTGAGATCAGGTGCTTTATTGAAAACTGCTACATTTGAAACGTTCATTGCTGATGGCTGTATTATTGCTACATTAGTATCAATAGCTGTGGGTCCATAGATGTGTTTGCATGTGTTTGGCAACAAAGTGACTAACGGACATATTATTGTTGAATTACTATCTACAGCTGGGAGTTGATATCATGCTGGAATAAGGCTGCTAGTGTATGGGCAGTAACTGTTATGGACTCTACTTTAGATATTCTGCTTTTACTTTTTTATTTAGATTGTAGCACTATGCACTTTTACTAGTGATGTATTATTGATTGGTGATTTATTGGGGATGCACAGGTTTGGAGAGGGGTATTAATAAACTTTGTGCATTTTTGGACATATTATTGTTGTATGCCTGATTTATCTAGTTCATGGTTGTAGTGCTATTTTGGGTCTAGTGGACCCCCTGAGGTAGTTTCAGAAGGTGTCTGTCTTGTTTTTTTGGGGAGGGTTTGGGGAATAAATTAGATTGTAAGCTCTTCGGGGCAGGGATCACATTCCTAATGTGTCAAGGCATGCTGGACTTATATCAATTTATACATAATTTATATATATGCTTTCTTAACCGATGTATGAAATTGTATTTCATTTTTATTTATCTGTATAATTGCACTTATCCCCTTTGTATACTTTCAGGGAGATTCAATAAAAGTTCTTATCATTAAAAATGGTGCTAATTTTGCCCCAACCAATCATATATTATTTAACATTTGAAGGCTAATTGGTTGGGGCATAATTAGCACCATTTTTAACGATAAGAACTTTTATTGACTAACCCTGTTTGTATTTTATAATGTATATCGCTGCTTACTCAAGTGGAGCTTTAGAAATAAAATTATGCATACATACATAGCCAAAAGTACTATACCTAAAGTGCAATAAAATGCAATGACAACCTCAATACAATCTTAAAAGGTAACTCTGACCATCTCTACTCCTGAGCACACTCGTAACCAGCTCGCAGGAGCAGAGGACGTGGGTCTTCCTGTAAGGGATCATCTGTTAGTAAGTACCTATATCTCATTGTGGGAGCATCAGAGAAAGATAAGATTATAACGAAAGTGGGCTATTAGTGGGGGGTAATCTTTCAAAATAGTTTCAGTAATTTTGGGGCTGGAGGTACCCATTAAAAAAAGTCAAAAGTTACCTTCAGGGAGCCCACACCAAGATAATTTATTCGTACTATGTATATTCTTATTATTTAGCACCTGCCTAGCTTATTATGAATCCCTAAGCCTGAAATGGCCAAAGCTACTATACCTACCAGATTAGTGGTGGCATGGTGAGTCCAATGACATGTTTGTTGACTGTCCTGTAAATTGTGGGATTGTGAGGATTTCCTGCTGTTCCGAATGTTACCACTGGATGTGGCAGTTCTTTGTTCCTGCTATTCCGAACTTGTCCACTGGTTGTCGCTGTTTCTTTGTTCTGTGTCTTTGTTCCGTCTGCTTTCTCATGAACTTCCATTTTCCACCAGTAGCAGGCTGTTTCAGTTATTCAGGACTCCACCCACTCCTAATCTTTGCCAGATCGTCATCATTGTTATTCTTCACTCATCACTCCACACCTTGTTCTCTGCTCCTGAGATTCCTGTTCCAGACCTTGCCTTGCCTCCTGAACTTCTGGTCCTGTTCCCCTTTTGCCTGTCTTAGTTCCCTGTTATTCTTTCCTGTATTAAGTCTTGTGTATTTAGTCTTTAGTCATTTGTTTATCTTGTCATTTCACTGTGTGTATGGTGTGTTCAATAAACAGGTTAACCTTGATCTCTGCTGCAGTCTTTCCATGTTTCTCGGCTGCCTTGCAGCAGCACCCATCCTGGGAGCATGACAGGGATATTCTCAATTTAATTAGGGCTGGAGGGTTATTGATGTGCTTTTTATCCGTGAGGAGGCAGGAGATTGGGGACTTTATCTGGTGGTTGTAGGAGGTGTCTTTTTGGGAGAGGGTGGAGACAGGAGAAGATGTCAGATCTCTTTTTTGTCTCTAGACTTATGTGAGGGGTACTTCATTTTTATGTTTGATACCAATGTCTTTAAGTCAATTTCAATTTACTTTATAAATTAAAAGAGTTAGAGTTCAAAAAACATCATATCTTAATAGTGGTATCTGGATTTCAGCTTCAGATTGCATAAGTGGAAGTTCACAGAGTAGCAAAGTAGAAGAATTTGGTTCTTCCTAACAAATAGATAGATTCCGAATTATCATGCTGCTAACAATTAAGTAGCCCCTATAACAATGATACAACCAACTTAAGAGCCATTAATACAACAAGTTATAATTATTTTCTATATAAAATTTTCTATATTTCCAAAAAAACATATGCAACATTAGTTCATATAAAATAAAAGTCTACAACTATTTCAGTTTATTTTTCCATTTACAAAAACAGTGCGTAGTTCCAAAACCTTACCTAATATATAAGGAATATTAAAGGACAACTATACGCATCTTTCCTCCTCTCCACATATAAATAATAACCAGGATAAAAACCTAAAGGGTTTTCACACCTGGGCTTTCAGATCAATTGTTTTACTTACATGAAGTTTTTCTCACCGCTCCAGTCCACTTCAGTTACTGTCAGTAACAGTCCGCGATCTTGCCAATGGGAAGACCACTTCTTTATAGAGAGTGGCTACATTGCAGACTGCAGTGACAATCAGTAAGAGGACAGAACATGAGGGATATTTCATGTAAGTCCTCCAGCTGACCAGTAAAGCATCCAAGGGTGAGGACTTAGCGGGTTAGGTCCTCACCCTGGGTACTTTTAATAGGTAAAAGAAGAGGAGCGAGGTGGAGGTTAGTATAGTTGGACTTTTATAGATCTTAACCATTGTGAGTTCTAATTTTAATGCGAAGTAATATTGGAAAACACAAAAAAGAAACAACATAGTATTAGACACACACAGAAAAAAAGGGCAAAGAGGGAGAAGGATTCTGCATCAATATCTTCTAGTATAATAACAGAAAGACCTGGATTTACCATTCAGACACAGGAGGTTACTCCATAACCTCTAAGAAACAGAAATTAGAAATTGAGCAAACCCTAGCCAGTCGAATCCCTAGAACTCCTTTTCTCTGGGATGTACAAGGTTACCTTATTGAGTCTCCTACAAAAGGCAAGTGACTTTAGTATTTTATCATTTAAAGGGCATGTCCAGCGGCTGTCAGGAAACTGACATTAAGCCTTAAATGGCAGTCACAACCAGGAAGTAGAGAGGCTGTCAGGCAAGGGACCGGGTTAGGTAAGAGACTTCAGGGGCATCTTTGGAACTTATGGATAATGCAAAACCTAGGTTTTGAGGGGTTGGTAAACATTTCTAAGCAAAATTTATTTTAGGCTTGACATGCTCTTTAAAAGTGTACAGTAAGAAATGGATTCCTGAGTCTATTTTCGATAGAAAGCTATTGAAAATATGTTACATATCCAAGAGTATACCATGAACCTTAATAGAAATTCTATTTGAAAGGTATTAAAAAGATTATTTCCACTGAGACAAGTGTCTCTTAGCAACCAGGTTAACACTTTTATGGAATAATGTGGGCGTCGCTAGACACGTATTCATAATCTCGGGATGTTATCCAGTTGCTCTATGCATGGCACATTAGTTGGCGCTTCACACGATTTTAATGGTAGAAGGACAACGTGCCTCTCTCTTAGGCACATGAAGAAGCCCCGTAACATGGTGGGGCAAAAAAAGAGTACTTGATAGCATTCAGTCCAACTACCTGCACCTTCTACACCCACAACATACATATGCGGAGGAAACAAGAAAAGAGATGATCAATGCACATTCCTGGGCCCCATATATCTATGCTAGTGCAAACAATAAAAACATGGGTTTTTTTAGTTACAATTTTATGCATAAAAGTGAAAAGCCTTCCAACCACGTCAAGGTAACCCCAGTATGGAAGGTCCTAACAATTTACCTTGGGTCATTTATCTGGGCTGACACTCCCTGCTAGGTTGCATTTTCTTGGGAAGGTTGTCTCCCTGACCTTGCATTGGATTAGTATTAAAGGCTATCACTTCGCTTGTTTTGGTCAGATCAGTAGCACTTCCACTATTTGTTATAAAGTAATTTTGCCACGGGAGTGCTCCCACAGCCCCCCTTTTGTGTATACATATGGGGAGGGTAGCTATCCCTTTATATTCCACGCTATACTAACAACTTTTTGTATATGTACCTCCATGACTTTTTTCTAGTGAGACAGACAGGATAAACCAAAACGTATGTGACAGTTACATGATATGCTGTTTAAGGAGCAACCCCACCCCAAAACAAAAGATATTTTCTGAAGCTATTTAAAGACCTGCAACCATTCTCTGTCCATTCCTCTAACTTGGTTTCTTTTCAGGCTTCTGGCTAGCTTTTAAAATGGAGGGCGGGAGATGAAGCAGTAGAAGACTGTTACGGCAGTTGAGTACAACCAGACATGCCCCTGTGATGGCAGGGGGTGGAGCAATGGTGCCACGTCCTTAGTCTGGGATCCAATATATATAGCCAATATAAAGAAACACTTCTAGCAGACTGTGTCGTCCCATAGGGCAGGGCTTGGACTGAGGAAGGGGAGGAAAGGACTAGACCAGCAAACATATTAAAGGGAACCAACATATCCCCAGTTGTAGGGAACTAGTGTTTTAGGTCCTTACTTTTGGTTAAAAAATGGAGGCAAAAGGTGTTTTGTAAAGTATATTTTAAAATTGACCGGTTTATTTTTTATCTGATACATGTTTTTTTAACATAAACTATTTTCTTATTGACTCATTTTTATTAAAATATAGCATGACTGTAATGTGTAGTAATTGATCATTAATGAAGTATCTCCCTAGACATTTCATTATTTCTGGCTTTGTCTCCCTAAACACTTTATTAAAATATCCCTATTAATTAAGATAATTAGCTGATTAGCACAGTCAGACTCACAGACATAGTTTGTATTTTTACTAATGTAAAATGTGTGTTAAACAAAACCCTGAAGAAAACCTTTCAAAGGAGACAGTTGTTTTCAGTCAAGTTATCTATTAAAAAAACAAATGTTTAGGACAAATAAATATACATTTTACAAGTTTTGGTTGGTTTTGGTTGTAGCATTAGACATTTAAGCTAGTAACACACCATTTAATGTTTCCGCGTGACCGACCAACCAAAACACTGAAATGTCGTGTCGATCAGGGTGAAATATTGAATTGTTCCTTGTTACAGCCGCAACTGTTGTGCGACCATTCGTCTGTCCGAATTGGACAAACACACGATCGCGTTTGCACTTTAGCGCGTATGCACGATAATGCGCACTATAGTTAATTAGAACCAGAAAGTGGACAGGACCTGTCAGTGTGGCAGCGGAGGATCGTGTGAAAGGTAACTTTCTTCTTTCTTCGTTCCTGGCTTCACATTGATTGAAGAACAGAAGGTAAGGCATAACTCCTTAACCTCTCAGTCTTCAATCAATGCATTAAATGAATAGTTCATTTTGCAGTGAACTATTCCTTAAAACCTAAATATGTACCTTCAATGTCTTGTTCTAAAAATAACCAAACATACACAATACTCATCCTTTACTCCCTAAAACTATTTTAAAAGCGAAATATCTTTAAAATAAACAAACAATGTGTAGAGATTTTTATTTACTTCCCAAACTGGTGCTGGATTGAAACACCCTCCCTTTAAGTGGACATTCCAAAAAAATATAAATTCAGAAATATTGTTCAAAATGTGAGATGATCGAACTTGCAAAAATCCATGAGCGAACCCATTAAAGTCAAATGGAGTTAAAAATATGAAGATTCGGCCCGCATTTATGGTATGGCTCAGAGAAATGGTCTGAGGAACATGTATCAGTGCCCAAAATCTTTTTAAATAAAAACTGTCCAGTACCGGAAACTTCATGTGCTTCCTGTTTTGGCATTCCGTGTTGTATTTTCTAGATTTCCCGTAATTTTGAAATATTCAGAATTTTCGAAAAATCTGGATAGGATTGATTGCTTTTTCCTGTGCAAAGTTGCAAACTTCTTCAAGCCTTTGAACCCCAGAATTCTCATTGCCATGGCTAACAGGGTGTTGGCACTGATAAAAATAGCTGCCATTGATGAATTTGGATTCATCAATGGCAGCTGGATCGTTTTCAAAAATTTAAGAAAAAATGGAAAATTTTAAAATCCTCAAACATTGTATGATTTCCAAATTTTCCAAACGCAATTCAGAAAAATCGCGTGGAAGTGGAAAGTGGAAATCGAGTTCGTGTTCGCGTTCCGGTCCATCTCTATTCAGAACTAGTTCTACACTTTGCACTACACTTACACTTTAATTCTACAGCTTACGGCTGAGGCCAAACTGCGATTGCACAGGAATCGCGCACACAATCATGAGCATTACCGCATGATTCTTGTGCATTTTGCGTTTGTGCGTGCGTTTTCCTCATGCGATTTTGCCGTTATGGAAACGCAATGCACCAAAAATAATGAAAGCATGCGTTACCAAAATGCAAACCGACGCACAATCACATACGCATCGGAAATCGTGGAAATTTTCGCGTT
Organism: Hymenochirus boettgeri; assembly: GCA_019447015.1. NCBI lineage: Eukaryota > Metazoa > Chordata > Amphibia > Anura > Pipidae > Hymenochirus > Hymenochirus boettgeri. Next base: position 192,632,029 of record CM033469.1, on the reverse strand, counting down.
CCTGGGATTTCAATTTTGGTGAAAATCACAGGCACAATCGCGAGCGCAAAACACGTGCAAAACCCACTAGTGTGGCCTAGCCCTAAGTCTATATATGAAACATGTTATCAGGACCCTTTTTCATTATTAATGAAATTTAGTTCTCCTGTAACACTGTTAGTGCTAAGAGTACCCGTTACAATTAATACTCTTATGCTCGACCCCCAAGTTTCGGATAAAGTTTGCACGTGTATATGCCTTCCATCAGATACCGTTTCTCAATCTGCAACAAAGGTCGCCCGAGGAAATGCGTTTGTTGTGCGGGTGTCTTGAGTTAGGGGGTCATGCATCAGGCGTACTATCGAACGTGTTGACAGACCATTACTCTTGGGAAAATAAAAACATTTCCTCTGATCATGACCACTATTAGCATAAAGTTCCTACTCTAGTGAAAGACCAATCTAATACCTGGACCACAACAAATTGGCAATCATAAAGTACAAACTACATACTGTACAAGTAGCAGTGAAACTACCCGCCAGCCCGCGAATGTGTATGAGTGGCCGTTTTGGCCGACAATTGTGGCTTGCATGGGCAATTTGTCGGCAGAGACAACATTTAGGATGTCATCAGGCTACAAAGAAAAACAAAGTCAGATTTTTCCAAGGTATGAAATCGGCTCAAACCCAGAAAATAAAAACATGCATATACCAACAAATTCTTAATTTTAAAATGTAATGGGATCAGCATAAATACATAAATACAATAAAACATTTATATTCCTAACAACAGGGGCGGAGGGTATCTTTATGAATAGGAAAGGCAAAAAAAACACATTGGCGAATGTAGCAAATTTTTAAAGCTCCGCCCCTCCCTATGCCACACCCACTTATATTTATAGTTTAAAAAAGACAAAGCAAGAATAGAGGGAGAGTGTCTGCAGTTCCTATTGACTCACCACTAGAGGGAGAAACACAGGAAACACACGGAGGGAGAACAGCAATTAAACAGACTGCAAGGTTGCTTGGGACAGGGGCCCCTGGATTTGGGACAGAGAGGCCCCTGGATTTGGGACAGAGGGGGGGCCTGGATTCGGGACAGATGGGGGGCCCTTGGATTTGGGACAGAGGGGGACCCCTGGATTGGGGACAGAGGGGGGCCCTGGGGGACGCACAGAGGGTACTCTGGCCTTGGGACATGGAGGAGGACTATAGCCTTGGGACACTAAGGGGGCACTCTGTGCTTCTAGCGCCCGTTATTGTAGCGGGCTTAATATCTAGTATATATATATATATATATATATATATATATATATATATATATACATACTTGTGTAATTTCTGAAGACGGCTCCTGTGAGAGCGGAAACATGTTAAGTGGACCAACCACAATAAAAAATTGATTTGGATATCAAAGTCTCGTGAGTGCTATCGTGTACCAGTGGCATAGCTACAGACTTATGGGCTCTGATGCAAAATTCGGGCATGGTCCCCCCAACACCGCCACAAACACAAATCAGCACTGCAAACCATATAATCATAAAAATGCTTTGTATATAACCACTGGTAAAATAGTTGGCACAAAGACTGGTTAAATGCTTGGCATGCGGACACTGATAAACTGGTTGGGAAACTGGCACTGCAAACCAGCCAGCCAGGCACTGGTTTAATGCTTGGCACACAGACAATGGCAAAAATGCTTTGTACATAGACCACTGGTAAAACAGTTGGCACACAGACTGGTAGTTTTGGAAACTTGGGGCCCCTTCTTTGCCAAGGGCCCTGGTGCGGTCGCATCCCCTGCACCCCTGGTAGCTACTCCCCTGTCGTGTACTAAGAAATTAAATACATAGGCTTTGATTCAGCACCCGGGCAGTTGAACATTGAAGCTGGAGTGCCTCCGCAAAGAGTGTTGTTTATACAGTATATATAAGGCCATGTGGCTCTTATTACCTCAGCAGGCAGCTGCAGTATCTATATCTACCCTTCCCCCACGGGTCTCCAAAAGAAGGGGCACACTTTAAGGGTCTCCTATATTTACTCAGGTGGAATGTGACGTCATCAATGCATGCGCACTGTGTGTCGCCGAATGCGTGACATCATGCGAGTGATGCCCGCGCCCCACACTTTCCTCTTTCACCTCAGAGTGTGACATCATCAGCGCATGCTTGCCCTGTGTCGTGGCAACGTGAGATCAAGTGAGCGATGCAGACGCCCCATGTATCGCAGAAGTTTGTGTGTGTGATGTCATACATGCGCGGCACACTCCAGGTTATAGAGTATGGGAGAGCAGCTACTGATACCAGCATAACTGGTGGAATCCTCCATCAACTGAGCATTCCATCAATCTCCAACCACCATGTAAATTCATAAGTAGATGGGGAGAAACCAATCCTAGCACAGATTCAGCTATAGTAACAATGTGTTATTAACATGCCAACATCACACTTCACATAATATGTTTTGGGCGGTCATGCCAGTCATGCAAGTGTTACCAGCTAAAGGCTCATACACATGTGTGATCGGGGATCCTGACCTGTGATGCACGATGTGTACTAACAAACGTTTCGGCTGATAATCGGCCCATGTAGGCGCTTTATCGTCCGAAACGGTTGTTTGTTCGGAGATCGTTGTACGAGCGACTTAGTGGATCTCCGAGCGAACGACCGTTTCAACTGATAAGGCATCTATACACGGGCCAATTATTGGCCGAAACTTTCATTTGTACACATCGTGCATCACAGGCCGGGACCCAAGATCACACATGTGTACGAGCCTTAAGCTTGTTTTAGATGTGTGTACCTGTGTCTGTGTGGTTTTAGGGGGTATGTTTTTTGCATTGCAGATCATAAAACTAACTTTTTTGATGGTTTAGGTAAGGTTGCCATAGAAATGGAAGGACTTATGAGTGTGTATTATTAGGTGTGTGTACCTGTATCTGCGTGGTGGTAGGAGGTATGTTTTGGGGTTGACCATTAAAGAGAAATGTCTTCCTGGGGACCTGCAGATGTTTGAAAACTACAACTATCAGCATTCACCAACAGCAGATGGAAAAGGGGAATGCATTCTGAATTGTGTGTTTGTGTCAGAGGGACATCAGGGTTAGTCAATAAAAGGTCTCATCATTAAAATGGTGCTAATTTTGCCCCAACCAATCAGATGTTAGATTTTAAATGTAAATTATATCTGATTGGTTGGGGCACAATTTGCACCATTTTTAACAATAAGAAATGTTATTGAATCTCCCTGACAGTGGTTAGTTAGTTAGTTTAGCAAAAAAAGCAGAATAATAGAGAAAAGAAAAATGGAAAGAACAGAATTTGGCTCTTCAAGCCATATTAATTAAACCCAATTCACTAAATTACCACACATTAAAAATAGGAAGAAAGATTTGTCACTTTTACAATAGTCTAAAACTCATATACCATACTCACTATCGAAATGTGTTAACCACAGGAAAATCTCTAGAAAACTCAGAGATACTACAGCGAACAATTATTATTCTTTCTTTCCACTCAAACCAAAACTAGCATTACTAATGATGGACCTTAATTGTTGCCCTCAATATCAATGAACCATCTTATACCACTTCCAGTTAAATACATTAGCACAGCAAAAAAAATGAAATGCTAGTAAAACTCATTCACTACTAGAAATACTTCTTACTTATTACTAATCTTATATGAAAAAATGCAAATACACAAAACAAATTCACAAAAATCTTGTATACAGACCAAAGCTCCATGATATGAACTCAATTATTAATTCTATTATAATTGATACCCCAGAGAGATTACTTATGAACATACATTACATTGTTTCTTTCCTACTTGGCACCTCATACTGTCTTTTCTAATATTGTTAATGTATTTTCTATTGTTTGTTTCTTATTTTATTAAAGATTAAATTTACTTAACACTTCATACCAATTCCAAATGAAATATAGAACGTACATCTAACAGTGTTATAATAATAACAATCAAATTAAAGTACATAAAATCTGTATCTATTATTCACAGGGAGGTGAGAACACTTATTCCCACCTCCCTGTGAATAAAAGAACGCCCGGGTAACAGTGCAACACTTACCTATTGGCACTCCCCTCGCAGCTCCTTCCCAGCTGTCAGGTGCACTGTCCCGACTGAGCATCTTTCTTTGACAATTGCGCCAATACAAAAGATGGGTGAGCAATCTTGGCAGCGCTCCCGTCAGCTGAGAAGCAGCCGCGAGTGTAGCACGGGTAAGGTAAGTGTTGCACTGTTACCTGGTGTTCGATGGGAATAAACGTTCTCACCTTGATGTACTTTAAAAATCCAGTTAAGTGTCCCTTTAATATTGAGTTAAGTGTCTTTGAAAATGTAAGAAACTAAAGAAAAAAAGTAATCAAGCTAAATTAAAGGGGAACTAAAGTCTCCAGACAACACTGCCCCAATAGAAAGAGCCCATTCACAAATATACAAACATCTGTGTCTCACCTCTCCCTTTGCAGTGGATGCTGGGTGATTTATGGAAAAAAACCTGTGGGTACTAGGGGTCAGCTCCCATAATTCACCTTATCTTGGAACACCCAGTACACTTCACAGGAAGTTGCAGCCTTGCATCCTGTGCCCTGGGGTAAATCTGTCTTTGACAAAATCAACAAAAAAAGTCACAGTGGTGGTTGGAAAGAATTAAAGTTTCTAGTAATGGCTAATTTAAAATATATAATAGAGGGTGATTCAATAAAAATTCTTATCGTTGAAAATGGTGCTAATTTTGCTCAGAAAGGTAGGAGGACAGTCTAGGTTTGAAAGCATTAATGGATGTCACTAGGCCAAGCAAGAGAGTTCCAAAGGTAGGGAGCTGCACGAGAGAATGGTTTAAGGCGGGAGGCAGCAGTGTTAGTTGGGGGTCTGTGGAGAAGATTTCCATGCGATTAGTGAAGGGCACAGCCTGGAACATAATGGACCAAGAGAGAAGATTCGTAGGGAGGTGCAGTAGAACGAAGGGATTTAAAGGTTAAAAGCAGGGTATTGAATAAGATTCTTTGTTTGATGGGAAGCCACCCTATGGACTGAAGTATCGGGGTTGCGGTTTCTCTTTTGGAGGAGAGCAAGATGATCCGAGCTGCCGAGTTTAAGATAGACTGGAGAGGAGATGAGAGGCCGGGATTCAAAGCAGTAGAATGTTACAGTAGTTGAGACGAGAGATTATAAGGGCATGGATGAGCATTTTAGTAGTTGAGAAAGAGAGAAAAGGGCGGATCTTGGTAATATTGCGAAGGAGAAAACGACAGGTCTTAGTGACATTGTTAATGTGATGATGGAAGGAAAGCGAGGAGTCAAAGATCACTCTAAGGCAGCATGCAGATTCAACTGGATTAATGACCATATTGTCAATAGAGATGGAGAATGGTGGACTAGGTCCCAGTTTAGGGGGGGAAATGTTTAATTCTGTTTTGGATAGATTGAGTTTAAGGCGGCGGTGCGCCATCCAGGAAGAGATAGAGAGCAGACATTTAGAGATTTGGTAGTGAACTTCAGGGGTTAGCACGGGGGTGGACAAGTAAATTTGAGTATCATCAGTATATAAGTGATACTTAAAACCAAAAGAACTTTTATTCTTTTACTTAATTATTTTTCCCAGAGAGATAGTGTAGAGGGAGAACAGCAAGGGTCCTAAAACCGAGCCCTGAGGGACCCCCACCCTAAGTGGCACAGGAGAGGAAGTCTTATTAGCAAAATAGACAGTGAAAGATCTGTTAGAGAGATAAGAAGACAACCACGCCGCAGCTTGATTTTGGATGCCCAGAGAATATAGAATCTGCATAAGAAGAGAGTGGTCCACAGTATTAAAAGGCAAGCCAAAGGTTAAAGGGCATGTCCACACCCCAAAACTAAATCCCCCAACTACTGGCCCCACCAGTGTAGTGTAGTTTAATCTTACCTCACATCCCAGCTCCATAGGGTTTCTCCTGTAAACCCCCCCCCAAAGTCCAAAACTAACCCACCAGGAGGAAGCAGGGCTCTGCCTGCTTCTTGCATCCGTAGATATTTGCCATGCGCACTGCAGCCCTTCTCCCCCCTCCCTCCCCCTCCCGTTCTACTATCCCTCCCCCTAGCAGAAATCCCCCATAATATGCTGCTCCCCCATGTCCCCCAGCCCCAACCGCATATTTTTCTTTTCAAAAAGCTCCCCAAACTCTTACTTACCTCTCCGCTTTCCTCCGCTGCACTGAATGACCGGCAGCCACGTCCGTGATTGGCTGCCGCTCAGCCAATCACAGACGCGACTGCCGGTCCCGCCCCTCTGCTTGCATTCTCGCAAGCAGAGGGCCGGCAGTGCGGCGGAGGAACGAGGGGAGGTAAGTAAGAGTTTGGGGGGCTTTCTGAAAAAAATATTTATGCGGTTGGGGCTGGGAGACATGGGGGAGCAGCATATTAAAAATCCATTTTAGGGGTGGACATACCCTTTAAGGAGAATGAGGACCGAGAAGAACTGTCCTTTGTCTTTGGCAGCTTGTAGGTCATTTGAGATATTGCAGAGGGCCGTTTCAGTTGAATGACCCGGTCGGAATCCTGATTGTAACAGGTCCAATAAGTTATTAGCATGGAGGTATTTAGTAATGCGTGTAGAGACAAGGCGTTCTAAGAGTTTTGAAGCAAACGGTAAATGGGAGACAGGGTAGTAGTTTGACAGACAGGTAGGGTCCAGAGAGGGTTTTTTAAGAAGAGGTTTGACACATGCATGTTTAAAGGCAGCAGGAAAAATCCCAGAGGTCAGGGAGGAATTAAAAATGTGAGCAAGAGCAGGCAAAAGGATTTTAGTGCAGTGTCTGAGTAAGAAGGAGGGCATGGGGTCAAGGGTACACATGTGAGAAATTCTTTCTCCTGGTGTTGCCTCATAGTGATTACTGAGCATGCTTGCCCTTATTAAAAAAAGTCTGGTCAGATGGAAGGTGGAGTGGTTAAAAGAGGGAGCGGGGGATACTTGAGCTAAAAAAAGTAATGGAATGAAGTCATGCAGCAACACACACACCTAAGTGTAAGTGTTACATACATACATTTATTTATAGATTAAGGCTGTGCCACACTATGACGCACAAAAAAAACGCTAAGCCACTGTCCACTTTTGTCATCCGCTTGTGTCCACTTTTTGATGCTTGCGCTTGCATAAAAAGACGCATGTCCTAGTAATTGTGTCCGCTTCTACCTGCTTCTGTCCGCTTTTTTATGCGCTTCCATTGACTTGTATTAAGTGTGATTTTGACAAAAACAGACCAAAAATGGTGATCACGTGTTCTAAAATCGCAACGGATCCCAGAGTACACAGTGGGGCCTACTTCCCGAGATGCACATTATAAATAAAATGGCGTTTTACCCAGTATTTCACTGCAGCAAAACCTAACTTGCCAAGACACTTATCCAATGCCTTCTATCCCCTTCAGCAGAGAGTTGCCAGACACCAGGATTTGTTCTCTGTAATCAGAGCAGTACCATCCAAATTGGGATCTCCGACCTTTGTTCAGAAACACAGTTTCTTACACTAGTACAGTATGTGTCTCCCTTTACATTTGTATGTGTGTGTAAAGCTTCTAAATCTAATATAGTGGATATATGAAAATATTATCCTAGAAGAGTACTGAAAATATATATATTTTGATTTTGCCATTTAAAATCAATTTTAAAAAATTATGTATTGTGACCAGCCTGTCGGATGTTGTGATTTTAATCACTTGACAATTTAATTTTTATATTACATTTTAGATACAGTTATGCTTTGCTCTGAATAATTGTTAATATAAATGTGTTTTCATCTGAACAGAAAATCTCCTGACAATTCTTCCCAACAGGGAATTTCATTGTAATGATTCTATGTACAATATAAAGGATACATAGAACTATATATAAGGAAACATTTATGTATCTGGAAGGAACAGGTTTGATAAAAAAAATGAAACTGTTCATCAGCTATCAAGAAATTTATTCCAGTGCAAGAGATCTCTGCATTCCCTCGGCAAACAGACCCCTTAGTCACACTCAAGAGCTACAGCGATTTCAATGGTAAATTTGCCATTCTGTATAAATAATCAAGAAATATATGTAAAATAACAACCAAAAGTACTTGGAGACGTCCCTTCAATTAAAGGTGAGTGACTGGTTGTGTACATGCTTTATTTAGAATGTAAATATCTTCGTATGTATCTATGTGCATGATTTTCCAGTTCTCAATACAAATAAATATTAGACTTTATAGGAGTGTGTTTATTATTAACTAATGCAACAAAGTTAAAAGCTCTTGTTTAATGGCCTCAGGCCCCCTTAAAATTTTATAAACAAACATTGGGGTATCAAATATAAATAATATTTAATAATAATATTTATAATATAATATAGAATATTTAATATTTAACCTGCTGTGTAAGTTTAAGATTATCAATCCCTTTAACTGTTATGAACTCAAAAAGTGGGTAGCTCACATGGATATCAGGGGCGTAAAATCTGTCACTGTGACCACCATGAATAGAAACTAATTGTGCTCTCCTCTACTTCCATCTTGAGAACGGCTGAATGTGATCCAAAATATGTCTATGGTACATGATGTACTTATTTCCAAAAAAATATTTCTTACAAATCCCAGGACTGCTTCATTTGTACTGGATATTGTCAGAGACACCAGGGTAGAAACATGAAAACTAAATCAAGTGCCGTTCCCACTTATCGGGGAACTACTATACTATAAACAAATCAAGTTGGACCGCACAAAAAAAATGCAATACCTTTTCTTTTGCATTTGTGTGCACTTCTTTGTTTTATTGGTGTTTGCATTGCGTTTGTGTCAGACAGGACACAACACCCCTGACACACACCCTCTTCTCCCCAATTTCCCAACTACTTACACAATCACCAGTTTTTAAACAGCCAATCGCACGTACATAAGTAAAGCTGTTTAAAACACCAGTACCAGAGCGGCAGTAGTTTAAAACAGCTGATCGCGTGCACCTTTACTTACTTATGACTATCTCCATACTAATACCGTGATCAGCAGTAATTAAACAGTTTATCAGGGTACTAATTGAGAGATTGGCAGGCCCTCTTACCCCCCTCCCGTCGCTGTACACAAATTGACCAAAAGCAATGCATGCATGCTTTTGAAAAAAGGATCAGAATCCAACACTCATAGTAGGACCTGGTTTCTGCGATTTCCATTGAAAATGTGTAATTTATGGTAAAATGCATGCAAACAGAAAAACAAATAAATGTTTTAATTTTTTTCTAAAAAGGAAAAATTATTAATATCTCCTCTAGTTTTCTTTTGCATTTCATATCCCAAATATTATAAAAAGAAATGAGAGAAAACATTTAGTTTAATTCTGTAAACAAAAAAATCTTCTAGGTTTCACATTGAGCCAACAATATTCTGTCTCTATCATCCTTGTTGCATGACACAAGGATACGGTGAATCACCATGCATATAGTCACTTTCAGGGTTATTCAATAAAAGTTCTTATCGTTTAAAATGGTGCAAAATTTGCCCCAACCAATCATGTTAGCTTTCAAATGTTAAATAAGATCTGATTGGTTGAGGCAAATTTAGCACCATTTTAGAGGATACAAACTTTTATTGATTAACCCTGTTTATATTTACACATTGTAAAGTGTAATTACATATTGCAAGAAGAGGTGCAAAGGTTTGCCATGCTATTAATTTGCAGATGTTAGCTTTTCATTGGGTTACTGCAGTAAGATAACATCTGATTGGTTGTTGAATGTTGATAGCACAGGCTAGCATTTGTACTTATATATACTATTCATAGGTAGAGTACTGTGATACTTTTCATTTGGATTAACCACTTTTCACAGATGATTTTTATGAGATGATGTTTTTACATTCTGTTTTACCTTTCTTAGGATAAAAATCTCAAAATCTTACTGTAGTTAAAACAACTTTACATTTACAATATATGTATACACAACATATCGTATAAACAGAAACGTCTCACAAAATTTCCCATTTACAAATACAATTAGCTTGTGTAATTTACTGCGTCAGTGTTATAATTAATGTAAGCCATTTATGTTGTTTTCTCCAGATATAATCAATATTAATAATTACTTTAATTGTTTAATTCTTTAGCATAAAAATGAATAGAGAGAACTACACTACTGGGAAATATTTCTTTTTTCTGGGATTTCATAGCTTTCACTCATACAAGTCATTGTTATTTATAGTCTTCTTTATTATCTATACTGGGACTTTGGTTGGAAACTTCCTCATCATTGTCCTGGTGGCAACCAATCGAAGCCTTAAAGTGCCAATGTATTTCTTTCTTATTCATTTGTCTTTATCAGATATATTTCTTACCACCACTACAGTTCCTAATATGTTACATTTAACATTGAATGAAGGAGGACGCATATCCATTGCTGGATGTATAACCCAATTTTATTTTTTGGGCTGTTCAGGAATCACTGAGTGCCTCCTGCTTTCAGTGATGTCTTTGGATCGCTATCTGGCTATATGCTCTCCATTGCACTATATATCAGTGATGAATCTGAGCTGTTGTTATTATTTGGTGAGTTGTTGTTGGTCCTTAGGCATTGGTCTAATGTTAATCACAACCTCTTTGGTGAGCATGTTACAATTCTGTGGACCATGGATAATAGATCATTTCTTCTGTGACTTTGCTCCACTTATTAAACTTTCGTGCTCTGACACTTCCATTGTGGAAATTGAAAATTTCCTTTTAGCTATTCCTGTAACCATATTCCCATTTTGCTTCATCATAGCTACATATGTGTGTATCTTTTTAACAATCATAAGAATCTCTTCACACATTGGACGACAAAAGGCCTTTTCAACATGCAGTTCACATTTGATTGCTGTGTGCATGTATTATGGGACATTAGCCGCAATTTATGTAAATCCATCAAGAGGGAGCTCTTTAAATATGGAAAAGAGTATGTCTCTGCTATACATTTTGATTACTCCATTTTTGAACCCAATAATTTATAGCCTGAAAAACCAAGAAATTAGATCAATTCTAAACATGCACATGCAAAGATGTAAAAAAAAAAGTGTTTGTTAAATACCATTTACATAAACATTAGAATGTTTAACTAGCCAGTCCCGCATGTCCCTTTCTAACTGTTCAGAAATTTTCTGGGGGTAACTAAAACGTTAAGATGAAAATCTATAAAAAAAGCAGTGATGTAACTATAAACTAAAATGCCCCTTCCCTGTTTTATCTATAGTGTTTGTCTTGAAGAGGCTGTATCTGTCATAGTAAAAGTTGGTGCCTCCTGGCTCCTGAGCCTCCTTGCAGTCATAGGGGCTGCTCTTGTGTTATGCCCCTATAAACATGAATGGAATGTGCACTGAATGATTAACCACAGTCAGGAAATACAGACTGAATGCTGTAGCCAGTATTTCCTTATTGGAAAAAGGTGTTAGCGGTCCCCGCAACGTGTTATGCTTATTGGATACACATCTTAGGAACCTATAGTCACAAAAACATTTTAAAGGGCAACTATAGTGAAAAAAAAACTTTGTCTGTATACAATGTATAGATCACTTAGTATAAGCTGCCTTACTTGTTTCTGTGTGGCTTCATTTCTTCACACTGGCACAAGTTTGTACCAAGCTGTGTAGTCCCCCTCCCCTCTCTGTCTACTCCCCCTCAAGCAGTGACGGGCTGTATACAGAGTCTGAGCATTGTCAGTTGAAAGGACTTTAAATGAAGTGCTGACATCCTGTTGACCCCTCCCTTCCAGAGCTAGACTGAAAGCAATCAAAGTGTGGAATAAAGTAGCAATATGCTGAAGGGAGGGGCAGAGGGGGAGAGAGGACAAGTGGTGCTGAGATTCTTTACAAGTAAGTTACTGAACTCTCCCTGTTCTCTAACTTTGCTAATTGTTATTTATTTTTTACCTAAAGTTCATATCTCTCCCCTGCTTAGCTGAGATCATAATCACTGAAGAGAGTCAGTGTAACAGCAGCTTGTAGTGAGACCTTCAGAAACACAGTGACACTGCTTGTTGTCCTGTTACATTTCAGTTGCTTTAGTCTATATATTTCATACATTGCACTGTGTGTTTTGTTTGGTATATAGTCTGTATTACTGTATTATATATACTGTATTAGTGTTCCATTTGAATCACTGGTTTTGTATGTATATAAGATATTTTTTGGGGGGGGAGGGGCTGTTTTATAGTGTGTTATGCTCATATTACTGGGTTAATGGTTTATTGATTGTGTTTAGCACTACAGCATTTGACTATATGTTGCACATGGTACATATAGTGTGGGTGAGGGAGTGTGTGACAGTACTGCAGGGGAACTTTGGATTGTGTGGGTGTGTGCCTTTGAGTGACAGAGTGACAGCTCCTACAAATCAAAGCATATTCAAAGGCTTATATCTCGGGGACTATGAAGAATTTAAAGAAACTAAAGGTACCCTGGTGGTTGGGATGACTTATAGGATACATTAGAAGAAATAAAAAAAAAACAATTTTCTCACTATAATTGCCCTTGAATACTTTACTCCATAATCTAAAGCACTCCCCCCCCCCCCAAAAAAAAAACCACACCAATAACTGTAATTACACACTTCCAGTACATGGCATTAAAGTAAATTACTACTCCCCCGAAGAACTGGTTAACTCTGCATGTGCATTGTCTGGCCACACATTCAGTCACCTGTTCTACTATCAGTAGGAAAACTACAGAGGGGCCAAGGCCCCCTTGCACATTTCTTTGTTGGGCTCCAAACACCTCTCCCCAGCTCCACTCACTCCAGTTACAGCTAACAGCTGTCTTTAAACACCAGCACCGGACCATCAGTATTTTACAACAGCTAATCATGTGCGCCTACACTTAAAGGGCAGGTCCAACTGTTACCATACCAAATTGCATATGTATATATTATTGATTAATGGACTGTTACCATACCAAATGGTATATGTATATATTATTGATTGATTGTGTGTTAGTTTGTTGGTTTGTTGTAGCTTGTCTTAGAAGAGACCAGTTTCCCAGCATCACATAAACAAAGAATCAGGTTTACAATCTTTGATTAGATCAGGATTCCTTGGTTTATGACTCTTTTATGGTCCATCTATTATTAAAGGGCAGGTCCATCCCCAAAACTATTAGTCCCCCCCCACTAATGGCCCCACCATGTAGTGTAATAAAATCCTTACCTCACATCCCAGCTCCATATGGTTCTCTGTATCCCCCCCCCAAAGTCCCAAAAACTGCCCACCAGGAGGATAGCAGAGTCCATATAGGACTCTGCCTCCTGTCTCGCCTCCGGGAGAAGTTTGGCATGTGTACTGCAGCCCTTCTCCCCCTCCCTCCCATTTTGCGATCCCTCCCCTTACCATAAAAACCCTTGCCCATATATTAGTATATCTTCCCCCAGCCCCAACAGCTAAAAAATAAGTCCCCAGAACTCTACTTACCTTCCCTCTCTCCTCCGGCATTCCGAGAAGCCGGCAGCCGTGTCCCACCCCCTGCTTGCAGTGTCTTGCAAGCAGAAGGCCGGGCGTCGGAGGAGAGAGGGAAGGTAAGTAAAGATCTGGGCACTTTCTTAAAACTATTTTATAGCGGTTGGGGCTGGGGGAAGGCATTCTATTATAGGGCAAAATTTTTTTATAAGGGTGAACATGCCCTTTAAGAACACAATAATGGTCACACCTGTTATCTACATTGCACAAGGTGGAGACGCCAAACCTGTATTCTAATGAAGGTATGCCCGGGAACCTGGTCCTGCTACTCTTGAAGTGTAAATTAGGGAAAGTTAATTCTGGAGGGAAAATAGGTAGACTGGTAGCACATAGAGATGTTTGAACTGACCAATCAACTCCTGCAATGGACAAAAATGATTTTACAAACCAAATAGAAGTCCACAATGCTATGTTGAGTCTTTTGTAATCTACTCTCTCCTTGGAGGTGGAAGACCTAGAGCTAGGTACACACAGTACAGATTTCTGAAAGATGACAGACAGGATCTGCAAGATCCTGTCTGCCATCTTTCAAAGATCTGCATACACACAGTCCCGAGCGTTCTCCCTATAGGAGAACGCTCGGGACTGTGTGTTTCACATCGGCCGCCTAGACTCCCTATAGGAGTCTAGCGCGGCCGATGGAAATTTTCGGCCTTCCCGAACGAGCGTTCGGCCGACCCGTCGTTTGGCTGGCCCCCCCGCTCGCTTCGGGAGATCGTTCGGGAAACGAACGTACACACGTAACGATTAAGCCCCGATACCGTCGGATCCGACGGTATCGGGGCTTAATCGTTAATGTGTGTACCCAGCTTAGGGCCCATGCACTTCAAGAAGTAACTATCTTTGTCTAAATCCCTTTGTTTGTGTTTTGTATTATTTGTCTTTGTTTTATGTTTGAAGCATGCTTTTTAATTAATAGTTTTTAGCTGTTATTATTAGATTAATTTATTAGATTATACTGTGTATTTAAATAAATGTTATTTTGATTGAGCTATTTGCTTCTGATTTAAGTAATTTCTATATAGTTAAAAAGGTAATATATAATATATATATTGGTATGTATGTGAATTTATCATATTCATATTAAGATATATAATAATCTAAATTAAATATATTACCATTGTCAGAATTTATGCAACATAACCTCAAAACTGAAATTTAACCCACTACTGGCCCCACTGTAGTGTTAAAAAAATCCTTACCCTACTCCTATACTCCTTATGGTTCTCCTGCAGTGCATGTGCAAAGTCCCAGAAAGTGAAGAGTAGGAGCTGTCTGTGTGTCATCCGGTCCCTGCTTCTTCCTTGTCCTCTGAGAGGACTCTGGCATGCGCAAGGGGAGCTTTGCTGTTTAGGCATTTATATATATCCCTTATATTGTATAAATATATTTATATCTCCATAGGAGATTGCATTGAGTTTTTAGGAGCTTCCAATGTGGTGGGGGCATAGTATATTACACATAGGAAAGGTGTATATGTATGTGTGTACTATGTCACTGTTACCATTTAAATGACCATCAGTAAATGTATATAAAATTTAGCACTGACTTATATTAGGTACAACACAAAATATACAAAATACATAAACTTACTTACAGAGCTGAGATCCCTGTTTTAAAATGGAATGGTCAAATGGCAGCTTAAACCACACCCCTGTGTCTGCTCCATATGAAAGGAAGTATAATCCAAAAAAAGTTTCTGTCTTCTACACAGGATATGATGTGTATTGTAATGGACATATACACCAAGGCTCCTCATATACCACCTCCAGCCTACAGGTGGTGTCAGTGAGTAATAAAATACAAGACATCCCTGCTCTTTATGGTAGGAGGAGAGAGAGTGAAAGTGGATTGTAATGTGTGATTTGGAGTGATATTGACTGCAACACAAGATCCTGTGTATACGATCCTGTTACCACCTGTTGAGAGGACAGATTATTAAACAGACAATTTACCTTATTGGATACAAACTCTGAGGAAACAGATAAGTATACATCAAGTTACAAGGACACACAATATACAGGCCTGGTCAATATATAAAGTGGTGCACCATAGGCAGGGACACCCCTGATTACTGCATGTTATGTGGGAACCTGTTTATGTGCACTGTCTGCTTTGTGCCAGACCACCAGAATAACCCTCTGTGTGCCATGCTACCCATAGTCCTTCCATAAATCAGTGATCTAGAACAAATTGCTGTCAGCGGGGCTGGTAATACCATTTATTCTCCCTGTTTGCTTTGTATATTTGTTCTCTGTATTACGATATGGAGGCTGCTACTGATAGTATTGATTTAAATCCTCCTGTCCTAGCCTTTTGCTTAGTGGTAAAGCCAGGCAGGATTTACTGTAATACTGAAATAAAAAGCAGTTATCAGTTACTAAAAATTGCTCTGAAGCAACTTTTTTTCAATTAGATCTGTATAAGAGTATATAATGGATAAATCCATTTCTTTAGGTAAACTGGGAGTGAGAAATGTTTGTTTATACGTTAGATTATTAGGGAAATGCTATTACAATAACATGATGCTGTGAGGTACATTCTGTTATAATATATGAGGTACCATCACCACTTGCCGTGGTATATACTAATAATTATTAACCTACTATGTTTAGTTTCAACCACACAGTGTAGCAGGATTGCCTGGGTCTACTCTCAGACCTGTAGGATTATCCTATTTGGTTCTTCTGGAAGCTGGTGACTGTCTGAGTAACAGTTTAAAATATACCTGTGTAAAGATTCTATAATATATAAGTGGCCTGGATTATAAAGGGAGCAACAGTGGAATATATCCTTATAAAAATCACTCAACTACGTAGTTGAGTGATTTTTATAAGAATATATACCACCGTTATCCCCAGTCACTTGCCGTCTCCTTCGCACCTTCCCGTAAAACCCAGCAATCAAAAAAGAAGCGGTTATTTTATGGTTTGTCTTTGTTAAAGTGTAAAAACACACAGACCTTTACTGTGCAGAAAATCCTTCTCAGTCCTCCATGTGAAATCCATCTCTCACCCAGTAACCTTTTAAATCCTGTCAGTTGTCAGTACGCTGAAACAGCCGCTCTGATTGCACAGACTGAACGAGGCTGAAGTTCGGTCATGGCTGACAGGATTTAAAAGTTACCGGGTGAGAGATGAGGATTTACATGGGGACTGAGAGGATTTTCTGCACTAGTAAAGCTCTGAGTTTTTCATCAATCTTTTTTTCTTGCAGGGTTTTGACAGGAAAAGTGCAGGGAAGTGGATGTAAAGGGAGCAGGAAAATTCCAGAGAAAAGACTGTTAAAGTTAAAGTCTGGTGTAGATTCATTTCTATTTATCATTTACCAATTTTTTTGCAGGGCTGACAGGGAATATACCTTGTTTAAACTTAGTGAAAGGATAACGCGGTGGAGACTAGCCATCAAATTAAAATTTTTTAAACTTACATATATAAGAAATAATACGCCCCATTACAGTGTAATAAGGTTTATAAAGTCACCTCGGAGTTCCCTGTCCGTTAAAAAGCACTTGACCTTCGGTCTCGTGCTTTATATGGCTAGGGAACTCCTCTGTTCCTCTGTGGACTTTATATCCTTATTTCACTGTAAGGGGCGCTTATCCCTTATATATCCACACATAGCAAAAACATACACACACATCATTCCATTGTGCACCAATGGGCAAAATTTATATATATTATATATACGTTAAAACAGCTAGTTAGAAGCACTCAAAGGGACTTACCAGAAAGGGCATGTCACCCCCCAACTGAAAATTGCCCCAATTTGGGCAGCACACCCAAAATGGGGTGTGTAGTGTTAAATGACCCCTACCTTTCTATTCTGCTGCATATGGTTGTCCTGAATGGCCGAAGTACAGTACAGGAAACTGAAGCATTTTTCTGTAGTAATTCGTTTTTCACCTCCTGTTTCTCCTCCAAAAAATGTGCTTTTATATGGTCAAGGAACTCCTCTGTGAAATAATATCCTTATAAAACAGTGTAACAGGCACGTTATCTCTTCATAGAATTAGATTTTAAGAGCACACGTTTGAACTTGTAAGCAGGTTTTGCAGGTCACTTGTGCAACTGCGGTAATGGATTTAAAACCCAGCTGGTTTTGAGTGATTTTATAATGCTAGCAAACAGCTGGGTTTAAAGTTGTACAGTGAGTAAGACCTGATAAGAATTTACCCTGAACTCCCATGTGCAATTGCTTGTGCATGTGTTTTGGCAACCGAAGTGGACTAACTGACAATATTCTTGTTGAATTACTATCTACGCTGGTAGTTGATATCAAATGCTGGAATAAGGCTGGCGATAGTGTAGGGCAGAACTGTTCATGGCTCTACTTTAGATATTTGCTTTTATTTTTTATTTAGATTGTGAGACTAGCACTCTTTACTAGTGATGTATTATTGATTGGTGCATTTTCTGGGATGACAGGTTGGAAGAGGGTATAATACCTTGGTGCATTTTTGGCATAGTTTGTTGTGTATGGGCTGCTTTATCTAGTTCATGTTGTAGTGCTATTTTGGTCTAAGTGGACCCCCTAGGTAGTTTCCAGACAGGTGTCTGTCTTGTTTTTTTGGGAGGGTTGGCAGGAATAATTAGATTGTAATCTCTTGCGGGCCGGCTCGACGCAATTCCTATTGTCAGGCATGCTGGACTTATATCAATTTATTACATAATTTCATATATGGCCTTGTGGTCAACGATGTATGAAATATTTTCTGTTTATTTATCTGCTAAAGTTGCCAGCTTATCCCCTTTGATCTCGTTTCAGGGCGACAATACAAGTTCTTATCATTAACATGGTGCTAAATTTGTGCCCCACACCAATCATTAATCTATTAACATTTGAAGGCAATGGTGGGGGCTAATTAGGCACCATGTTTAACGATAAGAACTTTATTGAATCAACCCCTGTTTTGGTATGTTTAATCATGTGTCATACGTGCTTGAATCACGTGGGAGCTTAGAATAAAATTATATAATACAATCCAAAAGTAACTGATACTAAAAAGTAGCAATAGAAATGCAATGTACACACCTCCATACAATCTTCAAAAGGTAACTTGACCATATAATCACTCTGAGCACACTCATAACCGCTCGCAGGCGCAGAGCGTGGGTCCTCCTTAGACTGGGCTCATTGTTAGTAAGTACCTATATCTCATTGTGGAGCATCAGACGAAAGGATAAGATTATACGACGAAAGGGCTATTAAGTGGGGGGGTAATCTTTCAATATTTCAGAAATACTTTTGGGCGTGGTACCCATTAAAAAAGTCAAAGGTTCCCTTGGCAGGAGACCCAACCAGAGAATAATTTATGATCGTACTTATGTTATTCTTATATTTAGGCACCCTGCCTGGCTTCTTTAGAAGGCCCTAAGCCTGAAATGGCCAAAATCTACTATACTCCAGATTAGGTGGTGGCATGTGAGGTCACATGACCTGTGTTTAAGTGGAACTTTCCTGTAAAGTTGTGGGATTATAGAGATTTCCTGTCTTTCCGAATGATTCCAACTGGAGGATGGTGCAGTTTTTTCTGCTATTCCGAACTATTCCCTACTGGTGTCGCTGGTTTCTGTTCTGTGTCCTATTGTTCCGTCTGCTTCCTCATGACTCTCCATCCTTCACCAGTAGCCACCCCACGGGGCTATGTTTCAAGTTATTCAGGACCCACCCACTCCTAATCTTTGCAGATCGCAATTGTCATATTCTGCACTCATCATCCAACCCGTCCACCTTGTTCTCTGCTCCTGAGAGCTTCCTGTTCCAGAACCTTGGGCCTTGCCTCCTGAACTTCTGGTCCGTGTTCCCCTTTTGCCATGTCCTGTCCTTTGTTATGTCTCACGTTTAGAAGGGGGATTCTGTAATTAAGTCTAATGTGTATAGTCTCTTTAGTCTTTTATCTTGTCATCACTGTGGTGTAGATGGTGTTCAATAAACAGGTAACCTGATCTCTGAGCTCAGTTCTTTCCATGTTTATCGGCTGCCTTGCAGCAAGCACCCATCACTGGGAGACTGACCAGGGATATTCTCAATTTAATAGGCTGGAGGGGGGGGGGTTTTTAGTATTGATGTGTTTTTATATCCTGAGGAGGCAGGAGATTGGGGGACTTTATCTGGTGTGTGGAGTAAGGGGTTTTTTTGGGGAAGGTGGAGACGCGAGGAGATGTCACGATTCTCTTTTGCTCTAGACTATGTGGGGTGGTACCTTTCCTTTTTCATAGTTGATACCCATTGTCTTTAGTCAATTTCAATTTACTTTAATAAATTAAGAAGAGTTGTAGAGTTCAAAACATTCATATCTATACCATATGTGGTATCTGGATTCAGCTTAGATTGACATAAGTGGAAGTTCACAAGAGTAGACAAAGGTAGAAGTAAATTTGGTTCTTCCTAACAAAAAGATAGGAGGAGATTACCAGATTCTGCTGCTGGAAGTTAGTCATCGCCTAGCTAACATAGTACAACCACTATTAAGAGCCATGATAACAACTTACAAGCCATTAATTACTAACATTCTAAATTTTCTATATAAATTTTTTAATATTACAAAAAAAAACACCCCTATGGCAACTTAGTTCATATAAAAATAAAAGTCTACAACTATTTCAGTTTATTTTTGCCATTTACAAAAACAGTGGTAGTTCCAAATACCTTACGAATATATAAGGAAATTAAAGGACAACTATAACCATCTTTCCTCCTTTCTCAACAATAAATAAATAACCAGGATAAAAACCTAAGGGGGGTTTTCACACCTGGGTATCAGACTAATTGTTTACTACTGAAGTTTTTATCACCGCATCCAGGTCCACATTCAGTTACTGTCGTAATACATCCGCGATTTGCCAATGGGAAGACCAACTTCTATAGAGAGTGGTAATTGCAGACTGTCAAGTGACAATCAGTAAGAGGAACAAAACAAAATGAAGGAGTATTTCATGTAGAATCCTCCTCCACTGACCATGAGTAAAGCATCCAAGGGTGAAGTGACTTAGCGGGTAGGTCCTCACCCTTGGTACTTAATAGGTAAAAGAAGAGAGCGCGAGGTGGAGGTGAGTATATGGGAAAAAATTATAGGATTCTTATTTTTGATCTTAAACCATTGGTAGTTCTAATTTAAGTGCGAAGTATATATTGGAAAAAAAACAAAAAAAGAAAAACATGTATATAGACACACACAGAAAAAAGAAAGGGCAAGAGGGAGGGAAGAAGATTCTGCATCAATATCTTCTAGTATAAAAAGATACGCACCTGGATTTACCATTCAGACACGGAGGTCTACCATAACTCTAAGAAAACGAGAATTAGAAATTGAAGCAAACCCTAGCCAGTCGAATCCCTAGAACTCTTTTTCTCTGGATATGTACCAAGGTTCCGTTGAGTCATGATCCTCACAAAAGGCAATGACTTAGTGATTTTATCATTTAAAGGTCATGTCCAGTGGCTGTCAGGAAATGTACATTAAGCCGTATAATGGCCGTCACAACAGAAGGTAGAAGGGCTGTCAGGCAAGGGACCGGGTTAGTGATCAAGAGACTCAGGGGCAATTCTTTGGAACTTGGATCATGCAAAACCTAGGTTTTGAGGGGTGGACATTTCTAAGCAAGAATTTATTTCTAGGGCTTGAACTGCGCATTAATACGTGTACGTAAGAAAATGGATACTCACTAAGTCTATTGTTCGATAGAAAAAAGCTATTGAAATATTGTTAGCAATACACAAGAGTATAACATGAAAAAAAACCTTAATAGAAATGGTCTATTGTGAAAGGTATTACTAAAGATTAGGTTTCACGAGAGACAGTGTTCTCGCTAGCACCCATGTAATAACACCATTTTATGAATAAAGTGGGCGCGTAGACACGTAATTCATAATCTCGGGATGGTTATCCAGTTGCCTCTAGCATGGCCACATTATGTTGGCGCTATCACACGGATACTTTAATGGTAAGAGGACAACGTGCCTCCTCTAGGCACATGAAGAACCAGTCCATGGGGCAAAAGTACTTGTATTCTACCAATACTGGATCTTAAAGCCGACATCTAAAAGCTGAGGACAACCAAGAAAGTTACCGTGACTTCGTGGCCCAATTTTCTAAGCAACAATACCTTTTAGACAGACAAATACGTGAACAGCCTTCACACCAACAAATAAATGGGGTAAACGAAGAAGCAGTATGTCAACGGCCTACGGGATCATATTATTATGCAACCTTTAAAAGGGTTTTTTAGTAATATGGAATAGCTCAAACAGTCAAGGGGTAACCGGATGGGAGGAACAATCATTGGGATTATCTGGGGCTGACACTAACCGCTGCTAGAGGTTGCTTATTCTTGGGAAGGTGGTGTCTCCCACGCTGCATGGATTAGTATTAAAGCTATCACTTTGTCATTGTTTTGGTCGATCAATAGCACAAATGTCACTATTTGTTACAAAGTAAATTTGGCCACGGGAGTGCTCCACAGCCGAGCCCCCCTTTTGTGATACATATGGGAGGGTAGCTATCCCTTTATATTCCACGCTATACTAACACTTTTTGTATATGTACCTCCATGACTTTTTCTAGTGAGACAGACAGGAATAAACCAAAAGTATGTGACAGTACATGGATATTCGTGTTAAGGAGCAACCCCACCCCAAAACAAAAGATATTTTCTGAAGCTATTAAAGACCCAACCATTCTCTGTCCATCCTTAACTTGGTTTCTTTCAGGCTTCTGGCTCTTTTAAAAGGATGGGGGGGAGATGAGCAAAGTAGAGACTGTTACGGGAGCATGGTACAACAAGCATGCCCCTGTATGGCAGTGGGGTGGTGGAGCAATGAGTGCCAACTCCTATAGGGTCGTGGTGAAGTCCAGTATATCAAAAATAGCCAATATAAAGAAAACTCATTCTAGCAACTGTGTCGTCCCATAGGGCAGGGCTTGGACTGAGGAAGGGGAGGAAAGGTACAGACCAGCACAATATTAAAGGGAACCAACACTACCCCAGTGTAGGGAACTAGTGTTTTTAGGTCCTTACTTTTGGTTAAAAAATGGAGGCAAAAGGTTGTTTTGTAAAGTATATTTTAAAATTGACGACCGTTTATTTTTTATCTGATACAGTTTTTTTAAACATAAACTATTTTCTTATGACTCATTTTTATTAAAATATAGCATGACTGTTATGTGTAGTATTGTCATAAGTAATGAATATCTCCCTAGATTTTCCATTATTTCTGGCTTTGTCTCCCTAACACTTATTAAACTATCCCATTAATTAAGATAATTAGCTGTAGCACAGTCAGGACTCACAGACATAGTTTGTATTTTACTATGTAAAATGTGTGTTAAACAAAACCCTGAAGAAAACCTTTCAAGGAGACAGTTGTTTCAGTCAAGTATCTATTAAAAAACAAATGTTAGGACAAGGGAAATTAAAATATACATTTTACAAGTTTGGTTGTTTTGGTTGTAGCATTAGACATTTAGCTATAACACACCATTAATGTTTCCGCGTGACCGACCAACCAAACACTGTAAATGTCCGGGTCGATCGGTGAAATATTGAATGTTCCTTGTTACAGCCGAAACTGTTAGTGCGACCATCGTCTGTCCGAATTGAACAAACCGATCGCGTTTTCACTTTAGCGCGTATGCACGATAATGCGCACCTATAGGTTAATTAGAACCAGAAAGGGACAGGACCTGTCAGTGTGGCAGCGGAGGATCGTGTGAAAGGTAACTTCTTCTTCTTCGTTCCTGTCTTCAATTGATGAAGAACAGAAGGTAAGGCATAACTCCTACCTCTCAGTCTTCAATCAATGCATTTAAATGAATAGTTCATTTTGCAGTGAACATCTTAAAAAAAACAACCTAAATATTGTACCTCAATGTCTTGTTCTAAAAATAACCAAACATACACAATACTCATCCTTTACTCCCTAAAACTATTTTAAAGCGAATATCTTAAAATAAACAAAACACAATGTAGAATTTTTTATTACTTCCCAAACTGGTGCTGGATTGAAACACCCTCCACTTTAAGTGGACTTCAAAAATATGAAACAAATTGGATCAAAATTTGAGAATTAATCGAACTTGCAAAAATATCATGAGGCGAACATTAAGTCAAAGGATTGAGTTAAAAATATGAAGATTCGGCCCGCATTTATGGTAATGGCTCAGAGAACGATGGAATGGTCTGAGGAACATGTATCAGTGCCCAAAATCTTTTTAAATAAAAACTGTCCAGTACACAAACTTCATTTCATTCCTGTTTGGCATTCCGTGTTGTATTTTCTAGATTTCCGTAATTTTGAAATATTCAGATTTTCAAAAAATCTTGATGGATTGATTGCTTTTTCCTGTGCAAAGTTGCAAAATTCTTCAAGCCTTTGAACCCCAGAACTTCTCATTGCCATGGCTACACAGGGTGTGGCACTGATAAAAATAGCTGCCATGATGAATGTGGTTCACATCAATGGCAGCTGGATCGTTTTCACAAATTTAGAAAAAATGGAAAATTTTAAAATCCTCAACATGTGCTGATTTCCAAATTTTCCAAACGCAATTCAGAAAAATCGCGTGGATGAGAAAGTGGAAATACGAGTTCGTGTTCGCGTTCCGGTCCATCTCTATTCAGAACTAGTTCTACACTTTGCACTACACTTACTTTAATTCTGACAGCTTCACGGCTGAGGCCAAATGCGATGCACAGGAATCGTCGCACACAATCATAGAGTAGGCCAACATCTGATTCTTTGCTTTTTCGTTTGGTGCTGAGTTTCCTCATGCGATTTGCCGTTAGTGAAACGTCAATGCACCAAAACAATTAAGAAGCATGGGCGTTGAGCCAAAATGCAAACCGACGCACAATCACATCGCATCGGAAACTGTGGGGAAATTTTCCGTTGTCCTGGGATTTCAATTTTGGTGAAAATCACAGGCACAATCGCGAGCGCAAACCTCAAAACCCACTAGTGTGGCCTAGCCCTAAGTCATATAGAAACATGTTATCAGGACCCTTTTACATTATAATGAAATTTAGTTCTCCTGTAACACTGTTATGTCAAGAGTAACCCGTTACAATAATACTCTTATGCTCGACCCCCAAGATTTCGGATAAAGTTTGCACGTGTATAGTGCCTTCCATCAGATACGTTTCTCAATCTGCAAAAAAGTCGCCCGAGGAAATGGCGTTTGTTGTGCGGTGTGTCTTGATTAGGGGGTCATGCATCAGGCGTACTATCGAACGTGTTGACAGACCATTACTCTTGGGAAAATAAAAACATTTCCTTGATCATGACCACTATTAGCATAAGTTCCTACTCTACTAGTGAAAGACCATCTAATACCTGGACCACAACAAATTGGCCAATCATAAAGTACAACTACATACGTACAAGTGCAGTGAAACTACCCGCCAGCCCGCGAATGTGTATGAGTGGCCGTTTGGCCGACAATTGTGGCTCTGGGCAATTTGTCGGCAGAGACAGACATTTAGGATGTCATCAGGCTACAAAGAAAAACAAAGTCAGATTTTCCAAGGTATGAAATCAGACTCAACCCAGAAATAAAAAACATGCATATACCAACAAATTCTTAATTTTAAAATGTATGGGATCAGCAAATACATAAATACAATAAAACATTTATATTCCTAACAACAGGGGCGGAGGGTATCTTATGATAGGAAAGGCAAAAAAAAACACATTGGCGCAATGTAGCAAATTTTTAAAGCTCCGCCCCTCACCTATGCCACACCCACTTATATTTATAGTTAAAAAGACAAAGCAGAATAGAGGGAGAGTGTCTGCAGTTCCATTGACTCACCACTAGAGGGAGAAAACACAGGAAACACACGGAGGGAGAACAGCATTAAACAGACTGCAAGGTTGCTTGGACAGGGGCCCAGTGGATTTGGGGACAGAGAGGCCCCTGGATTTGGGACAAGGGGGGGCCGGATTCGGGACAGATGGGGGCCTTGGATTGGGACAGGGGGACCCCTGATGGGGACAGAGGGGGGCCCGGATTTGGTACAGAGGGGGCTTGGATTTGGTACAAAGGGGGAGCCCTAGATTTGGGAAGAGGGGGGACTGATTTGGGACCAGAGGGTGGGCCTCTGGATTTGGGACAGGAGGGGGCCTGGCCTTGGACAGAGGAGGGGGGACTTGGCCATTGGGACACTAGAGGGTACTCTGCCTTGGGACATGGAGGAGGACTATAGCCTTGGACACTAAGGGGGCACTCTGGTGCTTCTAGCGCCGGTTATTGTAGCGGGCTTAATATCTAGTATATATATATATATAGTATATATAATATATATATATATATATACTACTTGTGTAATTCTGAAGGACGCTCCTGTGAGAGCGGAAACATGTTAAGTGGACCACCACAATTAAAAAATTGATTTGGATATCAAAGTCTCGTGAGTGCTATCGTGTTACCAGTGGCATAGCTACAGACTTATGGGCTTGATGCAAAATTCGGGCATGGTCCCCCCAACACCGCCACAAACACAAATCAGCACTGCAAACCATATAATCATAAAATGCTTGTATATAACCACTGGTAAAATAGTTGGCCACAAGACTGGTTAAATGCTTGGCATGCGGACACTGATAAACTGGTTGGGAAACTGGCACTGCAACAGCCAGACCAGCCCGGCATGGTTTAATGCTTGGCACAGACAATGGCAAAAATGCGTTGTCATAGACCACTGGAAAACAGTTGGCACACAGACTGGTAGTTTTGGAAACTTGGGGCCCCTTCTTTGCCAAGGGCCTGGTGCGGTCGCATCCCCTGCACCCCTGGTAGCTACTCCCTGTCGTGTACTAAGAAATTAAATACATAGCTTTGATTCAGCACCGGGAGTTGAACATTGAAGCTGGGTGCCTCCGCAAAGAGTGTTGTTTATACAGTATATATAAGGCCATGTGGCTCTTATACTCAGCAGGCAGTCCAGTATCATATCTACCCTTCCCCCACGGGTCTCCAAAAGAAGGGGCACCTTATACGGTCTCCTATATTTACTCTAGGTGGAATGTGACGTCACATTGCATGCGACACTGTGTGTCGCCGAATGCGGCATCATGCGAGTGATGCCCGCGCCCCACACTTTCCTCTTTCACCTCAGAGTGTGACATCATCAGCGCATGCTTGCCCTGTGTCGTGCAACGTGAGATCAAGTGAGCGATGCGAGACGCCCCATGTATCGCAGAAGTTTGTGTGTGTGATGTCATACATGCGCGGCACACTCCAGGTTATAGAGTATGGGAGAGCAGCTACTGATACCAGCATAACTGGTGGAATCCTCCATCAACTGAGCACTCATCAATCTCCAACCACCATGTAAATTCATAAGTAGGATGGGAGAAACCATCCTAGCACAGATTCAGCTATAGTAACAATGTGTTATTACATGCCAACATCACATTCACATAATATGTTTTGGGCGGTCTGCCAGTATGCAAGTGTTCCAGCTAAGGCTCATACACATGTGTGATCGGGGATCCTGACTCTGTGATGCCGATGTGTACTACACAAGTTTCGGCTGATAATCGGCCCAGTAGGCGTTTATCGTCCGAAACGGTTGTTTGTCGGAGATCGTTGTACGAGCGACTTAGTGGATCTCCGAGCGAACGACCGTTTCAACTGATAAGGCATCTATACACGGGCCAATTATTGGCCGAACTTCATTGTACACATCGTGCATCACAGGCCGGGACCCAAGATCCACACATGTACGAGCCTTAAGCTTGTTTTAGATGTGTGTACCTGTGTCTGTGTGGTTTTAGGGGGTTGTTTTTTGCATTGCAGATCATAAAACTAACTTTTTTTGAGGTTTAGTAAGGTTGCCATAGAAATGGAGGACTTATGAGTGGTGTATTATTAGGTGTGTGTACCTGTATCTGCGTGGGGTAGGAGGTATGTTTGGGGTTAGACCATTAAAGAGAAATGTCTCCTGGGGACCTGCAGAGTTTGAAAACTACAACTATCAGCTTCACCAACAGCAGATGGAAAGGGGAATGCATTCTGATTGTGGTTTGTGTCAGAGGGACATCAGGGTTAGTCAATAAAAGTCATCATTAAAATGGTGCTAATTCTTGCCCCAACCAATCAGATGTTAGATTTAAATGTAAATTATATCTGATTGGTTGGGCACAATTTGCACCATTTTTAACAATAAAATGTTATTGAATCTCCCTGACAGTGGTTAGTTAGTTAGTTTAGCAAAAAAAGCAGAATATAGAGAAAAAAAATGAAAGACAGAATTTGCTCTTCCAAGCCAATATAATTAAACCCAATTCACTAAATTCCACACATTAAAAATAGGAAGAAAGATTTGTCACTTTTCAATAGTCTAAAATCATATACCATACTCACTATCGAAATTGTTAACCACAGGAAAATCTCTAGAAAACTCAGAGATACTACAGCGAACAATATTATTCTTTCTTTCCACTCAAACCAAAACTAGCATTACTAATGATGGACCTTAATTGTTGCCCTCAATATCAAATGAACCATCTTATACCACTTCCAGTTAAATACTTAGCACAGCAAAAAAAATGACATGCTATTAAAACTATTCATACTAGAAATACTTCTTACTTATTACTAATCTTATATGAAAAATGCAAATACAAAAACAAATTCACAAAAATCTTGTATACAACCAAAGCTCCATGATATGAACTCAATTATTAATTCTATTAAATTGATACCCCAGAGAGATTACTTATGAACATACATTACATTGTTTCTTTCCTACTTGGCACCTCATAACTGTCTTTTCTAATATGTTAATGTATTTTCTATTGTTTGTTTCTTATTTATTAAGTTAAATTTACTTACACTTCATACCAATTCCAAATGAAATATAGAACGTACAT
Source organism: Hymenochirus boettgeri (assembly GCA_019447015.1). Lineage (NCBI taxonomy): Eukaryota > Metazoa > Chordata > Amphibia > Anura > Pipidae > Hymenochirus > Hymenochirus boettgeri. The sequence continues at coordinate 192,603,687 of CM033469.1, read as the reverse complement.
CTAACAGTGTTATAATAATAACAATTCAAATTAAAGTACATAAAATCTGTATCTATTATTCACAGGGAGGTGAGAACACTTATTCCACCTCCTGGAATAAAAGAACGCCGGGTAACAGTGCAACACTTACCTATTGGCACACCCCTCGCAGCTCCTTCCCAGCTGTCAGGTGCACTGTCCCGACTGAGCATCTTTCTTGACAATTGCGCCAATACAAAAGATGGGTGAGCAATCTTGGCACGTCTCCGCAGCTGAGAAGCAGCGCGAGTGTAGCACGGGTAAGGTAAGTGTTGCACTGTACCTGGTGTTCGATGGGAATAAACGTTCCACTGATGTACTTTAAAAATCCAGTTAAGTGTCCCTTTAATATTGAGTTAATGTCTTGAAAATGTAAGAACTAAAGAACAAAAAGTAATAAGCAATTAAAGGGGGAAACTAAAGTCTCCAGACAACACTGCCCCAATGAAGAGCCCATTCACAAATATACAAACATCTGTGTCTCACCATCTCCCTTTGCAGTGGATGCTGGGTGTGATTTATGGAAAAAAACCTGGGGTACTAGGGGTCAGCTCCCATAATTCACTTATCTTGGAACACCAGTACACTTCACAGGAAGTTGCAGCCTGCATCCTGTGCCCTGGGGTAAATCTGTCTTTGACAAAATCAACAAAAAAATCACAGTGGTGGTTGGAAAGAATTAAAGTTTCTAGAATGGCTAATTTAAAATATAATAGAGGGTGATTCAATAAAAATTCTTATCGTTGAAAATGGTGCTAATTTTGCTCAGAAAGGTAGGAGGACAGTCTAGGTTTGAAAGCATTAATGGATGTCACTAGGCCAACAAGAGAGTTCCAAAGGTAGTGGAGCGCACGAGAGAATGGTTTAAGGCGGGAGGCAGCAGTGTTAGTTGGGGGTCTGTGGAGAAGATTTCCATGCGATTAGTGAAGGGCACAGCCTGGAACATAATGGACCAAGAGAGAAGATTCGTAGGGGTGCAGTAGAACGAAGGGATTTTAAAGGTTAAAAGCAGGGTATTGAATAAGATTCTTTGTTTGATGGGAAGCCACCCTATGGACTGAAGTATCGGGGTTGCGGTTTCCTTTTGAGGAGAGCAAGATGATCCGAGCTGCGAGTTTAAGTATAGATGGAGAGGAGATGAGAGGCCGGGATTAAAGCAGTAGTAATGTTACAGTAGTTGAGACGAGAGATTATAAGGGCATGGATGAGCATTTAGTAGTTGAGAAAGAGAGAAAAGGCGGATCTTGGTAATATTGCGAAGGGAAAAACGACAGGTCTTAGTGACATTGTTTGTGATGATGGAAGGAAAGCAGGAGTCAAAGATCACTCTAAGGCAGCATGCAGATTCAACTGGATTAATGACCATATTGTCAATAGAGATGGAGAATGGTGGACTAGGTCCCAGTTTAGGGGGGGGAAATGTTAATTCTGTTTTGGATAGATTGAGTTTAAGGCGGCGGTGCGCCATCCAGAAGAGATAGAGAGCAGACATTTAGAGATTGGTAGTGAACTTCAGGGGTTAGCACGGGGGTGGACAAGTAAATTGAGTATCATCAGTATATAAGTGATACTTAAAACCAAAAGAACTTATTCATTTTACTTAATATTTTTCCCAGAGAGATAGTGTAGAGGGAGAACACAAGGGTCCTAAAACCGAGCCCTGAGGGACCCCCACCTAAGTGGCACAGGAGAGGAAGTCTTATTAGCAAAATAGACAGTGAAAGATCTGTTAGAGAGATAGAAGACAACCACGCCGCAGCTTGATTTTGGATGCCCAGAGAATATAGAATCTGCATAGAAGAGAGTGGTCCACAGTATTAAAGGCAGCCAATAGGTTAAAGGGCATGTCCACCCCCAAAACTATAATCCCCCAACTACTGGCCCCACCATGTAGTGTAGTTTAATCCTTACCTCACATCCCAGCTCCATAGGGTTCTCTCTTGTAAACCCCCCCCCAAAGTCCCAAAACTACCACCAGGAGGATAGCAGGGCTCTGCTGCTATCTTGCCTCGGTAGATATTTGCCATGCGCACTGCAGCCCTTCTCCCCCCTCCCTCCCCTCCCGTTTCTACTATCCCTCCCCCTAGCAGAAATCCCCCTAATATGCTGCTCCCCCATGTCCCCAGCCCCAACCGCATATTTTCTTTTCAAAAAGCTCCCCAAACTCTTACTTACCTCTCCGCTTTCCTCGCTGCACTGAGTGACCGGCAGCCACGTCCGTGATTGGCTGCCGCTCAGCCAATCACAGACGCGACTGCCGGTCCCGCCCCTCTGCTTGCATTCTCGCAAGCAGGGCCGGCAGTGCGGCGGAGGAACGAGGGGAGATAAGTAAGAGTTTGGGGGGCTTTCTGAAAAAAATATTTATGCGGTTGGGGCTGGGAGACATGGGGGAGCAGCATATTAAAAATCCATTTAGGGGTGGACATACCCTTTAAGGAGAAGAGGACCGAGAAGAACTGTCCTTTGTCTTTGGCAGCTTGTAGGTCATTGAGATATTGCAGAGGGCCGTTTCAGTTGAATGACCGTCGGAATCCTGATTGTAACAGGTCCAATAAGTATTAGCATGGAGGTATTTAGTAATGCGTGTAGAGACAAGGCGTTCTAAGAGTTTTGAAGCAAACGGTAAATGGAGACAGGGTAGTAGTTTGACAGACAGGTAGGGTCCAGAGAGGGTTTTTTAAGAAGAGGTTTGACACATGCATGTTTAAAGGCAGCAGGAAAATCCGAGGTCAGGGAGGAATTAAAATGTGAGCAAGAGCAGGCAAAAGGATTTAGTGCAGTGTCTGAGTAAGAAGGAGGGCATGGGGTCAAGGGTACACATGTGAGAAATTCTTTCTCCTGTGTTGCCTCATGTGATTACTGAGCATGCTTGCCCTTATTAAAAAAAGTCTGGTCAGATGGAAGGTGGAGTGGTTTAAAAGAGGGAGCGGGGGATACTTGAGCTAAAAAAGTAATGGAATGAAGTCATGCAGCAACACACACACCTAAGTGTAAGTGTTACATACATACATTTATTATAGATTAAGGCTGTGCCACACTATGACGCACAAAAAAAACGCTAAGCCACTGTCCACTTTTGTCATCCGCTTGTGTCCACTTTTTGATGCTTGCGCTTGCATAAAAAGACGCATGTCCTAGTAATTGTGTCGCTTCTACCTGCTTCTGTCGCTTTTTATGCGCTTCCATTGACTTGTATAATGATTTTGACAAAAACAGACCAAAAATGGTGATCACGTGTTCTAAAATCGCAACGGATCCAGAGTACACAGTGGGGCCTACTTCCCGAGATGCACATTATAAATAAAATGGGTTTTACCCAGTATTTCACTGCAGCAAAACCTAACTTGCAAGACACTTATCCAATGCCTTCTATCCCCTTCAGCAGAGAGTTGCCAGACACCAGGATTTGTTCTCTGTATCAGAGCAGTACCATCCAAATTGGGATCTCCGACCTTGTTCAGAAACACAGTTTCTTACACTAGTACAGTATGTGTCTCCTCTTTTACATTGTATGTTGTGTAAAGCTTCTAAATCTAATATAGTGGATATATGAAAATATTATCCTAGAAGAGTACTGAAAATATATATTTTGATTTTGCCATTTAAAATCAATTTTAAAAAATTATGTATTGTGACCAGCCTGTCGGATGTTGTGATTTTAATCACTTGACAATTTAATTTTATATTACATTTTAGATACAGTTATGCTTTGCTCTGAATAATTGTTAATATAATGTGTTTTCATCTGAACAGAAAATCTCCTGACAATTCTTCCCAACAGGAATTTCATTGTAATGATTCATGTACAATATAAAGGATACATAGAACTATATATAAGGAAACATTTATGTATCTGGAAGGAACAGGTTTGATAAAAAAAATGAAACTGTCATCAGCTATCAAGAAATTTATTCCAGTGCAAGAGATCTCTGCATTCCCTCGGCAAACAGACCCCTAGTCACACTCAAGAGCTACAGCGATTTCAATGGTAAATTTGCCATTCTGTATAAATAATCAAGAAATATATGTAAAATAACAACCAAAAGTACTTGGAGACGTCCCTTCAATTAAAGGTGAGTGACTGGTTGTGTACATGCTTTATTTAGAATGTAAATATCTCGTATGTATCTATGTGCATGATTTTCCAGTTCTCAATACAAATAAATATTAGACTTTATAGGAGTGGTGTTTATTATACTAATGCAACAAAGTTAAAAGCTCTTGTTTATGGCCTCAGGCCCCCTTAAAATTTATAAACAAACATTGGGGTATCAAATAAAATAATATTTAATAATAATTTATAATATAATATAGAATATTTAATATTTAACTGTGTGTAAGTTTAAGATTATCAATCCCTTTAACTGTTTGAACTCAAAAAGTGGGTAGCTCACATGGATATCAGGGGCGTAAAATCTGTCACTGTGACCACCATGAAAGAAAACTAATTGTGCTCTCCTCTACTTCCTCTTGAGAACGGCTGAATGTGATCCAAAATGTCTATGGTACATGATGTACTTATTCCAAAAAAATATTTCTTACAAATCCCAGGACTGCTCATTTGTACTGGATATTGTCAGAGACACCAGGGTAGAGAAACATGAAAACTAAATCAAGTGCCGTTCCCACTTATCGGGGAACTACTATACTATATAAACAATCAAGTTGGACCGCACAAAAAAAATGCAATACCTTTTCTTTTGCATTTGTGTCAGCACTTCTTTGTTTTTTGGTTTTGCATTGCGTTTGTGTCAGACAGGACACAACACCCCTGACACACACCCTCTTCTCCCACAATTTCCCAACTACTTACACAACTCACCAGTTTTTTAAACAGCCAATCGCACGTACATAAGTAAAGCTGTTTTAAAACCCAGTACCAGAGCGGCAGTAGTTTAAACAGATGATCGCGTGCACCTTTACTTACTTAGACTATCTCCATACTAATACGTGATCAGCAGTAATTAAACAGTTTATCAGGGTACTAATTGAGAGATTGGCAGGCCCTCTTACCCCCCTCCCGTCGCTGTACCAAATTGACCAAAAGCAATGCATGCATGCTTTTGAAAAAAGGATCAGAATCCAACACTCATAGTAGGACCTGGTTTCTGCGATTTCCATTGAAAATGTGTAATTTATGAAAATGCATGCAAACAGAAAAACAAATAAATGTTTTTATTTTTTTCTAAAAAGGAAAAATTATTAATATCTCCTCTAGTTTTCTTTGCATTCATATCCCAAATATTATAAAAGAAATGAGAGAAAACATTTAGTTTAATTCTGTAAACAAAAAAATCTTCTAGGTTTCACATTGAGCCAACAATATTCGTCTCTATCATCCTTGTTGCATGACACAAGGATACGGTGAATCACCATGCATATAGTCACTTTCAGGGTTTTCAAATAAAAGTTCTTATCGTTTTAAAATGGTGCAAAATTGCCCCAACCATCATGTTAGCTTTCAAATGTTAATAAGATCTGATGGTTGAGGCAAATTTAGCACCATTTTAGAGGATACAAACTTTTATTGATTAACCCTGTTTATATTTACACATTGTAAAGTGTAATTACATATGCAAGAAGAGGTGCAAAGGTTGCCATGCTATTAATTTGCAGATGTTAGCTTTTCATGGGGTTACTGCAGTAAGATAACATCTGATTGGTTGTTGAATGTTGATAGCACAGGCTAGCATTTGTACTTATTATACTATCATAGGTAGAGTACTGTGATACTTTTCATTTGGATTAACCACTTTTCACAGATGATTTTTATGAGATGATGTTTTTACATTCTGTTTTACCTTTCTTAGGATAAAAAATCTCAAAATCTTACTGTAGTTAAAACAACTTTACATTTACAATTATGTATACACAACATATCGTATAACAGAAACGTCTCACAAAATTTCCCATTTACAAATACAATTAGCTTGTGTAATTTACTGCGTCAGTGTTATAATTAATGTAAGCCATTATGTTGTTTTCTCCAGATATAACAATATTAATAATTACTTTAATTGTTTAATTCTTAGCATAAAAGAATAGAGAGAACTACACTACTGGGAAATATTTCTTTTTTCTGGGATTTCATAGCTTTCACTCATACAAGTCATTGTATTTATAGTCTTCTTTATTATCTATACTGGGACTTTGGTTGGAAACTTCCTCATCATTGTCCTGGTGGCAACCAATCGAAGCCTTAAAGTGCCAATTATTTCTTCTTCTATTCATTTGTCTTTATCAGATATATTTCTTACCACCACTACAGTTCCTAATATGTTACATTAACATTGAATGAAGGAGGACGCATATCCATTGCTGGATGTATAACCCAATTTTATTTTGGGCTGTTCAGAATCACATGAGTGCCTCTGCTTTCAGTGATGTCTTTGGATCGCTATCTGGCTATATGCTCTCCATTGCACTATATATCAGTGATGAATCGAGCTGTTGTTATTATTTGTGGAGTTGTTGTTGGTCCTTAGGCATTGGTCTAATGTTAATACACACCCTTTGGTGAGCATGTTACATTCTGTGGACCATGGATAATAGTCATTTCTTCTGTGACTTTGCTCCACTTATTAAACTTTCGTGCTCTGACACTTCCATTGTGGAAATTGAAAATTTCCTTTTAGCTATCCCTGTAACCATATTCCCATTTGCTTCATCATAGCTACATATGTGTGTATCTTTTAACAATCATAAGAATCTCTTCACACATGGACGACAAAAGGCCTTTCAACATGCAGTTCACATTTGATTGCTGTGTGCATGTATTATGGGACATTAGCCGCAATTTATGTAAATCCATCAAGAGGGAGCTCTTTAAATATGGAAAAGAGTATGTCTCTGCTATACTTTGATTACTCCATTTTTGAACCCAATAATTATAGCCTGAAAAAACCAAGAAATTAGATCAATTCTAAACATGCACATGCAAAGATGTAAAAAAAAAGTGTTGTTGTTAAATACCATTTACATAAACATTAGAATGTTTAACTAGCCAGTCCCGCATGTCCCTTTCTAACTGTTCAGAAATTTTCTGGGGGTAACTAAAACGTTAGATGAAAATCTATAAAAAAATGCAGTGATGTAACTATAAACTAAAATGCCCCTTCCCTGTTTTATCTATAGTTGTTGTCTTGAAGAGGCTGTATCTGTCATAGTAAAAGTTGGTGCCTCCTGGCTCCTGAGCCTCTTGCAGTCTAGGGCTGCTCTTGTGTTATGCCCCTATAAACATAATGGAATTGCACTGATGATTAACCACAGTCAGGAAATACAGACTGAATGCTGTAGCCAGTATTTCCTTATTGGAAAAAGGGTGTTAGCGGTCCCCGCAACGTGTTATGCTTATTGGATACACATCTTAGGAACCTATAGTCACAAAAACATTTTAAAGGGCAACTATAGTGAAAAAAAAACTTTGTCTGTATACAATGTATAGATCACTTAGTATAAGCTGCCTTACTTGTTTCTGTGTGGCTTCATTTCTCACACTGGCACAAGTTTGTACCAAGCTGTGTAGTCCCCCCCCCTCTCTGTCTACTCCCCCTCAAGCAGTGACGGGCTGTATACAGAGTCTGAGCATGTCAGTTGAAAGGACTTAAATGAAGTGCTGACATCCTGTTGACCCCTCCCTTCCAGAGCTAGACTGCAGCAATCAAAGTGTGGAATAAAGTAGCAATATGCTGAAGGGAGGGGCAGAGGGGGAGAGAGGACAAGTGGTGCTGAGATTCTTTACAAGTAAGTTACTGAACTCTCCCTGTTCTCAACTTTGCTAATTGTTATTTATTTTTTACCTAAAGTTCATATCTCTCCCCTGCTTAGCTGAGATCATAATCCTGAAGAGAGTCAGTGTAACAGCAGCTTGTAGTGAGACCTTCAGAAAACACAGTGACACTGCTTGTTGTCCTGTTACATTTCAGTTGCTTTATCTATATATTTCATACATTGCCTGTGTGTTTTTGTTTGGTATATAGTCTGTATTACTGTATTATATATACTGTATTAGTTGTCCATTTGAATCACTGGTTTTGTATGTATATAAGATATTTTTGGGGGGGAGGGGCTGTTTTATATGTGTGTTATGCTCATATTACTGGGTTAATGGTTTATTGATTGTGTTTAGCACTACAGCATTTGACTATATGTTGCACATGGTACATATAGTGTGGGTGAGGGGAGTGTGTACAGTACTGCAGGGGAACTTTGGATTGTGTGGGTGTGTGGCCTTTGAGTGACAGAGTGACAGCTCCTACAAATCAAAGCATATTCAAAGGCTTATATCGGTCGGGGACTATGAAGAATTTAAAGAAACTAAAGGTACCCTGGTGGTTGGGATGACTTATAGGATACATTAGAAGAAATAAAAAAAAAACAATTTTCCTCACTATAATGCCCTTTAATACTCCATAATCTAAAAGCACTCCCCCCCCCCCCAAAAAAAAACACCAATAAACTGTAAATTACAACTTCCAGTACATGGCATTAAAGTAAATGTACTCCCCCGAAGAACTGGTTAACTCTGCATGTGCATTGTCTGGCCACACATTCAGTCACCTGTTCTACTATCAGTAGGAAAACTACAGAGGGGCCAAGGCCCCTTGCACATTTCTTGTTGGGCTCCAAACACCTCTCCCAGCTCCCTCACTCCAGTTACAGCTAACAGCTGTCTTAAACACCAGCACCGGACCATCAGTATTTTACAACAGCTAATCATGTGCGCCTACACTTAAAGGGCAGGTCCAACTGTTACCATACCAAATTGCATATGTATTATTATTGATTAATGGACTGTTACCATACCAAATGGTATATGTATATATTATGATTGATTGTGTGTTAGTTTGTTGGTTTGTTGTAGCTTGTCTTAGAAGAGACCAGTTTCCCAGCATCACATAAACAAAGAATCAGGTTTACAATCTTTGATTAGATCAGGATCCTTGGTTTATGACTCTTTTATGGTCCATCTATTATTAAGGGCCGGTCCATCCCAAAACTATTAGTCCCCCCCCACTAATGGCCCCCACCATGTAGTGTAATAAAATCCTTACCTCACATCCCAGCTCATATGGTTCTCCTGTAGTCCCCCCCCCAAAGTCCCAAAAACTGCCCACCAGGAGGTAGCAGAGTCCATATAGGACTCTGCCTCCTGTCTCGCCTCGGGAGAAGTTTGGCATGTGTACTGCAGCCTTCTCCCCTCCTCCCATTTTGCGATCCCTCCCCTTACCATAAAAACCCTTGCCCATATATTAGTATATCTTCCCCAGCCCCACAGCTAAAAATAAGTCCCCAGAACTCTACTTACCTTCCCTCTCCTCCGGCATTCCGAGAAGCCGGCAGCCGTTGCCCACCCCCTGCTTGCAGTGTCTGCAAGCAGAAGGCCGGCGTCGGAGGAGAGAGGGAAGGTAAGTAAGATCTGGGCACTTTCTTAAAACTATTTTATAGCGGTTGGGGCGGGGGAAGGCATTCTATTATAGGGCAAATTTTTTTATAAGGTGAACATGCCCTTTAAGAACACAATAATGGTCACACCTGTTATCTACATTGCACAAGGTGGAGACGCCAAACCTGTATTCTAATGAAGGTGCCGGGAACCTGGTCCTGCTACTCTTGAAGTGTAAATTAGGGAAAGTTAATTCTGGAGGGAAAATAGGTAGACTGGTAGCACAATAGAGATGTTTGAACTGACCAATCAACTCCTGCAATGGACAAAATGATTTTACAAACCAAATAGAAGTCACAATGCTATGTTGAGTCTTTTTAATCTCTCTCTCCTTGGAGGTGGAAGACCTAGAGCTAGGTACACACAGTACAGATTTCTGAAAGATGACAGACGGATCTGCAAGATCCTGTCTGCATCTTTCAAAGATCTGCATACACACAGTCCCGAGCGTTCTCCCTATAGGAAACGCTCGGGACTGTGTGTTTCACATCGGCCGCGCTAGACTCCCTATAGGAGTCTAGCGCGGCCGATGGAAATTTTCGGCCTTCCCGAACGAGCGTTCGGCCGACCCGATCGTTTGGCGGCCGCCGCTCGTCGTTCGGGAAACGAACGTACACACGTAACGATTAAGCCCCGATACCGTCGGATCCGACGGTATCGGGGTTAATCGTTATGTGTGTACCCAGCTTAGGGCCATGCACTTCAAGAAGTAACTATCTTTGTCTAAATCCCTTTGTTTGTGTTTTGTTATTTGTCTTTGTTTTATGTTTGAAGCATGCTTTTTAATTAATAGTTTTAGCTGTTATATTAGATTAATTTATTAGATTATACTGTGTTTAAATAATGTTATTTGATTGAGCTATTGCTTCTGATTTAAGTAATTTCTATAGTTAAAAAGGTAATATTAATATATATATGGTATGTATGTGAATTTATCATATCATATAAGATATATAATAATCTAAATTAAATATATTACCATTGTCAGAATTTATGCAACATAACCTCAAAACTGAAATTTAACCCTACTGGCCCACTGTAGTGTAAAAAAATCCTCTTACACCATACTCCTATACCTATACTCCTTATGGTTCTCCTGCAGTGCATGTGCAAAGTCCCAGAAAGTGAAGAGTAGGAGCTGTCTGTGTGTCATCCGGTCCTGCTTCTTCCTTGTCCTCTGAGAGGACTCTGGCATGCGCAAGGGGAGCTTTGCTGTTTAGGCATTTATATATATCCCTTATATTGTATAAATTATTATATCTCATAGGAGATTGCATTGAGTTTTTAGGAGCTTCCAATGTGGTGGGGGCATAGTATATTAACTAGGAAAGGTGTATATGTATGTGTGTACTATGTCACTGTTACCATTTAAATGACCATCAGTAAATGTATATAAAATTTAGCACTGACTTATATTAGGTACAACACAAAATATACAAAATACATAAACTTACTTACAGAGCTGAGATCCCTGTTTTAAAATGGAATGGTCAAATGGCAGCTTAAACCACACCCTGTGTCTGCTCCATATGAAAGGAAGTATAATCCAAAAAAGTTTCTGTCTTCTACACAGGATATGATGTGTATTGTAATGGACATATACACCAAGGCTCCTCATATACCACCTCCAGCCTACAGGTGGTGTCAGTGAGTAATAAAATACAAGACATCCTGCTCTTTATGGTAGGAGGAGAGAGAGTGAAAGTGATTGTAATGTGTGATTTGGAGTGATATTGACTGCAACACAAGATCCTGGTATGACGATCCTGTTACCACCTGTTGAGAGGACAGATTATTAAACAGACAATTTACCTTATTGGATACAAACTCTGAGGAAACAGATAAGTTTATACATCAAGTTACAAGGACACACAATATACAGGCCTGGTCAATATATAAAGTGGTGCACCATAGGCAGGGACACCCCTGATTACTGCACGTTATGTGGGAACCTGTTTATGTGCACTGTCTGCTTTGTGCCAGACCACCAGAATACCCTCTGTGTGCCATGCTACCCATAGTCCTTCCATAAATCAGTGATCTGAGAAAAATTGCTGTCAGCGGGGCTGGTAATACCATTTATTCTCCCTGTTTGCTTTGATATTTGTTCTCTGTATTACGATATGGAGGCTGCTACTGATAGTATTGATTTAAATCCTCCTGTCCTACGCCTTTTGCTTAGTGGTAAAGCCAGGCAGGATTTACTGTAATACTGAAATAAAAGCAGTTATCAGTACTAAAATTGCTCTGAAGCAACTTTTTTTCAATTAGATCTGTATAAGAGTTATATAATGGATAAATCCATTTCTTTAGGTAAACTGGGAGTGAGAAATGTTTTTGTTTATACGTTAGATTATTAGGGAAATGCTATTACAATAACATGATGCTGTGAGGTACATTCTGTTATAATATATGAGGTACCATCACCACTGCCGTGTTATATACTAATAATTATTAACCTACTATGTTAGTTTCAACCACACAGTGTAGCAGGATTGCCTGGGTCTACTCTCAGACCTGTAGGATTATCCTATTGGTTCTTCTGGAAGCTGGTGACTGTCTGAGTAACAGTTTAAAATTACCTGTGTAAAGATTCTATAATAATAATGTGGCCTGGATTATAAAGGGAGCAACAGTGGAATATATCCTTATAAAAATCACTCAACTACGTAGTTGTAGTGATTTTTATAGAATATATACCACCGTTTCCCCATTCAATTGCCGTCCTCCTTCCGCACCTTCCCTGTCAAACCCAGCAATCAAAAAAAGAGCGGTAAAAACCACAGACCTTTACTGTGCAAGAAAATCCTTCTCAGTCCTCCATGTGAAATCCATCTCTCACCCAGTAACCTTTTAAATCCTGTCAGTTGTCAGTACGCTGAAACAGCCGCTCTGATTGCACAGACTGAACGAGGCTGAAGTTCGGTCATGGCTGACAGGATTTAAAAGGTTACCGGGTGAGAGATGGATTTCACATGGAGGACTGAGAAGGATTTTCTGCACAGTAAAGCTCTGAGTTTTTCATCAATCTTTTTTCTTGCAGGGTTTGACAGGAAAAGTGCAGGGAAGTGGATGTAAAGGGAGCAGGAAAATTCCAGAGAAAAGACTGTTAAAGTTAAAGTCTGGTATGTATTCATTTCTATTTATTCATTTACCAATTTTTTTGCAGGGCTGACAGGGAATATACCTTGTTTAATTACTTAGTGAAAGGATAACAGCTGGAGACTAGCCATCAAATTAAAATTTTTTAAACTTACATATTATAAGAAATAATACGCCCCATTACAGTGTATATAAGGTTTATAAAGTCACCTCGGAGTTCCCTGTCTGATAAAAGCACTTGACCTCGGTCTCGTGCTTTTATTGGCTAGGGAACTCCTCTGTTCCTCTGTGACTTTATATCCTTATATTACACTGTAAGGGGCGCATTATCCCTTATATATCCACACATAGCAAAACATACACACACATCATTTCCATGTGCACCAATGGGCAAAATTTATATAATATATAATATACGTAAAACAGCTATTAGAAGCACTCAAAGGGACTTACCAGAAAGGGCATGTCCACCCCAACTGAAATTTGCCCCAATTTTGGGCAAACTGTGTAGTGTTAATGACCCCTACCTTTCTATTCTGCTGCATATGGTTGTCCTGATGGCCGAAGTACAGTCACAGGAAACTGAAGCATTTTTTCTGTAGTAATTCGTTTTTCACCTCCTGTTTCTCCTCCAAAAATGTGCTTTTATATGGTCAAGGAACTCCTCTGTGAAATAATATCCTTATAAAACAGTGTAACAGGCACGTTATCTCTCATAGAATTATCATTTAAAAGTTCAAAATGTAAACTGTAAGCAGGTTTTGCAGGTCACTTGTGCAACTGCGGTAAATGGTTTAATACCCTGCATGATTTGCATGATTTTGTAATGCTAGCAAACAGCTGGGTTTAAATTGTACAGTGAGTAAGACCTGATAAGAATTTACCCTGAACTCCCATGTGCATTGCACTGTGGACTTAAACCAGCTAAAGGTAAGGGGCTAAGTGAGTATAACAACACTTGCGATTAGCGTGTCTTTAAAGGGCATGTCCACCCCCAAAACTTAATCCCCCAACTACTGGCCTCACCATGTAGTGTAGTTTAATCCTTACCTCACATCCCAACTCCATCTGGTTCTCCTGTAGTCCCCCCCCAAAGTTCCAAAAACTGCCCCCAGGAGGCTAGCAGGTCCATATAGGACACTGCCTCTACCTGGCCTCCCGGAAAATTTCCTGCCATGGTGCTGCAGCCCTTCTCCCCCTCCCCCCCCTCCCTCTCCCTCCGCTTCTACTATCCCTCCCCTAGCATTAAACCCCCCTAATATTCGTGCCCCCCATGTCCCCCAGCCCCAACCGCATGTTTGTTTTTTTTAAAAAGCTCCCAAACTCTTACTTACCCTCCGCTTTCCTCCGCTGCACTGAATGACCGGCAGCCGCGTCCGTGATTGGCTGCCGCTCAGCCAATCACAGACGCGACTGCCTCCCGCCCCTCTGCTTGCTTCTCGCAGTGCGGGCGGAGGATCGAGGGGAGGTAAGTAAGATTTGGGGGGCTTTTAAAAAAACAAAACATGCGGTTGGGCTGGGGGACATGGGGGAGCATGATATTAAATTTTTATTTTAGGGGTGGACATAGCCTTTAACACTACTTTCGGGCACTGCGCCTTGTGGTTCATCACACTGCAAGTATCTTCCATAGTACAATTTTTTGATGTTGCCAAGGCCATCAAGCTCTCTGCCACCAGGTAAGTTACAACATTGGTTAATTAAATAATTCCTGCTGAGAATGTGCACCACCAAGTGTAACAATCTGCAGTGCTATCTAAGACAATAGGCATAGGAACTAAAGTGTCTGTGCACTGTAGGACTGGGGGGGAAAGAGGGGGTGAACAGGAGGAGGGGCTGGGCCCAGGAGGAAGCCAAGTAGACTGCCAGGGGTGGAGCAGCAAGTGAATGGAGAGAGGGATCTCCTGTAAAGTAAAAGACAGTAACCACCCAGTTTAGAAGTGATTGTTCCCCAGTGGTTTGTGACAGAGTCAAGGACAAAAGTTTTGCCTCCAAACCATCCTCCTTTGGATTTACTGGTCCACCATTTTGCCACTAAAAACTGTAAGTCACCCTATGCCAGAGTGAACTGCTCTGACATTTACTTATCTGTCTGTGTGACACCCATATGGACTGTGGATCTGCTTGCTTAGTGCTCAGACAGTGCTTGCCCAGTGTCATCCACCTATTTGCAGCAGGGAAGGAAAGTGGCCTTGTGAAAATGACCCTGCCTTCTTACCTATTTGGAGCTTTTGTGCATGTGTTTTGGCAACCGAAGTGGACTAACTGACAATATTCTTGTTGAATTACTATCTACGCTGGTAGTTGATATCAAATGCTGGAATAAGGCTGGCGATAGTGTAAGGGCAACAGAACTGTTCATGGCTCTACTTTAGATAATTTGCTTTTATTTTTTTTTAGAATTGTGAGACTATGACTTTTACTAGTGATGTATTATTGATTGGTGTTTATTGGGGATGACGGTTGGAGAGGGTTTAATACCTTTGGCATTTTGGACATAGTCTTGTTGTGTATGGCCTGCTTTATCTAGTTCATGTTGTTAGTGACTATTTTGGTTAAGTGGACCCCCTGAGGTAGTTTCAGAAGGTGTCTGTCCTTGTTTTTTTGGGGAGGGTTGGCAGGATAATTAGATTGTAACTCTTGCGGGCAGGGCTCGACATTCCTAATTGTCAGGCATGCTGGACTTTATCCATTTATTACATAATTTCTATATATGGCCTTGGTCTAACGATGATATGAAATGTTTTTCATTTTATTTATCTGGTAAGATTGCCACTTATGCCCCTTTGGATACCGTTTCAGGGGATCAATACAAAGTCTTATCATATAACATGGTGCTAAATTTTGCCCCACACCAATCATTATTATTAACATTTGAAGGCAAGTGGTGGGGCATAATTAGCACCATTTTTAACGATGAAGAACTTTATTGATTAACCCCTGTTTTGGTATTTTAAATATGTGTCATACGTGCTTAAATCACAGTGGAGCTTAGGAAACTAAATTATCATAATACAATCAGAAAGTAATATACTAAAAAGTAGCAAATAGAAATGCAGATGTACACCTCCAATACAATCTTCAAAAGTTAACTCTGACCATCTTACATACTCTGAGCACAACTCGTAACCAGCTCGCAGGCGCAAGACGTGGGTCCTTCCTTTGATGGGTCATGTTAGTAAGTACCTATATGCTCATTGTGGAGATCAGAGAAAGATAAGATTATAGAACGTAAGTGGCTATTAAGTGGGGGGTAATCTTTCACATAGAATTTCAGAAAATCTTTTGGGGCGGATTGGTACCCATTAACAAAAGTCCAAAAGATTCCTTCAGGGCCCACAGCCAGAGATAATTTATGTTCGTACTATGTATATTCTGTATTATTTATGCACCTGCCTCGGCTTTACTTATAGAAGGTCCCTAAGCCTGAAATGGCCAAATATCTACTATACCTCCGATAGGTGGTGGCCATGTGAGGTCACTGACCTGTGTTTAAGTGACTGTCCTGTAAAGTTAGTGGGATTGTGGAGATTTCCTGTTCTGTTCCGAATGTTCCACTGGAGTTGGTCAGTTATCTTTCCTGCTATTCCGAACTAATTCCCTCACTGGTTGTCGCTGGTCTCTTTGTTCTGTGTCTATTGTTACCGTCTGCTTCCTCATGAACTTCCATCCTTCCACCAGTAGCCACCCCAAGGGCATGTTTCTAAGTTATTCAGGATCCCACCCACATCCTAATCTTTGACCAGATCGCATATTGTCTATTCTCACGTCATCATCCACCCCGTCCCATGTTCTTGTCCTGAGAGCTTCCTGTTCCAGAACCTTGGTGCCTTGCCTCCTGAATCTTTGGTCCTGTTCCCTTTTGCCTGTCTTAGTCCTTTGTTATTTTACGTTTAAGGGAGATCTTCGTGTAATTAAGTCTAATGTATTAGTCCTTTGTTTTTTATCTTGTTCATGTCACTGTGGTAGATGGTGTTTCAATCAACAGGTTCCCTTGATCTCTGACATGCAGTTCTTTCCATGTTTCTCGGCTGCCTTGCAGCAAGCACCCATCACTGGGAGCTGAAGTGGATATTCTCAATTTAATAGGCTGGAGGGGGGGGTTTTAGTAGATGTGCTTTTTTATCCGTGAGGAGGCAGGAGATTGAGGGGACTTTATCTGGTGGTTGGCTGGGGTTTCTTTTGGGAGGTGGAGACCGGAGAGGAACGTATGTCCGATTCTCTTTTGCTCTAGATCTTATGTGAGGGTGGTACTTCCTTTTTCATATTTGATACCCATATGTCTTTAGTCAATTTCAATTTACTTAATAAATTAGAAGAGTTGTAGAGTTCAACAAACATTCATATCTATAACTAGTGGTATCTGGATTTCAGCTTCAGATTGACATAAGTGGAAGGTTACAAGAGTAGACAAAGAATAGAATAAATTTGGTTCTTCCTAACAACTAATAGGAGATTAAATTCCTGCGGACGATTAAGTATCGCTGCTAACAATTAGCTACACCACTATAACCAGTACAATGAACTTACAACACATTAATACAACAAGTTCAATATTTCATATATCAGAATTTTCTGTATATTCAAGAAAAAACACAACCTATGCAACATAGTTCATATAAGAAATAAAAGTCTACAACTATTTCAGTTTATTTTTTCCATTTACAAAAACAGTGCGTAGTTCCAAACAACCTTACCGATATATATAAGGAATATGAAAGGACAATATAACCATCTTTCCTCCTTTCCAACAATAACATAACTAACAGGATTAAAACCGAAAGGGGTTTTCACAACCTGGGTTCAGATACATTGTTGTACTTACTGAAGTTTTTATCTCACCCGCATCCGTCCACATTCAGTTACTGTCAGTAATACATCGCGATTTGCCATGGGAAGACCAACTTCTTTATAGAGAGTTGGACTAATTGCAACTAAGCAGTGAAATCAGAAAGAGGAACAATACAAAATGAGGAGTATTTCTGTAGAATCCTCCACTGACCAGTAAAAGCATCCAAGGTGTGAAGTGGACTTAGGGGGTTAGTCCTCACCCTTGGTACTTTAAAATAGGTAAAAGAAGAGAGCGCGAGGTGGAGGTTGAGTATATGGAAAAACTTAAGGATTTTTTTTAGTCCTTAACCATTGGAGTTCGTAATTTAATGCGAAGTAATAATTGGAAACACAAAACAAAAAAAGAAACAACATGTATATAGACACACACAAAAAAAGGAAGGGGCAAAGGGGGAAGAAGGATTCTGCATCAATATCTTCTAGTAACTAATAACAGATAGACGCACCTGGATTACCATTCAGCACAGGAGGTCTACCATAAACTCTAAGAAAACAGAATTAGAAATTGAGCAAACCCTAGCCAGTCGAATCCCTAGAACTCCTTTTTCCTGGATATGTACCAAGGTTTACCTATAGTGATGATCCTACAAAAGGCAAGTGACTTGTAGTATTTTATCATTTAAAGGCATGTCCAGTGCGCTGTCAGGAACATGACATAAGCCTATAATGGCCGTCACAACAGGAGTAGAAGGGCGTCAGGCAAGGGACCGGGTTAGAATAAGAGACTTCAGGGGAATCTTTGGCCTTAGGATCATGCAGAAACCTAGGTTTTGAGGGTGGTACCATTTCTAAGGCAAGAATTATTTCTAGGCTTGAATGCTCTTAACACGTGTACAGCCTAAGAAAAATGTGATCCTAAGTCTATTGTTCGATAGAGAAAAAGCTATTGAAATAATTGTTAGCAATACACAAGAGTATACATGTGAAAAAAAAACCCTTAATAGAAATTCTATTTGAAAAGGTATTATAAAGATTATTTCACGTGAGACAAGTGTTCCTCGTTAGCAACCCAGTAATAACACCTTTTATGGAATAATAGTGGGCGTCGCTAGACACGTAATTCATAATCTCGGGGATGTTATCCAGTTGCTCTCTAGCATGGCCACATTAGTGGGCGCTATCACACGGATCACGATTTTAATGGTAAGAGGACAACGTGCCTCCTCTAGGCACATGAAGACCCCGTCCATGGTGGCAAAAAAGCGATTCTCACAACAGCCTGGGATCCTTCTACAACCGCCCTCTAAATATGCTGGGTAAACAAGAAAGTCCGTAACTTGTGCAATATATCTAAGAGCAATAACTGGTTTTTTCAATGGCATAATATGCAGCCTTCCACCAACAAAAAATAATATGGGAGAAACAAACAGATGTCAAAGTCCATTACCGGGCCACATATTATGTAGCCATTTAAAACAGGGTTTTAGTCATTAGAGTAAAAAGCCTTCAAAAGGTCAAGGTGGTAAACCAGATGGGAGGCTAACATTACATGGGCATTATCGGGGTGACACTAACCGCTGTAGAGGTTGCCTATTCTTGGGAAGGTGGTGGTCTCCCTAGCGTGCATGGATTTAGTATTAAAGGCTATCACTTTGTCTTGTTTTGGGTCGATATACACAAAATGTCAACTATTTGTTACTAAATAAATTTGGCCACACGGGAGTGCTCCCACAGCCGAGCCCCCTTTTGTATACATATGTGGAGGGGTAGCTATCTTTATATTCCACGCTATATAACTAACACTTTTTGTATATGTAGCCTCCATGACTTTTTGTAGTGAACAGACAGGATAAAACCAAAAGTATTGACAGCTTACATGATGGATTGCGTGTTAATCGGAAGCAACCCCAGGCCAGCCAAAACAAAAGATATATTCTGAACGCTTATTTATAAACCTCAACCATTCTCTGTCCATCCTTAACATTGGTTACTTTCCAGGTTCTGGCTACTTTTAAAAGAGAATGGAGCGAGCGGAGATGAGTCATAGAGTAGAAGACTGTTACGGGCCAAAGCAGTTGGTTAGCAACAACATGCCCCTGTATGGCGGGGGGTGGGGTGGAAGCAATGAGTGCCACTCCTATAAGTTCTGGTGATCCAGTATATCAAAATACCAAATTATAAAGAAAACTCCAATTCTGAGCACTGTGTCGTCCCATAGGGCAGAGCTTGGGACTGAGGACGGGGAGGAAAGGCACTAGAACCAGCAAATATTAAAGGGAACCAACATCTACCCCAGTGTGGGAACTAGTGTTTTAGGTCTTCCTTTTGGTTTAAAAAATGGAGCAAAAGGTTTTGTTTTTAAAGTATATTTTAAATTGACTGACCGTTTTATTTTTATATCTGATACATGTTTTTTTAACATAAACTTATTTCTTAGTGACGTCAATTTTTATTCAAAAATATCGCATGATGTTACATTGTAGTATTGACTCATATACTGAAGTATACTCCCTAAATATTTCCTTATTTCTGGCTTTTGTCTGCCCTAAACACTTTATTAAACTATCCCTAGTTAATTAAGAAATTAGCTGATGCAACAGTCGGACTCACAGATTAGTTGTTGTTATTTTTACGTCATGTAAAATGTGTGTTACCAAAAAAAACCCTGAAGAAAACCTTTCAAAGGAGACAGATTGTTTCAGTTCAAGTTATTATTAACAAAACAAATGTTTAGGACAAAATTAACTATACATTTACAAAAGTGTGGTTGTTTTGGTTTAGAGCATAGACATTTACAGCTAGTATAACACACCATTTAATGTAAATCCTCAAAGCGTGACCGCCGAACAAATCATCTGTAAAATGTCGGGTCGTCGGGAAAGTAATGGAATTGTTCCTTGTTACAGCCGAGAATGTTAGTTGCGACCCTAGGAAAAGGAATCGTTCTGTATCCGAATTGGATACAAACACGATCGCGTTTCACTTTAGAAAGGAGCGCGTATGCACGACATAATAAAGCGCCACTATAGGGTTAATTAGAACAGAAAGTGGACAGGCCCTAATCAGCTGTGCCGGTGAGGATCGTGTGAAAGAGTAACTTATGTTCTTGCTTCGTTCCTGCTCTTCATCCATTGAGTGAAGACAGAAGGTAAAGGCATAATCCTACCTCTCAGTCCTTGCAATCAATGCTATAAATGAATAGTTCATTATTTGCAGTGAACATTCCTTCTAACCAAAAAACACCTAAATATGTTACCATCAATGTCTTGTTTCTAAAAATACCAAACATACACAATATCATCCTTTACTCCCTAAACTATTACAAGCGAACTATCTTTAAAGAAACAAACACAATAGTAGATATTTATTTATTTACTTCCCAAACTGGTGCTGGGATTTGAAACCCCTCCATATAAGTGGACACATATGGACCAGAATGAAAATTTGAAAATTCAGAACTAACTTGCAAATTCAATGGAGATGTCGAACCTTAATAATCCAAGACTGAAACCTTCGAGTAATGAGAAAATATTGAAGATTCGGCGCCGCATTTATGGTATATGGCTCAGAGACGATGGAATATCTGGGAACATGCATATCAGGTCCCAAAAATCTTGTTTAAATAAAAACTGTCCAGTACCGGAAACTTCCAATATTCATTGCCTGTTTATGGCATTCCGTGTTGTATTTCTAGATTTCCGTAATTTTGAAATATTCAGAATTTTCAAAAAAATCTGTGAGGATTGATTGCTTTTTCCTGTGCAAAGTGCAAAATTCTTCAAGCCTTTGAACCCCACTTCTCATTGCCATGGCTAACAGGGTGTTGGCACTGATAAAAATAGCTGCCATTGATGAATGGGATTCAATCAATGGCAGCTGATCGTTTTCAAAATTTAAGAAAAAATGAAAATTTTAAAATCCTCAACATGTATGGCTATTTCCCAAATTTTCCAAACGCAATTCAGAAAAATCGCGTGGATGAGAAAGTGGAATACGAGTGTCGTGTTCGCGTTCCGGTCCATCTCTATTCAGAACTAGTTCTAACTTGCACTACACTACCTTTAATTCTGACAGCTTCACGGCTGAGGCCAAATGCGATTGCACAGGAATCGTCGCACACAATCATTAGAGTAGAGGCCGAAACAATGATTCTTTGCTTTTTCGTTTGTGCTTGAGTTTCCTCATGCGATTTTGCCAGTAGTGAAACTCAATGCGACCAAAACTAAGTTAAAAGCATAGGGGGCAGTTGAGCGCAAAATGCAAACCGACGCACAATCACATACGCATCGGAAACTGTGGGGAAATTTTCGACGTTTCCTGGGATTTCAATTTTGGTGAAAATCACAGGCACAATCGCAGAGCGCAAAACGCTGCAAAACCCACTAGTGTGGCCTAGCCCCTAAGTCTATATAGAAACATGTTATCAGGACCCTTTTTTCATTATAATGAAATTTAGTTCTCCTGTAACACTGTTATGTCATAGATATACCCGTTACAATTAATACTCTTATGCTCGACCCCCAAGTTTCGGATAAAGTTTGCACGTGTATATGCCTTCCATAGATACCGTTTCTCAATCTGCAACAAAAGTCGCCCGAGGAAATGGCGTTTGTTGTGCGGTGTGTCTTGATTAGGGGGTCATGCATCAGCGTACTATCGAACGTGTTGACAGACCATTACTCTTGGGAAAATAAAAACATTTCCTTGATCATGACCACTATTAGCATAAAGTTCCTACTCTATTAGTGAAAGACCATCTAATACCTGGACCACAACAAATTGGCAATCATAAAGTACAACTACATACTGTACAAGTGCAGTGAAACTACCCGCCAGCCCGCGAATGTGTATGAGTGGCCGTTTTGGCCGAC
This sequence comes from Hymenochirus boettgeri, assembly GCA_019447015.1. Classification (NCBI taxonomy): domain Eukaryota; kingdom Metazoa; phylum Chordata; class Amphibia; order Anura; family Pipidae; genus Hymenochirus; species Hymenochirus boettgeri. Next base: position 192,581,460 of record CM033469.1, on the reverse strand, counting down.
AATTGTGGCTTCATGGGCAATTTATCGGCAGAGACAACATTTAGGATGTCATCAGGCTACAAAGAAAAACAAAGTCAGATTTTCCAAGGTATGAAATCAGTACTCAACCCAGAAAATAAAAAACATGCATATACCAACAAATTCTTAATTTTTAAAATGTATGGGATCAGCTAAATACATAAATACAATAAAACATTTATATTCCTAACAACAGGGGCGGAGGGTTATCTTTTATGAATGGAAAGGCAAAAAAAAACACATTGGCGAATGTAGCAAATTTTTAAAGCTCCGCCCCTCACCTATGCCACACCCACTTATATTTTATAGTTTAAAAAGACAAAGCAAAATAGAGGGAGAGTGTCTGCAGTTCCATTGACTCACCACTAGAGGGAGAACACAGGAAACACACGGAGGGAGAAGCAGCATTAAACAGACTGCAAGGTTGCTTGGACAGGGGCCCATGGATTTGGGGACAGAGAGGCCCCTGGATTTGGGACAAGGGGGGGCCTGGATTCGGGACAGAGGGGGCCTTGGTTGGGACAGGGGGGACCCTGATGGGGACAGAGGGGGGCCCCTGGATTTGGTACAGAGGGGGGCTTGGATTTGGTACAAAGGGGGAGCCCTAGATTGGGAAGAGGGGGGACTGATTTGGGACCGAGGAGGGTGGGCCTCTGGATTTGGGACAGGAGGGGGCCATGGCCTGGACGAGGAGGGCGGGACTTGGGCCATGGGACACTCAGAAGGGTACTCTGGCCTTGGGACATGGAGGAGGACTATAGCCTTGGACACTAATGGGGGCACTCTGGTGCTTCTAGCGCCGGTTATTGTAGCGGGCTTAATATCTAGTATATATATATATATAGTATATATAATATATATATAATATATATACATACTTGTGTAATTCTGAAGGACGCTCCTGTGAGAGCGGAAACATGTTAAGTGGACCACCACAATTAAAAAAATTGATTTGGATATCAAAGTCTCGTGAGTGCTATCGTGTTACCAGTGGCATAGCTACAGACTTATGGCTCTGATGCAAAATTCGGGCATGGTCCCCCCAACACCGCCACAAACACAAACAGCACTGCAACCATATAATCATAAAATGCTTTGTATATAACCACTGGTAAAATAGTTGGCCACAAGACTGGTTAAATGCTTGGCATGCGGACACTGATAAACTGGTTGGGAAACTGGCACTGCACAGCCAGACCAGCCGGCATGGTTTAATGCTTGGCACACACAATGGCAAAAATGCGTTGTCATAGACCACTGGAAAACAGTTGGCACACAGACTGGTAGTTTTGGAAACTTGGGGCCCCTTCTTTGCCAAGGGCCTGGTGCGGTCGCATCCCCTGCACCCCTGGTAGCTACTCCCCTGTCGTGTACTAAGAAATTAAATACATAGCTTTGATTCAGCACCGGGCAGTTGAACATTGAGCTGAGGTGCCTCCGCAAAGAGTGTTGTTTATACGTATATATAAGGCCATGTGGCTCTTATACCTCAGCAGGCAGTCGCAGTATCTATATCTACCCTTCCCCACGGGTTCTCCAAAAGAGGGGCACCTTATTAAGGTCTCCTATATTTACTCAGGTGGAATGTGACGTCATCAATGCATGCGAACTGTGTGTCGCCGAATGCGTGCATCATGCGAGTGATGCCCGCGCCCCACACTTCCTCTTTCACCTCAGAGTGTGACATCATCAGCGCATGCTTGCCCTGTGTCGTGCAACGTGAGATCAAGTGAGCGATGGCGAGACGCCCCATGTATCGCAGAAGTTTGTGTGTGTGATGTCATACATGCGCGGCACACTCCAGGTTATAGAGTATGGGAGAGCAGCTACTGATACCAGCATAACTGGTGGAATCCTCCATCAACTGAGCACCATCAATCTCCAACCACCATGTAAATTCATAAGTAGATGGGGAGAAAACCATCCTAGCACAGATTCAGCTGATAGTAACATGTGTTATTACATGCCAACATCACACTTCACATAATATGTTTTGGGCGGTCTGCCAGTCATGCAGTGTTCCAGCTAAAGGCTCATACACATGTGTGATCGGGGATCCTGACTCTGTGATGCCGATGTGTACTACAAGTTTCGGCTGATAATCGGCCCATGTAGGCGTTTATCGTCCGAAACGGTTGTTGTTCGGAGATCGTTGTACGAGCGACTTAGTGGATCTCGAGCGAACGACCGTTTCAACTGATAAGGCATCTATACACGGGCCAATTATTGGCCGAACTTCATTTGTACACATCGTGCATCACAGGCCGGGACCAAGATCCACACATGTTACGAGCCTTAAGCTTGTTTTAGATGTGTGTACCTGTGTCTGTGTGGTTTTAGGGGGTATGTTTTTTGCATTGCAGATCATAAAACTAACTTTTTTGTGGGGTTTAGTAAGGTTGCCATAGAAATGGAGGACTTATGAGGGTGTATATTAGGTGTGTGTACCGTATCTGCGTGGTGGTAGGAGGTATGTTTGGGGTTGACCATTAAAGAGAAATGTCTCCTGGGGACCTGCAGATGTTTGAAAACTACAACTATCAGCATTCACCAACAGCAGATGGAAAGGGGAATGCATTCTGAATGTGGTTTGTGTCAGAGGGACATCAGGGTTAGTCAATAAAAGTCATCATTTAAAATGGTGCTAATTCTTGCCCCAACCAATCAGATGTTAGATTTAAATGTAAATTATATCTGATTGGTTGGGGCACAATTTGCACATTTTTAATCAATAAAATGTTATTGAATCTCTCCTGACAGTGGTTAGTTAGTTAGTTTAGCAAAAAAAGCAGAATATAGAGAAAAAAAAATGAAAGACAGAATTTGCTCTTCTTCAAGCCAATTAATTAAACCCAATTCACTAAATTCCACACATTAAAAATAGGAAGAAAGATTTGTCACTTTTACAATAGTCTAAAATCATATTACCATACTCACTATCGAAATTGTTAACCACAGGAAAATCTCTAGAAAACTCAGAGATACTACAAGCGAACAATATTATTCTTTCTTTCCACTCAAACCAAAACTAGCATTACTAAAGATGGACCTTAATTGTTGCCCTCAATATCAAATGAACCATCTTATACCACTTCCAGTTAAATACTTAGCACAGCAAAAAAAATGACATGCTATTAAAACTCATTCATACTAGAAATACTTCTTACTTATTACTAATCTTATATGAAAAATGCAAATACAAAACAAATTCACAAAAATCTTGTATACAGACCAAAGCTCCATGATATGAACTCAATTATTAATTCTATTATAATTGATTACCCCAGAGAGATTACTTATGAACATACATTACATTGTTTCTTCCTACTTGGCACCTCATACTGCTTTTCTAATATTGTTAATGTATTTTCTATTGTTTGTTTCTTATGTTATTAAAGATTAAATTTACTTAACACTTCATACCAATTCCAATGAAATATAGAACGTACATTAACAGTGTTATAATAATAACAATTCAAATTAAAGTACATAAAATCTGTATCTATTATTCACAGGGAGGTGAGAACACTTATTCCACCTCCCTGGAATAAAAGAACGCCGGGTAACAGTGCAACACTTACCTATTGGCACACCCCTCGCAGCTCTCTTCCAGCTGTCAGGTGCACTGTCCCGACTGAGCATCTTTCTTGACAATTGCGCCAATACAAAAGATGGGTGAGCAATCTTGGCACTCTCCGTCAGCTGAGAAGCAGCCGCGAGTGTAGCACGGGTAAGGTAAGTGTTGCACGTTACCTGGTGTTCGATGGGAATAAACGTTCCACTGATGTACTTTAAAAATCCAGTTAAGTGTCCCTTTAATATTGAGTTAATGTCTTGAAAATGTAAGAAACTAAAGAACAAAAAGTAATCAAGCTAAATAAAGGGGAACTAAAGTCTCAGACAACACTGCCCCAATAGAAGAGCCATTCAAAAACAAATATACAAACATCTGTGTCTCACCATCCTCCCTTTGCAGTGGATCTGGGTGGTGATTTATGGAAAAAAACCTGGGGTACTAGGGGTCAGCTCCCATAATTCACTTATCTGGGAACACCAGTACACTTCACAGGAAGTTGCTGCCTTGCATCCTGTGCCCTGGGGTAAATCTGTCTTTGACAAAACTCAACAAAAAAATCACAGTGGTGGTTGAAAGAATTAAAGTTTCTAGAATGGCTAATTTAAAATATAATAGAGGTGATTCAATAAAAATTCTTATCGTTGAAAATGGTGGCTAATTTTGCTCAGAAAGGTAGGAGGACAGTCTAGGTTTGAAAGCATTAATGGATGTCACTAGAGCCAACAAGAGAGTTCCAAAGGTAGGGACGCACGAGAGAATGGTTTAAGGCGGGAGGCAGCAGTGGTTAGTTGGGGGTCTGTGGAGAAGATTTCCATGCGATTAGTGAAGGGCACAGCCTGGAACATAATGAGACCAAGAGAGAATATCGTAGGGGTGCAGTAGAACGAAGGGATTTTAAAGGTTAAAAAGCAGGGTATTGAATAAGATTCTTTGTTTGATGGGAAGCACCCTATGGATGAAGTATCGGGGTTGCGGTTTCTTTTGGAGGAGAGCAAGATGATCCGAGCTGCCGAGTTTAATATATATGGAGAGGAGATGAGAGGCCGGGATCAAAGCAGTAGAATAGAATGTTACAGTAGTTTGAGGACGAGAGATTTAAGGCATGGATGACGCATTTTAGTAGTGAGAAAGAGAGAAAGGCGGATCTGTAATATTGCGAAGGAGAAAAACGACAGGTCTTAGTGACATTGTTATGTGATGATGGAAGGAAAGCAGGAGTCAAAGATCACTCTAAGGCAGCATGCAGATTCAACTGTATTAATGACCATATTGTCAATAGAGATGGAGAATGGGGACTAGGTCCCAGTTTTAGGGGTGGGGGAAATGTTAATTCTGTTTTGGATAGATTGAGTTTAAGGCGGCGGTGCGCCATCCAGAAGAGATAGAGAGCAGACATTTAGAGATTGGTAGTGAACTTCAGGGGTTGCACGGGGGTGGACAAGTAATTTGAGTATCATCAGTATATAAGTGATACTTAAAACCAAAAGAACTTTATTCTTTTACTTAATTATTTTTCCCAGAGAGATAGTGTAGAGGGAGAACACAAGGGTCCTAAAACCGAGCCCTGAGGGACCCCCACCAAGTGGCACAGGAGAGGAAGTCTTATTAGCAAAATAGACAGTGAAAGATCTGTTAGAGAGATAGAAGACAACCACGCCGCAGCTTGATTTTGGATGCCCAGAGAATATAGAATCTGCAAGAAGAGAGTGGTCCACAGTATTAAGGCAGCCAATAGGTTAAAGGGCATGTCCACCCCCAAAACTATAATCCCCCAACTACTGGCCCCACCATGTATGTAGTTAATCCTTACCTCACATCCCAGCTCCATAGGGTTCTCTCTCTTAAACCCCCCCCCAAAGTCCCAAACTACCACCAGGAGGATAGCAGGGCTCTGCATGCTATTCTTGCCTCCGGTAGATATTTGCCATGCGCACTGCAGCCCTTCTCCCCCCTCCCTCCCCCTCCCGTTTCTACTATCCCTCCCCTAGCAGAAATCCCCCTAATATGCTGCTCCCCCATGTCCCCAGCCCCAACCGCATATTTTCTTTTCAAAAAGCTCCCCAAACTCTTACTTACCTCTCCGCTTTCCTCGCTGCACTGAATGACCGGCAGCCACGTCCGTGATTGGCTGCCCTCTCAGCCAATCACAGAGCGACTGCGGTCCGCCCCTCGCTGCATTCTCGCAAGCAGAGGCCGGCAGTGCGGCGGAAGGAACGAGGGGAGATAGTAAGAGTTTGGGGGGCTTTCTGAAAAAAATATTTATGCGGTTGGGGCTGGGAGACATGGGGGAGCAGCATATAAAATCCATTTAGGGGTGGACATACCCTTTAAGGAGAATGAGGACCGAGAAAGAACTGTCCTTGGTCTTTGGCAGCTTGTAGGTCATTGAGATATTGCAGAGGGCCGTTTCAGTGAATGACCGGTCGGAATCCTGATTGTAACGTCCAATAAGTATTAGCATGGAGTATTTAGTAATGGTGTAGAGACAAGGCGTTCTAAGAGTTTTGAAGCAAACGGTAAAATGGAGACAGGGTAGTAGTTTGACAGACAGGTAGGGTGCCAGAGAGGGTTTTAAGAAGAGGTTTGACACATGCATGTTTAAAGGCAGCAGGAAAAATCCGAGGTCAGGGAGGAATTAAAATGTGAGCAAGAGCAGGCAAAAGGATTTAGTGCAGTGTCTGAGTAAGAAGGAGGGCATGGGGTCAAGGGTACACATGTGAGAAATTCTTTCTCCTGGTGTTGCCCTCATGTGATTACTGAGCATGCTTGCCCTTATTAAAAAAGTCTGGTCAGATGGAAGGTGGAGTGGTTAAAAGAGGGAGCGGGGGATAATTGAGCTAAAAAAGTAATGGAATGAAGTCATGCAGCACACACCACACCTAAGTGTAAGTGTTACATACATACATTTATTTATAGATTAAGGCTGTGCCACACTATGACGCACAAAAAAAACGCTAAGCCACTGTCACTTTTGTCATCCCGCTTGTGTCCACTTTTTGATGCTTGCGCCTTGCATAAAAAGACGCATGCCTAGTAATTGTGTCGCTTCTACCTGCTTCTGTCCGCTTTTTATGCGCTTCCATTGACTTGTATAATGATTTTGACAAAAACAGACCAAAATGGTGATCATCGTGTTCTAAAATCGCAACGGATCCAGAGTACACAGTGGGGCCTACTTCCCGAGATGCACATTATAAATAAAATGGCGTTTTACCCAGTATGTTCACTGCAGCAAAACCTACTTGCAAGACACTTATCCAATGCCTTCTACCCCTTCAGCAGAGAGTTGCCAGACACCAGGATTTGTTCTCTGTATCAGAGCAGTACCATCCAAATTGGGATCTCCGACCTTGTTCAGAACACAGTTTCTTACACTAGTACAGTATGTGTCTCCTCTTTTACATTTGTATGTTTGTGTAAAGCTTCTAATCTATATAGTGGATATATGAAAATATTATCCTAGAAGAGTACTGAAAAATATATATTTGATTTTGCCATTTAAAACAATTTTAAAAATTATGTATTGTGACCAGCCTGTCGGATGTTGTGATTTTAATCACTTGACAATTTAATTTTTATATTACATTTTAGATTACAGTTATCTTTGCTCTGAATAATTGTTAATATAATGTGTTTTACATCTGAACAAAAACTCCTGACAATTCTTCCCAACAGGAATTCATTGTAATGTTCTATGTACAATATAAAGGATACATAGAACTATATATAAGGAAACATTTATGTATCTGGAAGGAACAGGTTTGATAAAAAAAATGAAATGCATTCAGTCTATCAAGAAATTTATTCCAGTGCAAGAGATCTCTGCATTCCCTCGGCAAACAGACCCCTAGCCACTCAAGAGCTACAGCGATTTCAATGGTAAATTTGCCATTCTGTATAAATAATCAAGAAATATAATGTAAAATAACAACCAAAAGTACTTGGAGACGTCCTTCAATTAAAGGTGAGTGACTGGTTGTGTCATGCTTTATTTAGAATGTAAATATCTTCGTATGTATCTATGTCATGATTTTCCGTTCTCAATACAAATAATATTAGACTTTATAGGAGTGGTGTTTATTATACTAATGCAACAAAGTTAAAAGCTCTTGTTTATATGGCCTCAGGCCCCCTTAAAATTTATAAACAAACATTGGGGTATCAAATATAAATAATATTTAATAATACATATTATAATATAATATAGAATATTTAATATTTACCTGTGTGTAAGTTTAAGATTATCAATCCCTTTAACTGTTTGAACTCAAAAAGTGGGTAGCTCACATGGATATCAGGGGCGTAAAATCTGTCACTGTGACCCCATGAATAGAAACTAATTGTGCTCTCCTCTACTTCCTCTTGAGAACGGCTGAATGTGATCCAAAATAGTCTATGGTACATGATGTACTTATTCCAAAAAATATTTCTTACAAATCCCAGGACTGCTCATTTGTATGGATATTGTCAGAGACACAGGGTAGAGAAACATGAAAACTAAATCAAGTGCCGTTCCCACTTATCGGGGAACTACTATACTTAAAACAATACAGTTGGACCGCACAAAAAAATGCAATACCTTTTCTTTTGCATTTGTGTCGCACTTCTTTGTTTATTTGGTTTTTGCTTGCGTTTGTGTCAGACAGGACACAACACCCCTGACACACCCCTCTTCTCCCACAATTTCCCAACTACTTACACACCTCACCAGTTTTTTAAACAGCCAATCGCACGTACATAAGTAAAGCTGTTTAAAACCCAGTACCAGAGCGGCAGTAGTTTAAACAGACTGATCGCGTGCACCTTTACTTACTTAGACTATCTCCATACTAATACCGTGATCAGCAGTAATTAAACAGTTTAACAGGGTACTAATTGAGAGATTGGCAGGCCTCTTACCCCCCTCCGTCGCTGTACACAAATTGACCAAAAGCAATGCATGCATGCTTTTGAAAAAAGGATCAGAATCCAACACTCATAGTAGGACTTGTTTCTGCGATTTCCATTGAAAATGTGTAATTTATGAAAATGCATGCAACACAGAAAAACAAATAAATGTTTTTATTTTTTTCTAAAAAGGAAAAATTTATAATATCTCCTCTAGTTTTCTTTGCTTCATATCCAATATTATAAAAGAAATGAGAGAAAACATTTAGTTTAATTCTGTAAACAAAAAAATCTTCTAGGTTTCACATTGAGCCAACAATATTCGTCTCTATCATCCTTGTTGCATGACACAAGGATACGGTGAATCACCATGCATATAGTCACTTTCAGGGTTTTCAAAAAGTTCTTATCGTTTAAATGGTGCAAAATTGCCCCAACCATCATGTTAGCTTTCAAATGTTAAATAAGATCTTGATGGTTGAGCAAATTTAGCACCATTTTAGAGGATACAAACTTTTATTGATTAACCCTGTTTATATTTACACATTGTAAAGTGTAATTACATATGCAAAGAAGAGGTGCAAAGTTGCCATGCTATTAATTTGCAGATGTTAGCTTTTCATGGGTTATGCAGTAAGATAACATCTGATTGGTTGTTGAATGTTATAGCACAGGCTAGCATTTGTACTTATTATACTATCATAGGTAGAGTACTGTGATACTTTTCATTTGGATAACCACTTTTCACAGTGATTTTTATGAGATGATGTTTTTACATTCTGTTTTAACCTTTCTTAGGATAAAAATCTCAAAATCTTACTGTAGTTAAAACAACTTTACATTTACAATTATGTATACACAACATATCGTATAACAGAAACGTCTCACAAAATTCCCATTTACAAATACAATTAGCTTGTGTAATTTACTGCGTCAGTGTTATAATTAATGTAAGCCATTTATGTTGTTTTTCTCCAGATATAACAATATTATAATTACTATTAATTGTTTAATTCTTTAGCATAAAATGAATAGAGAGAACTACACTACTGGGAAATATTCTTTTTTCTGGGATTTCATAGCTTTCACTCATACAAGTCATTGTATTTATAGTCTTCTTTATTATCTATACTGGGACTTTGGTTGGAAACTTCCTCATCATTGTCCTGGTGGCAACAATCGAAGCCTTAAAGTGCAATGTATTTCTCTTCTATTCATTTGTCTTTATCAGATATATTTCTACCACCACTACAGTTCCTAATATGTTACATTTACACATTGAATGAGGAGGACGCATATCCATTGCTGGATGTATAACCAATTTTATTTTGGGCTGTTCAGGAATCACTGAGTGCCTCTGCTTTCAGTGATGTCTTTGGATCGCTATCTGGCTATATGCTCTCCATTGCACTATATATCAGTGATGAATCGAGCTGTTGTTATTATTTGGTGAGTTGTTGTTGGTCCTTAGGCATTGGTCTAATGTAATCACAACCCTTTGGTGAGCATGTTCAATTCTGTGGACCATGGATAATAGATCATTTCTTCTGTGACTTTGCTCCACTTATTAAACTTTCGTGCTCTGACACTTCCATTGTGGAAATTGAAAATTTCCTTTTAGCTATCCCTGTAACCATATTCCCATTTTGCTTCATCATAGCTACATATGTGTGTATCTTTGTTAACAATCATAAGAATCTCTTCACACATGGAACACAAAAGGCCTTTCAACATGCAGTTCCACATTTGATTGCTGTGTGCATGTATTATGGGACATTAGCGCAATTTATGTAAATCCATCAAGAGGGAGCTCTTTAAATATGGAAAAGAGTATGTCTCTGCTATACTTTGATTACTCCATTTTTGAACCAATAATTTATAGCCTGAAAAAACCAAGAAATTAGATCAATTCTAAACATGCACATGCAAAGATGTAAAAAAAAAAGTGTTTGTTAAATACCATTTACATAACATAGAATGTTTAACTAGCCAGTCCCGCATGTCCCTTTCTACTGTTCAGAAAATTTTTGGGGTAACTAAAACGTTAGATGAAAATCTATAAAAAAATGCAGATGTATTGTAACTATAAACTAAAATGCCCCTTCCCTGTTTTTCTATATGTTTGTCTTGAAGAGGCTGTATCTGTCATGTAAAGTTGGTGCCTCTGGCTCCTGAGCCTCCTTGCAGTCTAGGGGCTGCTCTTGTGTTATGCCCCTATAAACATGAATGGAATTGCACTATGATTAACCACAGTCAGGAAATACAGAGAATGCTGTAGCCAGTATTTCTTATTGGAAAAAGGGTGTAGCGGTCCCCGCAACGTGTTATGCATTATTGGATAACACATCTTAGGACTATAGTCACAAAAACATTTTAAAGGGCAACTATAGTGAAAAAAAAACTTTGTCTGTATACAATGTATAGATCACTTAGTATAAGTGCCTTACTTGTTTCTGTGTGGCTTCATTTCTCACACTGGCACAAGTTTGTACCAAGCTGTGTAGTCCCCTCCCCCTCTCTGTCACTCCCCCTCAAGCAGTGGACGGGCTGTATACAGAGTCTGAGTGTCAGTTGAAAGGACTTAAATGAAGTGCTGAACATCTGTTGACCCCTCCCTTCCAGAGCTAGACTGCAAGACAAATCAAAGTGTGGAATAAAGTAGCAATTGCTGAAGGGAGGGGCAGAGGGGGAGAGAGGACAAGTGGTGCTGAGATTCTTTACAAGTAAGTTACTGAACTCTCCCTGTTCTCAACTTTGCTAATTGTTATTTATTTTTTACCTAAACGTTCATATCTCTCCCCTGCTTAGCTGAGATCATAATCCATGAAGAGAGTCAGTGTAACAGCAGCTGTGTAGTGAGACCTCAGAAAACACAGTGACACTGCTTGTTGTCCTGTTACATTTCAGTTGCTGTAGTCTATATATTTCATACATTGCACTGTTGTTTTTGTTTGGTATATAGTCTGTATTACTGTATTATATATACTGTATTAGTTGTCCATTTGAATCACTGGTTTTGTATGTATATAAGATATTTTTTGGGGGGAGGGGCTGTTTTATATGTGTGTTATGCTCATATTACTGGGTTAATGGTTTATTGATTGTGTTTAGCACTACAGCATTTGACTATATGTTGCACATGGTACATATAGTGTGGGTGAGGGGAGTGTGTACGGTACTGCAGGGGAACTTTGGATTGTGTGGGTGTGTGCCTTGAGTGACAGAGTGACAGCTCCTACAATCAAAGCATACTTCAAAGGCTTATATCTCGGGGATATGAAGAATTTAAAGAACTAAAGGTACCTGGTGGTTGGGATGACTTATAGGATACATAGAAAGAAATAAAAAAAAAACCAATTTTCCTCACTATAAGTGCCTTTAATACTCCATAATCTAAAAGCACCCCCCCCCCCCCAAAAAAAAACCACACCAATAAACTGTAAATTACAACTTCCAGTACATGGCATTAAAGTAAATGTACTCCCCCGAAGAATGGTAAACTCTGCATGTGCATTGTCTGGCCACACATTCAGTCACCTGTTCTACTATCAGTAGGAAAACTACAGAGGGGCCAAGCCCCCTTGCACATTTCTTGTTGGGCTCCAAACACCTCTCCCAGCTCCACTCACTCCAGTTACAGCTAACAGCTGTCTTTAAACACCAGCACCGGACCATCAGTATTTTACAACAGCTAATCATGTGCGCCTACACTTAAAGGGCAGGTCCAACTGTTACCATACCAATTGCATATGTTATTATTGATTAAGGACTGTTACCATACCAAATGGTATATGTATATATTATTGATTGATTGTTGTTAGTTTGTTGGTTTGTTGTAGCTTGTCTTAGAAGAGACCAGTTCCCAGCATCACATAAACAAAGAATCAGTTTACAATCTTTGATTAGATCAGGATTCCTTGGTTATGACTCTTTTATGGTCCATCTATTATTAAAGGGCGGTCCATCCCAAAACTATTAGTCCCCCCCCACTAAGGCCCCCCACCATGTAGTGTAATAAAATCCTTACCTCACATCCCAGCCTCATATGGTTCTCCTGTAGTCCCCCCCCCAAAGTCCCAAAAACTGCCCACCAGGAGGTAGCAAGTCCATATAGGACTCTGCCTCCTTGTCTCGCCTCGGGAGAAGTTTGGCATGTGTACTGCAGCCTTCTCCCCCTCCTCCCATTTGCGATCCCTCCCCTTACCATAAAAAACCCTTGCCCATATATTAGTATATCTTCCCCAGCCCCACAGCTAAAAATAAGTCCCCAGAACTCTACTTACCTTCCCTTCCTCCGGCATTCCGAGAACCGGCAGCCGTTGCCCACCCCCTGCTTGCAGTGTCTTGCAAGCAGAAGGCCGGGTCGTCGGAGGAGAGAGGGAAGGTAAGTAAGATCTGGGCACTTCTTTAAAACTATTTTATAGCGGTTGGGGGGGGGAAGCATTCTATTCATAGGGCAAATTTTTTTATACAGGGAACAGCCTTTAAAACACAATAATGGTCACCCTGTTATCACATGCACAAGGTGGAGACGCCAAACCTGTATTCTAATGAAGGTTGCCGGGACCTGGTCCTGCTACTCTTGAAGTTGTAAATTAGGGAAAGTTAATTCTGGAGGGAAATATGTAGACTGGTAGCACAATAGAGATGTTTGAACTGACCAATCAACTCCTGCAAGTGGACAAAATGATTTACAAACCAAATAGAAGTCCACAATGCTATGTTGAGTTCTTTTGTAATCTACTCTCTCCTTGGAGGTGGAAGACTAGAGTAGGTACACACAGTACAGATTTCTGAAAGATGACAGACAGGATCTGCAAGATCCTGTCTGCCATCTTTCAAAGATCTGCATACACACAGTCCCGAGCGTTCTCCTAATAGGTAGAACGCTCGGGACTGTGTGTTTCCACGGCCGCTAGACTCCCTATAGGAGTCTAGCGCGGCGATGGAAATTTTCGGCCTTCCGAACGAGCGTTCGGCCGACCACGATCGTTTGGCGGCCCCGGCTCGTCGTTCGGGAAAACGAACGTACACACGTAACGATTAAGCCCCTATACCGTCGGATCCGACGGTATCGGGGCTTAATCGTTATGTGTGTACCCAGCTTAGGGCCATGCACTTCAAGAAGTAACTATCTTTGTCTAAATCCTTTGTTTGGTTTGTTTATTTGGTCTTTGTTTTTAGTTTGAAGCATGCTTTTTAATTAATAGTTTTTAGTGTTATTATTAGATTAATTTATTAGATATACTGTATTAATAAATAATGTTATTTTGATTGAGCTATTGCTTCTGATTTAAGTAATTTCTATAGTTAAAAAGGTAATATTAATATATATATGGTATGTATGTGAATTTATCATATCATATGAAGATATATAATAATCTAAATTAAATATATTACCATTGTCAGAATTTATGCAACATAACCTCAAAACTGAAATTTAACCCCTACTGGCCCACTGTAGTGTAAAAAAATCCTTTACACCTACTCCTATACCTATACTCTTATGGTTCTCCTGCAGTGATGTGCAAAGTCCCAGAAAGTGAAGAGTAGGAGATGTCTGTGTGTCATCCGGTCCTGCTTCTTCCTGTCCTCTGAGAGGACTCTGGCATGCGCAAGGGGAGCTTGCTTTTTAGGCATTTATATATACCCTTATATTGTATAAATATATTATATTCTCCATAGGGATGCATTGAGTTTTTAGGGAGCTTCCAAGTGTGGTGGGGGCATAGTATATTAACATAGGAAAGGTGTATATGTATGTGTGTACTATGTCACTGTTACCATTTAAATGACCATCAGTAAATGTATATAAAATTTAGCACTGACTTATATTAGGTACAACACAAAATATACAAAATACATAAACTTACTTACAGAGCTGAGATCCCTGTTTTAAATGGAAATGGTCAAATGGCAGCTTATAACCACACCCTGTGTCTGCTCCATATGAAAGGAAGTATAATCCAAAAAAGTTTCTGTCTTCTACACAGGATATGATGTGTATTGTAATGGACATATACACCAAGGCTCCTCATATACCACCTCCAGCCTACAGGTGTGTGTCAGTGAGTAATAAAATACAAGAATCCTGACTCTTTATGCTAGGAGGAGAGAGAGTGAAAGGGATTGTAATGTGTGATTTGGAGTGATATTGACTGCACCCACAAGATCCTGGTAGAGATCCTGTTACCACCTGTTGAGAGGACAGATTATTAAACAGACAATTTACCTTATTGGATACAAACTCTGAGGACAACAGATAAGTATACATCAAGTTACAAGGACACACAATATACAGGCTGGTCATATATAAAGTGGTGCACCATAGGCAGGGACACCCCTGATTACTGCACGTTATGTGGGAACCTGTTTATGTGCACTGTCTGCTTTGTGCCAGACCACCAGAATACCCTCTGTGTGCCATGCTACCCATAGTCCTTCCATAAATCAGTGATCTAGAAAAATTGCTGTCAGCGGGGCTGGTAATACCATTTATTCTCCCTGTTTGCTTTGATATTTGTTCTCTGTATTACGATATGGAGGCTGCTACTGATAGTATTGATTTAAACCTCCTGTCCTAGCCTTTTGCTTAGTGGTAAAGCCAGGCAGGATTTACTGTAATACTGAAATAAAAGCAGTTATCAGTTACTAAAAATGCTCTGAAACAACTTTTTTTCAATTAGATCTGTATAAGAGTTATAAATGGATAAATCCATTTCTTTAGGTAAACTGGGAGTGAGAAATGTTTTTTTTATACGTTAGATTATTAGGGAAATGCTATTACAATAACATGATGCTGTGAGGTACATTCTGTTATAATATATGAGGTACCATCACCACTGCCGGTATATACTAATAATTATTAACCTACTTGTTTAGTTTCAACCACACAGTGTAGCAGGATTGCCTGGGTCTACTCTCAGACCTGTAGGATTATCCTATTGGTTCTTCTGGAAGCTGGTGACTGTCTGAGTAACAGTTTAAAATTACCTGTGTAAAGATTCTATAATAATAATGTTGGCTGGATTATAAAGGGAGCAACAGTGGAATATATCCTTATAAAAATCACTCAACTACGTAGTTTAGTGATTTTTATAGAATATATACCACCGTTTCTCCCATTCAATTGCCGTCCTCCTTCCGCACCTTCCCTGTCAAACCCACAATCAAAAAAGAGCGGTAAAACCACAGACCTTTACTGTGCAAGAAAATCCTTCTCAGTCCTCCATGTGAAATCCATCTCTCACCCCAGTAACCTTTTAAATCCTGTCAGTTGTCAGTACGCTGAAACAGCCGCTCTGATTGCACAACTGAACGAGGCTGAAGTTCGGTCATGGCTGACAGGATTTAAAAGGTTACCGGGTGAGAGATGGATTTCACATGGCAGGACTGAGAAGGATTTTCTGCACAGTAAGCTCTGAGTTTTTCATCAATCTTTTTTTCTTGCAGGGTTTTGACAGGAAAGTGCAGGGAAGTGGATGTAAAGGGAGCAGGAAAATTCCAGAGAAAAGACTGTTAAAGTTAAAGTCTGGTATGTATTCATTTCTATTTATTCATTTACCAATTTTTTTGCAGGGCTGACAGGGAATATACCTTGTTTAATTACTTAGTGAAAGGATAACAGCTGGAGACTAGCCATCAAATTAAAAATTTTTTAAACTTACATATTATAAGAAATAATACGCCCCATTACAGTGTATATAAGGTTTATAAAGTCACCTCGGAGTTCCCTGTCTGATAAAAGCACTTGACCTCGGTCTCGTGCTTTTATTGGCTAGGGAACTCCTCTGTTCCTCTGTGACTTTATATCCTTATATTACACTGTAAGGGGCGCATTATCCCTTATATATCCACACATAGCAAAACATACACACACATCATTTCCATGTGCACCAATGGGGCAAAATTTATATAATATATAATATACGTAAAACAGTCTATTGAAGCACTCAAAGGGACTTACCAGAAAGGGCATGTCCACCCCAACTGAAATTTTGCCCCAATTTTGGGCAAACTGTGTAGTGTTAATGACCCCTACCTTTCTATTCTGCTGCATATGGTTGTCCTGATGGCCGAAGTACAGTACACAGGAAACTGAAGCATTTTTTCTGTAGTAATTCGTTTTTCACCTCCTGTTTCTCCTCCAAAAATGTGCTTTTATATGGTCAAAACTCCTCTGTGAAATAATATCCTTATAAAACAGTGTAACAGGCACGTTATCTCTTCATAGAATTATCATTTAAAAGTTCAAAATGTAAACTGTAGCAGGTTTTGCAGGTCACTTGTGCAACTGGCGGTAAAATGGTTTAATACCTGCATGATTTGCATGATTTTGTAATGCTAGCAAACAAGCTGGGTTTAAAGTTGTAACTGAGTAAGACCTGATAAGAATTTACCCTGAACTCCCATGTGCATTGCACTGTGGACTTAAACCCAGCTAAAGGTAAGGGGCTAAGTGAGTATAACAACACTTGGCGATTAGCGTGTCTTTAAAGGGCATGTCCACCCCCAAAACTTAATCCCCCCAACTACTGGCCTCACCATGTAGTGTAGTTTAATCCTTACCTCACATCCCAACTCCATCTGGTTCTCCTGTAGTCCCCCCCCAAAGTTCCAAAAACTGCCCCCAGGAGGCTAGCAGTCCATATAGGACACTGCCTCTACTGGCCTCCCGGAAATTTCCTGCCATGCGTGCTGCAGCCCTTCTCCCCCTCCCCCCCCTCCCCTCTCCCTCCCTTCTACTATCCCTCCCCTAGCATTAAACCCCCCTAATATTCGTGCCCCCCATGTCCCCCAGCCCCAACCGCATGTTTGTTTTTTTTAAAAAGCTCCCAAACTCTTACTTACCCTCCGCTTTCCTCCGCTGCACTGAAATGACCGGCAGCCGCGTCCGTGATTGGCTGCCGCTCAGCCAATCACAGACGCGACTGCCTCCCGCCCCTCTGCTTGCTTCTCGCAGTGCGGGCGGAGGATCGAGGGGAGGTAAGTAAGATTTGGGGGGCTTTTAAAAAAACAAAACATGCGGTTGGGCTGGGGACATGGGGAGCATGATATTAATTTTTATTTAGGGGTGGACATAGCCTTTACACTACTTTCGGGCACTGCGCCTTGTGGTTCATCACACTGCAATTATCTTCCTAGTACAATTTTTTGATGTTGCCAAGGCCATCAAGCTCTCTGCCACCAGGTAAGTTACAACATTGGTTAATTAAATAATTCCTGCTGAGAATGTGCACCACCAAGTGTAACATCTGCAGTGCTATCTAAGACAATAGGCATAGGAACTAAAGTGTCTGTGCACTGTAGGACTGGGGGGGAAAGAGGGGGTGAACAGGAGGAGGGGCTGGCCCAGGAGGAAGCCAAGTAGACTGCCAGGGGTGGAGCAGCATGAATGGAGAGAGGGATCTCCTGTAAAGTAAAAACAGTAACCACCCAGTTTAGAAGTGATTGTTCCCAGTGGTTTGTGACAGAGTCAAGGACAAAAGTTTTGCCTCCAAACCATCCTCCTTTGGATTTACTGGTCCACCATTTTGCCACTAAAAACTGTAAGTCACCCTATGCCAGAGTGAACTGCTCTGACATTTACTTATCTGTCTGTGTGACACCCATATGGACTGTGATCTGCTTGCTTAGTGCTCAGACAGTGTCTTGCCCAGTGTCATCCACCATATTTGCAGCAGGGAAGGAAAGTGGCCTTGTGAAAATGACCCTGCCTTCTTACCTATTTGGAGCTTGGGAGCACTAAAGGATTTCTGCTTCCAAAAGGGGGCCCCCCACCTTGGTAAAAACATTAGGGGTAAAGGTGTGCACACCCAGGGAACTACTGTTTAAAGGGCATCTCCACTGAGGAAAAAGCATTTTTTTTTGGTTTATTTTAAAGTACTCCATTAATTAGTGAAGTCCAGCAAGCTGCTGTGATGGTCATGTGATTATTCCTCCATTAATCAGTGAACTCAGTAGCTTGAAAAGTGTGTGCGTGCGTGTGCGTGCTGCGATATAGACCAATCAGTCAGATCACACAGACGCAGTCCCAACGGATCCTCTCACCTTCTGCGCATGCACTAAAGGAAAACAAGCGTCGGACATTTCCCATGCAGGCAGTCACTAAAAGTGGCGGACCTGCACCATCCACAGCGTTTCTGGGGGAAACTCATTGGATTTCTTCTAAACTACTGCTTAAAGACACAGGATACTGCAGAACATATCGGCCTTACAAATATCTATCCTTACAACCAAGGTGACTTTATCAGTGGAGATACCCTTTAAGTTTGCTAAAATTACCTTACCTTGTTGTACTGTCGGTTGCATCAGTTGTTACCCTTTAAATATGTCACATGCATTAAAGGTAGGTCAGTTGGTGTGTGTGTGTATTCATTTCAGGTTGGGGGATAAAATACTAACTTTTTTGATGGTTGGTCAAAATGTGTTTTTTTGACTATAGTTACCCTTTAACCCTTTCACTGCCAGCAGAAATTCATTTTTTTTTTGTGCTAAAGGACAATTACCCTCACCTCCCTCCGCTCCTCTTCTGTGTTCATTAGCTTTTACCCAGGGTGAGGACCTGAACCGGCTGTTCCTCACCCCTGGTTCACGACTTACACCAGAGTCTTAGATCACGCTGCTCTGGTGGCTCCGCCCCCTCCTCCCAGTCGGCAACAAGGCCAATGGGAAGGCACGCTTGTTGCAGAGCGGAGCCTACCAGAGCAGGGTTACTCTAAGTACTCTGGTGTAAGTTCGCGAACCCAGGGGTGAGGAAAGCCGTTTCAGGTCCTCACCCTGGGTAAAAGCTAATGAACGCAGAAGAGGAGCGGAGGGGAAGGTGAGTTATATTGTCTTTTATGGCAGCAGAATTTTCAGGGTTTTTGCCCTTAATCGTTTAGACTAATTTTACAGTAGGAAACCTTGCAGTAAATCAGGAATATTATACATTGTTTTTTTCAGCACAAAGTGTACTTTAACAGGGTAAGAATTTTGTAACTTTTCTGGAAATTGTAATGGAAATATGGGTAAATATGTAAAAAAAATGAAAAATGTGCACATTTTCATGGATGTTTCCCATTTTTTTTTATAGTTATTTAAGGTTACGCACAAAAATCTTACTGTTTCTGAAAGCTCTGATACTCCCGGTGTACAAACGATACCAAAGATAATGTAGGTACCCACAACTTTTCCTGTACAGGAGACCCCCCAACTAAAACTGCACCTTCAAGAATATTACACCAAATTGAAATGTATAACCACACTGACGTTAACATAGAATTTCTACCAAATTAACTAAAATATCCCCACAAGTGAGATATTTTTATAAACTACACTACACCCCCGCAGGATTTTACACGATGAGGTAATTTCGATCAAATGCAGATACCCGGGTGCAGCTCTTCGTCCAAATTGTAAGTTATTTTCTCAACATTTTCCTTTTTTTCCTCAACTGTAAAATCAGAGACAAAATCAAATGCGAATTTCCAGCTAAAAAATTGTGGAGGAAAGTTCAAACGCATCTCATATCTGAAAGCCTAACCCCTACCGAATAAAACGGTATGCCACATTCATGGGTTTACCCGAGTCATGGCTACCAACTAACCCAGAGCGTGACCAGTGCAAATGTCAGTAGCAGCAAAAAAATTAGCCAGTTTTGTATTTGACAGTCTGCAGTTTTTCCACAAACAAACCCCCCAACTCAGGAATCCCCCCAAAACTATATTCCTGAAATCTACACATCTTCAGCTATGTAACGCTGTAATTCGTTAATCAATACCATCAATTGTTGTGGGGCGCAGTTCTTGTAGAAGTTTGCATTTGTCTGAAAAAATTAACATCAAACAACATTCAAAAAGGTAGAAAATCATGCCAAACCTCATGAAATGTAAAAAAAAGTTACCAAAATATCAATCTCCCAAATGTCCTGAATCAAACAGTATGGCCATATGTGTGGTTCACACGCAGACGTGGAAGCAAATAGCCACCAAAGTGAGACAATGCACGATGGCTCACATAAGCTAAATATTTAGCCAACTCCAAATTTGAACGTCTGCAGTTTTTTCCACAAAACCCCCCCTAACTCAGAAATACCCCACACAAACTATACATTCCTAAATCTACACACCTTCAGCTATGTAACGCTGTAGTTTGTTCCATTCATTCATCATGGTGTGGGGTGCAGTTCTTTGTAGAATTCGCATTTGTCTGAAAAAATGAACAAAAAACAACTTCAAAAGGTAGAATCATGCCAAAACCCCCATGGAATGTAAAAAAAGTTACTAATTAATATCTCCTCCTAAATGTCCTGAATCAAAGGTGTGGCCATATGCTGGTTCATGGAACCCATATTTAAAGGATAATTAAAGTAAAAAAACTAATTAAATTTATCCTCAATAAAAGATATATGGTTGTAAACACAAAAAAAGACATACCCCTCAACCAGACCCAGGTACCACCACCTACTGATTACTTATCCATTACTGTGGCAGCTATACTTAAATGGAACTAAAGTAAAAAAAAAAATTAGATTTATCCTCTAAAAGAGATATGGTGGAAACCACAAAAAAGAATACCCCCTCAACCGACCCAGGTACACCCCCTACTGATCTACTTATCCATTACTGTGGAGCTATACTTAAATGGTAACTAAAGTAAAAAAAATTTGATTTATCCTCATAAGAGATATGGTTGTAAACTCAAAAAAGACCTACCTCCTTAACCAGACCCAGGACTCGCCCCTACTGATCTACTTATCCATTACTGTGGCAGCCATATTAAAGTGTAACTAAAATACAAAAACAAGCAAATTTGTCAATCAAAAAAGTGTTTTTTTAAACCCCCAACGGATACAGGTATCACAACCTACTGACCTATCCCTCCATTATGTTGCCAGCCATACTAAAGGGTAACTAAAGTCAAAAAAACTAATTTTGAGCAATCATCAAAAAAGTTTGTTTTTTTAACTCCCAACCGACACAGGTACACACACCTACTTACTACTTATCCATTATTATGGCAGCCATAAGTAAGGGTAAAAAAACTAATTTTGATCCATAATCAAAGTTTGTTTTTTTAACTCCAACCTGATCCAGGTACACACACATACTGACCCACCCTTCCATTTCCATGGCAGCTATATAACCCTTCACTGCCACAGATCGTATATTCACAATCTGTGCAGAAAAGAATCAAACTGCCACAGATCGTGAATATATGATCTGTGGCTTCCCCTTTAATTAAAGAAAATTGCCCCGACTAGGGGCGATCAGGGGGCAGCATTCAACCGCCCCCCTTAGCCCACTCGATCCTCCCTCGGTTTTGTCCAAATCTGATCGGTAGATAATTTACCTTTTTGCCGTGACCGCATAGCAGGAAGCTGGTCCCCCGTGGAGCTGTCTTCTGGCAGAAAGGAAGACCCAGTGACGTCCCGGAGCTTCCTCCTTTACCGGGGTCTTCCCTACAAGGTGTACAATGCGCCCCTGGTGGTCTAGTGGAGGTACTGCACTGCGATCTCCATTCAGATCACAGTGCAATACCTGGAATAGTAAGGCTGTCAGTTCTGTCAGTACTTAGCAAAGACTTAGAAAGAAAAATGGGGACAGAGATCAAAATTTAGTGATCACTTCTGATCACCAAATTATTGATCTTTGCCAATGAAAGAATTCGATCAGATTCGAATTGGAATCATTCCCTAAGATGATTGATGATTATCTTTGGGAATGATAAAAAAAAAAAGGGAAATGCCACACAAAAAATCTTAAAGTGAACACACACCCTTTTTTTTTTATTACACTAAAGCCATTAATTAGCAAAAAACTTGTCTTCTCCAAGCTCCCAATGTCCCCGGTGATATCGGTAAAGTAAACGCAGATACTTATTTGTAAGATTTCAAGGGAAACTAAGCCTATTTATAAGGAAATTTTGCAGAGGAACCAAGAAAGACCGGATTGAATTTTTAGGATCAGTAAAGTGCAAAAACGTGTTTGACTCTCGTACTAACCGTTTTCACTAAAATATCCACTAAAAGGGGGAGAGTGTGTGTGGGGGGGTGGGTTGTGGCGTTTTTAGTTTTTTTTTCTTGTAACTGCACTTCTACATGCGTCCCATTTGAGCTAGTTGGTGGCCTTGTCTCTGTTGCACCCACGCAAATGGCACACCGTTTGATTCAGGACATGTGGAAGATTGTTATTTAGGGGTTTTTTGCTTGTCAAGTGGGTTTAGGAGTATTTCAACCTTTGAATCATCTATTTTAATTTTTACAAAATCTTCAAAAGCACCGAGTTCTATGGTTGACAGCGTCTGGAGGAATTTTCATGTATGCATAAAATCATGGCACTGGTATGTAGCGAAGGTGTGTAAATTCCAAAAAATATATAGTTTGTGGGGGGTATTCCAAGTTTAGGGCGTTTCCTTAAAAAAGGGTAGGCTGTTCAAAAAACAGAGCACTTTGATTTTTTTCTTGTAATTACACTTGTGCATGCGGTCCCATTGAGCTAGTTGGTGGCCACGTCTCTGGTGCACCCACACATATGGCATACCGTTTGATGCACTATAGTGGGAGATTGACATTCAGTGGGTTTTTTGCTTGTCAAGTGGGGTTAGGTAGGATTCAACCCTTGAATAATCTTATTTATTTTTTCACAAAACCTCCTAAAAACACGGAGTTCTTTGAATCACTGGGTCTGGAATTCCATGTATGTATGAAAGCATGGCACCGTAACATAGCGAAGGTGTGTAGATCAAAAATATATAGTTTGTTGGGGGAATTTCCAAGTTTCAGGACTGTTTCCTTAGCAAAAGTGGTAGGCTGTTTAAATACAGAGCACTTTGATTTTTTTCTTGTAATTGCATTTGTGCATGCGTCCCATTTGAGCTAGTTGGTGCCGTCTCTGTGTGCATCCACGCCTATGGCATACCGTTTGATTCAGGACATGTGGAGATTGATACTTAGTGGGGGGGTTTATTTGTGGGGGCATTTTCAAGTTTGGGGCTGTTTGAAATTACAGAGCACTTGATTTTTTTTGTAATTGCACTTATGCATGCTTCCACATTGAGTTAGTTGGCCATGTACCTATGTGCACCCACGCATATGGTATACCATTTGATTCAGGACATTTGGGAGATGATATTTAGTGAATTTTTTGCTTGTCAAGTGGGTTTAGTAGGATTTCAACCCTTGAATCATTTTATTTTATTTTTCACAAAACCTCCAGAAAACACGGAGTTCTATGGATCACTGGGTCTGGATTCTTCATGTATGTATGAAAGCATGGCACCGTAACGTAGCTGAAAATGTGATAGATTCCAAAAATATATGTTGTGGGGGGAATTTCCAAGTTTCGGGACGGTTTCCTTAGAAAAGGATAGGCTGTTCAAATTACAGAGAACTTGTTTTTTTTTTTTTGTTAATTGCACTTATGCATGCTTCCCATTTGAGTTAGTTGGTGGCCATGTCTCTGTGTACACCACACAATGGCATACCATTTGATTCGGACATTTGGGAGATTGACATTACAGAATTTTTTTGCTTGTCAAAGGGTTTAGGTAGGATTTCAACCCTTGAATCATCTTATTTATTTTTCACAAAACCTCCTAAAAAACCTCCTATGGATCACTGGGTCTGGAATTCTTAATGTATGTATGAAAGCCTGGCACCGTAAAATAGCTGAAGGGTGTTAGATTCCAAAATATATAGTTTGTGGGGGGAATTTCCAAGTTTCGGGACTGTTTACTTAGAAAAAGGGTAGGCTGTTCAAATTACAGAGCACTTATTTTTTTCTTGTAAGTGCACTTATGGATGCTTCCCGTTTGAGTTAGTTGGTGGCCATGTTTCTGTGTGCACCCACGCATATGGCATACCATTTGATTCAGGACATTTGGGAGATTGATATTTGGTAACTTTTTTTTCAATACCTTGGGTTTTGGTAGGGTTTTTAACTTTGAAACTTGTTGTTTCATTATTTTTTTTTCAGAAAATAAACGAAATTCTACGAAGATCTGCGCACACACAATTGATGGTATGAATGAAAAAATGGCACCGTTGCTTAGTGGAAGGTATGTAGATTCTGGGAAATATATTTTTGGGGGGATTTTGATTAGAGAGGGGTGTTTAGATTGTAAAATCTTAAAAGTTGCTGTGTTATTGGGCCACTACGCATTGGCTCACTTTGTGATTAGTGGCTTCATGTCCGTGGTGTAAACCATGCATATGGCATACCGTTTGATTCAGGGCATTTGGAAGATTGATAAATTGACAAGTTTTTTTTACATGACATGGAAATTTGCCATGATTTTTTACTTTGAATTGTATTTTTATACATTTTTCCTGAAATCTGGTAAAAAAGCAAAATTTCACATGATTCCACTCTGCATGTGTAACCATACATAGGGCATACTGTTTGATTCAGGACATTTGGGAGATTGTATTTGGTAACTTTTTTTACATTAATTTTGGCATGATTTTAGAAAACTGCAAAGACTGTGAACTTCTACGAAGAACTGCGCCCACACCATTGATGGTATGAATGAACAAAACTACGAATTAAGTAGATAAAGGTGTGCGATTCGAGAAATATATGGTTTGTGGGGGTGTTTGTGGGGAAAAAAATGCAGACTGATCAAATTCAGATTTGGCTGAATATTTTTGCTGTTTCTGAGCCCTGTGGCATTGCCCTCACTTCGTGGCCATTCGCTCCATGTCTGCGTGTGTAACCACACATATGGCATACCGTTTGATTCAGGAAATTTGGGAGATTGATATTTAGTAACTTTTTTTTACATTCCATGAGGTTTGGCATGATTTCTACCCTTTGAAGTGTTTTTGTTCATTTTTTCAGACAAATGTGAACTTTACGAAGAACTGCGCCACAACCATTGATGGTATGAATTAACAAACTACATGTTACATAGCTGAAGGTGTGTAGATTTCAGGAATATATAGTTTGTGGGGGGTTTGGTTATTTCTAAGTTAGGGGGTGTTTTGTGGAAAAAACTGCAGACTGTTCAAATTTTGAGTTGGCTATATTTTAGCTGTTTTTGGCCATCGTACATTGTCTCACTTCGTGGCTTTTCGCTTCCACGTCCGCATGTGTAACCACGCATATGGCACACCATTTGATTAGGACATTTAGGAGATTAATAATTAGTAACTTTTTTTTACATTCCATGGTGTTTGGCATGATTTCTACCTTTTGAAGTTGGTTTTTGTTCATTTTTCAGACAAATGCGAATTTCTACAAAGAACTGCACCCACACCATTGATGATATGAATGAAAAACTACAGCGTTACATACTGAAGGTGTGTAGATTTCAGGAATGTATAGTTTGTGTGGGGTATTTCTGAGTTAGGGGGTGTTTTGTGAAAAAACTGCAGACTGTTCAAATTTGGAGTTGGCTAAATATTTTAGCTTATGTGAGCCATCGTGCATTGTCTCACTTGTGGGCTATTTGCTTCACGTCTGCGTGTGTAACCACACATATGGCATAATGTTTGATTCAGGACATTTGGGAGATTGATATTTGGTAACTTTTTTTTACATTTTCATGAGGTTTTGGCATGATTTCTACCCTTTTTGAATGTTGTTTGATGTTAATTTTTTCAGACAATGCAAACTTCTACAAAGAACTGCGCCCACACCATTGATGGTATATTGATTAACGAATTACAGCGTTACATAGTGAAGATGTGTAGATTTCAGGAAATAGTTTGTGGGGGGTATTCCTGAGGGGGGGGTGTTTTGTGGAAAAACTGCAGACTGTTCAAATACAAAACTGGCTAATTTTTTTTGCTGCTACTGACATTTGGCACTGGTCACGCTCTGGGTTAGTTGGTAGCCATGACTCTGGGTAAACCCATGAATGTGGCATAACCGTTTTATTCGGGAGGGGTTAGGCTTTCAGATATGAGATGCGTTTGAACTTTCCTCCACAGTTTTTAGCTGAAATTCGCATTTGATTTTGTCTCTGATTTTACAGTTGAGGAAAAAAAAGGAAAATGTGAGAAAAATAACTACAATTGGAACGAAGAGCTGCACCGCGGTATCTGCATTTTGATCGAAACTTACCTCACTTGTAAAATCCTGCGGTGTGTAGTTTATAAAAATATCTCACTTGTGGGGATATTTTAGTTAATTTGGTAGAAATTCTATGTTAACTGTCAGTAGTGGTTATACATTTCAATTTGGTGTAATATTCTTGAAGGTGCAGTTTTAGTTTGGGGGGTCTCTGTACAGGAAAAGTGGGGTACCTACATATATCTGGTATCGTTGTACACGGGAGTATCAGAGCTTTCAGAAACAGTAAGATTTTTGTGCGTAACCTTAAGATAACTATAAAAAAAAATGGGAAAAAACCATGAAAATGTGCACATTTTTCATTTTTTTTAATTATTTACCCATATTTCCAGTACAATTTCCAGAAAAGTTAAAAATTCTGTTACCCTGTAATTAAGTACCCTTTGTGCTGAAAAAACAATGATAATATTCCTGATTTACGCAAGGTTCCTACTGTAAATTAGTCTAAACGATTAAGGGCAAAATCCTGAAAATTCTGCTGCCACTAAAGAACAATTATATCACCTTCCCTCCGCTCCTCTTCTGCGTTCATTAGCTTTTACCCAGGGTGAGGACCTGAACCGGCTGTTCCTCACCCTGGGTTCGCGTAACTTAACCAGAGTCTTAGAGTAACCCTGCTCTGGTAGGCTCCGCTCTGCAACAAGCGTGCCTTCCCATTGGCTTGTTGCCGACTGGGAGGAGGGGGCGGAGGCTACACAGAGCAGCGTTGATCAAGACTCTGGTGTAAGTTACGTGAAACCAGGGTGAGGAACAGCCGGTTCAGGTCCTCACCCTGGGTAAAGCTAATGAACACAGAAGAGGAGCGGAGGGAAGGTGAGTGTAATGTCCTTTAGACAAAAAAAAAATGAATTTCTGCTGGCAGTGAAAGGGTTAAAGGGTTAACTATGTCAAAAAAAAACATTTGACCAACCATCAAAAAAGTTAGTATTTATCCCAACATGAAATGAATACACACACACACCAACTGACCTACCTTTAATGCATGTGACATATTTAAAGGGTAACAACTGATGCAACCGACAGTAAACAAGGTAAGGTTATTTTAGCAAACTTAAAGGGTATCTCCCCGATTAAAGTGCACCTGTTTGTAAGGATAGTATTTGTAAGGCAGATATGTTCTGCAGTATCCTGTGTCTTTAAGCAGTAGTTTAGAAGAAATTCAATGATTCCCCCAGAACGTGTGGATGGTGCAGGTCCGCCCACTTTTAGTGACTGCCTGCATGGGAAATGTGCCGACGCTTGTTTTCCTTTAGTGGCAGCGCCAGAAGGTGAGAGGATCGTTGGACTGGTCTGTGTGATCTGATCGATTGGTCTATATCGCACGACGCACACGCACGCACACACTTTTCAAGCTAATGAGTCATGATTAATGGAGGAATAATTCACATGACCATCACAGCACTTGCTGACTCACTAATTAATGGAGGACATTTAAAATAAACAAAAAAAAAATGCTTTCCTCAGTGGAGAGGCCCTTTAAACAGTAGTTCCTGGGTGTGCACACCTTTACCCCTAATGTTTTACCAAGGTGGGGGGCCCCCTTTGGAAGCAGAAATCCTTTAGTGCTCCCAAGCTCAAATAGGTAAGGAAGGGCAGGGTCATTTTCACAAGGCCACTTCCTTCCCTGCTGCAAATAGGTGGATGACACTGGGCAAGAACTGTTCTGAGCACTAAGCAAGCAGATCCACAGTCCATGGGGTGTCACACAGACAGATAAGTAAATGTCAGAGCAGTTCACTTTGGATTAGGGGGATTACCAGTTTTAGTGGCAAATGGTGGAAGTAAATCCAAGGAGGAGTGGTTGGAGGCCAAAACTTATGTCTTGACCTGGGCTGTCACAAACCACTGGGGAAACAATCACTTCTAACAATGGGTGGTTACTGTATTTTACTTTACAGGCGATCCATCTTTCCATCTGCTGCTCCACCCCTGGCAGTCCACTTGGGCTTCCTCCTGGGCCCAGCCACTTCATAGTTTCACCAAATCTTTCCCCCACAAGTCACTACAGTGCACAACACTTTAGTCTATGCATCACCTACTGACCTACCTTTCTATTCACATGGAACCCATATTTAAAGGATAACTAAAGTCAAAAAAACTAATTTAAATTTATCCTCAATAAAAGATATATGGTTGTAAACACAAAAAAAGACATACCCCCTCAACCAGACCCAGGTACACACACCTACTGATCTACTTATCCATTACTGTGGCAGCTATACTTAAATGGTAACTAAAGTAAAAAAAAAAATTAGATTTATCCTCAATAAAAGAGATATGGTTGTAAACTCAAAAAAGAAATACCCCCTCAACCAGACCCAGGTACACACACCTACTGATCTACTTAACCCTTTAACCCTTCACGCCAGCAGAATTCATTTTTTTTGTGCTAAAGGACAATACACTCACCTTCCCTCCGCTCCTCTTCTGTGTTCATTAGCTTTTACCCAGGGTGAGGACCTGAACCGGCTGTTCCTCACCCCTGGGTTCACGTAACTTACACAGAGTCTTAGATAACGCTGCTCTGGAGGCTCCGCCCCCTCCTCCCAGTCGGCAACAAGGCCAATGGGAAGGCACGCTTGTTGCAGAGCGGAGCCTACCAGAGCAGGGTTACCTAGACTCTGGTGTAAGTTACGCGAACCAGGGGTGAGGAACAGCGGTTCAGGTCCTCACCCGTGGTAAAGCTAATGAACGCAGAAGAGGAGCGGAGGGAAGGTGAGTATATTGTCTTTTAGTGGCAGCAGAATTTTCAGGATTTTGCCCTTAATCGTTTAGACTAATTTACAGTAGGAAACCTTGCAGTAAATCAGGAATATTATACATTGTTTTTTTCAGCACAAAGTGTACTTTAACAGGGTAACAGAATTTGTAATTTTCTGGAAATTGTACTGGAAATATGGGTAAATATGTAAAAAAAATGAAAAATGTGCACATTTCATGGATGTTTCCCATTTTTTTTTATGTTATCTTAAGGTTACGCACAAAAATCTTACTGTTTCTGAAAGCTCTGATACTCCCGTGTACAACGATACCAGAATATATGTAGGTACCCCACTTTTCCTGTACAGGAGACCCCCCAAACTAAAAACTGCACCTTCAAGAATATTACACCAAATTGAAATGTATAACCATACTGACAGTTAACATAGAAATTCTACCAAATTAACTAAAATATCCCCACAAGTGAGATATTTTTATAAACTACACACCCGCAGGATTTTACAAGTGAGGTAAGTTTCGATCAAAATGCAGATACCCGGGTGCAGCTCTTCGTCCAATTGTAGTTATTTTTCTCACATTTTCCTTTTTTTTCCTCAACTGTAAAATCAGAGACAAAATCAAATGCGAATTTCAGCTAAAAACTGTGGAGGAAAGTTCAAACGCATCTCATATCTGAAAGCCTAACCCCTCCCGAATAAAACGGTATGCCACATTCATGGGTTTACCCGAGACATGGCTACCAACTAACCCAGAGCGTGACCAGTGCCAAATGTCAGTAGCAGCAAAAAAAATTAGCCAGTTTTGTATTTGAACAGTCTGCAGTTTTTCCACAAAACACCCCCCCAACTCAGAATACCCCCCACAAACTAATTCCTGAAATCTACACTCTTCAGCTATGTAACGCTGTAATTCGTTAATTCATACCATCAATGGTGTGGGCGCATTTTTGTAGAAGTTTGCATTTGTCTGAAAAAATTAACATCAAACAACATTCAAAAAGGTAGAAATCATGCCAAAACCTCATGAAAATGTAAAAAAAGTTACCAAATATCAATCTCCCAAATGTCCTGAATCAAACAGTATGCCATATGTGTGGTTACACACGCAGACGTGGAAGCAAATAGCCACAAGTGAGACAATGCACGATGGCTCAATAAGCTAAAATATTTAGCCAACTCCAAATTTGAACAGTCTGCAGTTTTTTCCACAAAACACCCCCTAACTCAGAAATACCCCACACAAACTATACATTCCTGAAATCTACACACCTTCAGATATGTAACGCCTGTAGTTTGTTCATTCATATCATCAATGGTGTGGGTGCAGTTCTTTGTAGAAATTCGCATTTGTCTGAAAAAATGAACAAAAAACAACTTCAAAAGGTAGAAATCATGCCAAAACCCCATGGAATGTAAAAAAAAGTTACTAATTATAATCTCCTAAATGTCCTGAATCAAATGGTGTGCCATATGCGTGGTTACACATGCGGACGTGGAAGCGAAAAGCCACGAAGTGAGACATGTACGATGGCTCAAAAACAGCTAAAATATTAGCCAACTCAAAATTTGAACAGTCTGCAGTTTTTTCCACAAAACACCCCCGTAACTTAGAAATAACCCCCCACAAACTATATATTCTGAAATCTCACACCTTCAGTATGTAACACTGTAGTTTGTTAATTCATACCATCAATGGTGTGGGCGCAGTTCTTCGTAGAAGTTCACATTTGTCTGAAAAAATGAACAAAAACAACTTCAAAGGGTAGAAATCATGCCAAAACCTCATGGAATGTAAAAAAAAGTTACTAAATATCAATCTCCCAAATGTCCTTGAATCAAACGGTATGCATATGTGTGGTTACACACGCAGACATGGAAGCGAATGGCCACGAATGAGGCAATGCACAATGGCTCAGAAACAGCAAAAATATTCAGCCAAATCTGAATTTGATCAGTCTGCAGTTTTTCCCACAAAACAACCCCCACAAACCATATATTTCTCGAATCTGCGCACACCTTTATCTACTTAATTCTGTAGTTTGTTCATTCATACCATCAATGGTTGGGCGCAGTTCTTCGTAGAAGTTCACAGTCTTTGCAGATTTTCTAAAAATCATGCCAAAAATGTAATGTAAAAAAAGTTACAAATTCAATCTCCCAAATGTCCTGAATCAAACAGTATGCCCTATGTATGGTTACACATGCAGAGGTGGAATCATGTGAAATTTTGCTTTTTTACCAGATTTTCAGGGAAAAATGTATAAAAATACAATTCAAAGTTAAAAATCATGGCAAATTTCCATGTCATGTAAAAAAACTTGTCAATTTATCAATCTTCCAAATGCCCTGAATCAAACGGTATGCCATATGCATGGTTACACACACACGGACATGAAAGCCACTAATCACAAGTGAGCCAATGCGTAGTGGCCCAATAACAGCAACTTTAAGATTTTACAATCTAAACACCCCCTCTCTAACTCAAATACCCCCCAAAAATATATTCCCAGAATATACATACCTTCCACTAAGCAACGGTGCCATTTTTTCATTCATACCATCAATTGTGTGTGCGCAGATCTTCTTAGAATTTCGTTTATTTTCTGAAAAAAATAAGAAAAAACAAGTTTCAAAGTTAAAAACCCTACCAAAACCCAAGGTATTGAAAAAAAAGTTAACCAAATATCAATCTCCCAAATGTCCTGAATCAAATGGTATGCCATATGCGTGGGTGCACACAGAAACTGGCCACCAACTAACTCAAACGGGAAGCATCCATAAGTGCACTTACAAGAAAAAAATAAGTGCTCTGTAATTTGAACAGCCTACCCTTTTTCTAAGTAAACAGTCCCGAAACTTGGAAATTCCCCCCACAAACTATTATTTTGGAATCTAACACCCTTCAGCTATGTTACGGTGCCATGCTTTCATACATACATTAAGAATTCCAGACCCAGTGATCCATAGGAGGTTTTTAGGAGGTTTTGTGAAAAATAAAATAAGATGATTCAAGGGTTGAAATCCTACCTAAACCATTTGACAAGCAAAAAATTCTGTAAATGTCAATCTCCCAAATGTCCGAATCAAATGGTATGCCCTATGTGGGTGTACACAGAGACATGGCCACCAACTAACTCAAATGGGAAGCATGCATAAGTGCAATTACAAAAAAAAAAAAAACAGTTCTCTGTAATTTGAACAGCCTATCCTTTTCTCAAGGAAACCGTCCCGAAACTTGGAAATTCCCCCCACAAAACTATATATTTTGGAATCTACACACTTTCAGCTACGTTAACGGTGCCATGCTTTCATACATACATGAAGAATCCAGACCCAGTGATCCATAGAACTCCGTGTTTTCTGGAGGTTTTGTGAAAAATAAAATAAAATGATTCAAGGGTTGAAATCCTACTAAACCCACTTGACAAGCAAAAAAATTCACTAAATATCATCTCCCAAATGTCACATCAAATGGTATACCATATGCGTGGGTGCACATAGGTACATGGCCACCAACTAACTCAAATGGAGAAGCAGATAAGTGCAATTACAAGAAAAAAATCAAGTGCTCTGTATTTCAAACAGCCCCAAAACTTGAAAATGCCCCCCACAAATAAACCCCCCCACTAAGTATCAATCTCCACATGTCCTGAATCAAACGGTATGCCATATGCGTGGATTGCAAACAGAGACGTGGCACCAACTAGCTCAAATGGGACGCATGCACAAATGCAATTACAAGAAAAAAAATCAAAGTGCTCTGTATTTAAACAGCCTACACTTTTGCTAAGGAAACAGTCCTGAAACTTGGAAATTCCCCCAACAAACTATATATTTTTGGAATCTACACACCTTCAGCTATGTTACGGTGCCATGCTTTCATACATACATGAAGAATTCCAGACCCAGTGATTCAAAGAACTCCGTGTTTTTAGGAGGTTTTGTGAAAAATAAAATAAGATTATCAAGGGTTGAATCCTACCTAAACCCACTTGACAAGCAAAAAAAACCCACTGATGTCAATCTCCCACAATAGTGCATCAACGGTATGCCATATGTGTGGGTGCACAGAGACGTGGCACAACTAGCTCAAATGGGACGCATGCACAAGTGTAATTACAAGAAAAAAATCAAAGTGCTCTGTTTTTTGAACAGCCTACCCTTTTTTAAAGGAAACAGCCCTAAACTTGGAAATACCCCCCACAAACTATATATTTTTGGAATTTACACACCTTCAGCTACATACCAGTGCCATGATTTTATGCATACATGAAGAATTCCAGACGCTGTCAACCATAGAACTCGGTGCTTTTAGAAGATTTTGTAAAAATTAAATAAGATGATTCAAAGGTTGAAATACTCTAAACCCACTTGACAAGCAAAAAACCCACTAAATAACAATCTTCCACATGTCCTGAATCAAACGGTGTGCCATTTGCGTGGGTGCAAACAGAGACAAGGCCACCAACTAGCTCAAATGGGACGCATGTAGAAGTGCAGTTACAAGAAAAAAACTAAAAAACGCCACAACCCACCCCCACACACACTCTCCCCCTTTTAGTGATATTTTAGTGAAAACGGTTAGTACGGAGAGTCAAACAGTTTTTGCACACTTTAACTGATCCAAAAATTCAATCCGGTCTTTTCTTGGTTCCTCTGCAAAATTTCTTATAAATAGGCTTAGTTTCCCTTGAAATCTTACAAATAAGTATCTGCGTTTACTTTACCGATATCACCGGGGACATTGGGAAGCTTGGAGAAGACAACGTTTTTTGCTAATTTATGGCTTTAGTGTAATAAAAAAAAAAGGGTGTGTGTATCACTTTAAGAATTTTTGGTGGCATTTCCCTTTTTTTTTTATCATTCCAAAGATATCATCAGATCATCTTAGGAATGATTCCAATTCGAAATCTGATCGGAATTCATTCATTGGCAAGATCAATAATTTGTGAGCAGAAGTGATCACTAAATTTTGATCTTGTCCCCATTTTTCTTCTAAGTCTTTGCTAAGTACTGACAGAACTGACAGCCTTACTATTCCAGGTATTGCATGTGATCTGAATGGAGATCGCAGTGCAGTACCTCCACTAGACCACCAGGGGCAGCATTGTACACCTTGTAGGGAAGACCCCGGTAAAGGAGGAAGCTCCGTGACGTCACGGGGTCTTCCTTTCTGCTCAGAAGACAGCTCCACGTGGGACCAGCTTCCTGCTATGCGGTCACGGCAAAAAGGTAAATTATCTACCGATCAGATTTGGACGAAAACCGAGGGAGGATCGAGTGGGCTAAGGGGGCGGTTGAATGCTGCCCCCTGATCGCCCCTAGTGCGGGGCAATTTTCTTTAATTAAAGGGGAGCCACAGATATATATTCAGATCTGTGGCATTTGATTCTTTTCTGCACAGATTGTGAATATACGATCTGTGGCAGTGAAAGGGTTAAATAGCTGCCATGGAAATGGAAGGGTGGGTCAGTAGGTGTGTGTACCTGGATCAGGTTGGAAGTTTAAAAAACAAACTTTTGATATTGATCAAAATTAGTTTTTTTACCCTTTACGTATGGCTGCCATATAATGGATAAGTAGATAAGTAGGTGTGTGTACCTGTGTCGAGTTGGGAGTTAAAAAAAACAAACTTTTTTGATGATTGCTCAAAATTAGTTTTTTTGACTTTAGTTACCCTTTAAGTATGGCTGCAACATATGGAGGGATAGGTCAGTAGGTGTGTATACCTGTATTACGTTGGGGGTTTAAAAAAACAAACTTTTTTTGATTGATCAAAATTTGCTTTTTTGACTTTAGTTACACTTTAAGTATGGGCCACAGATATGGATAGTCGATCAGTAGGTGCGAGTACCTGGGTCTGGTAAGGAGGTATGCTTTTTTGAGTTTACAACCATATCTTTTTATTGAGGATAAATCAAATTTTTTTTACTTTAGTTACCATTTAAGTATAGCTGCCCAGTAATGGAGTGGTTACACATGCGGACGTGGAAGCGAAAAGCCACGAAGTGAGACAATGTACGATGGCTCAAAAACAGCTAAAATATTTAGCCAACTCAAAATTTGAACAGTCTGCAGGTTTTTCCACAAAACACCCCCGTAACTTAGAAATAACCCCCCACAAACTATATATTCCTGAAATCTACACACCTTCAGCTATGTAACACTGTAGTTTGTTAATTCATACCATCAATGGTGTGGGCGCAGTTCTTCGTAGAAGTTCACATTTGTCTGAAAAAATGAACAAAAAACAACTTCAAAGGGTAGAAATCATGCCAAAACCTCATGGAATGTAAAAAAAAGTTACTAAATATCAATCTCCCAAATGTCCTGAATCAAACGGTATGCCATATGTGTGGTTACACACGCAGACATGGAAGCGAATGGCCACGAAGTGAGGCAATGCACAATGGCTCAGAAACAGCAAAAATATTCAGCCAAATCTGAATTTGATCAGTCTGCAGTTTTTCCCCACAAAACAACCCCCACAAACCATATATTTCTCGAATCTGCACACCTTTATCTACTTAATTCTGTAGTTTGTTCATTCATACCATCAATGGTGTGGGCGCAGTTCTTCGTAGAAGTTCACAGTCTTTGCAGATTTTCTAAAAAAATCATGCCAAAATGTAATGTAAAAAAAGTTACCAAATATCAATCTCCCAAATGTCCTGAATCAAACAGTATGCCCTATGTATGGTTACACATGCAGAGGTGGAATCATGTGAAATTTTGCTTTTTTACCAGATTTTCAGGAAAAATGTATAAAAATACAATTCAAAGTTAAAAATCATGGCAAATTTCCATGTCATGTAAAAAAAACTTGTCAATTTATCAATCTTCCAAATGCCCTGAATCAAACGGTATGCCATATGCATGGTTACACACACGGACATGAAAGCCACTAATCACAAAGTGAGCCAATGCGTAGTGGCCCAATAACAGCAACTTTTAAAGATTTTACAATCTAAACACCCCTCTAACTCAAAACCCCCCAAAAATATATATTCCAGAATATACATACCTTCCACTAAGCAACGGTGCCATTTTTTCATTCATACCATCAATTGTGTGTGCGCAGTATCTTCTAGAATTTCGTTTATTTTCTGAAAAAAAAAATATGAAACAACAAGTTTCAAAGTTAAAACCCTACCAAAACCCAAGGTATTGAAAAAAAAGTTACCAAATATCAATCTCCCAAATGTCCTGAATCAAATGGTATGCCATATGCGTGGGTGCACCACAGAAACATGGCCACCAACTAACTCAAACGGGAACATCCATAAGTGCACTTACAAGAAAAAAATAAGTGCTCTGTAATTTGAACAGCCTACCTTTTTCTAAGTAAACAGTCCCGAAACTTGGAAATTCCCCCCACAAAACTATTATTTTTTGGAATCTAACACCCTTCAGCTATTTTACGGTGCCAGCTTTCATACATACATTAAGAATTCCAGACCCAGTGATCCATAGAGGTTTTTTAGGAGGGTTTTGTGTGAAAAATAAATAGATGATTCAAGGGTTGAAAATCCTACCTAAACCCTTTGACAAGCAAAAAAATTCTGTTAAATGTCAATCTCCCAAATGTCCTGAATCAAATGGTATGCCATTGTGTGGTGTACACAGAGACATGGCCACCAACTAACTCAAATGGGAAGCATGCATAAGTGCAATTACAAAAAAAAAAAAAAACAAGTTCTCTGTAATTTGAACAGCCTATCCTTTTTCTAAGGAAACCGTCCCGAACTTGGAAATTCCCCCCACAACATATATTTTTGGAATCTATCACATCTTTCACTACGTTACGGTGCCATGCTTTCATACATACATGAAGAATTCCAGACCCAGTGATCCATAGAACTCCGTTGTTTTCTGGAGGTTTTGTGAAAAAATAAAATAAAATGATTCAGGGTTGAAATCCTACTAAACCCACTTGACAAGCAAAAAATTCACTAAATATCAACTCTCCCAAATGTCCTGAATCAAATGGTATACCATATGCGTGGGTGCACATAGGTCATGGACCAACTAACTCAATGGAAGCAGCATAAGTGCAATTAGCAAAAAAAATCAAGTGCTCTGTAATTTCAAACAGCCCCAAACTTGAAAATGCCCCCCACAAATAAACCCCCCCACTAAGTATCAATCTCCCACATGTCCTGAATCAAACGGTATGCCTAGGCGTGGATGCACACAGAGACTGGCACCAACTAGCTCAAATGGGACGCATGCACAATGCAATTACAAGAAAAAAAATCAAAGTGCTCTGTATTTAAACAGCCTACACTTTTGCTAAGGAAACAGTCCTGAAACTTGGAAATTCCCCCAACAAACTATTATTTTTTGATCTACACACCTTCAGCTATGTTACGGTGCCATGCTTTCATACATACATGGAATTCCAGACCCAGTGATTCAAAGAACTCCGTGTTTTTAGGAGGTTTTGTGAAAAAATAAATAAGATTATTCAAGGGTTGAAATCCTACCTAACCCCACTTGACAAGCAAAAAACCCACTGAATGTCAATCTCCCACTATAGTGCATCAAACGGTATGCCATATGTGTGGGTGCACCAGAGACGTGGCCACCAACTATCTCAATGGGACGCATGCACAAGTGTAATTACAAGAAAAAATCAAAGTGCTCTGTTTTTTGAACAGCCTACCCTTTTTTATAGGAAACGCCCTAACTTGGAATACCCCCCACAAACTATATATTTTTGGAATTTACACACCTTCGCTACATACCAGTGCCATGATTTTATGCATACATGAAGAATTCCTCCAGACGCTGTCAACCATAGAACTCGGTGCTTTTGAAGATTTTGTTAAAAATTAAAATGATGATTCAAAGGTTGAAATACTCCTAAACCCACTTGACAAGCAAAAAACCCACTAAATAACAATCTTCCACATGTCCTGAATCAAACGGTGTGCCATTTGCGTGGGTGCAAACAGAGACAAGGCCACCAACTAGCTCAAATGGACGCATGTAGAAGTGCAGTTACAGAAAAAAATAAACTAAAAACGCCACAACCCACCCCCCCACACACACTCTCCCCCTTTTAGTGGATATTTTAGTGAAAACGGTTAGTACGAGAGTCAAACACGTTTTTGCACTTTACTGATCCTAAAAATTCAATCCGGTCTTTTCTGGTTCCTCTGCAAAATTTCCTTATAAATAGGCTTAGTTTCCCTTGAAATCTTACAAATAAGTATCTGCGTTTACTTTACCGATATCACCGGGGACATTGGGAGCTTGGAGAAGACAAGTTTTTTGCTAATTAATGGCTTTAGTGTAATAAAAAAAAAAGGGTGTGTGTTCACTTTAAGATTTTTTGTGTGCATTTCCCTTTTTTTTTTTATCATTCCCAAAGATAATCATCAATCATCTTAGGGAATGATTCCAATTCGAAATCTGATCGAATTCTTCATTGGCAAAGATCAATAATTGGTGACAGAAGTGATCACTAAATTTTGATCTCTGTCCCCATTTTTCTTTCTAAGTCTTTGCTAGTACTGACAGAACTGACAGCCTTACTATTCCAGGTATTGCACTGTGATCTGAATGGAGATCGCAGTGCAGTACCTCCACTAGACCACCAGGGGCGCATTGTACACCTTGTAGGGAAGACCCCGGTAAAGGAGGAAGCTCCGGTGACGTCACTGGGTCTTCCTTTCTGCGCAGAAAGACAGCTCCACGGGGGACCAGCTTCCTCTTATTGCGTCACGGCAAAAAGGTAAATTATCTACCGATCAGATTTGGACGAAACCGAGGGAGGATCGAGTGGGCTAAGGGGGCGGTTGAATGCTGCCCCCTGATCGCCCCTAGTGCGGGGCAATTTTCTTTAATTAAAGGGGAAGCCACAGATCATATATTCACGATCTGTGGCAGTTTGATTCTTTTCTGCACAGATTGTGAATATACGATCTGTGGCAGTGAAAGGGTTAAATATGGCTGCCATGGAAATGGAAGGGTGGGTCAGTAGGTGTGTGTACCTGGATCAGGTTGGAAGTTAAAAAAACAAACTTTTGATTATTGATCAAAATTAGTTTTTTTACCCTTTACGTATGGCTGCCATAATAATGGATAAGTAGATAAGTAGGTGTGTGTACCTGTGTCGAGTTGGGAGTTAAAAAAACAAACTTTTTTGATGATTGCTCAAAATTAGTTTTTTTGACTTTAGTTACCCTTTAAGTATGGCTGCAACATTAATGGAGGGATAGGTCAGTAGGTGTGTATACCTGTATCACGTTGGGGGTTAAAAAACCCTTTAACCCTTCACGCCAGCAGAAATTCATTTTTTTTGTGCTAAAGGACAATACACTCACCTTCCCTCCGCTCCTCTTCTGTGTTCATTAGCTTTTACCCAGGGTGAGGACCTGAACCGGCTGTTCCTCACCCCTGGGTTCACGTAACTTACACAGAGTCTTAGATAACGCTGCTCTGGAGGCTCCGCCCCCTCCTCCCAGTCGGCAACAAGGCCAATGGGAAGGCACGCTTGTTGCAGAGCGGAGCCTACCAGAGCAGGGTTACCTAGACTCTGGTGTAAGTTACGCGAACCAGGGTGAGGAACAGCGGTTCAGGTCCTCACCCGTGGTAAAGCTAATGAACGCAGAAGAGGAGCGGAGGGAAGGTGAGTATATTGTCTTTTAGTGGCAGCAGAATTTTCAGGATTTTGCCCTTAATCGTTTAGACTAATTTACAGTAGGAAACCTTGCAGTAAATCAGGAATATTATACATTGTTTTTTTCAGCACAAAGTGTACTTTAACAGGGTAACAGAATTTGTAATTTTTCTGGAAATTGTACTGGAAATATGGGTAAATATGTAAAAAAAATGAAAAATGTGCACATTTCATGGATGTTTCCCATTTTTTTTTATGTTATCTTAAGGTTACGCACAAAAATCTTACTGTTTCTGAAAGCTCTGTACTCCCGTGTACAACGATACCAGAATATATGTAGGTACCCCACTTTTCCTGTACAGGAGACCCCCCAAACTAAAAACTGCACCTTCAAGAATATTACACCAAATTGAAATGTATAACCATACTGACAGTTAACATAGAAATTCTACCAAATTAACTAAAATATCCCCACAAGTGAGATATTTTTATAAACTACACACCCGCAGGATTTTACAAGTGAGGTAAGTTTCGATCAAAATGCAGATACCCGGGTGCAGCTCTTCGTCCAATTGTAGTTATTTTTCTCACATTTTCCTTTTTTTTCCTCAACTGTAAAATCAGAGACAAAATCAAATGCGAATTTCAGCTAAAAACTGTGGAGGAAAGTTCAAACGCATCTCATATCTGAAAGCCTAACCCCTCCCGAATAAAACGGTATGCCACATTCATGGGTTTACCCGAGATCATGGCTACCAACTAACCCAGAGCGTGACCAGTGCCAAATGTCAGTAGCAGCAAAAAAAATTAGCCAGTTTTGTATTTGAACAGTCTGCAGTTTTTCCACAAAACACCCCCCCAACTCAGGAATACCCCCCACAAACTATATTCCTGAAATCTACACTCTTCAGCTATGTAACGCTGTAATTCGTTAATTCATACCATCAATGGTGTGGGCGCAGTTCTTTGTAGAAGTTTGCATTTGTCTGAAAAAATTAACATCAAACAACATTCAAAAAGGTAGAAATCATGCCAAAACCTCATGAAATGTAAAAAAAAGTTACCAAATATCAATCTCCCAAATGTCCTGAATCAAACAGTATGCCATATGTGTGGTTACACACGCAGACGTGGAAGCAAATAGCCACAAGTGAGACAATGCACGATGGCTCAATAAGCTAAAATATTTAGCCAACTCCAAATTTGAACAGTCTGCAGTTTTTTCCACAAAACACCCCCTAACTCAGAAATACCCCACACAAACTATACATTCCTGAAATCTACACACCTTCAGATATGTAACGCCTGTAGTTTGTTCATTCATATCATCAATGGTGTGGGTGCAGTTCTTTGTAGAAATTCGCATTTGTCTGAAAAAATGAACAAAAAACAACTTCAAAAGGTAGAAATCATGCCAAAACCCCATGGAATGTAAAAAAAAGTTACTAATTATAATCTCCTAAATGTCCTGAATCAAATGGTGTGCCATATGCGTGGTTACACATGCGGACGTGGAAGCGAAAAGCCACGAAGTGAGACATGTACGATGGCTCAAAAACAGCTAAAAATTAGCAACTCAAAATTTGAACAGTCTGCAGTTTTTTCCACAAAACACCCCCGTAACTTAGAAATAACCCCCCACAAACTATATATTCTGAAATCTCACACCTTCAGTATGAACACTGTAGTTTGTTAATTCATACCATCAATGGTGTGGGCGCAGTTCTTCGTAGAAGTTCACATTTGTCTGAAAAAATGAACAAAAACAACTTCAAAGGGTAGAAATCATGCCAAAACCTCATGGAATGTAAAAAAAAGTTACTAAATATCAATCTCCCAAATGTCCTTGAATCAAACGGTATGCATATGTGTGGTTACACACGCAGACATGGAAGCGAATGGCCACGAATGAGGCAATGCACAATGGCTCAGAAACAGCAAAAATTTCAGCCAAATCTGAATTTGATCAGTCTGCAGTTTTTCCCACA
This sequence comes from Hymenochirus boettgeri, assembly GCA_019447015.1. Taxonomy (NCBI): domain Eukaryota; kingdom Metazoa; phylum Chordata; class Amphibia; order Anura; family Pipidae; genus Hymenochirus; species Hymenochirus boettgeri. Next base: position 192,539,587 of record CM033469.1, on the reverse strand, counting down.
AAACAACCCCCACAAACCATATATTTCTCGAATCTGCCACACCTTTATCTACTTAATTCTGTAGTTTGTTCATTCATACCATCAATGGTTGGGCGCAGTTCTTCGTAGAAGTTCACAGTCTTTGCAGATTTTCTAAAAATCATGCCAAAAATGTAATGTAAAAAAAGTTACAAATTCAATCTCCCAAATGTCCTGAATCAAACAGTATGCCCTATGTATGGTTACACATGCAGAGGTGGAATCATGTGAAATTTTGCTTTTTTACCAGATTTTCAGGGAAAAATGTATAAAAATACAATTCAAAGTTAAAAATCATGGCAAATTTCCATGTCATGTAAAAAAACTTGTCAATTTATCAATCTTCCAAATGCCCTGAATCAAACGGTATGCCATATGCATGGTTACACACACACGGACATGAAGCCACTAATCACAAGTGAGCCAATGCGTAGTGGCCCAATAACAGCAACTTTAAGATTTTACAATCTAAACACCCCCTCTCTAACTCAAATACCCCCCAAAAATATATTCCCAGAATATACATACCTTCCACTAAGCAACGGTGCCATTTTTTCATTCATACCATCAATTGTGTGTGCGCAGATCTTCTTAGAATTTCGTTTATTTTCTGAAAAAAATAAGAAAAAACAAGTTTCAAAGTTAAAAACCCTACCAAAACCCAAGGTATTGAAAAAAAAGTTAACCAAATATCAATCTCCCAAATGTCCTGAATCAAATGGTATGCCATATGCGTGGGTGCACACAGAAACTGGCCACCAACTAACTCAAACGGGAAGCATCCATAAGTGCACTTACAAGAAAAAAATAAGTGCTCTGTAATTTGAACAGCCTACCTTTTTCTAAGTAAACAGTCCCGAAACTTGGAAATTCCCCCCACAAACTATTATTTTGGAATCTAACACCCTTCAGCTATGTTACGGTGCCATGCTTTCATACATACATTAAGAATTCCAGACCCAGTGATCCATAGGAGGTTTTTAGGAGGTTTTGTGAAAAATAAAATAAGATGATTCAAGGGTTGAAATCCTACCTAAACCATTTGACAAGCAAAAAATTCTGTAAATGTCAATCTCCCAAATGTCCGAATCAAATGGTATGCCCTATGTGGGTGTACACAGAGACATGGCCACCAACTAACTCAAATGGGAAGCATGCATAAGTGCAATTACAAAAAAAAAAAAAACAGTTCTCTGTAATTTGAACAGCCTATCCTTTTCTCAAGGAAACCGTCCCGAGAACTTGGAAATTCCCCCCACAAAACTATATATTTTGGAATCTACACACTTTCAGCTACGTTAACGGTGCCATGCTTTCATACATACATGAAGAATCCAGACCCAGTGATCCATAGAACTCCGTGTTTTCTAGGAGGTTTTGTGAAAAATAAAATAAAATGATTCAAGGGTTGAAATCCTACCTAAACCCACTTGACAAGCAAAAAAATTCACTAAATATCAATCTCCCAAATGTCCTGAATCAAATGGTATACCATATGCGTGGGTGCACATAGGTACATGGCCACCAACTAACTCAAATGGGAAGCATGCATAAGTGCAATTACAAGAAAAAAATCAAAGTGCTCTGTAATTTCAAACAGCCCCAAAACTTGAAAATGCCCCCCACAAATAAACCCCCCCACTAAGTATCAATCTCCACATGTCCTGAATCAAACGGTATGCCATATGCGTGGATTGCAACAGAGACGTGGCACCAACTAGCTCAAATGGGACGCATGCACAAATGCAATTACAAGAAAAAAATCAAAGTGCTCTGTATTTAAACAGCCTACACTTTTGCTAAGGAAACAGTCCTGAAACTTGGAAATTCCCCCAACAAACTATATATTTTTGGAATCTACACACCTTCAGCTATGTTACGGTGCCATGCTTTCATACATACATGAAGAATTCCAGACCCAGTGATTCAAAGAACTCCGTGTTTTTAGGAGGTTTTGTGAAAAATAAAATAAGATTATTCAAGGGTTGAATCCTACCTAAACCCACTTGACAAGCAAAAAAAACCCACTGATGTCATCTCCCACATATAGTGCATCAACGGTATGCCATATGTGTGGGTGCACAGAGACGTGGCACACAACTAGCTCAAATGGGACGCATGCACAAGTGTAATTACAAGAAAAAAATCAAAGTGCTCTGTTTTTTGAACAGCCTACCCTTTTTTAAAGGAAACAGCCCTAAACTTGGAATACCCCCACAAACTTATATTTTTGGAATTTACACACCTTCAGCTACATACCAGTGCCATGATTTTATGCATACATGAAGAATTCCAGACGCTGTCAACCATAGAACTCGGTGCTTTTGAAGATTTTGTAAAAATTAAAATAAGATGATTCAAAGGTTGAAATACTCTAAACCCACTTGACAAGCAAAAAACCCACTAAATAACAATCTTCCACATGTCCTGAATCAAACGGTGTGCCATTTGCGTGGGTGCAAACAGAGACAAGGCCACCAACTAGCTCAAATGGGACGCATGTAGAAGTGCAGTTACAGAAAAAAAACTAAAAAACGCCACAACCCACCCCACACACACTCTCCCCCTTTTAGTGATATTTTAGTGAAAACGGTTAGTACGGAGAGTCAAACAGTTTTTGCACACTTTAACTGATCCAAAAATTCAATCCGGTCTTTTCTTGGTTCCTCTGCAAAATTTCTTATAAATAGGCTTAGTTTCCCTTGAAATCTTACAAATAAGTATCTGCGTTTACTTTACCGATATCACCGGGGACATTGGGAAGCTTGGAGAAGACAACGTTTTTTGCTAATTTATGGCTTTAGTGTAATAAAAAAAAAAGGGTGTGTGTATCACTTTAAGAATTTTTGGTGGCATTTCCCTTTTTTTTTTATCATTCCAAAGATATCATCAGATCATCTTAGGAATGATTCCAATTCGAAATCTGATCGGAATTCATTCATTGGCAAGATCAATAATTTGTGAGCAGAAGTGATCACTAAATTTTGATCTTGTCCCCATTTTTCTTCTAAGTCTTTGCTAAGTACTGACAGAACTGACAGCCTTACTATTCCAGGTATTGCATGTGATCTGAATGGAGATCGCAGTGCAGTACCTCCACTAGACCACCAGGGGCAGCATTGTACACCTTGTAGGGAAGACCCCGGTAAAGGAGGAAGCTCCGTGACGTCACGGGGTCTTCCTTTCTGCTCAGAAGACAGCTCCACGTGGGACCAGCTTCCTGCTATGCGGTCACGGCAAAAAGGTAAATTATCTACCGATCAGATTTGGACGAAAACCGAGGGAGGATCGAGTGGGCTAAGGGGGCGGTTGAATGCTGCCCCCTGATCGCCCCTAGTGCGGGGCAATTTTCTTTAATTAAAGGGGAGCCACAGATATATATTCAGATCTGTGGCATTTGATTCTTTTCTGCACAGATTGTGAATATACGATCTGTGGCAGTGAAAGGGTTAAATAGCTGCCATGGAAATGGAAGGGTGGGTCAGTAGGTGTGTGTACCTGGATCAGGTTGGAAGTTTAAAAAACAAACTTTTGATATTGATCAAAATTAGTTTTTTTACCCTTTACGTATGGCTGCCATATAATGGATAAGTAGATAAGTAGGTGTGTGTACCTGTGTCGAGTTGGGAGTTAAAAAAAACAAACTTTTTTGATGATTGCTCAAAATTAGTTTTTTTGACTTTAGTTACCCTTTAAGTATGGCTGCAACATATGGAGGGATAGGTCAGTAGGTGTGTATACCTGTATACGTTGGGGGTTTAAAAAAACAAACTTTTTTTGATTGATCAAAATTTGCTTTTTTGGTGTGATTGTGATTTGATGATTGGTTTTTTGTTTTGGTTGTTTTTGAAGGGATGAATAAGTCAGGACATCCTAATGGTCGACATAAGTCATAGCATCTGGGATACACATGCATGTGTCTAGGACTTCCTGTAACTGTAGCAGGTAAAAGACTAATTTCCCAATATTATCAATGTTTCCATCATTACCCACAGCACACCGTAGGTGGATGAATCATCGACTCATAGTTTTTTTTTATTAAGAAGTATAAAGAGAAGTCGCTCACTTTTAATCTTTGCATACGATTAGTAGAGTAATCAAGGTAGAGCAGCGAGATGCATCCGGAAAAAACAATGCTTCAATTCAGTTTTTGGATAAAACTTCACATTTATTGTACAAAGTTACAATATCGCGGTTACTTCCGCTTCAATCGCCTTGATGAAGCGGAAGTAACCGCGATACGGTCAGGCCACGCCCCTTCCCCTTGGCGATTCCCCTGTTCATGAGTATGTTTACAGCACTATCGGCTGGTTTTAACTTTGTACAATAAATGTGAAGTTTTATCCAAAAACTGAATTGAAGCATGTTTTTCCGGATGCATCTCGCTGCTCTACCTTGATTACTCTATGTTATTTCGGAGGGGTCGGACGGATTCGCGAGCACCTGGAGATCCGGACAGCTTCTGCATACGGGGTGTAGCTCCCCACAGTAAGTAGACGATTTACTTTTTGCATACGTATTAACTACAAATTGATGAAATAATTGACGGCAATGTATAATAGGGTAGAGGAATTGTCCGTTTCATTATCCTGTATGCATAGAAGGCCATGAAGGAAACCTTTTATTAGTGTTTGCACCAGAAGAAGAGTTAGTTTGCATGATATTGAAATTATAGCCATCTTAACCTTGCCAAAATATGTGTGGGTATTGAAGGGCATTATGTGTTTCTGTAATGCGTTTGAGGGAGTCGCTGCATTTGTGAATGATAATGTCATGTTGATATTCATCACCGTTATAAGAATTGCTACTTCGTTTACTTGAGGTGCATTAAAACGGCGTTCATGTTTGGTGGATGGTCTTTATCAGCCCTGATAACTATGTTGTATCATCTGTTGGCATAGCTGAATGCTGTTTTGAATGTTTGTAGGAGCTGATTGTGCTGATAAAGCATGTGCTGCAACTTGAATACCCAAGAAATATTATCATATTGCTGAGAAATTTGAGCATCCTTAGCGCCATGAAGTAAATTTGTAGGAACTTGAGGTTTATCTGGTGAAGGTAGCAATGATCCTACTCTATGGTACACATGCCCCTGACTTATGTCCCCGTACTTACTTTTATGTCCACCCTAAAAAGAATTTTAATATAAGATTTCCCCTGCCAGCCCAACCCCAACCGCTAATTTATATGTTTAGAAAGCTCCCCAAACTCTACTTACCTCCCCTCTTTCCTCCCGCGCTGCCAGCCCTTGCTTGCGAGAAAATGCAAGCAGAGGGGCGGGACGGCAGTCGCGTCTGTGATTGGCTGAGCGGAGCCAATCACGGACGCGGCTGCCAGGAGCTCATTTCGGGAGGAAAGAGAAGAGGTAAGTAAAGTTTGGGGAGCTTTATAACATATAAGGGGCAATACTATATATTAAGGGGTTTACACTAGGGGGTGGGGAATCCTGAGAGGGAGGGGGAGAAGGGCTGCAGTACGCATGCCAAACTTCTCCCGGAGGCAGAGTCTATATGGGCAGTTTTTGGGACTTTGGGGGGGGACTACAGGAGAACCATATGGAGCTGGGATGTGGGTAGGATTCACTACGTACAGGATGGGGCCAGTAGTTGGGGGTATTAGTTTTGGGGGTGGACATGCCCTTTAAAAGTAGTTGTAAATCCAGAATCAGTAAGGATGGGAGGGCACCAAATATGAATCTTGGAAACAGGAATTGTATCTTCTTATGTTCTGTCGGTTAGTGCTTTAATCTTGAATTAGTCCAGACATTACAGCCCGAAGCTCCGGTGGTGGTTGTAATGGCAGAAGTTGAACTTTTCATTGCTACAGCACATTTCAGGAGGTCTGCTTTAAAGGGCATGTCACTCCTAAAAACTATGATTTAACCCATTATGGCCCTACTAAGTAGTTTACAAAAATCCTTACCTTACATCTCTGCTCCAAATGGTTCTCCAGCAATGTTGTCCAAAGTCCAGGAAAGTAAAGTGAAGGAGGTGTCTGTGAGCCATCCAGGCCTTGCTGATTCCTCAACTCAACAAGGAATGTGATATGCGCTGTGGAGCCCTTTACTACCCTCCCTCCCTCCATCATGATCCATCCTCTTCGGCCGTGCACCTAGCGTGAAAACATTTGGTTACAAGGTAGGTGCCCCCTTCCCACCCCAACCGCCAAAATATTTTCGCAAAATAATGCTCCCATAGTTACTTACGAACCTTTCTCTCCTGTGCCGTCTTGAATGACGTCAGCTGCATCTGTGATGGGCCGCGTCTTAGCCAATCACAAGACGCGGCTGCGAGTCCAGCCCCTGCTTGCAGCTTCCGCAAGCAGGGAGCTGGATTAGAGACGGCGCGGGAGAGAATGGATGGATAACACGTGAATGTATTCTTGGGCGTGGCAATGGTGAGCACCATACATACATACATTAACTAATAAAACAAGATTTCTACTTTATATAGTAGATATTGGTATACATTGCTGCAGCAACTTCTCAATTGTATTTCTAAAAGGGCAAAAGGCGTTTTATTGCATTAAAGAACAATATAAAAAAAAAATCATCCCATTACATGTCCACACTTCCAGCAGCTGAAATCGCTTACTCACATTTACAACCGTGCTGCCCTCCCTAGATATCACACAGCAAAGATGAGTGCTAATAGCCCGCCTCCTAGAGGGCCTGATTAACATATCACTTGTCATTGGCTGGTGAGAATGTCTGTAACAACCTTCTCTCCTCCTCTGCCAGTCAAGCAAACTCGAAATGTCCTATTGCTAGGATACAGCCTACATAATCAAGATGATCAAGGGTGGGTGGAGGAGTGTTTTCTCGCATGCCAGCTTTGAGTGACAGCTAGAGGCAGACTGAATTGTTACGCCCCCTTCACAGCAGGGTTAATTAAAGGCTAAATGAAAGCAGAGAGAGGTTCAAAATAGGACAAACATGTATGGGGAGGGCTGCATTTCCTTTACTCTTTTGAAAGCAATTTAAAAAAAAAAATGAATTGAGGCAATACAATTATCCTTTAAAGGAGAACTAAACTAATTTTTTTAACTCCCCAGAACACCTATACATTGTAAGATTCTTCTCTAATAAGGCTGGGTACACACCGAACAGGATTTGTCCCGGCTGATGATATGCCACTAGCGAGGTGGCAGCCATAGGGAACTGCATAATCGGACGTGATTTACCAAACGTACCAATCCGGCGCCGTCCGCATTTACTCCTTACAATATTTCCAAAACTAAAAAGGCTTCCATATTGTGCCAGTACAACCCACAGCACATGTAGTCTCTATGCACAGTCTTGCAATGTCTCACACTAATTTGAAGTTCTTTGAAAGCTGCTTGTTATTTATTTACCAGCCATTGTAAATATAATAGTCGTCATGTGATTTAATTTATTTTTCAAATTCTGTTCCTAGCAAAAAGATAAAGCTTCTTAATGTACTTGTAATTTTTGCATATGCAGTGGTTGCTCAACAGTTGTGATTGATCTCAGTTTCAAAATGAACCTGATTTTGATTCAGATCTGGCGGTTTCCAAAGGATTTTTAGAAAATACTATTCAAAACGGAGAAAATTTCTATTGAAAATCTCTATCAAAAATGCTATAAAAAAATGAAATTATTCAATCTAATCAATTACCAATAGCAATTTCTAAATCAGCCTTTTTGGGATAGAGGTAAAAGGTTTTGCTTTTAGCAAGACAGATTTTATGAGGGTTCAGGTTTAATCACCAGACTTTTTTCCTACTGAAATGTTAAAAGTTTCTGACATTCATGCTAGCTAAGAAATACACTGCAAAGATCACTTTTCTTATTTGTAGGAAAAGCAAAGGAATATATCATTGTAGTAACATTCAATTTATTATCATCATTTAATTACGTTTATACAAAGACTGTGTTTACCGTAAATCCCTTTTCGTGTCAGAGGATAACAACACAGAGTGTTGTTATGTGATTGGCTCTCATCTTCATTATAGTGGGTTTACCAATACAAATAAGGATCAGAAGGGGCTGGGGTTTAGACCCCATGTCTGTTTATCAGTCGTGTTTTTGAGTTTCTGATTTTTTGCTATTTCATATTAGATTCTAATGGGGCTATTATATCCACATGTACATGAGTGTTTAAACTGCTACATTATAGGGAGTCCCCTTTAATGTAGACTAAGGCCTAGGCCCCACAATGCCACTATACACTATTTTTTATATCTACATCAGAGTGACCCTGCAAACACAGGGATTCAAACACTTTTCCCCTGCACCATTAGCTTCTACAGGAAATTTACAGCTGTCCCATCTCATTAAAAATGTACTTTTAATAGCAATTTTTAAAAAGCATATTATGGCACACATGGTATGGGTGTGTAAGGCAGTGGTGCCCCACCTGTAGGACACATGTGACCCCTTTAATGAAAAATAATGGCCTGTAGGAGCTGTGTATTGGCGGGGCAGGGTCTGGGCAAGATGGGGAAGGCGTCTGGGTTTGGGAAAGGGCTTAGTGAGTGGGTGGTCAGTGCCTGGAGTGCTGCTAGCTTGGCTCCCAGGTTGGGCACCCTTCTGTAATTTGCACAACATTTTTGTGAAAGCTTTTCTTCTCAGAAACCTACTAAGTGCATTTATGTTGATAATTGATGCCCAATCTTCAGCCTGATTGGTGAAAATTGCAGCCAGCGGACTTCTGGGCAGAGTTTTTTGGTGGTCCAGAGACAGGGTATGGTGGTTTGGGAGCAGAGCCAAAAAGTAGCCCACTTAATGGATTATCAACACTTTAGATAGGTAAGGCGCCACTACTCCAACACATTTTCGGATTTTGAATCCGAGCTGTAGATTCTCAGAAATCTTCATTTGAAATAACAGCATGTACAGGGAAAGACATGTCACTCAAAACCAGGTATGCTAATTTGTGTCCCTCTAGTGACCTCTTACCAGGATCTCCCAAAACATGTCCAAACATTTATTAATATAGCCCCAAATATAATGAGCTGATTAATCATATTGGTCTCTGTTATCTATCATTCTGTTTATCTATCTGTCAAATCTTATCTGTCTAATCTATCCATGTATAGCTCTGTCTGTCTATTATATATCTAAAATCTATCGTTTCCTATCGGTTTTATATCAATCTAATATCTGTATGTCTATCTATGTGTCATCTGTCACTATTTACCTGTCTCTATATCTATCTATCTATCTATCTATCATCTATCATCTATCTTCTATCTATCTCTATCTATTTCTATCTATCTATCTATCGACAAGAGACTCACAGGAGGTCACTTACCGGAGCCCCCTCAGCATGTTTGCTGCTTAATAGAAGGGAGAGTGTCCCACATAGCAGCAGCAGCCCCCACCCACTATCGGCAGCATGTACTTGCCTGTTAGAAGTGAGGGAGAAAGTGTCTTAACACAGCAGCAGCCCCCCTCCTCACCCACTATCAGCAGTGTCAGGAAGATATATTAATGAGCTGTATAGTTGTCGGGTTGTGCAGGCTTGTAGAATGTGATTGAATGTATCCAGTGTTGGCTGGATTTACAAGTGAGCAGTGAATAAGGGGGGGGGGCATTGAAAATTCTTAACAAAGCAGACACAGATGTAAGTACTATCATTTTACTACCCTTACATGTACTTTCCGATTATACAAGGTTTGAGTGAGTATAGTGACACTTAATGTCAGGGTGCCACTACTGAAGTCTGAGCCATGACATACGTACATGTAAGAAGTAGATTCTGAAACTAGAAGGTTTCCACATCCTTAAAGAGCCTTGTGAACATGTGTGTTATGGTTAGTAGAGGGAATCCTGAGTCCTCCTCTCTGGGCCCGGAATCTAAGCACCCCTAAGGTTTTCACCAGAGCCTCTGAAGGTGAGGATGATACGTCCCCAGAGAGGACGGGAACCCGCAATGTCAGGAGATATCCAACAGGATCACCGATAGACAGAAGTTAGGAAAAGAAGGCAGGCAGAAGATGGGGCAGCGGACAAGGACGGGGAGAACATTTACAGGACCCACGGTGAAGTGATGTCATCCGGGTGCGCCAATGTTTACACGCATTAATGTTCAAAGAACAAACGTTTGTGAGGCGTGGAACTGGCTTTCGTGGACCATAACAATGTGCACCTATTGGCCACAAAATACTGACCCCAGTATTCAAGTCGTTTTATAATTCCCCGCACTCCGGTTTATTGTGTTATTGATGGTGCTGTTTACCCAAATTCCGCTCACCACTGGCAGTTATATATTATTGTAATAAATATTTGCAGGAAGCGCACTCTTTCAAATCTTAATCAGTTTATTTGTGACATGCTGGTTCACAAAAGTTTGGGGTCCTCCCCCTTCCTCAGGTGCAAAATTACAACTCACACTGTGGCAGTATAAATACAAATTATCCCTCCCCTCAGAGGTGTGGTTAAAACAACATCGTGTTTAATTACAACATTTTCTATATGTGGCTCATTCTAAGTTTCACACAAATGCATTTTTAATACAGCCTAATTTTAAAATGATTTTATGTGCATATTTGTGAATTATTAACCATTTCTTAAAACACATTCTTACTTAAATAACTTTATATTCTCTCTATCCAATTGAAGTGCTAAGTTACTATTGGATATTACTTTTTATAAGTGCTTTGTGTCTTGTTTTTAAAGTGCTACTTTGTTTATTTAAAGTGCTATGTGGAAATGTACTATGTTAAAATTGTTAAAACCACCTTTGGACTATTTAGTTGATACTATTTATTTTTTAATTATTTGTAGCTTAGAGTCTATTTTGTTGCCTTAACATTGTTCTTATTTCATTCTTTCTGATGTCTTCAGCTCTGTTATCCTGTGGATCAAATAAGTAAGGTAAGTTTATACAGAAGATTAAAGCTGATTCATTAATTATTTCCTATTTTTTTTCTTAAGACATACTTTATTTTCTTTCCTTAAAGGCTATGTCCACCCTAAAAATTTTTTTTTTTTTATAAAGTCCCCCCTGGGCTCCCAGCCCCAACCGCTATAATTTTTTTTTTTAGAAAGCCCCCCAAACTCTACTACCTCCCTCGATCCTCGCCGCGTCCCGGCCCCTGCTTGCAAGAAATGCAAGCAGAGGGCGGGGACCGCGCAGCCCGGTCTGTGATTGGCTGAGCGGCAGCAAATCACAGAGCGGGCTGCCGGCAGCTCACTTCGCCGGAGGAAAGAGGAGAGGTAAGTAAGAGTTTGGGGAGCTTTCTAAAAATAAAAAATACCGGTTGGGCTGGGGGACATGGGGGAGCAGGATATTAAATGGGTTTTATGCTAGGGGGAGGGATAGTAGAACGGGAGGAGAGGGAGGGAGGAGGGAGGGGGAGGGAGGGGGGGGGAGAAGGGCTGCAGTACCATGGCAAAAATCTACCTGAGGCAGCTAGCAGGCAGTGTCCTATATGGACTCTGCTAGCCTCCTGGTAGTCATTTTTTGGGACTTTGGGGGGGGACTACAGGAGAACCCTATGGAGCTGGGATGTGAGGTAAGGAATTAAACTACACTACATGGTGGGGCCAGTAGTTGGGGGGGGGATTATAGTTTTGGGGTGGAAATGCCCTTTAACTTTTCTATAAGAAGCCAACTAAAGTTCATCTCCTCATTTATCCCTTTAGGATGCATGGTGCCTAGGCGGTGAATCCAATATATTCCTCTTTGGAGGAGTTTTTTGTTGTAATCCCCACCTCTATCTGGTTTATTTATCACCTCTAGCACCATCCATCTAACTTGTGCTGCATTATGTCCATGTAATTTAAAGTGTTTCGAGACTGATGTTACTCTTTCATTTTTTCTAAGTTACATCTCGTAATGTCCCTTTTATGTCTCCAATTGGGTCCTAATTTGTCTTTTGGTTTTACCCACGTATGCCTTTCCACATGGGCATTTAACATGTATATGACCCCCATGGTAATGCAGCTAGCGTAATGTTTAATGGTATTAGATTACCTTTAAAGGGATGGGCACATTTCTCCTTTAATAATAGCCGTACATGCTTGGCAATTCAAGCAAGGGAATGTGCCTATTCTTTTGGTGCTGTTTTTACCGTCTACCCTTCTTCTTTTTTAGAGTCAGAATGTACTAATTGGCTTCCCAGATTGCTACTATTTTTGTATGCAAATATGGGTTGCTCTTTAAATAGTACCCCACCTTTTCGTCATTACTCAATACATTCCAATATTTTTACAATCCTTTTTATTTTCCCAGATTGTGTATTATACGTGGATATGAATGTATCTTCCATCTTGGTTGTTTTATTGTGTATCGAGTAGTGTATTTCTAGGTTTCTCTAATGCTTGTTTCGCAGGTGAGGATGATACGTCCCCAGAGAGGACGGGAACCCGCAATGTCAGGAGATATCCAACAGGATAACCGATAGACAGAAGTTAGGAAAAGAAGGCAGGGCAGAAGATGGGGCAGCGGACAAGGAAGGGGAGAACATTTACAGGATCTGCACAACCAGCAGGAACGGGTCAGGACAGTACAACCTGAATAAACAGCACTGGGAGGCTGGTGAGTAGGCCCACGGTGTCCAAGTGATGTCATACCGGGTGCGCCAATGTTTACAAGCTTAATGTTCAAAGAACAAACGTTTGTGAGGCGTGGAACTGGCTTTCGTGGACCTAACAATGTGCACCTATTGGCACAAAAATACTGACCCCAGTATTCAATGTCTCTGTACATCTTTTTTCTATACAGATGTCTTCACACCCAATAAGGAAGCCCCTTTATATGGAAGACTTAAGCTTAAGCAGCAAGCAGGCAGCCTACCAGAAACAATACAAAACCATATAGAATACTGACATTTAAAAACATTTTTTTCTTCCATGCTGTTCTTAGTCAGGTTAAAAGCGTTGTAACTGTACCTTTGTCATTTTTGTTAGCCCTGGTGTCTTTGTGGACTAATGAACTACTTTTGAAACATACAGCCCTTAAAGGATCAAGACCCCACACTGCAACTTTCTTTTTTGATCTGCTGTGCACTAGAGAGTATGTGAAGTATATTGCAAACACTTCCACCAAAATGAAGAGTTGGATTATAGGAGCTGACCCCTAGTACCTACAGGTTAATATTATAAATCACTAGCAGCCACAGCTTAGGTGATACGCTTGTGCTCTGTCTATTGGTACAGTGTACATGTTTTAGCGGTCTGTCCTTAAGCGGCCTAGCCCTTAAAAGATAACACATGATGCTGAATTTTTAAGATTAAAATGGACACTTTGAAATTTCACCACAAGATGGCACTGTGATAATTCTAATGGTGTGAAATTGATTGTAGCCGTATTAGTGGACTTTAGCATGCAAAACATTCTTTCTAATTTTTTTGAATGGTTTGAAAAAGTGTATGTAAGAGGCGTGGTTATGGTTTAAATAAATGATAGTAGTGCCCTGCTGATCATACTGAAGACTTAATTGAGCATTATTATTTTTCCTATTTGATTAGCTTTCAATGAATGTTTCAATAAATGAGTGTATAATCATGGCAATGAATAATTTGGATTTACATTATTAAACGTACAGTACAGCAGACAATCCCAACATCATTGCTCGTTAAACTTTGTTGAGCTGAAGGTTATTTAGCCAAATCTCATCAAGGAAACCTGCAACTGTTGTCGAATTCATAATGCTATAGAGCATGCACTGAAAGTCTTTGCATATGTAGAACATTGTCAGTAAAATGTTTACAAGTTTTCTTGTAGTGCTAAAAAATGTTAGTAAAATGAAAGGGCATCTGGAAAGTTTTTCAAGTGTATCTCCACTTGCTGTGTCTTACCTCCATTCTTCAATAAAAACAACCAGGAGCCAGGAGAGAAGTTACTCTGCCTTCTATGCGCATGCATGATCCATGCACATAGAAGACAGTCAGTCGGGGCCTGTCAGAGACAGTGGCAGAGGCCACACGGTAGCACAAACATATATTTATATGCATATATATATTGCATAGACAGTGGCAGAGGCCACACGGAGCACACAATATATATTTATATGGGCCTTATTTAGTAAAAGGTGCAAAATTCTGCTTTCTTGATCTAAATCAACCAATCAGATGTTATCAAATGTTTTCTAAAATGTAGTAGACCAGTAAAAAGTTATATCTGACTGGTTGGGCAATTAAAGGGTATCTCCACTGATAAAAGTCACCTGGGTTGTAAGGATAGATATGTGTAAGGTGGATATGTACCTGCAGTATCCTGTGTCTTTGAGCAGTAGTTTAGAAGAAATCCAATGATTTTCTCCCAAACGCGTTGGATGGTGCAGGTCTGCCCACTTTTAGTGACTGCCTGCATGGGAAATGTCCGACGCGCGTTTTCCTTTAGTGCATGCGTGAGGGATCCGTCAGGACTGCTGTCTGTGTGATCTGACTGGTTGGTCGATCACACACACACAACAACCACACCACACACACACACACACAACACACACACACACACCACACACACCACTCTTCAAGCTACTGAGTTCACTGATTAATGGAGGATAATCACATGACCATCACAGCAGCTTGCTGGCTTCACTAATTAATGGATAATCAGGTTATATCTTTCTCTCTCCCACTCCTCCCCTACCAGATTGCCTCATATTCCCAGATCCCTATGAAATCAATCATTGATCAATTTTTCAACCATCCCTCTCAGAGTTAGACACAAAAAAAATCTTTATTAAACAACAAAAGTTCCCCCTACTTACAGTAGTGTGGGAAGAGGGTTTTAACTTTTTCTCCCCTGTCTCTCTCTGCATGATCAGCTGTAAAAATAAACTTAGAGAGTCAGGGAGGAAAGGATTTCTTACTGCAGCCAAGTGGGTGTGTCTGCTACCATGATGATGCACATTGAGTGACAGCACTCTCAGCACAGGGGAAGACACACCCCCAGGAACCTGCACAACTTTCCCATGCGTGCAATCAAACGAAAGGGAATTCTGGGAAAAAAAGGTAGGGGGAGGGTTGGGGGAGGGTGTACTTTAAATAAACCAAAAAAAAAAATGCTTTTTCCTCAGTGGAGATACCCTTTAACAAGTCAAAAAACTGATAATCAGAACACAAAAAAACACGCCACAAGCAAAGGAGAACCACAAGCTATAACGGGCACTAGAGGAAGGGAAAAAAGAACCTTAAGCTTGGTAGATACCATCCAATAATTTGGCTGATGACCCAAATTTCAGTATATCGGCCAATTGGGACAAAATATTGGTTTCTTTCTTTTCCTTTTTCGCCTAAACCATGGCCGATCTCTCGCTCAGTCTCACATCGACTGAGTGATGTTTTGAATTTTCCTCCAGAGACGAAGACAAATAGGAGAAAGGCAACGAAAAGATGTGATCGCTTCCAGAAACAAAAAACTCTGGAGAACAAATGCTTCCAGAAATGTCCAAGCACGCATAGGAAAGAGACCAACTTAGCTGGAAGAACTGCGTGAGGAAGAAGAAGTGGACAAAGTGGTGTGGAAGGAAAGGTAAGGTGTATCAGGGATTACTGCCATAATCCTCATATTCAAGAGGTGAAAAATGTGCATGTTTTCTCAATCTGCAGCAACCAACAGATGTTACAATTGTTTTCTACCTGTAGTAGCCCAGTAAAATCATCTGATTGGTTCGTGCAAATGAACAGTTAAGGCAAATTTTGAATAGTAATTCTTGAAGAAACCTGTACATACATACCTGTACATCAAATTTTTTTATGGTCATGGAACTTTTAATATATATCATTAATTGGCTTCAAAAAGCCAAATTATGTTCTTTCTATTTCTCTTTTTCTTTCTTCTTCTGCTTTTTTGGACTGTATCTGCTCCCACAGTTTTTGAGCTAGAGACATGAAATTGTAAAGAAGTGAGGGGCATATAGGAGAAGTGTGCTATCTTGTAGCTAAGAAATCCGCGGAATATCGGCGAATTCTGGACATTTTTTCACATAGACATAATGGTAACAATCCTCAAATGTGGTATATTTAAAACAGTTTGTTTCATGGTCATAAATACAAATGGTGATACCCCCAACCCGCACACAACACAGGTACACCCACCTACTGACCTACCTTTCTATTACATGGAACCCATATTTAAAGGATAACTAAAGTCAAAAAAAACTAATTTAAATTTATCCTCAATAAAAGATATATGGTTGTAAACACAAAAAAAGACATACCCCCTCAACCAGACCCAGGTACACACACCTACTGATCTACTTATCCATTACTGTGGCAGCTATACTTAAATGGTAACTAAAGTAAAAAAAAAATTAGATTTATCCTCAAAAAGAGATATGGTTGTAAACTCAAAAAAGAAATACCCCTCAACCAGACCCGGACACACACCTACTGATCTACTTAACAACACTTTTTTTGATTGATCAAAATTTGCTTTTTTGACTTTAGTTACACTTTAAGTATGGTGCCACAGTAATGGATAAGTAGATCAGTAGGTGCGAGTACCTGGGTCTGGTTAAGGAGGTATGTCTTTTTGAGTTTACAACCATATCTCTTTATTGAGGATAAATAATAAATTTTTTTTACTTTAGTTACCATTTAAGTATAGTGACCACAGTAATGGATAGTAGATCAGTAGGTGTGTGTACCTGGGTCTGGTTGAGGGGGTTTTATTTTTTTTTTTTGGTTACACCATATCTCTTTTATTGAGGATAAATCTAATTTTTTTTTTTACTTTAGTTACCATTTAAGTATAGCGCCACATAGTAAGGATAAGTAGATCAGTAGGTGGTGTACCTGGGTCTGGTTGAGGGGGTATGTCTTTTTTTGTGTTTACAACCATATATCTTTTATTGAGGAAAATTTATTAATAGTTTTTTTGACTTTAGTTATCCTTTAAATATGGGTTCCGTGAATAGAAAGGTAGGTCAGTAGGTGGGTGTACCTGTGTCTGTGTGCGGGGTTGGGGGTATCACCATTTGTTTTATGACCATGAAACAAACTGTTTTAAAAATATCCACATTTGAGGATGTTACCATTATAGTCTATGTGAAAAAATGTCCAGAAATTCGCCGATATTCGCGGATTTCTTAGCTACAAGAAGCACACTCTCCTATATGCCCCTCACTTCTGTACCGAATTTCAGTCTCTAGCTCAAAAACTGTGGGGAGCAGATACAGTCCAAAAAAGCAGAAGAGGAAAAAGAAGAATAGAAAGAAACAGTAATTTGGCTTTTGAAGCCAAATTAATGATATAAGTTAAAAAGTTCCATGACCATAAAAAAATTTGATGTACAGGTATGTATGTACAGGTTTTCTTCAAGAAGTACTATTAAAAAATTTGCCTTAACTGTTCTTTGCACGAACCAATCGATGATGTTTTACGGGCTACTACAGGTAGAAAAACAATTGAAACATCTGATTGGTTGTGCAGATTGAGAAAACGCAACATTTCACCTCTTGAATATGAGGATTATGGCAGTAATCCCTGATACACCTTACCTTTCCTTCCACACCATTTGTCCACTTCTTCTTCCTCACGCAGTTCTTCCAGCTAAGTTGGTCTCTTTCCTATGCGTGCTTGGACATTTCTGGAAGCATTTGTTCTCCAGAGTGTTTGTTTCTGGAAGCGATCACATCTTTGTTTGCTTTCTCTATTTGTCTGTCTCTGGAGGAAAATTCAAAACATCACTCAGTCGATGTGACTGAGCGAGAGATCGGCCATGGTTTAGGCGAAAAAGGAAAGAAACCAATATTTTGTCCCAATTGGCCGATATACTGAAATTTGGGTCGATCAGGCAAATTATTGGATGGTATCTACCAAGCTTAAGGTTGTTTCTTCCTCTAGTGCCCGTTATAGCTTGTGGTTCTCCTTTGCTTGTGGGTGTTTTTGTGTTCTGATTATCAGTTTTTGACTTGTTAAAGGTATCTCCACTGGAGGAAAAAGCATTTTTTTTTTTTTGGTTTATTTTAAAGTCACCATCCCAACCCTCCCTACCTTTTTTTCCCCAGAATTCCCTTTCGTTTGATTGCAGCAGCATGGGAAAGTTGTGCGGTTCCTGGGGGTGTGTCTTCCCCTGTGCTGAGAGTGCTGTCACTCAATGTGCATCATCATGGTAGCAGACACACCCACTTGGCTGCAGTAAGAAATCCTTTCCTCCCTGACTCTCTAAGTTTATTTTACAGCTGATCATGCAGAGAGAGACAGGGAGAAAAAGTTAAAACCTCTTCCCACATACTGTGTAGGGGGGAACTTGTTGTTTTTAATAAAGATTTTTTTTGTGTCTAACTCTGAGAGGGATGGTTGAAAAATTGATCAATGATTGATTTCATAGGGGATGCTGGGAATATGAGGCAATCTGGTATGGAGGGAGTGGAGAGAGAAAAAGATAGTACCTGATTACTCCATTAATTAGTGAAGCCAGCAGCTGCTGTGATGGTCATGTGATTATTCCTCCATTAATCAGTGAACTCAGTAGCTTGAAGAGTGTGTGTGTGTGTGTGTGTGGTGTGTGTGTGTGTGTGTGTTGTGTGTGTGTGTATGTGTGTGATCGACCACAACCAGTCAGATCACACAGACCAGCAGTCTGACGGATCCTCTCACGCATGCACTAAAGGAAAACGCGTCGGACATTTCCCATGCAGGCAGTCACTAAAAGTGGGCAGACCTGCACCATCCACAGCGTTCTGGGAGAAAATCATTGGATTTTTCTAAACTACTGCTCAAAGACACAGGATACTGCAGGTACATATCCACCTTACACATATCTATCCTTACAACCCAGGTGACTTTTATAGTGGCGATACCCTTTAATTGCTCAACCAGTCAGATAATAACTTTTTACTGGTCTACTACAGTTAGAAAAAATTTGATAACATCTGATTGGTTGATTTGATCAAGAAAGCAGAATTTTGCACCTTACTAAATAAGGCCCATATAAATATATATTTGTGGCTACCGTGTGGCCTCTGCACATGTCTATGCAATATATATGCATATAAATAATGTTTGTGCTACCGTGTGGCCTCTGCCACTGTCTCTGACAGGTCCCGACTGACTGTCTTCTATGTGCATGGATCATGCATGCGCATAGAAGGCAGAGTAACTTCTCTCCTGGCTCCTGGTTGTTTTTATTGAAGAATGGGAGGTAAGACACAGCAAGTGGAGATACACTTGAAAACTTTCCAGATGCCCTTTCATTTTACTAACATTTTTAGACTACACAGAAAACTTGTAAACATTTTACTGACAATGTCTACATTATAGCAAAGACTTTCAGTGCATGCTCTATAGCATTATGAATTCGACAACAGTTTGCAGGTTTCCTGATGAGATTTGGCGAAATAACCTTCAGCTCAACAAAGTTTAACAGAGCAATGAATGTTTGGGATTGTCTGCTGTACTGTACATGTTATAATTAAATCCAATATTCATTGCCATGATTATACACTCATTATTGAAACATTCATTGAAAGCTAATCAAATAGGAAAAATAAATAATGCTCAATTAAGTTTCAGTTGATCAGCAGGGGCACTCTATCATTTATTTAAACCATAAGCCACGCCTCTTACATACACTTTTTCAAACCATCAAAAAAATAAGAAAGAATGTTTTGCATGCTAAAGTCCACTAATACGGCTTACAATCAATTTCACACCATTAGAATTATCACGTGCCATCTTGTGGTGAAGAAATTCAAAGGGTCCATTTTAATCTTAAAAATCAGCATCAGTGGTTTATCTTTTAAGGGCTGGCCGCTTAAGGCACGGACCGCTTAAACATGTACACTGTACCAATAGACAGAGCACAAGCTGTATCACCTAAGTGTGGCTGCTAGTGATTATAATATTAACCTGTAGGCTAGGGGTCAGCTCCTATAATCCAACTCTTCATTTTGGTGGAAGTGTTGCAATATAATTCACTACTCTCTAGTGCACAGCAGACAAAAAAAAGAAGTTGCAGTGGGGTTTTGACCTGTTAAGGGCTGTATGTTTCTAAAAGTAGTTCATTAGTCCACAAAGACACCAGGGCTAAAAAAAATGACAAAGGTACAGTTTACAACGCTTTATACCTGATAAGACAGCATGGAAGAAAAAAATGTTTTTTAATGTCAGTATCTATAGGTTTTTGTATTGTTTCTGGTAGGTGCTGCTTGCTGCTTAAGCTTAAGTCTTCCATATAAAGGGCTTCCTTATTGGTGTGAAGACATCGTTCTAGAAAAATGTACAGAGACAGTGAATACTGGGGTCAGTTATTTGTGGCCAATAGGTGCACATTGTTAGTCCACGAAAGCAGTTCCACGCCTCACAAACGTTTGTTCTTTGACATTAATGCGTGTAAACATTGGCGCACCCGGATGACATCACTTGGACACCGTGGGCCTACTCACCAGCTCCCAGTGCTGTTTATTCAGGTTGTACTGTCCTGACCCGTTCCTGCTGGTTGTGCAGATCCTGTAAATGTTCTCCCCGTCCTTGTCCGCTGCCCATCTTTGCCCTGCCTTCTTTTCCTAACTTCTGTCTATCGGTGTTTCCTGTTGGATATCTCCTGACATTGCGGGGTCCCGTCCTCTCTGGGGGGACGTATCATCCTCATGCGAAACAAGCATTAGAGACACTAGAAATACACTACTCGATCACCAAATAAAACAACCAAAGATGGAAGGATACCATTCTATCACGTATAATACACCCATCTGGGAAAATAAAAAGGATTGTAAAAAAATATTGGATGTAATTGATGTAATGAGAAAAGGTGGGGGTACTATTAAAGAGCAACCATATTTGCATACAAAAATAGTAGCAATCTGGGGGAAGCCAATTAGTACATTCTGACTCTAAAAAAGAAAGAAGGGTAGACGGAAAACAGCACCAAAAGAATAGGCACATTCCCTTGCTTGAAGGCAAGCATGTACGGCTATTATTAAAGGAGAAAATGTTGCCCATCCTTTAAAGTAATCTAATCCATCTTCTCTATACACAACTTTAGTTACCATTTAAGTATAGCTGCCACAGTAATGGATAAGTAGATCAGTAGGTGTGTGTACCTGGGTCTGGTTGAGGGGGTATTTCTTTTTTGAGTTTACAACCATATCTCTTTTATTGAGGATAAATCTAATTTTTTTTTTTACTTTAGTTACCATTTAAGTATAGCTGCCACAGTAATGGATAAGTAGATCAGTAGGTGTGTGTACCTGGGTCTGGTTGAGGGGGTATGTCTTTTTTTGTGTTTACAACCATATATCTTTTATTGAGGATAAATTTAAATTAGTTTTTTTGACTTTAGTTACTCAAATGGGAAGCAATGAGAAGTGCAATTACAAAAAAAAAAAAAAAACAAGTTCTCGTAATTTGAACAGCCTATCCTTTTTCTAAGGAAACGTCCCGAAACTTGGAAATTCCCCCACAAAACTATATATTTTTGGAATCTACACACTTTTCAGCTACGTTACGGTGCCATGCTTCATACATACATGAAGAATTCCAGACCCAGTGATCCATAGAAACTCCGTGTTTTAGGAGGTTTTGGGAAAAAAAAATAAATGATTCAAGGGTTGAAATCCTACCTAAACCCACTTGACAAGCAAAAAAAAAATTCACTAAATATCAATCTCCCAATGGTCCTGAATCAAATGGTATACCCATATGCGTGGGTGCACATAGGGTACATGGCACCAACTAACTCAAAGGGAAGCATGATAAGTGCAATTACAAGAAAAAAATCAAAGTGCTCTGTAATTTCAAACAGCCCCAAAACTTGAAAATGCCCCCCACAAATAAACCCCCACTAAGTATCAATCTCCCACATGTCCTGAATCAAACGGATTGCCATATGCGTGGATGCAACACAAGAGACGTGGCCACCAACTAGCTCAAATGGGACGCATGCACAAATGCAATTACAAGAAAAAAAATCAAAGTGCTCTGTAATTTAAACAGCCTACACTTTTGCTAAGGAAACAGTCCTGAAACTTGGAAATTCCCCCAACAAACTATATATTTTTGGAATACTACACACCTTCAGCTATGTTACGGTGCCATGCTTTCATACATACATGAAGAATTCCAGACCCAGTGATTCAAAGAACTCCGTGTTTTTAGGAGGTTTTGTGAAAAATAAAATAAGATTATTCAAGGGTTGAAATCCTACCTAAACCCACTTGACAAGCAAAAAACCCATGAATGTCAATCTCCCACATATAGTGCATCAAACGGTATGCCATATGTGTGGGTGCACACAGAGACGTGGCCACCAACTAGCTCAAATGGGACGCATGCACAAGTGTAATTACAAGAAAAAAATCAAAGTGCTCTGTTTTTGAACAGCCTACCCTTTTTAAAGGAAACAGCCCTAAATTGGAAATACCCCCAACAAACTATATATTTTTGGAATTTACACACCTTCAGACATACCAGTGCCATGATTTTATGCATACATGAAGAATTCCGACGCTGTCAAACCATAGAACTCGGTGCTTTTAGAAGATTTGTAAAAATTAAAATAAGATGATTCAAAGGTTGAAATATCCTAAACCCACTTGACAAGCAAAAAACCCCACTAAATAACAATCTTCCACATGTCCTGAATCAAACGGTGTGCCATTGCGTGGGTTTGCAAACAGAGGACAAGGCCACCAACTAGCTCAAATGGGACGCATGTAGAAGTGCAGTTACAAGAAAAAAAAAAAAACGCCACACAACCACCCCCCACACAACTCTTCCCCTTTTTAGTGATATTTTAGTGAAAAAACGGTTAGTACGGAGAGTCAAAACACGTTTTGCACACTTTACTGATCCTAAAAATTCAATCCGGTCTTTTCTTGGTTCCTCTGCAAAATTTCCTTATAAAATAGGCTTAGTTTCCCTTGAAATCTTACAAATAAGTATCTGCGTTTACTTTACCGATATCACCGGGGACATTGGGAAGCTTGGAGAAGACAACGTTTTTTGCTAATTTATGGCTTTAGTGTAATAAAAAAAAAAGGGTGTGTGTATCACTTTAAGAATTTTTTGGTGTGCATTTCCCCTTTTTTTTTTATCATTCCCAAAGATAATCATCAGATCATCTTAGGGAATGATTCCAATTCGAAATCTGATCGGAATTCATTCATTGGCAAAGATCAATAATTGGTGATCAGAAGTGATCACTAAATTTTGATCTCTGTCCCCATTTTCTTTCTAAGTCTTTGAAGTACTGACAGAACTGACAGCCTTACTATTCCAGGTATTGCACATGTGATCTGAATGGAGATCGCAGTGCAGTACCTCCACTAGACACCAGGGGCAGCTTGTACACCTTGTAGGGAAGACCCCGGTTAAAGGAGGAAGCTCCGTGACGTCACTGGGGTCTTCCTTCTGCTCAGAAGACAGCTCCACGTGGGACCAGCTTCTGCTATGCGGTCACGGCAAAAAGGTAAATTATCTACCATCAGATTGGACGAAAAACGAGGGAGGATCGAGTGGGCTAAGGGGCGGTTGAATGCTGCCCCCTGATCGCCCTAGTGCGGGGCAATTTTCTTAATTAAAGGGGAAGCCACAGATCATATATTCACGATCTGTGGCAGTTTGATCTTTTCTGCACAGATTGTGAAATATACGATCTGTGGCAGTGAAAGGGTTTAAATATGGCTGCCATGGAAATGAAGGGTGGGTCAGTAGGTGTGTGTACCTGGATCAGGTTGGAAGTTAAAAAAACAAACTTTTGATATTGATCAAAATTAGTTTTTTACCCTTTACGTATGGCTGCCATAATGGAAAGTAGATAAGTGTGTGTGTACCTGTGTCGAGTTGGGAGTTAAAAAAACAAACTTTTTGATGATTGCTCAAAATTAGTTTTTTTGACTTTAGTTACCCTTTAAGTATGGCTGCAACATAATGGAGGGATAGGTCAGTAGGTGTGTATACCTGTATCACGTTGGGGGTTAAAAAAAACAAACTTTTTTGATTGATCAAAATTTGTTTGACTTTAGTTACACTTTAAGTATGGCTGCCACAGTAATGGATAAGTAGATCATGGTGCGAGTACCTGGGTCTGGTAAGGAGGTATGTCTTTTGAGTTTACAAATATCTCTTTATTGAGGATAAATCAAATTTTTTTTTACTTTAGTTACCATTTAAGTATAGCTGCCACAGTAATGGATAAGTAGATCAGAGGTGTGTGTACCTGGGTCTGGTTGAGGGGGGTGATTTCTTTTTTGAGTTTACAACCATATCTCTTTTATGAGGATAAATCTAATTTTTTTTTTCTTTAGTTACCATTTAAGGATAGCTGCCACAGTAATGGATAAGTAGATCAGTAGGTGTGTGTACCTGGGTTGGTTGAGGGGGTATGTCTTTTTTGTGTTAAACCATATATCTTTTATTGAGGTAAATTTAAATTAGTTTTTTTGACTTTAGTTATCTTTAACTATATGGGTTCCATCGTGGTCCTGCGCAAAAATACAAGAATTGTGGATTCATATACAGAACTTCTTGGCAGATCTATTTCAACGTCCTTCCCAATGAAACCGGAACTATCATTATATTAATCAACCTCAATCTATTTCCCATAGAAAAAGGACGATAATTTAAATACTATCACCATAACTCAAAATAAAATTGCCAAAAACTGGTTATCAACTAATGTTCCTAAACTTAAGACTTAAACTTAAGACTTAAGACTTAAGACATAACAACTACCCTGACAACAAATATGCAATATGAAAAAATGTTTTATATAGTAAATAATAATTTCCCTAAGTTTATAAAAAACTGGGAATACTGGTACATTAATAACAGATCCCAAACAGACCTTATATTCAGTCTTATAGATGATGTCTTTATTAAAACAATATATTTTGTGCGTGCAAATTTAAAGGAGAAGTAAACTTAAAATTTTTAAAACCTAATGTGAAAGTTTTTCTCCCCAGAACACCTATACATTGTAAGATTCTTCTCTAGTAAGTTGCATTTAGTACATGTAAGAAATAGATTCTGTAAATAAGAAGGCTTCCATATTGTTGCCAGTACAACCCACAGCTCATGAAGTCATGAAGTCAAGAACCACGCCCCCTGACCCCAGTATTCACTGTCTCTATGGATAGAGTGTTTTCTATACAGATGTTTATACACCAATATGGAAGTCCCTAAAAAGACTGATTGTTACCATAATCTATTAACCATTCAGTGTGACTTTCTGGAAAATAAACTGTAGAGTAACAAGCAGCTTTCAAAGTCTTATCAGGGACTTCCATATTCCATTTTTTAGGAATTGTTTAGCAAAAAAAAAAAAAAAAAGCTTCCAAATGTACTGGAGTACTTTGCTTGTTCAGTGGTGGCGCATCGGGTAAGGCTCCAGGTTTAAAAATACACAATTCAGAAGGTCACAAGTTCAATACCCCAGACTTCTTTTTTTGTTGTTTCATTATGTCCCCAGCAAAAGACGAGGCTCCTAAATGTACCAATGTGTTCAGCTTACTCAGTCATGGCTCACCTTGTAGATGCCAGTTATGGAAACACACAGTCCAGAAGGTTGCAAGTTCTAATCCCCATAGTGTCCTTTATTTTTGTTTCCATTATGTTCATAGTAAAAGATTCTACATGTACCAGCTATCTACTAATTATCTCCATTAGCCTAGAGGTAAGAGCGCTGCTTTTAGCAAGACAGAGTAAATGTACAAGTTGCAGGTTCTATTCCCCAGACTTACATTTATTCTTTTATTTTTGCTGAAGTTAGTATTCCATTTCTTACTCCATGCTATCTTGAAATACACTGTAAAGATTACTTATTTTTGTATGAAGTAAAGTATTAAATCATTGTGGACAGGAGCATTGAATGTGTTTGAAAACAAACAACTGAAATCTCTGTTCTGTGTCAGGGAAAGGGAGGATCTCTGTGATGTACTGTGAGTTGGCTGTAACGTCTAGGAAGCAAGGCTGCAACTTCCTTGTTTTGATCTGTTGAGCACTACAGAGCATGTGCTGTACAAAGACACTTAGATGGGGTTTACCCAGCTAAGGTGGATTGTGGGAGCTGACCCCTAGTACGCACAGGTTGTTTTCATAAATCACCCAATGGCCACAGCAAAGGGAGAGGTGAGACACAGCTTGTTGTATGTTTGTGAATGTGCTCTGTCTTTGGGACAATGTTGTCTGGAGACTTTAGCTCCTTTAAGGTACCTTAATTAAGTTATTGTTATATTTTGTTTTGTTCTGAAATATAGTGTATGCGAAGATAAAATATACTGTACTAGATCAAAATGTTTTATTTTATGTTAATTTTATATAAATATAAGGTCTGTAAAGTTGAGTTTCAATATGTATTGAATATACTTTACAGAAAAAAATTCAATAAAAATGAATGATAATAAAAAAAATACTGCAAGCTTTACTTGAATGGAAGTTATATTCTTTCCTAGATGCTTTATGTGGATAGGTCTAAATATCACTTGATTTAGCAACAAACACAAATCATCAACTATTGAAAGACTTTAACAAACTCTGCATGCCTGTTAAACATTTTTCAGGAAGTGACTAGATAATATTTAGATACAATTCTCTGTGCAGAAGAATATAGCGTATGCCTATAATGCCTATAAATCTCCTTTGTTAATTTTATGGTATGGGAATAAACTGATTAAAAATCATGAGAAACTATCCTTCTGAGTTTTTTACAGCATTGTCTGACCGGAAATTAAACCTGTGGGAACAAAGATCAGTGTACATACACCTGTGGGTTTGGCAAACATCTCAATGAAAGTCAAGTTGTGGTTAGGTCTGTTTGTGCACACAAACCTTGCAATAAGTATACCGTTACCAGTAGCAGCCTACTTTAAAAAGAACTCAGGATGTTGCTGAAAGCAAATCTGGAAAGTTTTATTGTGATTTCAATAAACCACACCGACTCAAATAGGATTTATGAGATAAAACAAGCACCGGCTATAATCTCTTCCAGTGACATTTATAACGGTATCGTCATTTGCGCACTGTCATCCTTTTTTGTTAATGCATTCTTGGCTATTTAAAATATTACCCCCAATGCTTTGATAAAATTGTATTGGTTGGGTTTGTGGCAATTTCCTTAACCAAGATCATATGACCTGAAGCTTGTTAACTTAATATCTTGTACTGTATTGCTAACTTTTTGCTGTGTGTTATTTTACTGTTTCAGAAGCAACAAGTGAGTTATATTTAAAAGGGATATAACAGACAAGTTTTTTTCTCCATTATTAGTCATTTATTTCGTAAAGGAGAACTAAAGCAAAAATACAAATGGCCTGAATCAATACTCATTATTTCAGAGAT
Organism: Hymenochirus boettgeri; assembly: GCA_019447015.1. NCBI lineage: Eukaryota > Metazoa > Chordata > Amphibia > Anura > Pipidae > Hymenochirus > Hymenochirus boettgeri. Next base: position 192,512,373 of record CM033469.1, on the reverse strand, counting down.
GAGACATATCTACTTGAATTTAGAAATAAAAAGGAAACTAAAGCTGAAATATAAAGCCTGAATGGTTCTATAATTGCTAACTAACACACATCTCTCACCTATGTAATCAGCATATTGCAGGTTTAGGCTGGGTACACACCATGAAATGTTGTCCCTGCTAACATATGCCAATAGTGAGTGGTTGGCTGGGACAAATAGTTGTTTTGCAGCAAAAGTAGCCACAGCCAACAGTTTGCATCAACCGATCAGGACCACCGATCGCCCATGATTTACCAGATACCCCAGCGTCTGTGTATCTGTACCGGATTAACTTCAATCAATATCGGTCAAGGCTGCCCGCAATAAAACTGCAGATTTCCAGGCCGACTGACTGATACATGGAATGATCTACCTTTCACAGAATATGTCCTGTCCCCAGATACATAGTTGCACAATGCTCATTCTAGAGTCTATCAGTATGAAAATACTCTTCCCATTGAAGAAGTTGTACAAACAGTTCCTACTGATTCTTTTAAAAATGAAACATCCTGTCACATACTTGAAATTGACTCCAATTTTTCATAGTCTTTTTATTTCTGTCTGGGTCATTGTTGGAGAACCTGTTGCCTTCCATAGGGGCCTAACCACAATGCTCTCTTGTGCTTTTGGCTGTCTGTAGTGTAGGAAGTTATAGTTTCTCAAGTATCAATCTACCAAATGCCCTGGCCCCTGAATCAAACGGTATGCCATATGCATGGTTTTACAGACTGACGTGGAAGCCACTAGTTAAAAAGTGGCCCAATTACAGCTACTTCCAGATATTCAATCTAAACACCCTCTAATACCCCCCCCAAAACTAAAAAAAAACGAAAAGAACCAAAAACACTTTCAAAGGTAGAAAGAAGTAATGTAAAAAGTTACCAAATATCAATCTCCCAAATGTCCTGAATAGGGAGGCTGGTTTGTGGACCCAAACCTGGATCCGCTGCGGATTTTGAGAGTTTCCCAAAATCTGCTTTCTGAACTTTACGGGAACTTGTTGAGAATTTTCGAAAATCCTTGAACGTTCAGGAATTTCTGAACGGCCGAGGATTCTCAGCCGTTTGGTAATCGTGGACAGTAGAAAGTCCCGTGGCGGACGTTTGGGGGTCCCGTGGTTCCACCGGGACACACCCTCCCGGGCCCTTAGAAGGCCCATTGTGGCCCTTACAAGGGCCTTCTGGGGCTTAAGGGGTCCTGTAGCTCGAACAGGGCACCCCTCCCCGGCACTTATGAGTTTTTTTGTGGCCCTTGTGGCATTGACAAGTGCCTTTTCTGGCATAAGGGATCCCGCAGCTCGAACCGAGACCCTCCTCCCCAGCACTTTGAAGTGCCCTTGCGGCACTGACAAGTGCCTTTGTAGGGGGTCCTGCAGTTTGAAAACAGGACCCCTATTGGCTCTTAAGAGCCCTTGGGGGTGTGTCTTCTTTCTTCCATCTGGCGACACCGGGCAATGTAACTGTGGTCACCAGTGACACCGTCTGCGCTGGTGAATCAACGTCCACAGCCTACTCTTTTCAAAGTAAACAGCCCCCAAAACTGGAAATGCCCCCCACAAATAAAAGAAACAACAAAACACAAATATCAATCTCTCACATGTCTGAATCAAATGGTATGCTACATGCATGGGTGCACACAGAGACATAGCCACTAACTAAGTCAAATGGGAAATGGGTTATCATTAATGTATGATTGCGGCAGTAAATGTTATGTTCATTGTAGAATACAGGGCGGTCGGAATGGTATTCTATGGGCATTTGTTAATTTAATTAAAACGGTCGCGGTTGTAAATCTACAATCGTGATAGTTGATACCTGCAGTATCCTGTGTCTTGAGCAGTAGTTTAGAAGAAATCCAATGAGTTTCCTCCAGAACGCTGTGGATGGTGCAGGTCTGCCCACTTTTAGTGACTGCCTGCATGGGAAATGTCCGACGTGCGTTTCCTTTAGTGCATGCGCAGAACGTGAGAGGATCCATCGGGACTGCTGTCTGTGTGATCTGACTGGTTGGTCGATCACACACACACACACACAACACACACACACACACACACACACACACACACACACACACACACACACACACACACACACACACACACACACACACACACACACACACACACACACACACACACACACAACCAACACACACACACACACACCACACACACACACACACACACACACCACACCACACACAACACACACACACACAACACACACACTTGACCTTGTCAAATGTCTTATTTTTTTCTATGGAGAAGGGAGGACAAGAGTGAATGTGGAGTCTGAAGAATTTTTGATTGGCTAAGACTGTCCCATGTTTTACAAACAGCACAAAATTGGGTGTATTGTTCAGGAACTTCCTACACTTTCTTTCTTGTCACATGTTTATTTTCATTTAACAGTGGCACACGTTGTAACATCAGAACCTCACGATGTTAGTAAAAATCCACCCTTTTAGTGTATGTATGTATAATTTTATTTATAATTAGTATTGAGTATTCAAACAGGGGGATAAGTGCAAGCCATTATACAGATAAATTAAATTTATGTAGATACATTTTAAAGGTTAAGAATTACGAAAAGCTTACAATCTAAGTACAGATACAAGTGAGGGAGGGGCCTAAAGTGCTTAGACAGATAACAATAATTAATGTGCTGGTTTTCAGAAAGGTTGGATAACAGTTTAGTTTTAAAAGAGCTAAAGAAGATCACCTGGCGAAGTGAGAAAGAAGAGTTCCAATGGTAGGGAGCAGCAAGATAGAATGGTTAAGACGGGAGGAAGCAGTGTTCATAGGGGGTTTGTAGAGAATATTGCCTTGCGAGGAGCTCAGGGCATGTCCAGGAACATAAGGGACCAGAAGAGAAGATAATTAGGGAGGTGCAGTAAAGCTAAGAGATTTAAAGGTTAAAAGAAGGGTATTGAATATGATGTTGTTTGATGGGACGCCGCCCTATGGACTGCAGTATCGGAGTTGCGGATGATGATCTGAGCTGCCGAGTTTAAGAGAGGGAGAGAGATGGCGAGGGCGTGGCCAGCAGTCCTGGAGTCCAGACGCGGATCCTGTTAGCTTCCCTTAAGCTACCAGGGATAAGCTATCCAAATGACCCAAATAGGTCAACTTCTCCAAACTTCTTTCAATACCTACAGGTATGGGAAAAACAAAAACGGCACTACAAAAAAAAAAGCTTACCCACTTCGCGCAAGCTCCATGAGGTGAACCAAGATGGCGGTGCCCATGGAGACAGTGCACAACGGAGCTCTGACAAAGGAGAAGGCATCTCCAACCCTACCTGCAAAGAAACAAAACAAACAGGACAATATCCAGCGATCAATCCTCTCCTAGAACTTAATAGAAGAGGATAATTTAAGCAACGATACTTACGGAGAAAACTGATGCTGGATCACATAAAGAATGCATCAGCCTCAAAACACAGACCCCTGCAAAAAAGGTAAAACAATACTGAAAACAACCTACTAAGACAAGACATTAAAAAACACTAACAACGTCCCTGTTACAAATTCCCCTGTAACAGAGGCAATTCTAAAGGAGATATTAATTTCGCAGCATAAGGCCTTTAAACTAGATGTTGCAGAAATGGTGGAAACATTAAAAAAGACATCACAGAAATAATGGAATGTACAACGCATATCGAAAATAAAATGGCTGAATTCACCAATTGATGAACTGGTCGACACACACAATAACTTAGACGAGTAGTGTCTTTGATCAAAAATAAACTTACGAATCTGGAGACAGATCAAGGAGGAATAACCTCAAGATCAGAGAGATCCCAGAATTATTAAAGATTCTGACCTTGACCAATATATGGAGGACTCCTGGAAGAATGTCTTCCTAATTTGTCCAAAATTGATCTCACTTTAGACAGAACACACAGGTACCCTAACCCAAAAATGCTCCTATCTGTTCCTAGAGATACCATCACTAGATTCCACTTTTTCCAAACTGAAGAACTAATCTATCCCTCACAAGAAATAAATCCAAGATCCCTAAAAAATAATTCAAGCTACAACTTCTTCGCAGACCTATCCCCAGCAACGATGCAGGCAAGGGGATCTTACCAATCAACAACAGAAATACTCAGATACAACAACATATATACAGATGGGGTTTCCAGTACGTCTAATAACCATCAAAGATGGCCAAAAACAACCGTCTTCACCAAAAGAAGCTCTTCAAAAGTGCCAAGAACGGGAACTCAAAATCCAGACTCCATCAAACAACACTTAAAAGACTCACCAAACAAGGGGGAAATCCTAAGGAATGGAACGCTGTTTAGAAAAAAAGAAAGAAACAGACTAGACAAGTAAATATACAATCTTTCTAAGGGAAGCCCTATGTTCCTCATTAAACCCAATATTTAGCTTAATCTATGTTCTACCTAGTTATATAAAGCTGTGTTATGAAACAAATTAATACAATTTGTTATGTTATAGTTGTGTATAGAATGCTTTTAAAGGATACCCGAATGAATATAATAATAAGTAAGGTACCTAGGTACATTTGAGAACATATTCACTATTCTTTTAACGATCAGAATTAAAGCCTAACACCAGGCCCTGTATGTATAAAATATAAAATCTCTAAATGTCTGTAGCAAAATTATTTATGTTAAGTTTAAAAAAGGTTATAAACAGACTACTCTTTGTCTACGTATGTATATAATGTTGAGTTTATGAACAAATTAATACAATTAATGCTATAGTTGGCTATAGAATGCTTTTAAACGACACCGAAATAAATATAATAATAATCTAGGTATATAGGTACACTCGAGAACACACTGCTCCTCTTGTTGTGATCCAAATTAAGGCCTATCACCAGGCCCTGTATATACATATATATATATAAAACTTCTAAATGATCTGTTGCACAAGTTACTACATGTCATGTTAAAAAAGGTTATAAACAAATTACCCAAATAGAGTATTCCTATACTCAATAATGCATACCAGCGACCAAAAGACCAGTGGTACAACTTGATTCTTTGAATAAGAAGGGGGTCTTATGCTCTTATTAATCCCATTATCTAGCTAAATTTATCCTCCAAATATGTTATATGGTGTTTTGCTCTTGAAACAATTAATACATTTTACGTTACAGATGGTTACAGATGTTTTTAAATGATGTTGGAAATATTAGCATATAGTTAAAAATACCTACCGTATATACTCGAGTATAAGTCGACTCGAGTATAAGTCGAGGTACCCATTTTACCTCAAAAATGAGTAAAACCAATTGATCGAGTATAAGTCGAGGGTAGAGTTCCCCTCCAGCCCCAGGTCCAGCCCCAGGAATAAAACCTATTTCCCTACACCCATCTTCTCACCCTGCCACTACACACTACACTACCAGTACACTACACTAATCCCTGCACCCATCTCCTCACCCTGCCACTACACTACACACACTACTACAGTACACTACACTACTCCCTGCACCCATCTTCTCACCCTGCCACTACACTACACTACTACAGTTACACTACACTACTCCCTGCACCCATCTTCTCACCCTGCAACTACAACTACACTACACTACATACGTACACTACACTACTCTGCAACCATTCTCACCCTGCCACTACACTACACTACACTACTACAGTACACTACACTACTCCTGCACCCATCTTCTCACCTGCCACTACATACACATACTACTAATGCCTTACCTTTGCAGGAGAGTCCGGGCCCCCGACATCTTGATGGAGGAATCCGGCTGCCGCATCCACTGATGGTGGCTAATCTCCCGGCGCCGAGTCGTGACGTCAGTGGATGCGACCATCAGTGGACGCGGCAGCCGGATTCCTTCACCTGTAAGTGACTGACTGGAGTATAAGTCGAGGTTCAGTTTTCAGGCTGTTTTCACAGCCTGAAACCTCGACTTATACTCGAGTATATACGGTAGTTACTTTGGAAAATATACTAACTAATCCATATTAAACAGAATTAAAGCCCTACACTAAGCTCCAATACCATGCAATACATCAGTTAAACTAATGTAATTTGTATAATTTTGATATTGGTAAAACCAATAAAAAATTAATGATTATAAAAAAAAAGGAGAGAGATGGCAGGCCTAGAGTCCAGTAGCAGAATGTTACAGTAGTCAAAACAGATTATAAAGGCATGCATGAGGATTTTAGTAATGAAGCGAGAGAGGAAAGGGCGGCTCTTGGCAATATTGTGAAGAGGAGAAAACGGCACTTCCTAGTGAAATTGTTAATGTGATGATGGAAAGGAAGTCTGGAGTCAAAGATACACCAAGGCAGCGTGCAGATTCAACTGGGTTAATGACCATATTATCAATAGAGTGGAGATGGGTGGACTAGGTCTTAGTTTAGGGGGGGAAATGATAACTCCATTTTAGAAAGATTGAGTTTAAGGCGGCGGTGCGCCATCCAGGAAGAGATAGAGAGCAGACATTTAGTGATTTGGGATTGAAATTCAGGGTTAGCGTGGGGGTGGACAAGTACATTGGGTATCATCAGTATATAGGTGATGTAAAGCCAAACAAACTGATTATTTCTCCCAAAGAGATAGCGTAAGGGAGAACAGCAAGGGTCCGAAAACCAAGCCCTGAGGGATCCTCACACTAAGCGGAACTTGAGAGGCAGTCTTATTAGCAAAGGAGACAAGAGAGAAATAAGAAACAACCATGCCGCAGCTTGATTTTGATGCCAAGAGAATATAAAATTTGCACAAAAGAGTGGTCCACATATCAAGGCATGTCCATATCGAGACCCTTTAGCTAAACCTACCATTTTGAGTTTTCCATTCAAACTTAGGGATGTCAAGTAAGTAAGTATACAGTACTTTATTAATTGTATATCATTGTTTTGTAATTACATATAAGTTAGTAGTAGTACTATACTCTATACTTTGTATTGTGTTATTTGTTATGGCGAACATTAAATTAAAAAGTGATTTAAAAAAAATTACACACATGCATATAGACCTTTCCTATGTGTATGGTATTATATACCCCCACCATAATAGTACCTACTAAAAACTCTCTGTATTCCCCTATGAGCTTATAAATTTTGTGAAATCCATAGAATATTTAATCAGAATTTAGTGGCCTTTTACTATTCCTGCACAGATTTATTCGGATTTGGGGCAAACGATCCAATGTAATAATTAAAGTGTTGCATGTTCTCAGAAGTTGTCTGGGGTGAGCTAGACCCTAGGACCGCATATCCAGGAGGACAGGACAAGGTGCCAGAGTGCCATTAGGCCAATCGTGTGTGGCCAAGAGTGAGCCAGAGAAAGATTTTAAAGATTTGACTAGGGTAAATAAATATAAATAAATATTTTTTCCATTTCTGTTTAACCAAAAAAGACTAGTGTGTGTTTTGTATATCCTTCTGTGCCCTGATCCTTGCTTTCTACCAAGCTGATCCGTAGAATATATTTATATAATATGAAGGAAAAGGATAAAGGATAGTAACACATTTAACAGCACCAGCAAAATAGTACATTTGTAAAAACAATCAGCACAAGAGTATAAGTAATAGTTTATTTCATATATCAAAATCCCCAATTCATCCTGAGCAATGTTTCAGGGATAGACCCTTTATTAAGCTACTAGAACAGGGGATAAAAGGAACTGGCTTTATTCTGTTACCAGCTTTAAACACGTGTGTACACAGAAAAATACACACACAAATACACAATATAAAATTAAAGACAGTAAGGTGTGTGGTTTTGAATACACATTTTGCTATGTAGAAGTGTATAGGGTTAAAACCTGCAGTGGGTAGTTTAAATATAGTAAAGTTAAGGAATGTGGAAATGACTGGAGGTGATGGAAAATCTGACTGATGTAGGAATTGAGATTAGAGATAAGGAAACCAGGCAGAGAGATTTACAAAGCTCACAAGTAACCTGGGTTGAAAGAGATGTTCAAAAAAAAGACAAGAAAAGTAATGACAGTATGGGCATCAAAGGAAAGACGAGGTGATGAATTAATTAAGTGGAATCTGTTTTTGAACTTCTTTGTTAGTAACACATTAAGGATTCAGATCACTTAAGGTTTGTACACACGTAAGATACTTTCGCACGATTTGCCCGATGAATGAACATCGCGCGACATTCGTGCGAAAATGAAGCTTAACAATCCACGACTATTCTCGGCTTTTTTTAACGATCAGCCTGGCGGATTCGTTCTAATGATTGTTATATGTTTTTACATAGTAGGCAGATTATCGGTAGACTGTGATGGAAGATTGAAGTACACATGTGCAACATTTCGAGATCACGGATATCCCAAACGTCACGTTAATATACCTTTACCAACAAACATTATCTATCCACTATCGTTGATGTATGTACAGGCGTCATCGGTAGAACTAGTGTATAATGAGACGGTCGCTGAACATTCGTTGGGCACATTGTGAAAAAATGATTGAGTGTGTACAAATCTTATGGGAACAGGAAAGTCTTCCAAAAGCTAATGTATATTCTGGAATTATTGAGAAAAAGCAAGCATTTAAAGGGAATGTTCACCCTTAAAACAAAAAAACTGGTCAATTGTCAGTTACCAGCCCTAAACCCCAACGGATAGATTTTGCACTTTATTACCTGCATTACTAACCAGATATTTAAAGGGGAAGTTCTGTGCAAATTCATACACTTTTAAGAAAAAAGAGTATTTTCCCACCCTAATGACCTTAAACCTTAAACTACCCATTCAGCATTTTGTCTGTGTATAAATAAATGTTTCCAATACTGATTTCCTGAATGCCGAAACCTCATAGTGACTGTTATGGTCTTGCCCTCTGACCCACTGGGTTACTTCAGTTGCTCAGTAGAGATCTGAGCATGTTGACCCATCCAACAGACAACCAGTAAAAAATATCTGTTAGGAACATTCTATGTTAATGTGCATTCTGGGAAGATGAACCTGAAATATCAGTTCACTCAAGTCAACAAACTGAAAAGAATATGTAGAATAACTGGTATGCATAATATAAACTAGAAATTTTCAAAAAATAAATGTTTTTTTCCCACTGAACTTTCCCTTTAAAGATAATTATTGTCCCTGGCCCCTCCCTCCATGCAGTGAATCAAGGATATGATAACGGACATCACAGCCAATGGTTGACTGCACCTCCTCTGCACATGTTCATTATCAAAAAGCTCATATTAAAATAGCACATACAAACTGATATTAATAAACACTGTCCACATATCCACATACCCTCCCCCTTACACATAACTCTTACAAAGTTCACTTACTGTTGCACACTCAGTAATATATGGGAAATTATATAACACTATTAATAAAGATTTTTACATATTGTCAGACATGTGGACATCTGTAAAGGGAAAATCTTATTGATATTATTGTGTGACTTTGGATAAATTTATAATACTGGCTGAAACATGGAGCTAGTTATTTAAACTTGTGTTTGTATTAATGAATTGGTAGGTAACACAATAGATGCTCTGAATAACCACCACAAGGAACCCTTTAAAAATCAGAGAACAAATGGCGATGAGATTCACATACACTTCACTCACCACTACAGGTGGAGATCCGGGTTCTATCTTGCCCGGACCTTTCACTGAAGTTAAGACACATTTGTACCTAAAGTTTTATATATAATCTCCAGATACAAAAGGGGTTAATAATATCTCACCGGGCTATGTAGGTGGTCCGGGTGCAGCTGCCCCAGACCTGTCGCTGGGTCCTCAATCCAAGACAAGCACAAAAAACACAGCAGCGGCGCTCCCAGGAAGATGATGCAACACGGTTGGTGGATTTAAACATTCATCTTTATTGCAGAGACTAAAAACATACGGGGAGATTCAATAAAAGTTTTATTGTTTAGAAATGGTGCTAATTTTGCCCAACCAATCAGATCTATTTAACATTTGAAAGGAAACATTTAATTGGTTGGGGCAAAATTAGCACCATTTTTAACGATAGGAACTTTTATTAAATAACCCTGAAGCGCAACACCTTGCATACTCATAGGTCATAATCAATAAGGGTATTGATATATATGTGGGGCGTCCCTAAGCCCCACCCCCTTAATTAAAAACACTATTTACAACACATAGTACCTTTTTACAAATCAAAATGTTACAAAACTCACACAAGTAAAACATGAAATGTCAAACTCAAAATTCAATCCCTTAGGAACTCTGGTACCCAATTCAAAATAAGATTAGCCTCATGACGTAACAGTAAAGCCATCAAGTCACCTCCCCGTAATGGGGCAATAACCCTTTATATACCTTGTATCTGTAACATGTGTATGTTGCCTCTATTGCATATTGTAAAATGTCTCCCAACCGGGCTATTCAAATCCTGCTTTTGATGTAATTAACGTGCTCACGCACCCCTGCCTTTAATGCCCGGGATGTACATCCCACATAACTGTACCTTACAAAATGCTTTTTCATCTTGTTTGCTATGGAATAAACTGGAGAAAAGAGATGTAGCTAAGGTTGGCGCCCGGCATGAGAACACAAAACAGCATTTATACCCTCATCCCCGAATAGAACTGGGATATTTTTTTCAATAATTTTAATGATACCATAATATTGATTACTGAAGGTAGTAGAAAATACAACTGGTCTTTTTGATTCCGCCTTGATGGCCAGTACTGTCAATGCTTCAGTATCCAATATCTCCATTCTGTTTCTTTTAAACGCTCGGTCTAAGGCCACACTAAGGTGCTGATCTTTATACCCCTGTTCAACAAAACGATCTTCCTGTTTTAAAAACAGTGTCATGGAACAATTCCTCCGTACCCGGAGGAACTGTCCATAAGTTATACCTCTGGCCAATGGCGAGGGTGACAATACTGTTACATCATGAGGCTAGGCTTATTTTTGATTGGGTACCAGATTCCTAGAGATTGAATTTGGTTTGACATTCATGTTTACTAACATAACTAAGGGAGGAAGTAAGTTAATGGATTTAGGATAAAATCGCTATATGGAGCAAGGTAGGAGCTATTTATGTTACTGGTATAATCCTAATGATTAATGGTGATTTATATATGTTTTGTGGTTAATAATTAACTTGGTTATTTAATTATTATTACTATGATATGTATTAACTATGTATATATGGAACATGCTATTTATGGGAGATTCTTTTTTGTGTGAGTGTTGTAACATTTTGATTTGTAACAAGCTACTATTGTGTTGTAACAAGTGTTTTTAATTAAGGGGGTGGGGCTTAGGGACACTATAGAAGTGCTGGAACACCCTTATTGATTATGGCCTATGAGTAAGTGCAAGTGTTGCAAGAAACGTGTAAGGCGCTATGTTTTTAAGTCTCTGAATAAAAATGAATTTTTAAATCCACCAACTGTCTTGCATCCCCTTCCTGGGAGTGCCACTGCTGCGTATTTTGTGCTTAATGAATTGGTACCTTGTTTATTTATGCACTCGGGCAAAATTCTGTAATGTATGGGGTATTATAAAACACCATTACTATATATATTTATGTAAGAGACTTTTGGATTTGTGTGAGGGGGAATGGGGCTATGTGGGTATGTGCACAGTCTTATAATATTATACTGGAGATTATTATTTGGCTTGTATTTATATTACTGAACTGAGTATTTAATTACAGTTGCACAACACAACAGAGAGATGCATACAGATCCAGAAAATCTCTGTATATATCTCCATTTGAAAATTCAATATGCTTTACCTAGTATGACTTTAAAGCCAGCTTTATCTGGCGTTAAATAGTCGCACTCTTATATTCACATACCACATATTGAATTAGTTGTACGGGTGTCTTGCAATACCCGTGCAGCTGGCGAATGAAGGATTGCTACTTTGTGAGTGTGGGGTGGGGAAGGCTATGTGGACGTGTTTCTTAATATCACTAGCAGAGTACCTGGCTTTACCCGCTTTCTTACAATCAAAATTTGTTGGGCTAGTCACAGACACTTAGATGGGGGTTTACCCAGCTAAGGTGGATTGTGGGAGCTGACCCCTAGTACGCACAGGTTGTTTTCATAAATCACCCAATGGCCACAGCAAAGGGAGAGGTGAGACACAGCTTGTTGTATGTTTGTGAATGTGCTCTGTCTATTGGGACAATGTTGTCTGGAGACTTTAGTTCTCCTTTAAGGTACCTTAAATTAAGTTATTGTTATATTTTGTTTTGTTCTGAAATATAGTGTATGCAGAAGATAAAATATACTGTACTAGATCAAAATGTTTTATTTTATGTTAATTTTATATAAATATAAGGTCTGTAAAGTTGAGTTTCAATATGTATTGAATATTACTTTTACAGAAAAAAATTCAATAAAAATGAATGATAATAAAAAAAATACTGCAAGCTTTACTTTGAATGGAAGTTATAATTCTTTCCTAGATGCTTTATGTGGATAGGTCTAAATATCACTTGATTTAGCAACAAACACAAATCATCAACTATTGAAAGACTTTAACAAACTCTGCATGCCTGTTAAACATTTTTCAGGAAGTGACTAGATAATATTTAGATACAATTCTCTGTGCAGAAGAATATAGCGTATGCCTATAATGCCTATAAATCTCCTTTGTTAATTTTATGGTATGTGAATAAACTGATTAAAAAATCATAGAAAACTAATCCTTCTGAGTTTTTACAGCATTGTCTGACCGGAAATTAAACCTGTGGGAACAAAGATCAGCTGTACATACACCTGTGGGTTTGGCAAACATCTCAATGAAAGTCAAGTTGTGGTTAGGTCTGTTGTGCAGCACAAACCTTGCAATAAGTATACAGTTACCAGTAGCAGCCTACTTTAAAAAGAACTCAGGATGTAGCTGAAAGCAAATCTGGAAAGTTTTATTTGTGATTCAATAAACCACACCGACTCAAAAGGATTTATGAGATAAAACAAGCACCGGCTTATAATCTCTTCCAGTGACATTTATAACGGTATCGTCATTTGCGCACTGTCATCCTTTTTTTGTTAAATGCATTCTCTTGGCTCATTTAAAATATTACCCCCAATGCTTTGATAAAATTGTATTGGTTGGGTTTGTGGCAATTCTCCTTAACCAAGATCATATGACCTGAAGCTTGTTAACTTAATATCTTGTACTGTATTGCTAACTTTTTTGCTGTGTGTTATATTTACTGTTTCAGAAGCAACAAGTGAGTTATATTTAAAAGGGATATAACAGACAAGTTTTTTTCTCCATTATTAGTCATTTATTTCTGTAAAGGAGACCTAAAGCAAAAATACAAATGGCCCTGAATCAATACTCATTATTTCAGAGATGAGACCTATCTACTTGATTTAGAAAATAAAAGGAAACTAAAGCTGAAATATAAATAAGCCTGAATGGATTCTATAATTGCTAACTAACACACATTCTCACCTATGTAATCAGCATCATGCAGGTTTAGGCTGGTACAACTACCATGGAAATGTTTGTCCCTGCTACACATATGCCAATAGTGAGTGGTTGGCTGGGACAAATAGTTGTTTTGCAGCAAAAGTAGCCACAGCCAACAGTTTGCATCAACCGATCAGGACCACCGATCGCCCATGATTTACCAGCATACCCCAGCGTCTGTGTATCTGTACCGGATTAACTTCAATCAATATCGGTCAAGGCTGCCCGCAAATAAACTGCAGATTTTCCAGGCCGACTGACTGATACATGGAATGATCTACCTTTCACAGAATATGTCCTGTCCCCAGATACATAGTTGCACATGCTCATTCTAGAGTCTATCAGTATGAAAATACTCTTCCCATTGAAGAAGTTGTACAAACAGTTCCTACTGATTTCTTTTAAAAATGAAACATCCTGTCACATACTTGAAATTGACTCCAATTTTTCATAGTCTTTTTATTTCTGTCTGGGTCATTGTTGGAGAACCTGTTGCCTTCCATATGGGGCCTAACCACAATGCTCTCTTGTGCTTTTGGCTGTCTGTAGTGTAGGAAGTTATAGTTTCTCAAGTATCAATCTACCAAATGCCCTGGCCCCTGAATCAAACGGTATGCCATATGCATGGTTTTACAGACTGACGTGGAAGCCACTAGTTAAAAAGTGGCCCAATTACAGCTACTTTCCAGATATTTCAATCTAAACACCCCTCTAAATACCCCCCCCCAAAACTATAAAAAAAACTGAAAAATGAACCAAAAACACTTTCAAAGGTAGAAAGAAGTAATGTAAAAAGTTACCAAATATCAATCTCCCAAATGTCCTGAATAGGGATGGCTGGTTTGTGGACCCAAACCTGGATCCGCTGCGGATTTTGAGAGTTTCCCAAAATCTGCTTTCTGAACTTTACGGGAACTCTGTTTGGAAATTTTCGAAAATCCTTGAACGTTCGAGAATTTCTGAACGTCCGAGGATTCTCAGCCGTTTGGTAATCCGTGGACAGTAGAAAGTCCCGTGGCCGGACGTTTGGGGGTCCCGTGGTTCCACCCGGGACACACCCTCCCGGGCCCTTAGAAGGCCCATTGTGGCCCTTACAAGGGCCTTCTGGGGCTTAAGGGGTCCTGTAGCTCGAACAGGGACACCCCTCCCCGGCACTTATGAGTTTTCTTGTGGCCCTTGTGGCATTGACAAGTGCCTTTTCTGGCATAAGGGATCCCGCAGCTCGAACCGAGACCCTCCTCCCCAGCACTTTGAAGTGCCCTTGCGGCACTGACAAGTGCCTTTGTAGGGGGTCCTGCAGTTTGAAAACAGGACCCCTATTGGCTCTTAAAGAGCCCTTGGGGGTGTGTCTTCTTTCTTCCATCTGGCGACACCGGGCAATGTAACTGTGGTCACCAGTGACACCGTCTGCGCTGGTGACATCAACGTCCACAGCCTACTCTTTTTCAAAGTAAACAGCCCCCAAAACTTGGAAATGCCCCCCACAAATAAAAAGAAACAACAAAACACTAAATATCAATCTCTCACATGTCCTGAATCAAATGGTATGCTACATGCATGGGTGCACACAGAGACATAGCCACTAACTAAGTCAAATGGGAAATGGGTTATCATTAATGTATGATTGCGGCAGTAAATGTATGTTCATTTGTAGAATACAGGGCGGTCGGAATGGTATTCTATGGGCATTTGTTAATTTAATTAAAACGGTCGCGGTTGTAAATCTACAATCGTGATAGTTGATACCTGCAGTATCCTGTGTCTTTGAGCAGTAGTTTAGAAGAAATCCAATGAGTTTCCTCCAGAACGCTGTGGATGGTGCAGGTCTGCCCACTTTTAGTGACTGCCTGCATGGGAAATGTCCGACGTGCGTTTTCCTTTAGTGCATGCGCAGAACGTGAGAGGATCCATCGGGACTGCTGTCTGTGTGATCTGACTGGTTGGTCGATCACACACACACACACACACACACACACACACACACACACACACACACATAAGATGATTCAAGGATTGAAATCCTACCTAAACCCTTTTGACAAGCAAAAAAACCCCACTAAATGTCAATCTCCCACATCCTGCATCAAACGGTATGCCATATGTGTGGGTGCACACAGAGACGGGCCACCAACTAGCTCAAATTGGATGCATGCACAAGTCCATTACAAGAAAAAAATCAAAGTGTTCTGTAATTTGAACAGCCTATCAACTTGGAAATACCCCCCACAAACTATATATTTTTGGAAGCTACACACCTTCAGCTACGTGATGGTATCATGCTTCGATATATATGAGAATTCCAGGCGCTGTTATCCATAGAACTTCGTGCTTTTAGGAGATTTGTGAAAAAATAAAATAAGGGACTCAATGGTTGAAATCCTACCAAACCCACTCGGCAAGTAAAAAACAACTAAACGCAATCTCCCACATGTTCTGAATCAAACGTATGACATAAGGGTGAGTGCAAACAGAGACGGGCCACCAACAGCTCAAATGGATCCATGCGCAATTGCAATTACAAGAAAAAATAAAAAAACGCCACAACCCACCCCCCACACAATCCCCACTCCTTTTAGTGGTATTTTAGTGAAAAGCAGTTAGTACGGAGAGTCCCACAAGTTTTTGCACACTTTACTGATCCTAAAAATTCAATCCGGTCTTTTTTTGGTAACTCTGCAAAATTCCCTACTAAAATAGGCTTAGTTTCCCTTGAAATTGAACAAATAATGATCCGCGTTACTTTAGCGATATCACCGGGGACATTGGGAAGCTTGGAGAAGACAATTTTTTTTGCTAATTATAGTTTTTAGGTAAAAAAAAAAAAAGGTGTGTGTATCACTTTAGATTTATTTGTGTGCATTTCCCTTTTTTGGGGGGATCTCCAAAGATGGATCATCAAATCATCTTAGGGAATGATACCGACACTGGAATACGGGCATAAAGCCCATTTTCCAATTCGAAATCCGATCGAAAAATCACTTCCCGGAAATCATTTTCAGGAAGTGATTTTTTATTCATTGGCAAAGATCAATAATTTGGTGATCAGAAGTGATCACCAAATTTTATCTCTGTCCCCATTTTTTTTCTAAGTCTTCGCTAAGTAGCAAAGACTTAGAAAAAATCCTATGTGAAGGAACTTTGAGTTCCATTCACAAAATGTATAGTAAAGCTGTCAGCATGACAGCTGTACTATACAGGTACTGCAGCATGATCTATATGGAGATCACACTGCAGTACTCTACTAGACCACCAGGGGCAGCCCTCTACCTCTCTATGGGAAGACCCCGGTGAGGAGGAAGCCATGTGACGTCACCGGGGTCTCCCTTTCCGATTCCTGTGATTCCTCAACATCGGACCGGCTTCCTCCATGCGGACCTACCTAAAGGTAGGGAAATCTCTCGATCCCCCCTCGGATTTGGACGAAACCGAGGGGGGATCGAGGGGGCTAGGGGGCAGTTGAATGCTGCCCCCTGATCGCCCCTAGCGGGGGCCAAATTTTTTTTGCTGCAGGGAAGCCACAGATCGTATATTCACGATCTGTCGCAGTTGGTCATTCACTGCACAGATCGTGAATATACGATCTGTGGCAGGGAAAGGGTTAAAGGGGTTGTGCATAACTGTTTATACTTACCTAAGATTAGTGATCCAATTTGGGCTTATATCCCTTCAAACATTTGACATGATGATAGAAGTTATAAAAGCGGGTAGAGCTATAGGCAGGGCCAGCACCGCCATGTGTGCAGCCTGGAGGAAAAGAGGAAGGGGAGAAGCTGGAACAAGGGAACTTTACTTGAGAGCACAAGCAATAAATGTCCCATATATTACAGAGGGGCAAATAATGTTTGGTGTTGTAAACTATAGCAAGATACAGTTCAGTGATACAACACATGTCTAAATAACTAGCTCCGAGTTTCTAATCCATGTACAGATAACAAAGTGCTTTAATACTAAAAATATAGCGCATATCAATCTTTATATATATATATAAAATTCAATGTATGTGAAAAAAAAAACATGGGCTACTTTACAAACCACACCTTTTTTCATCCCTTTTCTTTCATGTAAAAGTTAACTGGGATGTGATCTGACCTGTGTGATGCCACCTGGTGGTGAATTGAGAGAATTAGATTGCATTGAAGGGCAGCACGAATTGCCAATCAGATGCCCCAATCCCACTAGCCAATTCCATGATATAGTGACAAACTTACACAGATGCAGCGATTCATATCTTTAGAGGAGTCTGAAATGGTCTGAGCTGTCAGTGACTGGTGAAGAGACAAGCGCAAGACACAAACTAACTCAGGACAGGCAAGCTTACATGACTAATTTATTTACACACACAAAGCTCAATGTTCCCTCTAATTTAAAATTGGTGTGCAAAGAAATATATTTTGTGTGTGCATACAAAATTAAATCGTGCGTGTTATACTAACCCGTGTTCACAGGCGGTAGGGTTGTGTGTGCACACTGCACCCCATTACTAAGTGTACAGTAAGCTCTCAAGTTAAAAATCACCCAGTGTTCCAGCAGCCAGTAGTAAGGTAATTTTTAGGGTTGCACTGATTGCAATCTAATTGTAACTATCAGAATCATGTGTAAATCACAATGAATGCGTTAATGCAGCAGTTTGTACCTGGTGAAATTTGTGAGTCTGCTGATATTTTAATCATAACAATTAATCTATTAGGTGGCCCTCAAAGGTGGTCGGGGACGCACATGAGGCCCTTGAGATCAAATCGTTTGGCATCCCTGGCCAAAGTTATTGAGGAAGAGGTCTGACCTAGAGTCCTGTATCATGGCAAGTATCCAGGGTTTACCAAATTTGTAGGTCGGGTTTGGGTAAACCACAATGAGTTTGAATGGGTTCTGTCTCAGGTTTGATTAGAAAGCTGCGGCTGCAGATCTTTAAACTTTTGGGATGAGCGGTTGCAGGTGAAGCTCAGATCACTTGTAAGAAACCCAGTCCTTAACACACCACAAGCCACGGGTGCCGACTCTTTCCAAACCTTACCCTAAAGGGTTAATATCCAATATAGGTAAAAGAATTTGAAGGATCGCACACCTTGCAAATGTGAACAAATGTTTATTGAACCATCAACACAACACACACAACGTTTCGGGGGGCTCCCCCCCTTCCTAAGGAGCACCTGTGGAAGACTATAATCTGACCTTGCTGCCATTGTTGGTGAATCGAGGGATCGTCCCTCTGAATCACAACTAAGCCCAACAAATTTTGATTGTAAGAAAGCGGGTAAAGCCAGGTACTCTGCTAGTGATATTAAGAAACACTGTCCACATAGCCTTCGCCCACCCCACACTCACAAAGTAGCAATCCTTCATTGCGCCAGCTGCACGGGTATTGCAAGACACCCGTACAACTAATTCAAATTGTGGTATGTGAATATAAGAGTGCGACTATTTAACGCCAGATAAATGCTGGTTAAAGTCATACTAGGTAAAGCATATTGAATTTTCAAATGGAGATATATACAGAGATTTTCTGGATCTGTATGCATCTCTCTGTGGTTGTTGTGCAACTGTAATTAAATACTCAGTTCCAGTAATATAAATACAAGCCAAATAATAATTCAGAATAATATTATAAAGACTGTGCACATACCCACATAGCCCCATTCCCCCTCACACAAATCCAAAAGTCTCTACATAAATATATATGTAATGGTGTTTTATAATACACCCATACATACAGAAGTTGCCCGAGTGCAATAATAATAAACAAGGTACCAATTCATTAAGCACAAAATACGCAGCAGTGGCACTCCCAGGAAGGGGATGCAAGACAGTTGGTGGATTTAAAAATTCATTTTTATTTCAGAGACTTAAAAACATAGCGCCTTACACGTTTCTTGCAACACTTGCACTTACTCATAGGCCATAATCAATAAGGGTGTTCCAGCACTTCTATAAGTGTCCCTAAGCCCCACCCCCTTAATATAAAAACACTTGTACAACACTAGTAGCTTGTTACAAATCAAAATGTTACAAAACTCACACAAAAAAGAATCTCCCATAAATAGCATGTTCCATATATACATAGTTAATACATATCATAGTAATAATTAAATACAAGTTATATTATTACCACAAAACATATATAAATCCACCATTAATCATTAGGATTATACCAGTAACATAAATAGCTCTACCTTGCTCCATATAGCGATTTTATCCTAAATCCATTAACTACTTCCTCCCTTAAGTTATGTTAGTAAAACATGAATGTCAAACTCAAATTCAATCTCTAGGGAATCTGGTACCCAATTCAAAAATAAGCCTAGCCTCATGATGTAACAGTATTGTCACCCTCGCCATTTGGCCAGAGGTATAACTTATGGACAGTTCCTCCGGGTACGGAGGAATTGTCCAGTGACAGTGTTTTTAAACAGGAAGAATCGTTTTTTGAACAGGGGTATAAAGATCAGCACCTTAGTGTGCCTTAGACCGAGCGTTTAAAAGAAACAGAATGGAGATATTGGATACTGAAAGCATTGACAGTACTGGCATCAAGGGCGGAATCAGGAAAGACCAGTTGTATTTTCTACTACCTTCAGTAATCAATATTATGGTATCATTAAAATTATTGAAAAAAATATCCCAGTTCTATTCGGGATGAGGGTATAATGCTGTTTGTGTGTCTCATGGCGGGCGCCAACCTAGCTACATCTCTTTCTCCCAGTTTATTCCATAGCAAACAAGATGAAAAAGCATTTTGTAAGGTACAGTATGTGGGATGTACATCCCGGGCATTAAAGGCAGGGGTGCGTGAGCACGTTAATTACATCAAAAAGCAGGATGTGAATAGCCCGGTTGGGAGACATTTTACAATATGCAATAGAGGCAACATACACATGTTACAGATACAAGGTATATAAAGGGTTATGCCCATTACGGGGAGGTGACTTGATGGCTTTACTGTTACGTCATGAGGCTAATCTTATTTTGAATTGGGTACCAGAGTTCCTAAGGGATTGAATTGAGTTTGACATTTCATGTTTTACTTGTGTGAGTTTTGTAACATTTTGATTTGTAAAAAGGTACTAGTGTTGTAAATAGTGTTTTTAATTAAGGGGGTGGGGCTTAGGGACGCCCCCACATATATATCAATACCTATGATTATGACCTATGAGTAAGTGCAAGGTGTTGCGCTATCAGGGTTATTTAATAAAAGTTCCTATCGTAAAAATGGTGCTAATTTTGCCCCAACCAATAAAGTTTCCTTTCAAATGTTAAATAAGATCTGATGGTTGGGGCAAAATTAGCACCATTTCTAACAATAAGAACTTTTATTGAATCTCCCCGTATGTTTTTAGTCTCTCAATAAAGATGAATGTTTAAATCCACCAACCGTGTTGCATCATTTCCTGGAGCGCCGCTGCTGTGTTTTTTGTGCTTGTTTGGATTGAGGACCCAGCGACAGGTCTGGGCAGCTGCAGCTGCACCGGACCACCTACATAGCCCGGTGAGATAATATTAACCCTTTTGTATCTGGAGATTATATATAAAACTTTAGGTACAAAGTGTCTTAACTTCAGTGAAAGGTCCGGGCAAGATAGCACCCGGATCTCCACGCTGTGGTGAGTGAGTGTATGTGAATCTCATCGCCATGTACTCTGATTTTTAAAGGTGTACTTGTGGGTGGTTATTCAGAGCATCTATTGTGTATACCTACCAATTCATTAATACAAACACAAGTTTAAATAACTAGCCAGGTTTTCAGCCAGTATTAATAAATTTATCCAAAGTCACACAATAATATCAATAAAGATTTCCCTTACAGATGTCCACATGTCTGACAATATGTAAAAATCTTTATTAATAGTGTTATATAATTTCCCATATATTACTGAGTGTGCACAAGTAAGTGAACTTTGTAAGAGTATGTGTAAGGGGGAGGGTATGTGGATATGTGGACAGTGTTATTAATATCAGTTTGTATGTGCTATATTAATATGAGCTTTTTGTAACTTGAACATGTGCAGAGGAGAGGTAGCAGTCAACCATTGGCTGTGTGTCCGTTATCATATCCTTGATTCACTGCATGGAGGGGGGGCCAGGGACAATAATTATCTTAAAGGGAAAGTTCAGTGGGGGAAAAAAACATTATTTTTTGAAAATTTCTAGTTTATATTATGCATACCAAGTTATTCTACATATTCTTTTCAGTTTGTTGACTTGAGTGAACTGATATTTCAGGTTCATCTTCCCAGAATGCACATTAACATAGAATGTTCCTAACAGATTTTTTACTGGTTGTCTGTTGGATGGGTCAAACATGCTCAGATCTCTACTGAGCAACTGAAGTAACCCAGTGGGTCAAGGGCAAGACCATAACAGTCACTATTAGGGTTTCGGCATTCAGGAAATCAGTATTTTGGAAACATTATTTATACACAGACAAAATGCTGAATGGGTAGTTTAAGGTTTAAGGTCATTAGGGGGGGAAAATACTCTTTTTTCTTAAAAGTGTATGAATTTGCACAGAACTTCCCCTTTAAATATCTGGTTAGTAATGCAGGTAATAAAGTGCAAAATCTATCCGTTGGGGTTTAGGGCTGGTAACTGACAATTGACCAGTTTTTTTGTTTTAAGGGTGAACATTCCCTTTAAATGCTGCTTTTTTCTCAATAATTCCAGAATATACATAGCTTTTTGAAGACTTTCCTGTTCCCATAAGATTTGTACACACGTCAGATCATTTTTTCACAATGTGCCCAACGAATGTTCAGCGACCGTCTCATTATACACTAGTTCTACCGATGAAGCCTGTACATACATCAACGATAGTGGATAGATAATGTTTGTTGGTAAAGGTATATTAACGTGACGTTTGGGATATCCGTGATCTCGAAATGTTGCACATGTGTACTTCAATCTTCCATCACAGTCTACCGATAATCGCCTACTATGTAAAAACATATAACAATCATTAGAACGAATCCGCCAGGCTGATCGTAAAAAAAGCCGAGAATAGTCGTGGATTGTTAAAGCTTCATTTTCGCACGAATGTCGCGCGATGGGTCATTCATCGGGCAAATCGTGCGAAAAGTATCTTAGTGTGTACAAACCTTAAGTGATCTGAATCCTTTAATGTGTTACTAACAAAAGAAGTTCACAAACAGATTCCTAATTAATTCATCAACTCTGTCTTTCCTGATGCCCATACTGTCAATTACTTTTCTTGTCTTTTTTTTGAAAATCTCTTTCAACCCAGGTTAAACTTGTGAGCTTGTAAATCTCTCTGCCTGGTTTCTTATCTCTAATCTCTAATTCCTTACATCAGTCAGATTTTCCATCAGCCTCCAGTCATTTCCACATTCCTTAACTTTACTATATTTAAACTACCCACTGCAGGTTTTAACCCTTATACACTTCTACATAGCAAAATGTGTATTCAAAACCACACACCTTACTGTCTTTATATTTATATTGTGTATATGTGTGTGTGTATTTTTTGTGTACACACGTGTTTAAAGCTGGTAACAGAATAATAGCCAGTTCCTTTTTTATCCCCTGTTCTAGTAGCTTAATAAGGGTCTATCCTGAAACATTGCTCAGGATGAATATGGGGATTTTGATATTATGAATAAACTATTACTTATACTCTTGTGCTGATGTATTTTACAAATGTACTATATTTGCTGGTGCTGTTAAATGTGTTACTATCCTTTATCCTTTTCCTTCATATTATAAAATATATTCTACGGATCAGCTTGGTAGAAAGCAAGGATCAGGGCACAGAAGGATATACAAAACACCACATTGTCTTTTTTGGTTAAACAGAAATGGAAAAAATATTTTTATTATTTATTTAACCCTAGTCAAATCTTTAAAATCTTTCTCTGGCTCACTCTTGGCCACACACGATGGCCTAATGGCACTCTGGCACCTTGTCCAGGTTCCTTGGATATGCGGTCCTAGGGTCTAGCTCACCCCAGACAACTTCTGAGAACATGCAACACTTTAATTATTACATTGGATCGTTTGCCCCAAATCCAGAATAAATCTGTGCAGGAATAGTAAAAAGGCCACTAAATTCTGATTAAATATTCTATGGATTTCACAAAATTTATAAGCTCATAGGGAATACAGAGAGTTTTAGTAGGTACTATTATGGTGGGGGTTATAATACCATTACACTAGGAAAGGTCTATATGCATGTGTGTAATTTTTTTAAATCACTTTTTAATTAATGTTCGCCATAACAAATAACACAATACAAAGTATAGAGTATAGTACTACTACTAACTTATATTGTAATTACAAACAAATGATATACAATTAATAAAGTACTGTATACTTACTTTACTTGAATCCCTAAGTTTGAATGGAAAACTCAAAATGGTAGGTTTAGCCTAAAGGGTCTCGATATGGACACTGCCTTTGATATGTGGACCACTCTTTTGTGCAAATTTTATATTCTTGGCATCAAAAATCAAGCTGGCGCATGGTTGTCTTCTTATTTCTTCTTGTCTCTTTGCTAATAAGAACTGCCTCTCAAGTTCCGCTTAGTGTGAGGATCCTCAGGGCTTGGTTGGACCCTTGCTTTTCTCCCTCCCGCATCTCTTTGGGAGAAATAATCAGTTTGTTTGGCTTTACGTATCACCTATACTGATGATACCCAAATGTACTTGTCCACCCCCACGCTAACCCCGAATTTCAATCCCAAATCACTAATGTCTGCTCTCTATCTCTTCCTGGATGGCGCACACGCCGCCTTAAACTCAATCTTTCTAAAATGGATGTAATCATTTCCCCCCTAAACTAAGACCTAGTCCACCCATCTCCATCTCTATTGATAATATGGTCATTAACCCAGTTGAATTGCACGCTGCCTTGGTGAATCTTTGACTCCAGCTTCTCCTTCCATCATCACATTAACAATTTCACTAGGAAGTGCCGTTTTTCTCCTTCACAATTTGCCAAGAGCCGCCTTTCCTCTCTCGCTTCATTACTAAAATCCTCATGCATGCCTTTATAATCTGTTTGAACTGTAACATTCTGCTACTTGGACTCTAGGCTGCATCTCTCTCCTTTTTTTTTATAATCATTAATTTTTTATTGGTTTTACCAATATCAAAATTATTCAAATTACATTAGTTTAACTGATGTATTGCATGGTATTGGAGCTTAGTGTGGGCTTTTAATTCTGTTTAAATAGGAATAGTTAGTATATTTTCCAAAGTAACTACGTATATACTCGAGTATAAGTCGAGGTTTTCAGGCTGTGAAAACAGCCTGAAAACTGAACCTCGACTTATACTCCAGTCAGTCACTTACAGGTGAAGGAATCCGGCTGCCGCGTCCACTGATGGTCGCCTCCACTGACGCACGACTCGGCGCCGGGAGATTAGCCACCATCAGTGGAGGCGGCAGCCGGATTCCTCCATCAAGATGTCGGGGGCCCGGACTCTCCTGCAAAGGTAAGGCATTAGTGTGTGTAGTGTAGTGGCAGGGTGAGAAGTGGGTGCAGGGAGTAGTGTAGTGTACTGTAGTAGTGTAGTGTAGTGTAGTGCAGGGTGAGAAGATGGGTGCAGGGAGTAGTGTAGTATGTAGTAGTAGTGTAGTGTAGTGCAGGGTGAGAAGATGGGTGCAGGGAGTAGTGTAGTGTACTGTAGTAGTGTAGTGTAGTGGCAGGGTGTGAGAGATGGGTGCAGGGAGTAGTGTAGTGTACTGTAGTAGTGTAGTGTAGTGTAGTGGCAGGGGAGGAGATGGGTGCAGGGAGTAGTGTAGTGTACTGTAGTAGTGTAGTTAGTGGCAGGGTGAGAAGATGGGTGTAGGGAAATAGGTTTTATTCCTGGGGCTGGACGGGGCTGGAGGGGAGACTCTACTCGACTTATACTCGAGTCAATTGGTTTTACTCATTTTTGAGGTAAAAATGGGTACCTCGACTTATACTCGAGTCGACTTATACTCGGTATATACGGTAGGTATTTTAACTATTATGCTATATTTCCAACATCATTTAAAAACATTCTGTAACCATCTGTAACGTAAAATGTATTAATTTGTTTCAAGAGCAAAACACCATATAACATATTTGGAGGATAAATTAGCTAGATAAGGGATTAATAAAGAGCATAAGACCCCCTTCTTATTCAAAGAATCAAGTTGTACCACTGAGTCTTTTGGTCGCTGGGTATGCATTATTGAGTTAGGAATAATCTATTTGGGTAATCTGTTATAACCTTTTTAACATGACATGTAGTAACTTTGCACAGATCATTTAGAGATTTTATATATATATATGTATATACAGGGCCTGGTGATAGGCCTTAATTTGGATCACAACAAGGAGAAGTGTGTTCTCGAGTGTACCTATATACTAGATTATTATTATATTTTTCGGTGTCGTTTAAAGAATTCTATAGCCAACTATAGCATTAATTGTATAATTTGTTTCATAAACTCAACATTATAAACATACGTAGGACAAAGAGTAGTCTGTTTATAACCTTTTTTAAACTTAACTAAAATAATTTTGCTAACAGATCATTTAGAGATTTTATATTTATACATACAGGGCCTGGTGTTAGGCTTTAATTCTGATCGTTAAAAGAATAGTGAATATGTTCTCAAATGTAACTAGGTACCTTACTTATTATTATTCATTCTGGATTCCTTTAAAGCATTCTATAACCAACCTACAATAACAAAATTGTATTAATTGTGTTCATAGACACAGCTTTATATAACATAGGTAGAACATAGATTAAGCTAATATGGGTTAATGAGGAACATAGGGCTCCCCCTTAGAAAGAATGTATATTTACTTGTCTAGTCTGTTTCTTCTTTTTTCTAAACAGCGTTCCATTCCTTAGGATTTCCCCCTTGTTTGGTGAGTCTTTTAAGTGTTGTTTGATGGAGTCTGGGATTTTGAGTCAGTCTTGGCACTTTTGAAGAGCTTCTTTTGGTGAAGACAGGTGTATATTGGCCATTTTGATGGTTATTAGACGTACTGGGAAACCCCATCTGTATATATGTTGTTGTATCTGAGTATTTCGTTGTTGATTGGTAAGATCCCTTGCCTGCATCGTTGCTGGGGATAGGTCTGCGAAGAATTGTAGCTTGAATTATTTTTTAGGGATCTTGGATTTATTCTTGTGAGGGATAGAATTAGTTCTTCAGTTTGGAAAAAGTGGAATCTTGATGGTATCTTCTAGGAACAGATGGAGGGCATTTTTGGGTTGGGTAGCCTGTGTGTTCTGTCTAAAGTGAGATCAATTTTGGACAAATTAGGAAGACATTCTTCAGGAGGTCCTCCATATATTGGTCAAGGTCAGATCTTTAATAGATTCTGGGATCTCTCTGATCTTGAGGTTATTCCTCCTTGATCTGTTCTCCAGATTCGTAAGTTTTATTTGATCAAAGACACTGACTCGTCTAAGTTATTGTGTGTGTCGACCAGTTCATCAATTGGTGAATTCAGCCATTTATTTTCGATATGCGTTGTACATTCCATTATTTCTTGTGATGTCTTTTTTAATAGTTTCCACCATTTCTGCAACATCTAGTTTAAAGGCCTTATGCTGCGAAATTAATATCTCCTTTAGAATTGCCTCTGTTACAGGGGAATTTGTAACAGGGACGTTGTGTAGTGTTTTTATTAATGTCTTGTCTTTAGTAGGGTTGTTTTCAGTATTGTTTTACCTTTTTTGCAGGGGTCTGTGTTTTGAGGCTGATGCAGTTTTATGTGATCCAGCATCAGTTTTCTCCAGTTAAGTATCGTTGCTTAAATTATCCTCTTCTATTATGATCTAGGAGGGATTGATCGCTGGATATTGTCCTGTTTGTTTTTGTTTTTTTGCAGGTGGGTTGGAGATGCTTCTCCTTTGTCAGAGTCCGTTGTGCACTGTCTCCATGGGCACCGCCATCTTGGTTCACCTCATGGGAGCTTGCGCGAAGTGGGTAAGCTTTTTTTTTTGTAGTGCCGTTTTTTTTTTTCCCCATACCTGTAGGTATTGAAAGAAGTTGTGGAGAAGTTGGACCTATTTGGGTCATTTGGATAGCTATCCTGGTAGCTTAAGGGAGAGCTAACAGGATCCGGTCTGGACTCCAGGACTGCTGGCCAGCCCTCGCCATCTCTCTCCTCTCTTAAACTCGGCAGCTCAGATCATCAATCCGCAACTCCGAACTGCAGTCCATAGGGCGGCGTCCATCAAAACAACAATCATATTCAATACCCTTCTTTTAACCTTTAAATCTCTTAGCTTTACTGCACCTCCCTATATTTCTTCTCTTCTGGTCCCTTATGTTCCTGGACATGCCCTGAGCTCCTCGCAAGGCAATATTCTCTACAAACCCCCTATGAACACTGCTTCCTCCCGTCTTAACATTCTATCTTGCTGCTCCCTACCATTGGAACTCTTCTTTCTCACTTCGCCAGGTGACATTCTTTAGCTCTTTTAAAACTAAACTGTATCCAACCTTTCTGAAAACCAGCACTATTAATTATTGTTATCTGTCTAAGCACTTTAGCCCCCCCTCACTTGTATCTGTACTTAGATTGTAAGCTTTTCGTAATTCTTAACCTTTAAAATGTATCTACATAAATTTATATCTGTATAATGGCTTGCACTTATCCCCTGTTTGAATACTCAATATAATATAAATAAAATTATACAACATACACTAAAAGGAAGTGGAATTTTACTAACATCCGATGAGGGTCTGATGTACAACGTGTGCCACTGTTAAATGAAAATAAAGCATGTGACAAGAAAGAAAGTGTAAGGAAGTTCCTGCAATACACCCAATTTTGTGCTGTTTGTAAAACATGGGACAGTCTTAGCCAATCAAAAATTCTAGACTCCCACATTCACTCTTGTTCCTCCCTTCTCCATAGAGAAAGAAATAAGACATTTGACAAGGTCAAAGTGTGTGTGTGTGTGTGTGTGTGGTGGTGTGTGGTGTGTGTGTGTGTGTGTGTGTGTGTGTGTGTGTGTGTGTGTGGTGGTGGTGTGTGTGTGTGTGTGTGTGTGTGTGTGTGTGTGTGTTGTGTGTGTGTGGTGTGTGTGTGGTGTGGGTGTGTGTGTGGTGTGGTGTGTGT
Source organism: Hymenochirus boettgeri (assembly GCA_019447015.1). Classification (NCBI taxonomy): domain Eukaryota; kingdom Metazoa; phylum Chordata; class Amphibia; order Anura; family Pipidae; genus Hymenochirus; species Hymenochirus boettgeri. The sequence goes on along the minus strand of CM033469.1, from coordinate 192,483,887 downwards.
GTGTGTGTGTGTGTGTGGGTGTGTGTGGGTGTGTGTGTGTGTGGTGTGTGTGTGTG